>JAGSMS010000043.1:0-1208672 GCA_029286595.1 Bhutanitis thaidina | reverse complement strand
ACGTTAATCCAGACCATAAGGTGAACCGCTTGCACGTTTGTCGCTTTACCCATTAAAAATAACTCAATTCGTCGGAATAGGACCATCGTCTCCTATCCTGTATCCAAGCCCGTGTGCCTGTTGCAGATCCACCGGTGTTGCAGTTGTACTAGGGCGTCGGTAATCACTTACCATCAGGTGAACCTATTAATAATAATACTAATAACATTCTTACCGATCGAACAATAGTATGATTTCACTTTGAATAACATTGTTGGTACTTGTATGTAGAGGTTTTTATTTATCCACTCAACAGTTTGCCATTTCTGAATCATCACTTATTGTTAATACTGACAATACAAGTTTTTTTTTTAACCTGATCAAAATGAATTATACATATCACCACTATTCGTTATCATCTGGACGCAGTGTAAGTGAACTAAAAAGATCACATGTTCGTTTGAAACTAATTCGATCCTTAATCGAAATTAGGATATTGACTTTTCGTGTTTTAACGGAACATACGAGACTATCGTATTATTTAACTGTCCCACAACACGGCTGTCCAGTTACAGATCAATGAAAATGTCCTATTTGCCAGATTATGATAGAATTTCGGACAGCTCGTGCGTGGTAGAGCCAATCGGCGGCTTTAGCTGCTGCTCGAATGGGCCGGCTTGACCGGATTAATACCACGACCTCGCAGAATACCGGCGTGAAGTAGAGGCATCTTGTGCTTCTGCGTTTTGTTTGGTGAGTGAGGTAATCGGAGGCCCACTCCCCTTCCCCATTCCACTCCTTATTCTCCCTCCCATCTCCCATATAGCCTTAAAGGCCGGCAACGCACCTGCAGCACCTATGGTGTTGCAGATGTACGTGGGCTACGTTAATCCAGACCATAAGGTGAACCGCTTGCACGTTTGTCGCTTTACCCATTAAAAATAACTCAATTCGTCGGAATAGGACCATCGTCTCCTATCCTGTATCCAAGCCCGTGTGCCTGTTGCAGATCCACCGGTGTTGCAGTTGTACTAGGGCGTCGGTAATCACTTACGAGCAGGTGAGACGGTTGGGCGTTGGCTGCCTTACAAACAAACAAAAAAACTTAATATTAATGTAATGTATCTAAATGTTGATGAAAACCCCATTAAGATCCACTAAGAAGTTTACATTACAAAGTAACGGAGGAGTTATTATCGGCATTTAAGCATAACAGAAGTGGTTAAAACACTCTCTTCTTAATTTAACTATAACGACATAACAATCAATCTACAGTCACACAGTCAAATACTGTCTTAACATTTGTAATTGCAATATCCAGCTCGTAATCCTACAATCAGTTATACATAGTAACCAACCGGCTCGGCGGATGGTATATTCCCGGTAGGTGGCGCGATGAGTTCGATTTCTTAATTACTTAATAATTCGACCACAGAGTCACCTACCGGGTCTATCTTTAGCTAAGAACCATCCAGATGACCACTTTTTGAACTCCGATGAACAAAGATAATAGTCGCCAGAATAGCCGAGTGCTAAAGGGGTCTACATCCGAATCAGGAGAGATGAGGTCGATCCCTTATATGGACCAGTGAATATTTGGGAACCTATGTATGATTTGTGCCGTTGGATTGGACACTAAAATGGCGAAAGGCTCATAACCTGTCATTTTGTCCCAAATAAGGTCTGCTGAAAAGTGGGTTGAAAGGACTAAAATGTCTTATAAAACCCTCGTCCGTCGTCACTATCTGAAGGCAAATGCCATCTGAGATTTTCCTCTCCATATTTAATTTGATTATATATGTATTATATGTTCATGTGTAGTGTATTATGTATGTAATAAGTATGTTGGCAGGTTTAAAATAAACAATAAATGTAAATTATTATTTTCTCACCCAGGGTTGACTGGTAGAGAATGCCAAAAGCATTAAGTCCGCCCATTGTAAACCTCATTTTTAGGCACACAATGAAGAATAAATAAATAAAATTAATTGATCGAAAATTCAATATAACGCCATCTATCGACGACAAGAGGTAAATGAGGATTAATCGATTAAACAAATTAACCAATGCTAGAAATAGATGCCGTTATAAGGTTGTAACTTGGTAAATAAAGATTACACATGCTAACTTGCGGTCCTTCTGTTCGCGGGTCCCTTCCGTCGAAGCTACAGCTTGATTACAATGGCCACCATGCAGACAGCGTGTCTACCGTGGAGAGAGGGTTTAAGTCAGCATCTTCAATGCTGATCTTGACATAACCAGTCACCGCCTTCGGTGCAAGCACCTTTCGCTCACGTGAAATTAAAAAAAAATAGACTACATACAAACCACTAACGAGCGGGAAGCTCCCCCACAACGAGCTACATTCCATTAGGTGGACTGGGTGTTAATTTGTACAAAAAAATTACCTAATGGATAAATCGTGTCACATTGTTACAGAGTTTTAAGACCTCCGCATTGAAATATCCTCTTTTTTTGATATTCTTTTACCAGATTTAATTCATACCTTTTCATGCATAAAACATTTAAATATAGATAAGTTTATAAAAAATTATATTCTTATACGTACAGCAGCTGGCAGTTCAAAATAGACCCATTGAAAACCAGTTACGAAACTTGTTCGAGTAGATCTATCATAGAGGGTAATCTTAAGGTAAGTTGTAATTTTTTTTTGTTATTTGTCAAATGAGTTTTGAAACAATTTTAGGCAATTTGCTGTAAGGAAAAAAATTCCATTCTCAGGAAGCTGTACATATTACCTTCATATAAACTTGTAGAGTCCATATCCCAGAGTACTATCGCTATGATTTTTCCACGAGATGAGAGAAATATATAGCTAGTTAAAGATTATATAAATATACTTTTTCTTGAGAAAAAAGGGAGTTTGAATCTTTCAATATGAAATGGTATATTCGTACAATAGAGTGAAGGCTTTTGGCCAATAGTTGGACATTTAAAAGCTAATAATACACCTTTATTTTATTAGGTATTTAATCCGCCATCTGTTGGGTTATCTACACTTCACATTGTGAAGATAACTGACAGGGTTCGTAATAATGCGATCAGAGAGCGTTGTGGCGTGAAAGACGATGTAGTGACACGAATTGAGAAAGGGATGCTGAGCTGGGTTGGACATGTGGAGAGGATGAGTGAAAGTAGGTTGACGAAACAAATATATGAGGCGAGTGTAAATGGTAGAGTCGGGAGAGGAAGACCTAGGCGTACATTTCACGATCAAATCGGAGACGTTCTGGAAAAAGGCCAGGTCAAGAGTACACTAAACCAACGAGCATGCATGCGAAGATTGATGAAAGTGGAAGAAGCGAAAGACGTATGTCAGGACCGTAGCAAGTGGAAGAAGTTTGTCTATGCCTACCCCGTTGGGAACAAGGCGTGAATATACTGTTGGGTCATCTGTACAAACATCTGTTGGGTGCCATTAGATTACCCAAGTTTATCCCTCAGTTGAGTGAGAGATTTTCTTATGACATCACCACGCGTCAACGTCACGTCAACGTCATGTGGCACGTCATAAGGCCACGATATGTGCATAAAGTTCACAATCCGATATCTTTAGTTTATTGTATTTACTTTATAGTAATTCTTTTGTAAATTCAAAAAAAATTGATGTTTCTACTGACGCACAGTTATTAAGGTGTAAATTATGTATGTAATATATAGCTCATATGCTATGTATGCCGCTCAAAGATCGTGGTAGCCTAGTGGTCAGGGCGCTCGCTTTAGTTTCATAGCGCGTGAACGACCAGGGTTCGATACCTACCTTCGTATGTATATATATATATATATATATATATATATAAATATACCTACCTTCGTATGTGTATGTATATATATATATATATAAATTTAATTATATGTATTCATATTTGTTTATATGTATTTATTCCGTCTGTATGTATCTAATTGTTAGTGTATTTTATATATTTATTAATGTTTTTTTTTAACAAATTGAATGTTTGGCACCGTTACTATATCTCTCCTCGCCTCGGGTTAACTGGCAGAAAATGCCAAGAGGCATTAAGTCCGCCCTTTGTAATACTTTTTTTTTAAAGGTATTTAAATAAAGTTTAAATAAATAAATACCCGGTGCCGGCAGCTCTGAAAAATTGTTAATAGCAATTTTAAGTGCTGAATTATGTGGTGAAAGAAAAACAACCCGAGGAAACCAGCTTGTTTGAGAGATTAGAATAAAAAAGTATTTCGAGGACATGTGAAGTCCGCCAACCCGCACTGGAGCAGCTCGCCGGACCTTTTTCGGCTCCAAAACCGTTAAATTATTGAGAAGGAGGCCTTTGCCCGGTAGTGGTAGTTAGTAGTTTTGCCCGGTAGTTATTTACAGGCTGTCACTTTAACAGCTCTATTGCAAAGACGTATACTGTCCAATTCGGCTATATGTTTTTTATAACAGCTGTCACTTAGATTCGAACACATACAAACACGCACCCACACATAGAAGCAGAACAGGTTCATACAGATGAGGTTGTCATTTGGTGTAAAAGCTGGTATATTAAAGTTGTACTTTGATACACAATTTCAATAACATCACTTAAGTGCGAGTATCTTGTATGTAGCAGATAGAGCCAAGCGGCGGCGTTTGCTGCTGCCTGACCGGGTCAGTACCCCGACCTCGCAGAAAACCGTCGTGAAGTAAAAGCATCCGGTGCTTCTGCGTTTCGTTCGGTGAGTGATGTAACTGGAGGCTCACTTCCCTCTAATCTCCCTCTCCCGCCCTCATTCTCGTACTCCATCGCCAAATATCCCTTAAGGCCGGCAACGCACCGGCAGCTGCACTAGTGTTACTTATGTATGGTTACGTATATATACGTGGATACGTCGGTGATCATTTATCATCACCGTTAGTTCCTTTGCATCCTTTCTCATAAAAAAAGTAATACAGAAAAGTCTAAAATAATCATTCAATGTTAAAGTGACGCGAAAGTTTAAATTACGAGAAGTGTTGATTAAATAAATGGACATATTAAAATAAATCGATTAACACAGGTTTTTACATTTACTATTATAAATTACATTTCACCTTTGGCAGTATTAATCACAACAAATACTAAATCAATCACAAAAATATACAATTCTTCATCACAGTTAAATCTGTTTCTTCATCACATCAGTGGTCGCTTCTAGTATCACATCATCAGGGCTGGTTGTGCTAATAACGTCCACTATGCCTTCCGTTATCGCCCTCGTACTTGGATTATGAACATTTATCAACTCTCTCATAGTGTCTATAACTTGCTCTATATTCTCAAATGGGAAGAGCGTCGCATTCTCTACCTCTACAATATCAGCGCCTACGAGCCGTTCCCTAAGGAAGTTGTTTCCAAAATTCTCAAAAATAACTTGATCATTCTCGATGTCTTCTTCGCAACACCGATGGAAGAACAGGTGGACGACTGGCCGACCGTAAACGCAACTCAAGACCACGAACAGAACGAGTGAGACCAGGACACAGAACGCTAGGAATCTCCACCACATTTTGGAGACAACATTTTAACTGTCGGACATTTGATCGCAACAGACCGTCTGCGTTTACTGTTGATCTTATACTGATGCGGATAAAGAGCAGCACATTTAAAAAAAACTGCGTACATACGCAATACATATTGATTGTTTTGGTGCGTCAGTATTCGTGTACAGACGTGCGTCTAGAAACCTCCCTTGGCCCATAGATCGGCTTATCTGGTTATCAAATCTGTTTTGGCTTCGAATTCGTAAAGCCAATACTTACGTTACAATTGTTTAGTTTTGGAATCAACGAAGGAATATAAATTTTACTAAGTCTTTCTTTTTTTTTTTATATTTTCGTAATGATGACCTCATGGATCTCTGATGGAGAAGAAACAGGCGAATCGACTCCGTAGGGATCTTCTTTTTATTCCTGTTTTATTTTTCAAATTTTTGAACTGATTTTGTGAAAACAAGAGAGAGTTCAAGACTGAAGACAAAAATCTATAAAAGACATGTGGGATCACAGTATCATCGTTGGCGACATCTGAAATGGTCTTTCTTCTTGTATTTATTTGTTTTGTGTATTGTTGTGTATTATTATGTTATTGTAATATAATATAATGGTTTAGTTTATTTAGTTATTAGCATGTAACTTTATTATTTACACCACCTTATGTATTTATTTATTTATTCATTCTTTATTGTGTCCTTAAAAAAAGAAAGGAATACAATGGGCGGATTTAATCCCTTTTGGCATTCTCTACCAGTCAACCCTGGGTGAGAAAGAAGACATGTTGGCAAGTTTACATACTTATAACATAGATAATACAATATATATAAACATATAATACATACATAAACAAATTAAATAAGGAGAGAAAAATCTCAGATGGCATTTGCCTTCAGATAGTGACGACGGAGCAGGGTTTTGAAGGAGTTTTTGTTCGGAGCTTTCTTGATATCATCGGGGAGAGCGTTCCAGAGAAGTGTGGCTTGAACGGTGAAAGAAGAAGAAAAGAAACCAGTACTATGTTGTGGAACACTAACCTTCAAGCTGTTTGAAGTTCGAGGCACTCGGTTATGACTCGAATAAAGAAAATCGAAGTTATCCTTAAGATACGAAGGAGAGTTTGCATCGTTGAAAACGGAATAAAGGTACTGATAACTTTTACGCCTACGTCTTTGGTGAATAGAAAGCCATTAGAACATAGCTTTGAACGATAGAAGGAAATATGGTAAATAAATCTTATGCATTTATTGAGAAGGCGCTCCAGTTTAGTAAGAAGATATTGCGGTGGATCTGGGTAACACACATCTGGATAGTCGATA
Organism: Bhutanitis thaidina; assembly: GCA_029286595.1. Taxonomy (NCBI): domain Eukaryota; kingdom Metazoa; phylum Arthropoda; class Insecta; order Lepidoptera; family Papilionidae; genus Bhutanitis; species Bhutanitis thaidina. The sequence continues at coordinate 1,201,880 of JAGSMS010000043.1, read as the reverse complement.
ATGGGTAGAATAAGTAATTTATATATTTCCTTTCCTTAAAGTTGTCGCTCTGGAAGAGATTGCACTTTAGCGATTGCCGCTTCATTATACCTATCTCTTATATGATCCGTTTTTTTTATGTATGCAACTATATACATACACACAGCTATGTTATAACATAACCTAACAGATGTCATCATCAAATAGCAGATGCAGTATCACAAAGCGTTCGTTTTAGACGCTCGTCTGTGTAAGCCTCGAGCGCCAATCGTATTCCTTTAAGCGAAGTACGGCCCGCTGTAACGATGATTTGTATGCAGATGCCTCGACGTCCGCCATAATTTGCCCGAAGATGCTTATCCGCCTCAGCCGACGCACATTAACAACGGGCATTGAATATAAATAAATATATGAAAGGCAATGTATTGGTCTATAACGTGGTACGGGTCACGTGCCGACGTTTCATAATACCGATGCGATAAGCCGTGAGCCCGGACGGTCCGGACGCTGAATTCCGGAGGGGATTTCACGGGAATTCACGGGATTTTGCGGACGAGAAGCGACGTATCGGGATGTGCTTTTGAGCACGTACGATATATAGTGAGGGAAGGTTCACATGGGTTTAGAATTTATCTTTTTTTCTTTAGCCTGTTTTTTTGCTATGCTATATTTTATAGAGCTTCGAAGTTATAGAGCGATATGTACATACTTATGATACTAATTCTTTATCTTTTATACCATAATGATGTGATTACGAGATGGTAGTTCGTTTTTAGTCTAGGAGCCGTGTTGTGTTTCGGTTTGAAGGGTATAGGAGCCGGTGTAATAACAAGCTGCGAGACATTCCATCTTTGTCCTCAAGGGTGATGACGCGTCTGTCTCCTAGACAGATAAGGAGTCTGTTGATTGATTGCCGGAGAAATAAAAAGGAAAAATATTTGGAGGCCATTTAAAGTTTTCCGAACAGCGGTAGCGCAGTGGCTAAACGTTTGATTGGGAGGCTGCGGTTCGTTGGTTCGTTTTCCGCGCATGACAAGTATTTTTTGTATATGTATACATATGTATATATTCACGCCTAGTTCGCCACCTCCTTTTTAAAATATAACGATTGGAGAACCATTTTAACGTTTGAGGTTCGAGTTCAATTACAAATTTACAAACCGTAGAAAACTAGTGATGAGCAGCTGTTTGAATTTAAACGACTTAAATCGTCTGTTAATTATATGTAGAAGCCGGACCTATGCCTCCATTGTTGTAGTATAAACAATTACAGCATGCTAATTATAATTCCATTGTTTTCATGTATCCAATAACGTCACTACTGATTTAATAGTCACACTCTGATTTGTTTTCTCTCAATTTAACAGCACAGTGTGCTGGATGAATTCATCTCGGTACAGATTCGATATGACTTATATTACTAAGTAGCTTTCTAAATGGTAAGGCCCTTCTATGCCAAGTCGGGGTCGGCACAATCCTCTTACCTATTCGTGCCAGTAATCAATGTTGTGTTCCGAATGGTTTTTCATTAAAGTTATTGAATTGTTGATGAGCTGCAGTAGACATTTGCCATCAGGTGAACGGTTAGTTTGTTTGTCATCGCAATTCAATAATAAAAATAAACCTAACTCGGTACCTCTCACAAATTTATGTTTTTAAGTAATTTCCCAAGAGAAAAGCTGTAGAAATAAAAATTTTTTTTTAAAGTAAATGGATATGACTCTTCCAGTTTCCCTATTCTCATGTCGAATATCCTTTTGTTGAGTTCGCGACTGAACCCGAAGTGTTTATGCGGGCGTGAAGCGTTAAATAGAATTTTCGAGAACGACGATAAAGTTGATGTTATTATGGCATATCTCCCAGGCTTTGTTATTTAATATGTTTATGTATTGGAAATACCAACGATTTTAAAAAGTAAATTTAAAGTATAACTGATATTGGTGAGAGCCACGATTGCTCAAGGGTCGGGGAAGCTGGCTTTAACTTCCATAAGACCTGGATTTGTATACTGGTGTTCTCGGGGAAAGAAAACATCATGGCGAAAGCTAACATGTCGGAGAAATAATAAAAAATATGTCAAATTTGCCAACCCGCGCTGGAGCAGCGTGACGGACCAGTTCCGACATGCTTCCAGTAAAGGGCCAATAACATTTACTATAATTTATGAATAATCTTAAAAGATAAATTAGAGGTAAAAAAATAAAGTAGTAGCCTGTAAGTTCCCACTGCTGAGCAAAGGCCTCCTTCTCAAATACGAATATCAGAGAGGGTTTAGGAGCCGAGAAGGGCCCGCCACGCTGCTCCAGCGCGGGTAGGCGGGCTTCACATATCCTCGAAATTATATTTTTATTATTTCTCAGACATGCAGCTTTCCTCACGATGTTTTCCTTCACCGCACGTGGTAAATACAGCACTTAAAATTGCTACAGCACTAACAATTTTAGTGGTGCCGGCACTGGAGATCGAACCCAGGTCACTCGCGTTCTATGAAACTAAACTGAGCGCTCTGACCACTAGTCTACCACGGCTCTTTCTTATGTCGTTTAATCACGCTTAAAACACTGAACGCACATGAACTAAATTTGGTGAGATGTAGCTACAGATAAGTTCTCTGTGATGACTAGGCGTACTTGAAAGGTTCACCCGCAACCATCACACAGGGTATTTGTGACCGCAGTGCCCTGGCGCCTGTTACGCTGCTCCCCATCACAAGTCTGTGGGATTTGGATCCGGCTAATGCTAAAGGATTTTCTGCCACCATTCGGTCGCCAGGGTCTTGTTTGTTCACATCGCATTTGGAATATGAAGAAAAAGACATTATATTCTCTCTAACGCCCAATAAATATTTTTTTTTTTAAAAAATAAATCTATGTACAGCGTAATCTGACACCGTATGAATAAAAACCAATTCGTCCCGATGTTAATCTCATTGACCAAGGAAAATCAATATCCCACACGAAGCCTTAAAGCTATTTGAGGCACGAACTTCTATACATTGGCGCTTTCGTGGAAAAGTATAATCGTATGTTTAGAGTTAGACTTATACAAACTCTTAAAGAAGAAATATTTATTAGTTTATATTTAACCATAAGACTAATACAAAATTATCATCACCAAAAGTCGGCGACCAAGCTCTCTCTGATCGGCTTGATCCTTTGGCCTTGCGAAGAGATGTTGCTTCTCTTTGCATTTTTTACAAAATTTTCCACGGGGAATGTTCTGAGGAACTGTTCGGATTGATCCCAGCTGCTGAGTTTCACCATCGTACATCACCTAGATGGTTGGCATTCCACCACAGTGCGTTTTAATCGAAGTTTTCTGCCACGCACTTCGACTTTGTGGAATCAGCTGCCGCCAGCAGTACTTCCGAACAGTTACGACTTACGGACCTTCAAGAGAAGAGCTTATTCCTTCCTTAAAGCCCGGCAGCGCATCTGTAGCTCCTCTGGTGTTGTGGATGTTCGTGGGCATCGGTGATCACTTACCATCAGGTGAGCCGCACGCTCGTTTGCCCCCTACTTCTATAAAAAAAAACCAAGGATATCGGAACCAGAAGATCGAAATTCTTTCTTTAGCTATGTAACTATTCGAAAGCTACATAACCCTAGATGGTCATAAGCTGTGTTAGGAATCCAAACAATCGGGATCCAGGGTAAAATTCGATGTCTTTATTATGGGTAAGGCGGCAAACGAGCAAGCGGTTCACCTGATGGTGAGTGATTACCGTCGCCCACGTACATCTGCAATACCAGAGGTGCTGCAGGTGCGTTGCCGGCCTTTAAGGGTATTATGTGAGATAGAAGGGAGGATGAGAAGGGTGACGGGGAGGGAAATGCAAAAGTATAAAATACCTCTACTTCACGCCCGTATTCTGCGAGGCCATGGTTACAATGCGCTCGAGCCGGCCCATTGAAGCAGCAGCAAAAGCCGCTGCTGGCTCGGCTCTACCACATTTAAAAAATGATGTTCGTTCGTGGTGTCAGTACTTTGTTTCTTCGCTACTTTCTTTAGTCACGTTGACACGATCAAAGTCCGCTTGGACTGAGTGAACTTTAGTGATCACTTCGACGCTACTTTGTTCGTGCCAAAAGTGATCAAAGTGAACTTGGACCGCCGCGCTAAACTTTTTAGAGTTAGTATATTTTTGTTTTAACCGTGGTAGCCTAGTGGAAAGCTTTAGTACGCTTTAGTTCAATAGTGCGCGAGTGACCCGGATTCGATCCCCCGTCCCGGTTGTTAATAGCATATCTAAGTGCTCAATTTTCCGACGGTGAAAGAAAACGACGTGAGCCAACCTGCATGTCAGAAAGAATATATGGTAAAAGGGGGCAAGCGAGCAAGCGGCTCACCTGATAGTAAGTGATTACCGTTGCCCACGTACATTTGAAACACCTGAGACCAGAGGTGCTGCAGTATAATCGTATGTTTAGAGTTAGACTTATACAAACTCTTAAAGAAGAAATATTTATTAGTTTATATTTAACCATAAGACTAATACAAAATTATCATCACCAAAAGTCGGCGACCAAGCTCTCTGATCGGCTTGATCCTTTGGCCTTGCGAAGAGATGTTGCTTCTCTTTGCATTTTTACAAAATTTTCCACGGGGAATGTTCTGAGGAACTGTTCGGATTGATCCCAGCTGCTGAGTTTCACCATCGTACATCACCTAGATGGTTGGCATTCCACCACAGTGCGTTTTAATCGAAGTTTTCTGCCACGCACTTCGACTTTGTGGAATCAGCTGCCGCCAGCAGTACTTCCGAACAGTTACGACTTACGGACCTTTAAAGAAGAAATATTTATTAGTTTATATTTAACCATAAGACTAATACAAAATTATCATCACCAAAAGTCGGCGACCAAGCTCTCTGATCGGCTTGATCCTTTGGCCTTGCGAAGAGATGTTGCTTCTCTTTGCATTTTTTACAAAATTTTCCACGGGGAATGTTCTGAGGAACTGTTCGGATTGATCCCAGCTGCTGAGTTTCACCATCGTACATCACCTAGATGGTTGGCATTCCACCACAGTGCGTTTTAATCGAAGTTTTCTGCCACGCACTTCGACTTTGTGGAATCAGCTGCCGCCAGCAGTACTTCCGAACAGTTACGACTTACGGACCTTCAAGAGAAGAGCTTATTCCTTCCTTAAAGCCCGGCAGCGCATCTGTAGCTCCTCTGGTGTTGTGGATGTTCGTGGGCATCGGTGATCACTTACCATCAGGTGAGCCGCACGCTCGTTTGCCCCCCTACTTCTATAAAAAAAAACCAAGGATATCGGAACCAGAAGATCGAAATTCTTTCTTTAGCTATGTAACTATTCGAAAGCTACATAACCCTAGATGGTCATAAGCTGTGTTAGGAATCCAAACAATCGGGATCCAGGGTAAAATTCGATGTCTTTATTATGGGTAAGGCGGCAAACGAGCAAGCGGTTCACCTGATGGTGAGTGATTACCGTCGCCCACGTACATCTGCAATACCAGAGGTGCTGCAGGTGCGTTGCCGGCCTTTAAGGGTATTATGTGAGATAGAAGGGAGGATGAGAAGGGTGACGGGGAGGGAAATGCAAAAGTATAAAATACCTCTACTTCACGCCCGTATTCTGCGAGGCCATGGTTACAATGCGCTCGAGCCGGCCCATTGAAGCAGCAGCAAAAGCCGCTGCTGGCTCGGCTCTACCACATTTAAAAAATGATGTTCGTTCGTGGTGTCAGTACTTTGTTTCTTCGCTACTTTCTTTAGTCACGTTGACACGATCAAAGTCCGCTTGGACTGAGTGAACTTTAGTGATCACTTCGACGCTACTTTGTTCGTGCCAAAAGTGATCAAAGTGAACTTGGACCGCCGCGCTAAACTTTTTAGAGTTAGTATATTTTTGTTTTAACCGTGGTAGCCTAGTGGAAAGCTTTAGTACGCTTTAGTTCAATAGTGCGCGAGTGACCCGGATTCGATCCCCCGTCCCGGTTGTTAATAGCATATCTAAGTGCTCAATTTTCCGACGGTGAAAGAAAACGACGTGAGCCAACCTGCATGTCAGAAAGAATATATGGTAAAAGGGGGCAAGCGAGCAAGCGGCTCACCTGATAGTAAGTGATTACCGTTGCCCACGTACATTTGAAACACCTGAGACCAGAGGTGCTGCAGGTGCCTTGCCGGCCTTTTAAATAATTGGGGATTAGGGGATTGGGCCTCCGGTTACCTCACTCATCGAAGGAAACGCAGAAGTAAAAGATGCTGATATTTATAATACATCGGTTCTTCTAAATCTATACACAGATACAATATATCTCAATGTATATACTAATGTAAATAACTAAAAATAAATAGGCATAAACTATTAGTGTGTCGATTCTGAATCATTTTGCATTAACATAATGATAAAATTATTACGATAGAGAGAATAAATTATAGTACCTAATACAAATACCAATTTGTAGTGTGTAATTTTGGTCTGATATTAAGTATTAAGTACGGAAAACAACCGTTTATGCTAGCAGGTGTCTGATCACCGTACACCGATCCGCCTGGAGCGTGGAGTTCATGGCAAATCCTTCTTATAGGAGAGGCTTTCGTACTCCCATGAACTATTTACAGGATGTTAAGGAAAGGTGTTGACGTTGGTGAGTACCGGCACGGCACCCACCAACCCCCCTCCCCGGCATGGTAAATCTTAAAGATGGTCAGCCAATATCATCACGCTCGTGAAGAGCAGTGATTTTCCCGCCATCTGTCGACATCCATTTTTTTTTTATAGGAAAGGCGGCAAACCAGCAAGCGGTTAACCGGATGGTAAGTGATTACCGTCGCCCACGTACATTTGCAAGACCTGAGACCAGAGGTGCTGCAGGTTCGTTGCTGGCTTGTAAAGGTATTTGAGAGAAGGAAGTGAGGATGAGGAGGAGAGTGGGGAGGGGGGGGGGAGGGAGGGGCCACCGGTTACCTCACTCACCGAACTAAACGCAGAAGCACAAGATGCGTCTACGACACCCGCCGCTTGGCTCTACCGTGTACGAACATTAATTTAACCTTGCAAAGTGCGATTTTTATACAATATTCGCTTCGTATGGTTGTTATTGGATTATCTGCTATGAATTGTTATTTATTTGCTGTTCCACTGTCACATGTGCGGGGCTTCATTTATATTTCCAGCGTTCTATCTTACTTAATATTATACTTATCTTAATTTATATCTCTCATCTTAATTATTTACCAAACATACTAGTGTCGCTTACTTATTACAATCCATTTATTTTATTAGTTTTTTAACTTGACAAAACATAAATATTGCATAAAGTCCTGATGCTAAAAACTAAGTTTTTATAGTTTATTTAGTTATTTTTGTCTTTATATTCAGGCATTTTTATATTGAACATATTTATATTGTTAAGGCTATATTTATTACTGTATTATGCATTTCATACAATATTATTTTAGATACGATTTGGCATCATTGTAAAGTACTATACAAGTACAATTCAAGTATAATTCACATTTTTTTTATCATTGCAGTTTTAGTAAGTAAAATAAAGTAAAGTAGCAGCCTGTAAGTGGCCACAAATACGAGTATCAGAGAGGGTTCAGGAGCCGGGAAGAGCCCGCCACGCTGCTTCACATATCCTCCAAATAATATTTTTATTATTTCTCAGATATGCAGGTTTCCTCGCGATGTTTCCCTTCACCGCTGAGCACGTGGTAAACGTGGTGGCGCTAGAGCCGTGGTACCCTGGGGGTCAGGGCGCTCACTTTAGTTTTGCTAATAAAATAAAATTTTTAATAGCAATTTTAAGTGCTGTATTATACCACGCGCTCAGCGGTGATGGAAAACATCAGTTCTATTATTAAAGTTAAAATTTTATTTAATTTTACCTAACCACAACGTATAGCCTCAGCCAAGGAACAGTCCACCGTAGGACGTAGACTAATTCCGTAGGAACTATTTGCCATAACGACCACGCTTGGCTAGCAGATTGGCATTCCCAGCACTGGACACCTCGCACCTTAGACGCTGCTGCCCGTCATCGGTCCGCTTCATTTCAGTCTGGTATTTTTCTAGTTTTAGTCGGTTATTCAGCCATCAATCGGTAGCCATAGTGGTCATGTCTTTCCCCTTAGTCGCCTCCTACGTACAACTACGGGAAGAAAGGGAGGTTGGCAGAGTCCTATGCCGATGCCACGCGGCAGCGGGTCTTTACAGTGCAGGGTTAAAAAAGGATTACCAAGGACGTTCAAACGTTGAACGCTGCCCGAAACGCCGGGATTTAAAATCATAGACTACGAAGATTCCTTTTTTTAATTGCGAGCGAGCTAACTAGGACAACTTCAATTAAATATGATTGCAGGCCCGTTGTCACCCGCTGAGAACTAAGATGGAACGTCTCACGTCCCTGTAACTATCCCTGTAACACAACTATGATCTCAATGCTGTTTGACGACCGAAACGGGTAAGCGAGTGCTAAGTACCCAGTATGTTCCTATGCGAATAAGGAACCTACGATCTCAAATGTACTACTTAGAAAAAAAGAACTTAGGGATTAGGGCTTTTCACATAGGCATATAATTATACTCGTATACAAAATATTAGCTATTAAATTAATTTAGGTCCAACTGTCCTTATTATTGTTGTCAAAACGCAATGATAAATGAACAGTTCAAATTTCCGTTACCCTTCAATACAGGGCCGGTTTAAGTAGTTCTTTAAATAAGCAAGCTCTTTCGAGCAACACGTCAATAAGAATTCTGAATTATCTCCACTTGAAAGGAAATTTCCGCTGTTATTTATGGATTTCTTCAAAGATTGACTAATAATAATACGGAGTGACGGATTATAAAGAAGCGGCATTGGTCGCGTAAGCGGTCAAAGATCAACATCGCTGGGGGTTGGCAAAGCGTGAAATGATATCTGTCGTGTTACAATATTGTGTTAAATAATGCACGAGAGAACAGATGCTCCTGACCTGGAGATCTGTTGCCCAAGGTGATGGAAACGAAGCTGGAAGCCATGAAGCTGTGTCGGTTTTAATAGCCTAATAGTTACCGAATTAATACTTGCCTAATAGTTAATTAACAAATAGAAACTGAAGGTAGCCCGAGTTAAGTATGACATCTGGACGTTTAACTCCTGCCCACGTGACCACGGCTGCTGTAAATTTTGACGTGCAATTTTAATAACGGTGATATCATAGTAAAGCAGACATGACTCCTACCACCAGCAAATCAATGTAATCGTGAATTTAAGGCCCTGAACACATACATCCCTCAGATATAAATATATTATTTATTTATTTATTACACGTTTATGTATTATATACAACACATATGTTTTATTTTAATGTATTTTAGAATCATTTATTATGTCACAGCTAAATTAGCCTAAACATGTTTTAATCTGTCTATACTTTGCTATCAGATATTGTTTTACCTGAAATATTTTTTTTTGTTTTTGATTTAAAAAATATATCTTTCCTATGTTGATGATTTGATTTGATTTGATTTAATGGACGTCCGAATCCGGCACTGTTATTAAGTTTACAGCACTAAGTACGTTAGTGGAAACATCGAGTCATCTTTCTAATGGAAGTTAAGAGTTGCCACGGTAATATTTACGATGATTAAATTTCTATACCAAAACGGTAGAAATAAGTAGAATTCACACATTATAAAAAAAATTGTGTTCCTGTGTTCCTGTAAACACACACGCGTAAGAAGTGACACTTCTGTGGGTTATATCCACTCTTCTGTTTTTTTTTATGTTTCTATATTATTTATTCATTACATGCAAGACATGAGGAAGATTGCAAGATGGACAACCGCAGAGTGTTGCGGGAAGTCGATGGATGCAGGTGGCTCATAACCGTGCTTTGTGGCAATCTAAAAATCATTCTATAGGCGGTAGAGACGAGCGGCGACTTTTGCTGCCGCTCGAAAGGACCGACCGAGGTAGTACCACGGCTTCACAGAATACTGGCGTAAATTAGAGGCCATCTTGTGCTTCTGCGTTTCGTACGGTGAGTGAGGTAACCGGAGGCCCTCTCTCCCCCCTCCCCTAACCCCAAATGTCCTTAAAGGCCGGCAACGCAAACACTTTACATATTTTTTTTAAAATAATTTTAAGATCTGTTATATTTCTTCTCAGTATTTATTGGAACACTACACATTGAAATGAAACTATTATTTACCGATTTTATCGCGTTTATTAACATTTTTATATTAAACAAAAACCGATTAACATAAAAGTAATTAGACGCGATAAGATCCGTAAATTATCGTTTTATTTCAATATACGAAAGATAATTTCTTCGACGTAGATTTTATTTTATAAAATAGTAAATAGAATTAAGTGTTGCATTACGGAAAACCATTATTTTAAAGATGTTGGGAATAAATTACTTTGCACATTTCCTTCAAAATATCTTTTTGTTTAATAATTCACTATACAGTATTATTTATAAATCACATTACAATATTTTTAATAATTATTTGTTAGAGAAGAATGTATATGCATGAAAAACTATGAATGCGCTGATGGCGCAGGGAGGAAACCTGCATGACGAGAAATTATGAAAATATTATTTCGTGAACATGTGAGTATCAGATCCTTCTTGGCTACAAAACTCTCTCAGATATTTCAGAAGGAGGCCTGTTCCCAGCAGTAGGCACGCACACATAGTTTTATTTACGTTAGCTATAAAGGCCAACGAAAGGTGAATGTAACATTTAAATCGTTCTGTGATTTTTGTGTATGGATCCCCTTCTTGCCATTACTTATTTCCAGTATTTTTCGGGATAAAAGGTATTGGAGATGTCACCATAAATCCCGGAATTTTCAAGTGATAAAAAGTAGTGCAGTTTTAAAGTTGTGTCACTTAAAATTTATTCAAATCGGTTCGATTGCTTTTAGCGTGATGCGTACATTATGCAACGAACAGACACCTCTCGTTTATTTATACAACCAACAGACCAGTTTCGCCTTACGGCTGAAGATGTCTACTTCTACCCCGCGTTGAATGTTTATAATTTCTAATATAATTTGTACGTGGTAGCACCCAGCAGCGGCATTGACCACTGCTCATATGGGCCGGCTATTCTAGGTTAGCCCTGGTACTCGGCTCCTCACTAGTTACAATTTGAATCTCCTCAAAAATAATTTTCATGGATGAAGTACAAGAGTTAATAATAATTGTCTCACTCTCACCAAGTGAGAACCATCGCTAGTATTCATTGCAACTAATTAATATAATACGCGATAAAATCCGTAGATTCTTTTCAAAAGTACACTGTTATTTAAAAGTTGTTAACATAATAACCTTTTCACATAATATTTTTTTTTTTATGGAAAAGACGGCAAACGAGCAAGCGGTTCACCTCATGGTAAGTGCTTACCGTCGCCCACACACATCTGCAACACCATAGATGCTGCAGGTGCGTCGCCGGTTTTGAAGGATATTTGGGAGATGGCAGGGAAGAGAAGAGGAATAGGGAGGGGATGTGGGCCTCCGGTTACCTCACTCATCGAACGAAACGCAAAAGCACAAGATGCCTCTACTTCACGCCGGTATTCTGCGAGGCCGTGGTATCAATCCGGTCGAGCCGGCCCATTCGAGTAGCAGCTAAAGCCGTCGCGTGGCTCTACCACGCTTTGTTTCGTTGTACCTAATTTGTAATCAAATTATTGTTTAAATTTAAAAACAAAGCAAATTGTATTGTAAAAATATTAATTTTTCAACACCAATTTGTCTACACCAACATTAAAAATAAATGATTTTTGTACCATTTCATCCATTCGTTCCATTCGTTCCATTCGCTCCATTCTTTCCATTTTTTCTATTCATTTCATACTTTCCATGGAATGGTCCATTAACTCCATCCATTCCATTCGGTCCATTAGTCCCATTTGTTCCATTCGTTCCATTCGTTCCATTCGTTCCATTCGTTCCATTCGTTCCATTCGTTCCATTCGTTCCATTCGTTCCATTCGTTCCATTCGGTCCATTAGTCCCATTTGTTCCATTCGTTCCATTCGTTCCATTCGTTCCATTCGTTCCATTCGTTCCATTCGTTCCATTCGTTCCATTCGTTCCATTCGTTCCATTCGTTCCATTCGTTCCATTCGTTCCATTCGTTCCATTCGGTCCATTAGTCCCATTTGTTCCATTCGATCCTAATGGATGTTAATGGATGTTAATGTTTCATTCATTTTTGATTTCAGATTATTAATTTCACTACATGACGTTTCTGGTTTAGTCTCGTCCAGATTCCATATGCGATCTGGTCTATTTTTCAAGATCCAAATCTTTCAATGTTTTGCTAAGTAAAGTAAATTTATTTGGTGATAGTTTATCTTCCAAATGTCAATGATTTTTTTGCCCTCTGCGACCTTCTAGTTACATACTCGTATGTTACATGATCCAAGATATATATACGAGAGACTTTATAGGTTTAAGCGGCTTCATAGGTCAACATGTTAGTATTTTTTACAGCCTCAACTCCTTTAAATAAATTCTCTTTTTTTTTAAGATGGTTCTTCTCTTTTTTTTTTTGGACTATATTACAGTATAACAAATCAAATCAACCTGCGTATGTGTGGTTGCAAGTGAGTTAAGCTTAGTAAACCAGTTATTAACATAACTCAATAAAACGGAAATAAATTGTTTAAATTATTACCAACACTGAAGTCAAAAGCACAGCTTATTATGTAAACATATGTAAAGTTAAGAACTTAAAATAAGACATCACGGTATATATTTAAGACTATATTTATTTTTTTCTAACATCTTAAAAATATTTGAATTTATTCTGTTATTTACGGATTTGATCGAGTTTAATTTTAGTTTCGATGTTTGCGACGTTTCGAATGTAAATTATAGTTTCATTTCAAACGTCTTGTGTCCGTGTAGGTACGTGTAATCATTATTGTTTAAAATAATGGTTTTCCGCAAAACAATGCATGATTATGCCTGATTACAGTAATCTCTTTTGATTTCTAAGTGATAGATATTTTAAGTGACACTCTTTGTCTTGAGCCCAAGAATCGTATGTATGAAATAAACTACACAATATTCAGCATTATTTATGTTAAATTACTTAATTTGATGGTTGAAAGATAATGAAAAACATCAACTCTGCGAAAAGTTAGACGCGCTTGCCCCGACTGACCTTAGTTTTGAACAATATATAATATGAAGTTACCGACGATAAAAACCCGCAGTCTCGAAGGAGATATCGTAGTGCTCGAATTAGAAGTGCTTGGTCTAAAATTATCTTGGTTAAGTTAAAAACAAATTGATTCGCTTTAGTATAATCATTAATATTTATATTTTATTATTATTAACATATACCGTTAAAGCAATTGTATGAGTAATTAGTGAAGTCCACGTCAACACTGTAGAACGAACAAGAAATCGTGATATCAAAGTTATCAAAGGACGCACTGGGTATTTCGGTGGTCGCTCATAATGACGAAGGCGTCTCTACTCGCCTATTTGATATACACCTTTATCGGTAAGTACCGTGTTTGTTACTCGATACATAAGAGAACGTATAACTTAATTCTAGAGAGTGAGAGAGATCTGTGTGATGTAAGTCAAGTAAACGTTTTTCAAAGAGTAAAAATGACTCACGAAGCTTTAATTTTTAGGAGTAATCTTGGCACACGATAGATTAGCCGTCAGTGATGAAACGAAGAAAATTGCAAAACTTAACAGCAGATGCGAATCAAACTTCGATATTCTGATTGATGTACTATTATCCCAAAACTGGACTGAAGATGAAACACCATGTTTGGAAAGCATTTTAACAACGATTAGTAACGTGAAAAATTCAACTTTATGGGCCACTTGGAGTAAGTTATTTAATTATTCTTAAAAATTATATTTCTTTTCTTTGGATACATGTCAGTACAGTGTTGGATTGGCCTCACCCAGATGCCGTGGATCTGGTTGCAAGCCCCTAATGCTCAGTTAAGTGAAACAGCTGAGGTCGGTGGGAGACCAATTGGTCTCAAGTCATTGTGGTAACACCGCGGGGATGCAGGTAGCCAAGCGTAAGAAAGGCCACGGTTGCGTAACGAACGTAGGTTCCGTGACCCATCGTCAACGCTGATGGAGACCACCGTGGTGTTTTAGCTGGAGGGAGTCCAACATAACCTAGCTGTTCCCACTGTGACGTGAAAAAAATGAAACATAATATAATCATCGGGGCTTCAGTTAGTGATCGTGTAAGTTCTGAACGACCGCAGCGACTGAAAACATATTCATACAATATTTTTGTTTGTCGATACCATGGTTCATATCTATGCTTGGATTGGATATATAGCGCCGTAATCTAGTTATTAATCAATTTTATTTTTATGGACAATAATGTCTCCTACGTGCCAAGCAACAGCTTTTGCTGCTCCTCGAATGGGCCGGCTCGACCGGGGTAGAACAACCACCTCGCAAAATATGAAGTATATTGTGCTTCTGCGTTTTGTTCGGTGTAAGCTCATCTGCCGCCCCTCTGGTTTTGCAGATCTACGTGGGCGTCGATAATCTCTTCATCTTCTCGTCAAGTGGGCCCCTTGCTCGTTTGCCCCCTATCCCGTAATAAAAATATGATCCATATTTACAATACAATATGATGGTTTTGTGAAAACAATCATAATTATTAATCTCGGCCTGGTTTTTTGGTGATTTGGTCGAGTTATTAAGTATTCAAGAAGTCAAACACATCGCGACATTCTCACATGGTGGAGCCAAGCGGCGGCTTTTGCTGCTACTCGTATGGGCCGGCTCGACCGGGTTGGCACCACGGCTTTGCAGAATACCGGCGTGAATTAGAGGTAATCTTGTACTTCTGCGTTTCGGTGATTGAGGTAACCGGAGGCCCACTAACCTTTCCAGCAACAGCAAAATACGTCTAGTATTGACTGTTCGTACCATCTATATGCTGATGACCTGCAGATTTACGTGCAGTCAGATATTAATAATCTTCATAACGCGATAACTAACTTAAGTAACAATTTAATAGCTGTTTGTGACTGGTCATTACGCTTCGGAGTCTCTGTGAATCCAACGAAATGCCAAGCTATATTAGTGGGTAGCTCGCGAATGCTGACTAAAGTAGATTTTACGAGTCTACCTCCTGTCTATTATAATAAGAATGTGATTCCCTTTTCGAGCTCTGTCAAAAACCTTGGGTTATTTATTGATAACAACTTGAACTGGAGAAAACATGTTACCGAAGTTAGCCGTAGGGTCATGCCTCGCTACAAGTGCTCTACCGTCTTAAAAATTTTCTTCCCTTTGAAACTGAGCTTATGCTTGTCCAGACACTCATACTTCCTATTATTGATTATGCAGATGTGTGTTACTCTGACTTGAACAAAGATCTTCTTCACAAGCTAGAGCGCCTTGTTAATAACTGTAACAGGTATATTTTCAACCTTCGAAAGTATGACCATATCTCACAATACCGTTCTCGCCTTAAATGGCTCTCTCTCCAACAAAGGCGTAACTCTAGAGTCCTGCGTATTCTCTTTTCTATCTTAAATTATGCTACCTCTCCTTCTTACCTAAAGGATAAATTTCAGTTTGTGTTTTCTACTCATGACCGGGTCCTTCGCTCTTCATCTAATCATAAGATTAGCATTCCGCAACACTTCACCGATTATGTTGGCAACTCCTTTACTGTTCAGGCTGCACTACTCTGGAATTCCTTGCCTGAAGACATTAGGAAAGTGTCCAGTAAGTTATTGTTCAAGAGACTGGTACGTGAACACCTCTTCAAGACATCCGTTCCCACTTAGTGGAATTGATATCATCGGTCATTGTAATTATAATAATATTTTGTATGCTGTATGTATGTATGTATATATATATATATATATATATATATGTTTATATGTATTCATATTTGTTTATATGTATTTATTCCGTCTTTATGTAAATAATTGTATGTGTATTTTATATATTTATTTATGTATCTTTTTTTTTTAACTAATTTAATGTTTGGCACCCTTACTATATCTCTCCACGCCCCGGGTTGACTGGCAGAGAATGCCAAAAGGCATTAAGTCCCTTTGTAATACTATGTTTAAAGGTATTTAAATAAAGTTTTAATAAATAAAAAAAATATATATGAACAGGTTTTATTATATTCTTTTGTTTCATCAGTATGGGACAGCATGCAGTTGCCAGTCGGACAACTTTACGGTTCGCGATATCATCTTGGCAACTACGACCAATGTCTGAGAGAGACAGTGGCCGCTTCTCATCTCCCTCTCCCATATCCTACTCAATATTGTTTAGCTGATGTCGTCTTCCATAATGATAAGAAGTCAATTATCTCCTCAGGAGTAATCGATCCTTACAGTTCAACGGAAACATATATCCACGTAAGTTAAGAATTAATGTTTTTTTTTTTTTTTTTGATTTTCGTGGCGACTTACAAAATGTATGCAGCAAGCTTAGGGAGCTATTTTGGTTCCTATATTACTAACGTGTTACAAGACAGACAATTTCTCGTTCGTTCGTTTTCATAAAGGATTATTAGAATAATCTGTTACACACGTGATAGATACGTTAAAAAAGTGAAGAAAAGTAGCAGCCTGTGATTGCCCACGGCGCGGCAAAAGCCTCCCATCTCGAATATCTGTAAGTGTTTTGAAGCCGGGAAGGGCCCGCCCGCCAAGCTGCTCCAGTGCGGGTTGACAGGCTTCACATATCCTCGAAATAATATTTTTATTAATTTCTAAAAATATATAATAAAAAATGGAGAATACATCATCTCTTTGTATCCGATGTAAATTAACAAACACACATACATAGCGAATAGCACACACAGACATGTATCGGATTCTCAGTGTTTCTTTCTATCTTTTATTGATAAAGTTCTACATGAATATGTTAGTTCGACATTACATTAAACTTATCATTAGCGGTAGTCTCTTATTTAGTCGTTAAGAGATGCTGCGAACGTAGATGTAGCACTTGCCTATAAAAAGTAGCAGCCTATAAGTGCCCACTGCTGGGCGAAGGATTCTTTCTAAAATACGAGTATCAGAGAGGGATTAGGAGCCGGAAGAGCCCGCCACGCTGCTCCATAGCGGGTTGGCGGGCTCCTCGAAATACTAATTATTATTTCTCAGACATGCAGGTAACCTAATGAGGTTTCCTTCACCGCCGAGCACGTTGTAAATATAGCACTTAAAATTGCTATTGACAATTTTATTGGCGCCGACATCTTTGTGATACGTTTTTAATCTATCTTAAACTTTTTGGATTCTATTTTACAGGTTACTTGTTTAAAATCCTATTTTTTTTAATTTACCGTTGCAGTCAGAGACAGAGTTGAAGCAACACTTCAACTTAATAACTTGGGGGGTCTGTACGCCAAAAACGTGTGAATTAAAATCCGTGAAGAAGTTTATACAGGTTCTGTTGAAGCAGAGTCATTTAGGATTTGTGCGATCTCCCGTTGAAATAACAATAGACCGGTGTGAAGCTGCGGGTGAGACAAAAAGATATACCGATGGATTTTCTATACTATTGTAAGTATTTTTGAATTTTCTCTCTCGAAAGTGTCTCTGTAGTAGCGTATCCCAGTGCAAGCATTTTTTTATATAGAATGCTAAGCAATGCTATTTTTAAGTTACTTTACTCATTTTTTTTTGATGGAAAAGACGGCAAACTACCAAGCGGTTCACCTGATGGTAAGTGATTACCGTCGCCCACATACATCTGCAACACCATAGATGCTGCAGGTGCGTTGCCGGTCTTTAAGGATATTTGGGAGATGGGAGGGAAGAGGAGGTGAATAGGGAGGGGAAGTGGGCCTCCGGTTACCTAACTCACCGAACGAAACGCAGAAGCAAAAGGTGCCTCTACTTCACGGTGGTATTCTGCGAGGGCGTGGTTCCAACCCGGTCGAGCCGGCCCATTCGAGTAGCAGCAAAAGCCGCCGCTTGGTTCTACCACCATTAGAAACTATATTCCTGTTAACCCTCCGACTGCCCTTTACAGCTTGCATCTGGAGTGGTTCAGGACGATATAATAGTCGATGTCTGTGAAATAATAACCAATATGTTTAGGCCGTATCGCCGACTCGTACTTGAGCAGCGTGGCTCCAAAACCCTGTCAAATATCGAAAGGAAACTTTTGATCAGCATAGAGACGGGAAATACTGCTACGTTAGTACACTTTCCTGTCGATATGCTATCCCCAAGCTATAGTCACCAACCCGCCAGCCATGAGACGTGATCACAGCAAATCGTCTCACTGCAGCAGTGCCGAAGTTGCAAGCTGTAAGACAATTCCAACGGGATTTAAACACAGATCACTCGCGTACCATGAAACAATAGGTGTCCACTCGAATAATAATCATATACTATAAAATTTTTCACGCTACACATAGAGGTATTACTTCTAATGCCTATAAATTTGTACTGAATATATGAGGCGAGTGTAAATGGTAGAGTCGGGAGAGGAAGCCCCAGGTGAACATTTCTAGACCAAATCGGAGACATTCTGAAAAATGGCCAGGTCAAGAGTAATCTAAACTAACGAGTATGGATGCGAAGATTGATGAAAGTGGGAGAAGCGAAAGACGTATGTCAGGACCGTAGCAAGTGGAAGAAGGTTGTCTCTGCCTATTCCCATTGGGAACAAGGCGTGAATACATACATACATTATAGTACAGATTTGTTATTTTATTATGTCTACACAAGGATTTACTAATGCTTAAGTATGAATAATTATTCATATTTTAATAAAAAGTAAAGTAAAGTAGCAACTTATATTTGCCCACTGCTGGGCAATGGCCTCTTTCTCAAATACAAGTATGAGAGAGGGATTAGGAGCTGGGAAAAGCCAGCCACGCTGCTCCAGTGCGGGTTGGCGGGCTTCACATATCGTCGAAAAATATATTTTTTAATTATTTCTCAGGCATGCAGGTTTCCTCACGATGTTTTCCTTCACCGCCGAGCACGCGGTAAATACAGCACTTAAAATTGATATTAACAATTTTAGTGGTGCCGGCACCGGGGATCGAACCCAGGTCACTCGCGCTCCAGAAAATAAAGTGAGCGTGCTGACCACTAGGCTATCACGGCTCATATATTTTAATAATAACCATTCAATATTTATTATTATAATTGTTTTATTTTCAGAGTCGCTACGTTAATAATAATAGTGACAGTTTTGACATGTACATATTACGTTTCTAAACAACGTAAAGACAATTCAGATTCATTTGGTAAGTACGCTACAATTTGTATGTATATATTCACGCCTTGTTACCAACGTGGTAGGCAGAGACATACACACACATGGCCTACTTAATGCCTAGAGGCATTATCTCCCAGTCGACCATTAGGCTAAGCAGAGATATATACGTAATAGAGGCGATACAGCTATGAGAATAAAACAAGTAGAAGGATATATATATCAAAATATTACTTACACAGATAGGTAGATACATACATACATAGATACATAAATAGAATATATACAAATATACCATATACACATAGGATAATGAATCTTCTTCCACTTGCTACGCTCCTGACTTACGTCTTTCGCTTCTCCCACTTTCATCAATCTTCGCATGCATACTCGTTGTTTTAAAGTACTCTTGACCGGGCCTTTTTTCAGAACGTCTCCGATTCGATCGTGAAATGTTCGCCTAGGTCTTCCTCTCCCGACTCTACCATTTACACTTACATTAGTATATAGCGGAATCGTTGAATCGTCTTTAAGCTCGCCGACTAGACTCCCGAATGTGACAAGTGCATAAGCTATAATTGTCCGAGACTGCTCGTGTGTGCAATTAACGTCTATAAAACTATATATGTATGTGTGCATGCACTGTATCCAGCAGTTTCAGAGATTGCTGGTGTTGCGTGACGAATTATATATATAAACACACAGACGGCTATTTCGACGTGTCGAATTTCTGATGATTACTTTAATATATTTTTTTTTTATGGAAAAGACGGCATACGAGCAAGCGGTTCACCTGATGGTGAGTGATTACCGTCGCCCACATACATCTGCAACACCATAGATGCTACAGGTGCGTTGCCGGTCTTTAAGGTATTTTGGGAGATGGGAGGGAAAAGGAGGGGAATAGGGAGGGGATGTGGGCCTCCGGTTACCTCACTCACCGAACGAAACGCAGAAGCACAAGGTGCTTCTACTTCACGCCGGTATTCAGCGAGGCCGTGGTATCAATCCGGTCGGGCCGGCCCATTCGCCAGCAGCTAAAGCCGCCGCTTGGCTCTACCACGCTAAGAAAATACAAAGAAAAGGTTTTTTTTTTTTTAATTTACAGCAACTATCATTATTCGATGTTTCTGTCTGAAGAGAAATTGTAATGAATTTCTAAGAACGCACTATGATAATGATGTGAAAGTTCTACACGGGCTGAGGTTCATCTCGTCATGTCTGGTCGTGGCAATCCACGTGATTCTATTGAGTATGATAGTGTCGACCGGTAACGGTTTGGATTTTTATGAGGTGAGAGTTTCATGTTTAAATTTAGAATTGTACAAAATGCTTTCATACATTCATCGTCATGGTAAAAGTAGGAGCTTGTGAAATTCCCGCCGCCGCCGCTCGATGGTGTGTTTGCGGACTTGAAAGTCTCTGACGTATGTTGTTTTAGATTTAGATTATAAATTTGCCACGTCAGAGAGCTTCTCTCTTTGCCGCCTTTGATGCTCCTCGAATGGGCCGGCTCAATCGGGGTAATACCTCGGCCACGCAGAATACCGGCGCGAAGAAGAGGCGTCTGATGCTTCTGCGCCATTCCCTCCTCCCCATCGACACCTGCAGCTCCTTTGGAGTCGCAGATCGTACGTGGGCAATCGCTTACCATCAGGTGAGCCACTAGCTCGTTTGCCACCATCTTCTAAAAAAAAAAACAAGTTTCCACGCGACGCTTTCCTGTCATTGCTGAGAACGTGGTAAATTCAGCAGTTAAAATTGCGTTTAACACTTTCGGTGGCACTGTGTGATACGAACCCAGAACTTTTGACTGCTAGGAAATTCAAGCGAGCGCCTCTGCTACGGCAGTCCTGGCTCTCCCCCAGTTACCACAACTAATCCTCAGTATGTGCCCACAGTAGCTCCTGAGCAAGCAGATAATCGGTTACACCTACTGTGAATTAAGTAACTATTTTAAATTTACTAAGAAATTGTTATGATGGCTTCACTCCCACTTACTTGTCGGTTTTTTTTTCTCTTTATTAAGAGGCTTAATCACATATGCGATTATGTCGCTCCTTGTTGTCTTTAGTAACTTTAGTAACTACTCCAGTATTATAAATTTTCCAGACAATTTAAAATGTATTTTTGGTTTAAATTGCAGGTACTAAATAGTTTTCATAAAATAGTGCTGCATTCAGTGATAATTGTTGATGTTTTCTTTTTTATGTCTGGTTTATTATTTATAAAGAGCATTAAGCGAAACAGTACGTTTCTGACTCTTGGACAGATGATAATAAAAAGATATCTCAGGTAAGAAACGGTCTAAATAATTTAAACTACATTTCGATAATTATACTGTAATAACTTTTAACAACAATTGTCAACCCCCATACCGGCACGAGCTTTTCCCAGCCGATCAACGAACAAACCGCCGACAAACGATTGAATTCAATCTGAATATACCGAACCCAAATACTACAGCGTCATTGCTGGCACTGCGCTCACTTATGGCCAAGCATCATATGCGAAAAAGCTTTTTTTTTTAATGGGAATGGCGATAAACGTGCAAGCGGTTCATCTGATGGTAAGTGATTAGAAAGAAGAAAGAAAGAAACTTTATTTATTACCCCACAATTAGTTAACAAGTATCAAATAAAAAAAAAACAAGATTTTAGATTTTTCGGCGCTACAGTGTGATGCAACAAATGGGTCTACGCTCAGTTTATGTTACGGATTCCCGCAACACTGATCTTCAGCGCAGCCTTATACCACCATTGAGCCGGTAGTGTCTGCAATAGATACAGCTCATCTATATATTAATAAAAAAAAGAAAAAAAAACAGGAGGAAAAAGGTCTTATGTGAATATATATATATTCACACATACACACCCACACATACATACAAATATTTTCAATTGCCACAAAATGCAGCTGGCCATGGGCTGCAATAGTAACTTATCATAAGATGGACTGTTCGTTAAAACCAAGCATACCACTGCACGACCTCAAGATGCTGTGAGCACATTCTGCGTAGATCGAACTAAAATAAACAAATAGAAGCAGAAGGTAGCCCGAGTTAACTATGACATATATACGTCTAACACCTCAGTCCTTACGTGACCACGGCTGCTGTAAAGCAATCGAAACGTCTAGAATATACAAACAAAATTAAACGCCATAAAATCCGTATGTAATAGTTTCAATACAAGAAATAATTATGTTAGTTTAGTTGATTACCTTAATCCTTAATAATTGGTTTTTATGTGTTTTGGGTTTTCTTAGTATATATTGCGCCTACCATAAAATTTCTCCACACCATAGGTTGACTGATGAAGAATGCCTATAGGCATTAAGTCCGCCTTTTGTGTCCTTCTGTATAATATACGGTAATTAAGAGTAATTAAAAAAATATAGAATAAATAATGGCGAATACATCATCTCTTTGGATCCGATGTAAATTAACAAACACACATACATAGCGAATAGCACACACAGACATGTATCGGATCCTCAGTGTTTCTTTCTATCTTTTATTGATAAAGTTGTACAGGATGAATGCGTTGTTTCGACATCACATTAAGCTTATCATTAGCGGTAGTCTCTTATTTAGTCGTTAAGAGATGCTGCAAACGTAGATGTAGGTGCCTATAAAAAGTAGCAGCCTATAAATGCCCACAGCTGGGCGAAGGCTTCCTTGTCAAATACGAGTATCAGAGAGGTTTTAGGAGCCGGGAAGCGACCGCCACGCTGCTCCAGAGCGGATTGGCGGGCTTATCATATCCTCGAAATAATATTTTTATTATTTCTCAGACATGCTTCCTCACGATGTTTTCCTTCACCGCCGAGCACGTGGTAAATGCAGCACTTAAAATTGCTATTAACAATTTTAGTGGTGCCGGCACCGCGGATCGAACCCGGGTCACACGCGCTCTGTGAAACTAAAGTAATCGTCCTAAACGCTAGGCTACCACGGCTCTCAACTCAACTTGCCTATACAATAATTCAATCTTATGTTATAAAAGATATTTATTTTGTTACTTCAGACTCATCTGGTGGTACATAGGCACCCTGCTCGTTCTTTTCTTCATTTTGCCTCGCACCGGCTGTGGCCCGCTGTGCTCCAGGTTCATGAGGATAGAGCAGGAATCGTGCGCTAATACTTGGTGCTGGAGTTTGCTGATGCTGGGAAACTACATCGACCTGCCTAACATTGTAAGTGCCTTGCTTTGACTACAATATGTCTGGTTAATTATTAGGATTTGGTAAGGTTTTTTTTTTTAAAAAGAATATTAGCAATGCCATTTAACTAACCTTACTAATATTCCTTTTAACACTCCAACTTAGCATTAGACCTTATATCTGGAGTGGTTCACGACAACAGTCGAATGGCGGGCTCGAACCTGCGTCATCGTGTTTCGCAGTTCACCCACTTTTTTATCGGAATGGAGCAAAGGAGCATGCAGCTGACCAGAGGCACTGCATGTGCCTGTAATGATATTTGGGGATAGGGGGGATATCTCCGGTTACCTCAGTCACCGAACGAAACGCATGACTACACCGGTCTACCCGGCCCAATCGAGCAGCAGCAAAAGCCGTCGCTTGGCTCTACCAAGTACCAAGTTTTGATGTATTGAAATGTAAAAATGTTTAAATTTATTTTCGGCAGTGCTTCATCAACTCTTGGTATATATACGCTGACTTCCAAATGAGCATCGCCGCTGCAGTGCTGTTCTGGATACACCAAAGACATCGTAGTGCTGGATTCATCTGTTTCACCGTCATCACCATCCTTAGCGTGTTATTACCTGGATTAGTTACGTATAAAGCGCCAGAAATGATACAAAATACAATGGATTTCGAGTGAGTATTAGAGTGAGTGGAGAAGTTTCGACAATTATGAATCATGAAATTCGTTGGTTTTTGGCTTTTACCCTAAAATGGCATTAGGCTCGCCACGTTGTTCCAAATAAGCTCTAGTTAATAGTGGGTTACAACCTCTGACAATACCTGTATTGATTATACGGCCGCGAAAGCTCATTATTAATTTAACTTCTTCTTTAGGCGCTATAGGGTAAAATGGGCTGGATCTAATAAAAAGTCAAACACTTTCATTTTCACACTTTCTTCTCCGACTTCAATCGGAAGTTGAAAAGAAGAAGGAGTGGGGTAATCGTTTCTACTCTCCCTGTCGAACAAATCATAGGCACTCTGCACACATGCGCAGTGCGGACTTGGCATTTACGCAGCTCTAAATTCTCCAGCCACGGTAGCGTGAGTTGACCTGATCGAGACTAGAATTGAACTGGTCAAGTTTCACTTCTGACGTGCGAGAGCATTTTACTTTGCACACCAGTCTACTGCTGGACATATTTATTGCACAGCAAACTCATAGTCTGCTGCTGGACATATGTATTGTGTATCCTGTAAGAGGTATATGTCGATTTGCTTTTTACAATTTTAATTTTTTAATAACTATGTTATATTTATTTATTTATTCTTTATTGTTAGCCTCAAGCTTAAGGTTACAATGGGCGGACTAAATGCCAAGTGGCATTCTCTACCCTTGTTATGGTGAAAGGTAGTTGGCAGGTACAAAACAAAGAGTAAAATGAAAAAAAAAACATTAGGTGGACTCCAATAATAATAAGTTAATAAATACATATAAACACACTATGTAATTAAATAAATATTTATAACACACAATACACAACTCCGTATAAAAATATATAAAAAGATAAATAAATATATAATCAAAATCGAAAATAGATAAGCCGAATATTGTCAATGATCTATTAGGTAATCACGAACTAGACTCTTAAATGATTTCCTGTTAGGAGCTGCTAATATGTTCTTTGTTCTAGTTTTTATATAGAATTGAGACGAACCGCTACGACGTATTTGAAGAGATATATGCAGGCGCATTATAGAGCCACACCTTACATGATGGGTGTAGCAATGGGTTATATCATGACCAAGTACGAACCGACAAATTTTAGAAGAACTATAACAAAGGTAATACTAATACGTTTAGATTGTGCATTCCGTTTTGGGGAAGCGGGCTTGAGTGATTAGACGCATACTAGTATAGACGCCGGTCTCCGCCCGGAACCCGTGGTGCATGTGGATCATGGACCCGAACAATTGTTTAAACTAAAAAAAAAAAGAATTTTCAGCTTCTACTTCCCCCTGCTTCGTATTCGATTATATGTTCACGTGTTTTTTTTTTGTTTTTTGTTGTGGAATATTTGGCAAACGAGCAAGCGGTTCACCTGATGGTAAGTGATTACCGTCGCGCACATACATCTGCAACACCATAAATGCTGCAGCTGCGTTCCCGGTCTTGAAGGATATTTGGGAGATGGAAGGGAAGAGGAGGGGAATAGGGAGGGGGTGTGGGCGTCCGGTTGCCTCGCTCACCGGACGAAACGCAGAAGCACAAGATGCCTCTACATCACGCCGGTATTCTGCGAGGCCGTGGCATCAATCCGGTCGAGCCGGCCCATTCGAGCAGCAGCTAAAGCCGCCGCTTGGCTCCACCACGGAGGAGCGTGGACAGTCTTCGGACTAGTACACTAGTACACTCGTACCCCATTTTACTTTTGCACGTGTTAGATTTTTAGGTTAAATGAACTAACAAAAATATAAATATACTTGTTTTTGAATATTTGAACTTAAACGTAAAACTTACTATAACAGTAATAAAAAGTAATCGATTATCAAAATTAGGTAGGAAATAAGAAAGTACAGAAGTAGTTTAAATAATATTTTATTTAATTATATAATTCTACCACCGTTTCGTAACGAGGTTCTTCTAACGGAGAAGAAAACAGGCGAAAGAAACTCCGTAGGCACCCTCTCTTTTGAGAAAACTATTACACCTTAATTATTAAGAATTCACTACCACTCCTTTATAACAACACCTCTTTATACAATTAATATGATTCATTAGGATTTAACATGAATTTACAATATTTAGGTATAATATCCTAATTATTATATAAAATTAATATACAGTTAGATTCTAGAAATTTGTACTGCTTGGAAAGATTTAAATTATTGTTCAATTATTATGAAGCTAGGTAACATCATTGTCTAAACTATATACCCGTAAATATTCAAAGGATCAAGAGACAAAATGAGATATCCTAGAGAGGCTTCACAAATGGTCGTCTATTGATAATTAACAATGTTACAATAATATCAAAAATAAATCATATCACATTTATTAATACAATAATTCATCATTTATACTAATCTCACACTGGCGGAATTTTTGTGAAGTGCAATTTTTATTTGTTCAGTACGCCCTTGTCGATAAATAAGTAATATTTCAGGCATTTGGATTTAGTGGAATTTCTTGTCTACCACATATGGTGGGGTTGTGTTTTGTGGAGGCACACGTTAACATGGGAAGGGGACTCGACACGTTGTTCATCTCGTCTCAGTGCAAATTATTAATTTTTTTTTTTTTTTTCAGAAACAAACTTGTACTATTGTCTTTACATATATCGCTGTCACTGCATTGTTATTAATTTCAAGTAGTTACTTGAACAGTTTTTTAAAAAATGCCGTATTTGTGGCTTTACACAGACCTGTATGCGGTGCTATGATCTTTATATTTATTGGTATATGTGAATATGGAAGTTTTCGTAAGTATCATCTCTTACTACTAAACAACAGACAATTTTTTTTTTATGTGAAATGCGGCAAACGGGCAAGCGGTTCACCTGATGGTAAGTGATTACCGTCGCCCGCATACATCTGCAAACACCATAGATGCTGCAGGTGCGTTGCCGGTCTTTAACGATATTTGGGAGATGGGAGGAATAGGAGGGTAATAGGGTGGGAATGTGGGCCTCCGGTTACCTCGCTCACCGAAGAAAACGCAGTAGCACAAGATGCCTCAACTTCGCGCCGGCATTCAGCGAAGTCGTGACAGTACCCCGGTCGACCCGGCCCATTCTAGCAGCGGTAAAATGTATCGCTCGGCTCTACCGCGTACATAATTAAGTAATATTAAACTGCAATCGAGATATTACTTCATTAACATAACAGATTGCGACCACAAGCATCTAATCCACTTCATAAAAAAATGCTCCATAAAAAAACTTAATTTTACACAGAATCAGAAAAGTAAGCCTGTGATTCCGTAATACAAACTGTGATGGTATATTTCATAGACATTAACTGGAGCACAAAATATCTCAAGTAGGCAAGCACTAATTATATATTTCTTGTTGATTTTTCAATGTTGTTGATTTTTATCGACCATATTGCTTAACGTTTAGCGTTCCGTGTATTTGATGCTGCTTCGGAACTTTGCTCCGATTTTAACGCAAAAGAGTTTTTATAAGTAAAAAAATTTACAGGAGTACAAGGAAAAGGGTTACTTAATATAATGGTTTTCACAAAGTCTCGTAGTTGTGTAGAGAGCTTCTCTACTTCCTAAGCAAAGCAAAGCCCTGAAAGCTCAGGTTGAGTAGATTGCTCAACCCATTTTAGTGAGATAAAAACAAAAATTAGTGATCTCTTCAAAGTGTATTTTTATAAAAAAAAGTTGTTAACATTATAATATATATTTAGTTTTAACATCGGCTACATGCTGTTAGTTTGAGAGTGTGAGTGAGTGTGTGTACGTGTATGTATGCGTGGGGGTGTGAGTACGTTTGGTGTATCTATAATCACTGAATAGATTTCAGCAATGATTCAGTCGCGTCATTATTAAGTCGGAGCCATGACGCTACTTGAAGCTGACATTCATACTTATTTAACCCATATTTGTGCCTCTGTGTTAACACGTACATATATGGCTCTGTATCGTATCTTGCGCAGATGACCGCTGCCTATCGTATTCGTATGTTGTCTCCGTGGAAGTCGTCCAGGAGGAGATTATTTATCGAAGCTACCAAATACATATAACAGATTTCCATATGATGATTTTCTTGATAATATTTACCACATCATTGTTGTCAACTACATGTAACACGGGCACTAGTAACGCCATAACACTTAGTGAATAAACAAATCAGTTATTTTTATTTACTTAATCAAATACACCTGCCGCGGCTATCTCACCAACCCATGGGTTGACTGGCAGAGAATGCTAATGCCTAATGTAACTCATACAGGTAGAAGGTACAAAACAATAAAGTTTTTAAAACAAAATAAAGCGTTAGATTCAAGTTGTGCGTACTGCTTTCTCATTCTAAGTACATTATTCTTTCAGCTTTCGTCGCGGACTTCCTCTCCTGGCCAATTTTCTCATGTCTTTGCAAGCTCACATACGGTGTCTACATGGTTAATTGTATAACCATCATATACAATTTAGTCTCAACCAGAAGTCCACTGCACTTTAACGGCTACATTTTAGTAAGATATGTTTTTTTTTTGTTATTCAATCGGGATGAAAAGCGAGCTAGCTGTCAATCTGGTGTTGTGTGGCTGCAACTGCAAACAACTTCGATTGGAAGTGGTTACAGATGTCATTAGCCCTAAGGAATAATGTCATTATACTGGCTCCTATCATACCTTTCAAAGCGTAAGACAACAGTGCTTGCACTGCTGATTGTCGGCAGAAACATGATGGTATTCAGATGACACCCCAGACGGCCCGAAGCACAGAAGGCGTCTATGACATATTTTATACGTCACAGTCATAAAGGCAAGCTGGTACTTCAAGAAGAGTATAAAAGCGGGGTTACTGCTTTCAGAACAGAAGGGTGGAAGTGCGACTTGGGGTAATGTGTATGTGATCATAATCGTACATGTATGTTATACTTATGTGTCATAGTCTAGAGCCCCTGGGACAGAGATGCCATTTTGAAATTACAGCCACTTCGATTTGTTATTTATTTATATTATAAAACCAATACTAAAATAAAAAAAAATCTAAATAAGCTGACACGTTTGTATAACCACTTCAATATTGGATATATTGGGGTGATTAAAGAGGCGGTCATTTATTTTAGTCGTTTGAAATCAGAGCTTAGTCGGAATACAGCAACAGGTGGTGGATCTGATTAACGACTAAGACAATTTAACATGTGTTATTATAAAATTAGCACTACATGGGTTATAATTGGAAACGGAAACGCATTGAAATGAATTGATAGCTCTCAAGTCGTTTCTAAATGTGTTGCTATATCCGAAAAAGTGACTTAAGAAAAATCCCTACGGAGTTTCTTTCGTCTGTTTCATCTTCGTCATAATGTTTCACATGTTTGAAATTTATGTCGAAGGATGTTACATTTGTGTTTTGATTGGTTTGTGTTGAGCAAGTAAGAAGTATCAAGACAAAGTCGTTACTTATAATGCTATGTAATGTTCTACTCGGAGGCTGTCTATGATTAGTTATTTTAAAGGCTTACGATTTGTCAGTTACAATCTGAATGAAGGGATGAAAATAGAGATATACTGCATTTAAACGTGTTTTGATATAATGTAATTTTTAAGTAAAATTAGTAATTCGTACTAAATTTTTTACAGATGGAGAAATTTTTGGGCAACATGACGCTTTCCTGTCTCATCAGTTTATTCTTTTTGCTGTTCATCGAAGCACCTTTAAATAATCTAGTTACGTTATTATTCACTAAAGGGTGTGTAATTTGGCAGCATTTTTAAGTATATTCTTTGTAAAATCGTAAATCCTTCTAGTGTCAAATCCGAACATAGCTCAGCCTTTAATTAGTCCGATAAAGGACATAGGCCTCTTCCATTAGAATGCTATAATCACTACGCTCGACAAGCGGATTGGAAATCGCAGTTCCTTAAGCGCTGCTGTTCATCATCTCATCTTCTTAATTTTGGTTTGGTATTTTTCGAGATGATTATGCCGACATCGGTCGGTACACATTGTGATTTTTAAGTTATTTCCCTAAGTCAGACAGATTCTTACGCCGATATCACACAACAGTATCTATGCTTCATTCGAATAATGATGCTGGTGTTAATGAGCAATGGTGATGGTCGTGGTTATTCATCACGTAATGTATGTATAAAAAATATTTAAAAAAATATCTTTAAAGATTAAGAAAACAAAATGGTTAGGTCTGGGGAAAAAAAACTCGCTCACACTTCGTCTCGTGTGTATCTTACAAGTCGATTCAAGCAAACGGGCAGGAGAAAACGTGGCCGTTCACTAAAACTAAAATTAAAATAATATAGCAGAGTGTAAATAACCACAGCCGAAAGCCACGCTGTTCCAGTGCGGGTTGGCTGACTTCCCAGATCCTCGAAATAACATATTTTTTTAAATTATTTCTCAGTCATGCAAGTTTCCTCACGATGTTTTCCTTCACCGCCGAGCACGAGGTAGATTCAGCACTTAAAATTGCTATTAACAATTTAAATGGTGCCGACACCGGGGATCAAACCAGACCTGGGTTCATCCGACTGGACTTAATAAGATTAGTAAAAAAAAAGTTAAATTTAAAATGGTTTCCTTTTTCAGCAAGCTCGTCAAGAACTATACATGTAGCGAATTAAACAAGAGTAAAGATATATCGACGCAAGCAACACTAATAGACTTCAAAGATAAACAATCATAACTTAAATCATATGTATACTGTATCAGGCCACTCGCACCTAAAAAGCTTTTCTACGTATTTCGACGGAAGACGTGCTGGTTGTTACTAAGTTTAAAAAAAAAACGATAGCTTACAAATATGGAATCCAAATTTAAAATTCAAATTTCAGTCCAGATTTCTATGTGCATACGACTCAATGAAAATTTTAAGAAACATCCGGAAATTATTTTTTGATGAACTTCAAATATGACATTTAACACAATTCCTCTCGATGCTGGCGTTTATTTAATTGAATGGATTAAAGAACAGTCAGCCATTTTAAGGACGAAGAAAGAATTGGAGCGCTTTGTTATCTGTTACAAAATAAAACGTTCTTGCAGAAAAAAAAATATAGATTTGACCGGGAAGCGTACCTTAACGTACCTTGAGTAAAGGTTATATGCAGAAACCATTATCATTGAAAAGCTTGTAAAGAAATGCCTGCTGTACTCCGGTCAACCTTAATAGACACTGTACTTAACTTGTTTATAAATTGTTAAATATAAAATGAACTAAAGGGGAACCAGTTTGTAATTAAAAGCAGCAATTTAACCAATAACATTTTTATGTTTGTATCACTTACTGAACGCCTCACTTATATTTTATTACTACAGAATGTACATGCCAATCCGTAAAATTTAAGTTACAGGGTTAAGTTAACAATGTAATCTAATATCGTCTATTTTATATAACAAAAATAAAAATTTAAATAACTTTTATTTAAAATTATTTTCTCGAGAATGACACCTGATGACATATCTAGATGAACTTAGCAAGAATAACATTACTAAACACAAAATTTTATTCAAATCGTTTAAAGACGTTTTCGTGAACCCAATTGCTCGCTTAAAGTGTAGGATGGAGTAGAGAACATTAAACTTGGAAAAACGACACTCACCGCTCAAAGATAATGAACTGTACGAAATCAACAAGAGAATAAAGTGTGAGGAATATTCATGGAATAATATAATACTCTTGTGACCCTAGGGGTGCCCCAAGGCTCTCATTTGATTTCATCATTGTGTAAAGATGATTGAAAAGTGTTTTATATCATCAATAGAGCAGCTGCTTCTTCACTGAGTGATTCAGTCTTTAATTACAAATTGTGTGATGCAAATTTTATGCAACTGAATGCCAAGAAGTGTTTTGCTTCATCCTAAAGGATGAGACAAAACTGTATTTTCAACTATAAATTATTGTCGAACGAAAATCTATTGCTATGGATCTAGGAGCATTGTTCGATTAGAAAGAAACATACATTCCGTCCTCACTATGAGCTCATTACAATCTCAGAGTACGAAACTGCCAGGCTTCATATTAAGAACCACTAAGAATTTTTAAAACCCTCAATGCTGATTATATTAATTTAATTTCCTTATACGCATATTGCTTGAATATAATACGATTTCGTCTCCATTCTGTACTGTCCGTGGAAAACAGATTGAGAGACTCTAAAATAAGTTTTGATCAATATTGTGTTATAGGCACGGTTGAAATAGGAGCTATCCATCCTTGGCAGATAAACTTTAAAAAATTCACATCGTGTCCCTTGAAAACCGACTCAAGTATCATGACCAAAATTACACATGATTTTATCGCGTTTAATTTTGTTTTTATATTCCCGACGTTACCTTACCGAATAACGTTTTAAAATTATTCATTTCCAAATTGTCTCTTCTTTCACACACTTCTTTTCTATATAAACCCCATACATACAAGGGACGAAAGGGAGTAGATTTCCGGTTACTTCATTCACCGAATGAAACGCAGAAGCACAAGATGCGCCAGTATTCGTGGTACAACTAGTGCCAGGAGTACCACGTAGTTCCAGGTCGAGACGGCTCATTCGAGCAGCAGCAAAAGCCGCCCCTTGGCGTATAAAAACTTCTCTCAATGAGACTTATTAAGATACTCCGCTTCTCATGCCGAGCACACTATGCGATTCAGTCAGTGCTGTCCCTCTAACCGCAGTGGAAGCATTCGCCGTTACCTCACGTACGATCATACACAAATAATCACCGAATCCCCGTGCCCGGTGTTAATCTGTGTGAGTCTGTAGGTGAGTCTTATCTCTATCTCTGGCTTCGAAGACCAGACCGACGGGAATGGTGTGACGACGCCTTTTGCGAGCGTATCGCATTATGCAGAGTCGGGCGCTGTAACGGGAATGCGTTCTGATGTTCCTACGGTTCGATGGACTCAAACGCTTCTTCTGGCTCGTTACCGTCGCAATCTTATTGTCCGTACGCGAATCCATGTCCAACAAAATGTCCAGGAATGAAAAGCGGGTTAGAACAGCTGCCACCTCAAAGTATATAGTTCTGTATGTGCGATCCCTATGGACATCCGCCGCTGGACAACATAGATTTTAGTTCTGCAACGTCGGAATCGACATTATTATCGGCTGCCAACCTTCTAGCGAACTCTTTGGTCGCGGCATATAAATGCCGAACGGCCAGCCTTTTGCCAAGAATAAAGTTTCTTTTAAGGTTTTTGAAGCAATCCGTTACCGCCTCTGTAACCAGAATCTGCATATCGTTGAAAGCACTGGGCCCGAAAGGGTATTCTTGGTCCTAGTTTCAATGAGCGTAACCGAGGGCCCGAAAATGTTCTCCTCGATACCGACTTGCTCTTCCAAGGCCGTAGCCGCGACTGCTCTAAATTTGGCGACCCCACCGTGATCACTAGACGTTGTTTTCCTTCGTTTACTCCCTGCTTTTATTGTGGCAGGTATGAAGTATACATGGGGTTAATGGGATTCAAGGGGGTCTGCTTTCCGCCTCTCCGACCTACCATGCGTATTGGGTTGTGTAAAATGTGGGCGATGGTTCTCCCTATACGGCTCCTCCATTCTCATTTAGTTCCACGGATAGGTTTATCTCTTCCTGGCCGAACCTGAAAATCACAAGTCCTAACTAAGGTTTTCCGAAGCCGGTCGTATTCGAGAGCACTTGGCACACCATCACACCTGTCACATGTACCGTCCCCTCTCGAGGGTGAAGGATACTGGGAGCGATCGATGCCCGCGTTGGAGGTCCATCTCGCGGACCGAAGACTCTTCTATAGTTTCACCTTTCGATTCAACTTCTTATCTCTCGTAGTCAAGTTATGAAACTTATCATAAATTTCGATATATTTTAAGATTCAGAAACTATCACAACGCTGGAATAAAGTGGGAAGGTCATGTCCGGAACAATTGAAAACGATCTGCTTCAACTGTGAAAGTGACTTCAAGTAGGTTTCAATTATATCCATGTTTAAACAGGAACGTGCTCATTAAAATTTAGTCGTTGTTAAATAAGAATGTCAATGTTTTTTTTAAATTTAGAATGATGAACCTGTTTGACCTGTTGCAGCTATAGCGTGACTCCTCGACATAAAAAACAAATAACAACACCTTAGAACAATTACTGTTTACCTTTACCTATTCAAACTTATAAAAAGATAATTATATTAAAAACTTAAGATATGCCTTTTGTTTTTAACCGCTTTTACAATTTATCTACATCATCATCATCATTTCAGTCTATCACAAGTCCACTGCTGAACATAGGCCTCCCCCAAGTATTGCCACAGAGCATGGTCCTGAGCCACCTCTGCATCCATCCACTTTCCGCACTGTGCGGGTCGTCACTCTATCTTGTGGGGGGTCGTACCACGCTACGTTTGCCTGTACACGGCCGCACGGCACTCCAGAACCTTTTTCTCCTTTGGGACCATTGTGTTGTCAATTAAATTTACAATTTATCTTACGGGACCCTAAACCTCTATTTTAATACAGGTCACACAGTGGGTCTGTAACATTAAATATGTTTTAAATTTTGTGTACCTCAACGACCAGCCCAAGTGAGCTCGTTGCAATCACAAACAAACACGGCCATTATACGATTTGATTTCATGTGTACCTAGACCTGTGTTGATAAATCAATTCATGCAAATAAAAATTTACATATCCGTTATCACGCAAGCAATCGTCGTCAAGAATATTAATTTTTTTTATAAAGGCCGATCCAGACCCTGCGTAGTCGGTGCGGATATCTACGGCATATCTACTCGCAAATTTCATCCGCACGGTGGCGGTGAACTGTTGTATAGAGTTTAGTGACACTGGTTTCGTTACTAAAAACAGAGGCAAATCATTAGTCTAATGGTGTAAGCGTATTGTGAAAATTGTAGGAGTGACTTGAATGAGAACCAACGGCACAAGTTTTTCATGTCTTTCCGACATGTAATTTTTTCCAATTGTATGTAACCAAGATTGTTAACTGCTGGTTTAACTGAGCTTGTATCGGCCTTAAGAACCTTCAGGGTCGCATGAGAACATTACTTGAGACAGTTGTAGTAAAAATAATCTCAAGAGCAATTGGTTTAATTAGTAAGCATGCAAAATAAAAGATATTTTACAGTTGTAAAAACAATTTCAGTAGTGTTTCTTGTTCAGAATGATGAGGAGTTTTGTCTTTGTGTTTGCTGTCTGTAATTTTATTGGTAATAATCATATAATTTCTTTTACAATACATCGCATGTTTAGTTTAAATCATGTTGGTCAATTTTTCCATGTTATCTTTAATGCATTTAGTTACAGTTTGCTAATTTACTTAATTTTACAAACAATTTTGTTTTATAGGAGATATCATTGCCGGAAATCAACTTACCGAGAATAATGGACCGACAAATATTAAAAAACTAAACGGCCGATGCGAATCAAATTACGATATATTGATTGATGAACTATTATCGCAAAGCTGGAACGAAGATGAAAGGCCGTGCTTGGATCAAATAATGAAAACAATTTATAATGTGAAAAATTCAACTTTATGGGCGACTTGGTGTAAGTTTTCACTGTCTTAGTATTACCGGGCTAGTGCCACGGCCTCGCTGAATACCGGCGTGGAGTAGAAGCGGCACTCCCCTCTCACTTCCTCCTCCCTCCTCAAAATCCTTAAAGGCTGGCAACGTTGGCCTGCAGTACCTCGTTTGACGCCTTTCCCTAAAACAAAAAATACCAAAATATGTCTATTAGTAGTTTCTTTCTCTCTATCAGCCTATTCAAGTCCTCTGCAGAAGATAGGCCTGTAAGTGTAAGTAATAGTGGTCGTATATTTCTTGGTTATTTGGCCCACACTCACCGCACTTGGCATTGCAGTGCAGGTGGCCTCGCCTTAGATATGCTGTTTTTCATCTCTAATCTATGGTTATTTATGTTCGGCATAGTCGGTTGGATATTCCGGAATCAAGCGATGACCATAGCCTCGTACGCTAATCAGCACAGTGACGTTGACTGATCTTACCATCTTTTCTCTTCTAAGTGCCAACTTCATTTGCCTGAGCCAGCTTCCAGCATGATCACTATTGATGTCTCTATGAAGAAATGCTTTCTGGCTTTTCTAGCGCTTAGAGATGCCTATGTTTAAAGAAAACATTTGTTAATTCTTAGTTTTAAAATCATTTTAATGATGTTGGAAAAATTGCTTTCCACAATAAAATGGCATATACTACCAGTCCGAAGACACATTTATATTTAGGTTATGTATTGAAAATATTCACCATCAAAACTATAACTGTCGATGGTGTATATTACCCATTGGCGAGTGTGGTGGTTGTGTGGGTGATGGTTGCAGTGAAGGAGGTGGTGCTCTTTTTGTCTTCGGACTGGGTAATATGCCATTTTTCCAGTTCTCTTTTTTCATATCGATTTGTGTAAAATAATTTTTTCCAACATCTTCAAAATCATGTATTTTCACAAAGTAAGATTGTTTTCATTATTTTAAAATGATGTAAAATGTAATATAGTTTCTAAAATACTCAAATATTTAATTACGATAGATAGCATTTTAAGATTAGCGGAGCTCGCATTTAGACCTTGACCGCAAACCAAGGCTATGTTACCAACACGAACATTAAGATCTTTGCAAGCTATCGTTTAGTAATATTAGGTCTTTACCTATGAAATTGCCGTTTCTTCACAGTATACATCTGCAGTAATGCTCACCCTTTTTGGTAAGAAGCTGTGATGAATCACACCGGCGCTAGACCACCAAACAGTGACCATCACTTTTCTAGGGGTAAGTTTTCGTTTAGGGCATTGTTTAGGTGCTGAACCAGGATCCAACCAACTTGCTGAGCGCTTGCGGTTATCAAACAGTATCCATTTTTCATCGCAGGTAACAATGCGGTTCAAAATTCCTTCATTTGTGTGTCTGTTGAGCAGTGCAAGGCACGTCTCGACGCGTACTTCGCGCTGGCGATCATTGACTTCGTGGGGCACCCATTTGTCAAGCTTTTTTACCTTGCCAATTTGACGAAAATGGACCAATATTGTTTTGACGCTAAGCTGCTAATTCAGCCGTAGATTGTGTATCATCAGCTTCCACAAACGCCTTTAATTCGTCATTGTCGACCAAAGTCTTCGGACGACCGCGAGGTTCATTTTTCAGGTCGAAATTTCCAGAACGGAAGCGAGCAAACCAATAACAGGTGATGCGTTGGTTTTTAGTGTTAGCTCCACAAACGTCGTTGATGTTGCGTGCCGCTTGTTCCGCTTGTGCCGCGTTGCTGCCACGACGGGACTCATATTCCATAATTACTCCAATTTTTAACGTATCCATGATGACGAAAAAGATTGAGATGCGATGAAAATGTAACACTAATCAATAAACAAATGACTACTTTTGGAAAAAGAATTCCATGTTTTTAAAATAAAATTAATTTGAAATTAGAATTCTTAGCCAAATAAAAATTATTTTGATTTGAAATGGCCAGTACTGCAGAACGGCAATTTCATAGGTAAAGACCTATTATTTACTGAAGGTACATCTGAGGAAGGAAAACTCGGAGATTAAGTAAAATATTAATCTTCACTTCTATGTGGACTTTCCACAAAAGATTATTATCTCCGGGATTATTGTTTCGGGCATAAACTGGTGCTTACGTGAGATCATGGTAGCATTGTTATGTTGTATATTTAATGATTTCTTGGCTTTACACGAACACTACACAATTTAAATGATACTGTTAATTGCGGTTTTTATCGCGTTTGATTTTGTTTTTGGGTTTTTTTATTCCCGACGCTTCGAGTGCTTTACAGCAGCCGTGGTCACGTGGAGACCGTGGTGTTATACGTCTAGATATCATAGTAATATCGGCCCACCTTCAGCTTTTATTTATTAATTTGGTTATTTTATTTTATTAAGAATTGGTATGACATGGTCGTTAGACATGATCTTCGTATTGTTCATGTTCATTTTAAGACCAACCTGTTGGAAGACACTAATGGGGTCATTGAGCATAGTGCCAAGTTCCTCCAGCGATCCTGCTATAAAGATTATGTTGTCATTGATATTGATACCTTATCCTTGCCAGTTAAGAATTTTGGGGCAATCACATTACCATATCTTACAACTTTTTGCAATTGGACAGATTTCGTACTCCGGATCTTTGCTCGGATAGATACAGTCTATACTCAGACACATAGGCTAAAATGATAATTATGATGATGATAAAGAGGCAGGTGCGGTTGGTAAAGGAGAAAAAAAATAATAAGGTTATGTGTCATTTAATTTTCATGGAACAGTATGGGACAGTATACAGTTGCCAGTCGGTCAACTATACGGATCAAGATATCATCTGGGGAATTACGACCAATGTTTGAGGGAAACAGTGGCTGGTTCTCATCTACCAGTTCCAACTCAATACTGCTTAGCCGATCTCACATTTCGGCGTGATCATATGACGGACGACTACAGAGACGAAATCGATCTTTACGACTCTACCGAAAGATATATCCACGTGAGTTTCAATTTTAGATTATTTTACGCATTAACAATATTTTTACCGACCACTCTGTTTTATTATATATGTGGAGGGCTCATAACGGTCATTCGAAATTTATGTACGATTTGTATCGTTGGTCTGGACATGTAAGCTCCGCTGAAATGTAATTTGAAAGATCTTTAATGTACAGACCTCTTACTGTCACACTTCGGGGTATACTGTCGTGTGAGTTTGTTTATTTTACTTTTAATAGTTTTCTAAACATGCTTCCAAGCGATTGTAAAAATGTACTATATTTTTTTTTGTACGTTCATTAAATACATAATTCATTATTTTGTTTTTTTTTTGCTTTTCCAGACAGAAACAAAATTTAAAAATCATATCAAGTTAATTTCCTGGGGAGTATGTACGCCGAAAATATGTCAAAAAAAATCTGTGACGGCATTTCTGAGAGCTCTACTGAAACAGAGTCATCTAGGATTTTTGCGATCTCCAGTTGACATAACAATAGATTCGTGTGAAGCTTCGGGGGAGGCGAAGAAGCATACTGATAGTTTTTATGCTTTATTGTAAGTTTCTTTTTATGGGAAAGTGGGTCAACGAGCTAGCGACTCAACCCGATAGAAAATGATTACCAAGGCCCACGAACAACTGGAGCATCAGAGCTCGCGATCCTTGCTGCGATCCTTGCAACGATCTTTGAAGTGATATTTGTTAGGGAGAAGGAGGAGAGAAGGGGGTAGTGGGCTTCCGATTACCTTACTAACCAAACGAAACGCAGAAGCACAAGATGCCTCTACTTCGGTATTATTTCTATAAGCGGTAGCTTTCTACCGCTTATAGAAATAATTTCATTTGCGACAGACATTTCAAATCTTAACAAAATTTACAGCTTTAATCATACAGCTCACACCTGTGAATTCTTACTAGGTAGACAGAGGTTACAAAACTTTGAAGTTGGATAACTCACTCCAGTACCATAACGTAACAGATTGCCTATCGCTGCATTTTCGATACTGCCCATAATACGCTAATATGTTGTGCCTATTTGCCATATCCACCACTGTTACACTTCTAACTAGAGCTTTCCAAAAGCGCTAGTAAAGTGTTCTTAAAAGTTTTGTCCGTACTGCAAGCGGGTTGGTGAGCCCAGTGCCGGTACCCTCGCGCTAATGATGCTGCCCCCCATCACTAGTCTGTAGGATTTGGATTCAAATTCAGATGGATGTCCCGCCATCGTTCGGATGCCAGAGCCTCAGTTTCTTGGCTAGCATGCTGCACGACATACAGATGAGGTTGGCATTTGTAGAAAAAAATTATATTTCCCACCTCACACCCGATCTACGTGGAATATCTACATGGTATTATATAACACTCATGATAACAGTAATCACACAGAATCATCGGGGAATCAGTCAGGCCTCATAAAAAGCATGTATTGAAGTAGTGGGCGGTTGGTGAAACGATCTATATTATTTCAGACGTCACCTCTCCGTGACTTAGATAGTAAATGGAGCAGCTTAAATGGTAAAAAACTGGAGGACAGGGAATCCTCTTTTCATTGATTAGAGGAATTCATCTAATCTGTTCACAAGCTAATAGTTATGAGATATATATGAACCCAATAGTGATTCAGATATTGCTTCAGAATATCCCAACAATAAATCCCTCACTAGCAAATTGAATGAAATAACACAAGTGTTACGGTATTACGTCATCAAC
Source organism: Bhutanitis thaidina (assembly GCA_029286595.1). Lineage (NCBI taxonomy): Eukaryota > Metazoa > Arthropoda > Insecta > Lepidoptera > Papilionidae > Bhutanitis > Bhutanitis thaidina. Next base: position 1,161,659 of record JAGSMS010000043.1, on the reverse strand, counting down.
TATATATATATATATATATATACACATCAAAATAGTCTAAGCAACATATACTAATTTAAATTTTAGGATAGTTTTTTTTAGGGTTTAAAATAATATTTTTAGGGTCCTATGATGTAAAAATTACAGCTGTAGTCTTTATAAGTTCTTTCAATAAAATAAAATTAAATGATAGGGAATTCGTTTGAATTTAAGTGCGTTTTTATTGCTACGTTTAGTCTTGATTAGACTTTTTTGATGTGTGTTTATATATATATAAGTGTAATAATTATTTTTATTTTTAGAATTGCCGTATTATTAACAACAATTCCAGTTTTGATATGCACGTCGTATATATCTAAACAACATGAAGTGAATTCTGATTCATATGGTAAGTTCTCAAAATTGTAATCTAGTAACTTACTAATCAGAATATATATATTTTTTTATTAATATCACATCAAAGCGGTCACATGCATAAACCTTTAGGCTCCTTCCACATTAAATCGAATTAATTGTTTAAAAAATGACTGAGATCAATACTATCCTTGGCAAAGATGATGCATGCTCGGTGTAAATTATATTGAATTATACAATTACTTTTCATGTGGAAATGTGCAAAGTACTTCTTCCGACGTCTTCAAAATAAATTCCCTGAAATTAGTAATGCTAATTTACTATACAATTGATACAAGAATGTTTATGAAGAAACTCCTCTGTGTGATTTTATCTATGTATAATAATAAATCGGACACATAGCTTGTATCAGCATTAACGGGGCCTACACGGACTGGTTTGATATCCATAAAGGTATTAGACAGGTTGTTCAATTTATTCATGGATATTTGTTTGACAGATTTGAAGGAGAGTGATTGTGGACTAAGAATGACTAAGTTGCCTGTTAAATGTTTGCTCTACGCCGACGATCAAGTTTTACTTGCGATATCGGCTGAGGAATTGCAGGGAATGGTGACAATAATAAATGGGGCACAAAGAAAGGGAATGAAAGTAAACATAAGACAAAGGTTATGGTGTTTGAAAGAGATGAGAGGATGACAGAAGTATGTATCAACATTAGGGAAGATAATTTAGAGCAAGTGAATGAGATTGTTTACTTGGGAACAATGTTTATGAGAGATGGAGGGTACGAATATGACATTGAAAGGAGAGCCATGGCAGGCAATATGGTGAATGGGGCATTGCATACATTTATGAACAGCCAGACGATATCTCACAAAGCTCGTTTGGCTGTGCATAGAGGGGTATTGGTACCAACACTAACATATGGAAGCAAAAGCTGAGTATGGCAAAAGAGGCATGAAAGCAAGATAAATGCAGTAGAAATGAGAGCGTTAAGAAGTATGATTGATGTGAAGATAACTGACAGGATTCGAAATAATGTGAGCAGAGAGCGTTGTGGCGTGAAAGACGATGTAGTGACACAAATTGAGAAAGGGATGCGGAGTTGGTTTGGATATGTGGAGAGGATGAATGAAAGTAGGTTGACGAAACAATTATATGAGGGGAGTGTAAATGGTAGAGTCCTAGGAGAGGAAGACCTAGGCGAACACTTCACGATCAAATCGGAGACATTCTGAAAAAAGGCCATGTCAAGAGTACTCTAAACCAACGAGCATGCATGCGAAGATTGATGAAAGTGGGAGAAGCGAAAGACCTATGTCAGGACCTTAGCAAGAGGAAGAAGATTATCTCTGCCTAACCCGTTGGGAACAAGGCGTGGATATATACATATACATACGTACATATATCTCATTCAGTTCTTACCTAATATTCGCCGGTGCCTTGGTAACGGAATGGTACTAAGAGAGGTAAGGTACATATAATTAGATATATATGCTCGGTGTTTCTCTGCGTGATAGAGTCTGCAACGATGATATCCGTAGCAGAACTAATTAACCGACATAGCCGTAAAGATCGGCAAACTGAAGTGGCAATGGGCCGGCCACATAACTCGCAGAACTGACAACCGTTGGGGAAAAAAGGTTCTCGAGTGGCAGCCACGTACAGGCAAACGCAGTGTAGGACGACCCCCCACAAGATGGAGTGACGACCTGCGCAGTGTTGCGGGAAGTCGATGGATGCAGGTGGCTCAGAACCGAGCTTTGTGGCAATCTTTGGGGGAGGCCTATGTTCAGCAGTGGACTTCTGATAGCCTGAAATGATGATGATGATGATGATATAATTAGATTATTATTTAACTATTTATTTTATTGGATTGGTGTGAGAAACGAGGTAACAGTCCATCATAGATCAGTCCAGTCATAGATGGTAAGGGCCAATGTGGCCCGCGAACCTCGCAAGCGACTTCAATCGAATAACGCTATCACCTTTGTGACCCATGAGGACAAAGATTGAATTCCTCACGGCGCGAAATTATACTGGCTCTCTATACCTTTTATAATCTTGAAACCGGTCCACGACAATATGTAGAAAAAGAGCAATCTCCCGCTTGAATAATCATATCTAACCGAGAGAAAGATAGAGTGTCATTTGATATGAATTGGTTACATTTCTACTGCTTATATTTTTTTTAAATACTATGTATTTTTGTAGAATACTTGCGTTATACTAATCTCGATTCAAAATTTTCAGTTTACAACGTTATTGAGTGTTTCTGTCTCAAGAGAAATATGAGAGACTTCCTCGGCAGGCAAAATGATGACATCAAAATTTTGCACGGCATGAGGTTCCTGTCATCGTGTGTTATTGTTTCAGTGCATACGATTATTTTCTATGTAGCAATATCGACTGGAAACGGATTGGACTTTGAAGAGGTGAGTTCTACGAGTAAGTTCCGAAATGTTCCGAAATTTTGCGCTAATAAAATTAGCTTCCTCGCCATAATAGTCTAATGATAGTCATCTGCAGGACATAGGAGTCTCCCATAGGAAGGAATTGCCATAAACGCCCCACTCGGCAAGCGTATTGGTGATCGCAGCACCAGACACCTAGCACCTTGAACGCTGCTGTCCGTCATCGGTCTGCATCATGTTAATTTGGCATTTATCGAGATAGCCCTTGCTATTTTCTTTTTATGCTTACGACACCCACGGGAAGAAAGAGTGTGGCAGAGTCTTACGCCGATATTTTTTTTTTATGGGAAAGCCGGCAAACGAGCAAGCGTTTCACCTTATGGTAAGTGATTGCCGTCGCCCACGTACATCTGCAACACGAGAGGAGTTGCAGGTGAGTTGCCCGCCTTTGGGTGATGTGAGTGAGGATGAGGAGGGAGATGGGGCGGGAGAGTGGGCCTCCGGTTACCTCCATTCGAGCAGCAGCAAAAGACGTATCGTGGCAGCCGTTTGGCTCGGCCACGAAAGAACACCATGCGTCACTATTTCTGATTTTTTATTGTTATCGTTTTAATACAGTCCGTCACTATCCAATGGTAAGTAGATGTCTACTTTTCCTGGTGCCATTTTATTAATTTTGAACTCTTCTCTTATTTCTGTCGGTGGCTGGCTGGCTGTTTCTTTTTTGCTATTATTTAAAAAAAAAGGTTATTGTTGCAGGTACTTATAAGGTTTGCAGATAAATTATTGAACTCAGTTATAGTCGTGGATACGTTCTTTTTAATGTCCGGTCTTTTATTCATAAGGAGTCTCAAAAGTAATACATTCACGTACCTTGGGAAACTAATAATTAAACGATATTTCAGGTAAGACTTATAAATAAGACGTGTAATGATAAACTTACATTCTCTCCGCTCAACCTAATGGCAGACTGGTGGAGAATGCCTCTCGGCATTAAGTCTACCTTTTTGTTCAAACTAAGTTTCTATAAACAAATAAATAACAATTATCACACATTCACAGAAGTAGTCTTTTTTCTATTACGTTCTTCTTCAGTAACGGCCTGAACAGTCCCCTGCTGAATGCAGGTCTCTACGGAAAAAAGGTTTGCTATACTCGTCACGCTTAGCTGGCGCGTTTGTGACCACAATACCAGATGCGGCAATAAACTTGTGATATGCTGTTACCATGAAAATGATGTATAGTTGCCATGAATGAGACCGGGGAATGTACCAACTTTTTTTTAAAATTGGTTCGATAAGTTTTTCTAACGGATCAGATGCGAGAGCAGACCCGAAAAATTATTATTTATCGATTGCACAAATATTCTGCAGCGATTCGAGCTTAAAACCCATTACTCAACAGTTAGGTTAATAACTATAACTATAGGTAAACTTTAGCGAACCAAGGATACAATTCTAAGGACATACGAGTGAATCACTCAACTATTGGTGCTGGTTAACCAGATAGTTTCTTCAGTTTCGGAGAACTTGCAATAAAATCCCGAGTGAGAAAATGAAATTCAAAAAAAAACGGACAGAAAGAGACGTCCCGCTCAAGTCGGGTGGTGACTGGTGACTTTCCCAGTCATTTCATCCAAAAACTTAGGCCTTAATCGACTCTTAGAACTCCTTCCTCCACTGCCACATTATGATAACAAGTTATTTCTGTCGTTGCTGCAGACTCATCTGGTGGTACATAGTGGCACTGCTCACCATTTTGTTCATTTTGCCTCGCACTGGCTGCGGTCCACTGTGCACGAAGTTTATGAAGTTGGAGCGAGGAGCGTGTTCAAAGACTTGGTGGTTGGGTATACTGATGCTGGCAAATTACATCGACAAGCCTCATTTAGTAAGTGCATTCATCTGATGGTTGTTGTCTTAAATATATATAACAATGCATAAGTAACGTTCGTATGCAACTGCTAATATGTTATTCTTACACGGCCAGGGTTGACTGGCAGAGAATGCCATAAAGCAAAGTTTAATACGCCCATTGTAAACCTTAAATGTTAAATATTAGTATATTCCTTAACTAAGGTTTACAATGTGCGGACCTTAACCTTGAGTGTAATCACAATAAAAATACATAAACAAAATAAAAAAAATTGAGTCTTAAGATCGAATAGTACCGTTGAGTTAAAGTGAACTTAAATATTTTATTCTTCCACATATAAAAACATAAATTTCACTTGTGATGCGTGTAACTAACAGAGAAGAAACTTCTCGAGCATCTTGCCTGAATCATGGAAAATAACATAGGCTACTTTTTATTCCAAGCAAGCAACTGGAATATTTTTCATACGGGCGAAATCGCGGACGGAAACTGAGATGAACATAATTTCACAGTCAGCAGTATATTTTCTTATAGGAATAGAATAGGGTAGAAAACATATATTTAACAACTAACAAACAAAAAAAGGAAAATCATAAACAGTAATCTATCACATGCTGTTTACGAAAGAAATTATAAAAAAAAACCACATCCAGGACTTCGAAGGTCCAAACAAATGATTCTTTGATTGATCAGTCATTCGGCAGTGTGCTGAAAAAACGGCATCACTCAGCGATAATGCTGAAGCATCTGCTCCAGCGCTGTTTTTCAGTGAAGCCAGTGTGATGAAGAACTTGATGTATTTCGCATACATAAAGAATAACATTTATACTCGGAGTGTTCTAATATACATAATAATATAGCATATAAATATAAAAATAATTATAATACAATGTAAAAATATGAAAAAATTTATGAATATTGATTATGAAATATCTCTTTCAAAAGCAGAAGTATAATACAGTTTTATATCAATTAATATCGGTTGAGTTTTGCTCGGAATATTATCGGTGCACCCAGGTTCAAACTCAACACTAGCGACCGCATGTTGTCCGGAAAATGCATCAAAATTTTGCGGAACCCAAATCCCCACAGCCCAGGGACGAGGACGTGGTAGCCTGGTGGCGGTGGTAGCCTAGTGGTCAGGGGGCTCGCTTTAGTTTCATAGGGCGCGTGTAACTTGGGTTGGATCCCCGGCGCTGGCACCGCTAACATTCTTAATAACAATTTTAAGTGCTGTATTTACCACGTGCTCGGAGAACGTCGAAAGGAAACCTTCATGTCTGAGGAATATTGTTTTGAGGATATGTGAAGCACGCGAATCCGCACTGGCGTGCCCTTCCCGCCTTCTAAACCATCTCAGATATTTGAGTAGGAGACCTTTGCCCAGCAGTGGGCACTTACAGGCTGCTACTTTACTTTTTATGGACCAGGAGCAGCATCACCAGTGCGAGGGTGTCAGCACTGAGGTCACTATCCAGCTTACCTAGCGTGAATAATATAGGCGAAACCCTCTAAGATTTAATACGCCAGCTCGCTGACCCTATAGGCAGTGACTTCAAAGTAGAATCACTCCTTCACATTCATATTACTTTCATTATTAATTCTTATTTGATATATCACAGTGCATTTTGAACTCATGGTCATTATTCGTCGATTTCCAATTGACCATCGGCGCTGCGGTGCTTTTTTGGATACACGAAAGACACCGACGAGCCGGTTTGTTCTGTTTCACGCTGCTCTCCGTTCTCGGCGTAGTACTGCCCGGCGTAGTCGCTTACAACTCCTCCGATACAATGGAAAATACGCTCAATTTTGAGTAAGTACTTTTTCTTTTTTTTTTTATGCAAAAGGCTGCAAACGCGCAAGCGGTTCAGCTGATGGTATATGATCACCATCGCCGTCGTACATCTTCAACCACCAGAGGGGTTGCAGGTGCGTTGCCGGCCTTTAAGGGTATTTGGGAGACGTGAGGGAGGATGAGGAAGTGGATGGGGAGGGGGATAGAGCCTCCGGTTAGCTCACTCACCGAAAACTGAAAACCAAGCAGCGGGTTTTGCTGCTGGGCAGCAGTCAGTCGGCCGACTGGCCCGCCTATTGTGACCCTTTAGTGGAAGGTGAGCAATAAAGAATAGATAAAAATAATTAGCCGAATTTTTTTTTCTTGGGAGGGGTAATTTTTTTTTACGTTGCCCGGTCTACCGGCACTTATGATCATCGTATGGTGAGGTTCCTTCTATTATTTCTAATCTATTTGTTACTAGGACGCTACCCTAGAATGGGGAAGTGTACTCACTTAACCTTCTTCACCATCTCGTTAGCGATGTAACGCATTTGTCAGAGACACGTGACTCAGCACATCACGACTATATCCGAAAACCAACAACCATTTGTTTTTTTGCTAGCCACGCGGTTGGTATCTAAAATCAAATCGGTGTGGTAAACAGCTCGAAATCTACTGGAGCATAGTTTAAAATTCAATTTATGTTATATTCTTTATTGCAGATTTTATGAAGAAGTAAAAGACATTAATTCTACGAAGATATTCTTGCCACTATACATGCATACTCACCACAGAGCCATTCCGTACTTGCTGGGCGTACTTATGGGTTACGTAATGTCCAAATATGACCCGAAGGCTTTTAGAAAAACTATTACAAAGGTAATTGACCGCTGATGAATTAATGTTCTCTTGTCTAATCATTAAGATCAGAACAGTGTGTGCGTGAGTCGATGTACATATATAATAACACACTACATACATAACACTTGTCGTAGTAGAATTCGACGAGTCCACGGCTGAACTGCAGTCCTGTGCCACCTGCTCACTTACCGAACGAAACGCAGAAGCACTATATGCGGCTAATTCAGGCCGGTATTTTTCGTGGTGTGGTACTTTACTACCTTCTTTTCCTTCCTTTTTCAACAATGATCGGTTCAATTAGCTTCATAGCAATAAACATCCTCTTGGATGACTCGTTGTTACTTCGGCTCGATGATCTATAACGTTGTGACGGACACCCTTTTGTTTCTCTATGGATATCTTAGTAGCAGTTTCCTTCTCGCCCTAACAATAGACTGATGAGCAACTTTTAATCTTCTCTTCAGTTTAGTCAAGCACCAGACGACCGGCCTTACAATACGTCCTGGTTTTAATGTTCTTCTTTTATTATTAGTCCATTGGTGGAAGAGAAATATCCAGCCATTTTTTTCTCTGAATGCTAAACTCACGTGATGCACTATTAGCCAACAAACGAGGTTCTGGCGACTAAATTATGGTGGAAAAACTATTCGAATATGCCGGACTGAAACCCCACAGGGTAGTGAAAATGAGCAGCTCCTTAGTGCGAGGGTACGAACGTTGCGTTCATCAACCTGCCCGACTAACGCGGTGAGTAGGGGCAAAGTTGGTGCTTTCACGTAGAGGCCTGTGTCCAGCCCTGGACTTGTACAGGCTGTTAAAGAAAACGAAATTGTCTATTCCATAGCGACGTGTTAACAAAACCGCGACCCTTGGTCCGGTCTCACCACTCCGGACAATTTGATCCTGACTTGTTTGAGACCACGATACTGCCATGGCATTTCCCGAAATCAACTTTTACCATACCTACTGCATGAGAACGGATGGCAGATCCACCACATGGCACAAGGCCACATCATAGACAATAAGCTAGAATTATCTCTTTATTTCATATTTTCAGAAACAATCTATAGGTGCTCTCTTCACGTTTATTGCTGTCACATCAACCCTACTAACTCCATGTGTTTTCATGGACGTTTACTTAAAGAACGCCGTATTTGTGGCTTTACATAGACTTATTTGGGCATCGATGCTGTGTTTACTGATTACTGTATGTGAATATGGAAGTTTTCGTGAGTATTATAAATAATTTTCTTTAATAGTGTAAGTGGCAGAGACAAGCGTCGGCTTTTGCTGCTGCTTTTACAACGGCTTCGAAGTAGAGGCTTCATGTGTTTCTGCGTTTTTTTCGGTTAGCTAGCTACCCGACGACCTACTCCCCCTGCCCATCCCCCTCCTTATCCTCCTTCCCATCCCCCTATCTTAAAGGCCAGCAACCCACCTGCAGCACCTCTGATGTTGCAGATGTATGTGGGTAATCACTTACCGTTAGGTGAACCCTCTGCTCGTTTGCCACCTTTCCCATAAAAAGGTAACTTAGGAGATAATAGGTACTTTTCTGTTCCACTTCCTAATTCCACTTTTCAACGTGTAAGTAACAGTATCTGCATAAGAATCTGTCACCCCACTTCTTCTTCTTCTCCTTATCGTAATAGCTCGATCGATGGCTGGATCTCGAAAAGATCCAGACCAAAGTGTCCAGCAGACCGATGAGGTGCAGCAGCGTCTAGGGCTCGCACCCTCGCACCGTGTCTGGTGCTGCGATTGCCAATCCGCTTGCTATTATAGAAAGCGTGGTGATAATGGAAAATCCTCCGCATGGGAGAGGTCTACGTCCTGCAGTGGATTATTTACAGGCTATTAAGGTAAGATACAGATAAAGCGGCGGAAAGGATCAAAGACAGCTTTTAACTTTTGGAAAGCACTTATTTCGCAGCCCAGCCGAGTTGGATTCGTCGATTGACCTCTGGGGCGGAGTTGGACTTTCCTGATCCGACAAATTGTCTGATTAGGAAAGTCCAAATCAGACATTTGAGAAGGAGGTATTTGCCCAGCGGTGGGTATTTACTGGCTGCTACTGTACTTTTCTTCTACGTACTCGTCGACAAATTCAAGAGTAGTGTTCCCAACAACAACCGGTATAGGTGTGACCTGGGCATGTCCTGTCCATGTTCATTTAAAGACCAACCACTTCGGAGACACAGTTGAGGCCATCAAGCTACTAAGCTCCTGTCATGAGTAAAATTAAAGTTTTTTTTTTATTTTTATTGATATTTGAATACTATTTAACATGTGTAGATCGAAATAAAGTTCTTTTATATACAAATATATATATATCTTCAAAAAGAACTAGGGTAACCTATATAACCGTTAGGATCGATGAAAATGGAATGGACCGACCACATAGCTCAACTGTCAACGGTTGGTGAAAATATTTTTATTTCGAGTGACAGCCATGTTCAGGCAAACGCAAGGACGACCCCCCACAAGATGGAGTGACGACCTGCACAGTGTTGCGGGAAGTCGATGGATGCAGGTGGCTCAGGACCGAGCTTTGTGGCATTCTTTGGATGTGGAGATTTGAATGATTAATTTTTGATTTCATTTTACGGTTTTCAGCCTTCGTCACTGACTTCCTTTCCTGGCCAATATTCGTACCTCTTAGCAAGCTCACCTACGGAATCTACATGGTTCATACTATAACGATCTCTTACAATTTGATCTCCACTAGAAGTCCATTGTACTTTAACGGTTACATCGCGGTAAGTTAATTCGCTTCTATTTAAGGGTAGTTTAAAATTAAAAACCTCTTCCAGTTTTTCATCATCAATTAGATAATGGATTGTCAATTAGTAGCGAATAGATATATATGTAAGAAAGAAAGAAAGAAAGAAAGTACTTTATTCATTGCCGCAACTCAAGTAATAGCTCTAGAATTCTGTGTTTATTGTATTCTGTATTAACTGATCCTAATTCTCCTTCTTATCTTAAGAATAATTTCCAATATCTTTATTCTGCTCATGACAGAGAGCCTCGTTCCATAAACCAATTTAAGATTCGAGTTCCACAACATAATACAGGATACTATAACTCTTCTTTTACTGTTCAAGCTACACTCCTCTGGAACGCTCTGCCCGATAACATAAAAGCAGCTCCTAGCAAGAAACTGTTTAAGAGTCTACTTCGTAATTACCTAACAGAATAATAGATCATTGACAATATTCGGCTTATCTATTTTAGATTTATGTTATATATTTATTTATGTATCCTTTTATATACTTCTATACGTATTTGTGTATTTTATGTTATTAATATTTATTTAATTATATAGTTTATTTATATGTACTAATCAAGTTATTTTTATTGGAGTTTTTTATTTTTTTTTTTTTATTCTTTGTTTTATACCTGCCAACTACCTTTCACCATAACAAGGGTTGACTGGTAGAGAATGCCACTTGGCATTAAGTCCGCCCATTGTAACCTTAAGCTTAAGGCAATAAAGAATAAATAAATAAATAAAGTAACACATAAGTAAAGTTAATTAACATAACAAAAAAAAAAAAATTATTGGGTTGCAGCAACAAAACGGTGTCCGACTCAGCATAATGCTGTAGCAATGCTAAACCACCAACTACAGCGTTGGTATTCTGTCGGAAACCTTTTTTTTTTTTTTTTTATATTTATTTATTTTATATGTGTATCTGTTAGTGGGTCTGCACATGGTGCATGAGTAGCTAGATCGATTTAAAGTATTCTTCTTTTTATTGTATTTTTTTTTATTTATAACAAAAAGACTACTGCTTTGTTGAAATTTCTTCCAGCAGACCCTAATTGGAAATGTTTTGATATAGCCACATATGACACTAGCACACACTACTACATATCATGTATACAATTTCATATATGTTACACATAATTAAATACATGGACACATTCTTAGCCTAGGTTCACTACAGTTTGAATCAAAAATGTTATGAACTTGTTTTTTTCAACTGCACATTTTCAACTCGAAATATAATATAATCTGTGCCAACATTTTACAGATGGAAAAATTCTTGGGTAATATGACGCTCGCCTGTTTCATCAGTTTATTCGTTTTGCTTTTTATTGAAGCACCTTTAAATAATTTAGTGAAATTATTTTTGAGAAAAACGTGAGTATTTTCAAACGTAAAATATTTAAATGCTATGAAGTGTCTACTGAATGCAGTATTTTTTATAAGTGTTGTTGAGTTGTTAGAACTAATGCACGTTAGAACTAACTAACTAGTAGTTGTTGAGTACGTAGATTGTATTTGAGCTTTTAACGTCCATCTTCACCGTGTAGTAACTGGATTAGTACCTGCCACCCTTTCTCTTGCCGTGACCGTCCTAAGTGACGCCCCTTATCACTAATATCAGCGGTATTTGAGTGTTCTTTCCCGTGGGTGTGGTAAAAGGCGACTAAGGAAAGCCGCGAAAACCACAACGGCTCCCGCCAGATGGCGTGATATCCTATCCGTCCTAAATCAAATACTATATTCTCTCTTACTTACTCTATGTCCAGGTATTATGTGACCGTGTTACGGTGACGTGAGAAAGTTGCTGAACATCTGCAGCAGACTTCTAATATCGATCGTATTACCATACATCTCGCACCCGCTTCATACCCTGCTACACGTCAAAGGGCGGGATCATTAGTAAAGTAAAGTTAAGTAGCTGCCTGTAAGTGCACACTGCTGGGCAAAGGCCACCTTCTTCCTCCTTCCGTTTTCCTTCACCGTCGAGCATATGGTAAATACAGCACCTAAGAATGCTGTTAACAATTTTAGTGGTGCTGTGTGCAGTCACGCGCGCTCTTTGAAACTAAAGTGCGCGCCCTGATCACTAGGATACCACGGCTCGTACCAACTACCAAGGACCCTACTAACTAATAAATTTTTCTTCTTACCTTTTTCTTGGTATTTTATCTTGGTTTAGATATGACAATTCTATCGGGATCATTATGCTGGGGCATATTTGTGATAGTCATCCCGCCATCCATTGAGATAACATCGCCACTAGTTTAATGGTTACTAATTAAATACATAAACACTATTGCGGGCGTGGTAGAGCCAAGCGTCGGCTTTTGCTGCTGCTCGAATGGGCCGGCTCGACCGGGTTGGTACCACGGCCTCGCAGAATACCGGCGTGAAGTATAGATATATTGTGCTTCTGCGTTTCGTTCGGTGAGCTAGGTAACCGGAGGCCTTCTCCCCCCTCATCCCCCTTCTCTTCTTCCCTCCCATCTCACAAATATCTTTATAGACACCTGCAACACCATAGGTGTTGCAGACGTACGTGGACAACGGTAAGCACTTACCATTATGTGAACCGCTTGTCCGTTTGCCGCTTTTCCGATAAAAAAAAGACTATTTGAAATTGGTGAAGGATGAAAAGATTTTAATGAGACAAGACAATTAAACAATATTATTTAATTTTTCAGGGATACTGTTGAGAAGTTAAGGAAAGACTAATAATAAAATGCAAGATATACTGGCAGACCATAAGTACTATATATGTTACATCTTGTTTATTATGTTTGTTTATTTCGTTTGTTGTTATTAAATACGGTTGGTTCATACAGTTAAGAGTTTTTTGCGGCGTCTTATCCGAAGTGTTAACGTGTTGGAACAATTGAAATGGTATTGTTGTAACACATAGAGCTAATAACGTATACGTAACGTAAAGAGCCTGAGTTGGCGTAGTAATCATCATCATCATCATCATCATTTCAGCCTATCAGAAGTCCACTGCTCCAAACATATACATAAACATGAACATAGGCCTCCCCCAATGATTACCTCTCATCATGGGGGGAGTTTGCCTTAGTTGCCACGCCTGGCGAGCGGGTGGGCAACCGCAGTTTTTTTGGTTTTTTTTTTGTTCTAGTTCAGGAAGACGCCGCTGCCCATCTCCTAATATAATTTTTACCATTAGTCGCCTTTTACGACACCCATGGTCAGACAGGGTTGGCGTTATTCTTTACTTCCGACAGCCACACGGAACGTAGTAAAAAGTTTAATTAATTCAGCGACGACACTGGCCTAGGGATGCCAAAATGTTTTCTGAGAAAAATAAAAAAAAATATTATTTCGAAGATATGTGAAGCCCGCCAATCCGCACTAGAGGAGCGTGGTGGGCTCTCCCGGGCTGCGAAACCCTCTTAGATGAGAGAAGGAGGCCTTTGCCCAGCTGTTGACACTTACAGGCTACTTTACTTTTTTTAAATTACTTACTCTTTCGCTTTTATTTATGAAAAATAGGCTTGCGTTTGACTTCAATCTTGCCCGATGGAAAGCGAAGATGAGGCCTAGGATGCTACACGCTTGCCTAGATGTCTGTTCGCTTTGGCCTTAAAGTACTCTCTTGGTAATATTAATACAGAAATCTGTCTTTAACAAATTCAGCGATAGTTAGATTATTAAAATCTGTTATAAACACCGGAAGTTAAATAATGATAGCATAAAATTATACTTTGAATAATAATTGAAATTACGCCTTACATAATTTAATAGCAACGTGTATTTGGAAGCAGTTTTGAATGTTTCTTTCTATAATTTTATGCAGCCGTGCTGGGTATTAGCTTCGCTCGGCTTTAATAGACTTATTTGATATACGTAGGCGTAATTAAAGACGAGATTTGTGTTGTTTTTGTCTCGATAATGATAATTCATTATCATCTGCAGCTTCTCCAGTGTTGGGGATGATCGTGGGCGTCGGTTATCACTGTTTCCTTTGCCTCCTTCACCTCCACTGTTTCCTTTCCAAGGACGAAGAAGTCCTTTCTAAAAATAAATAATCATATCCTCCTTTTTTTATTCGTCGAAAATAACTTAATGTTTACTAGCCCCGCGGGGGTCAGGATGAGTTACGGTGAGACCCCGATTAAAACCCGACGATGTTCCATTAAAGGCGGAAATGGTTCACGTTGGTATGCGTTCAATGCCAACCTGTAATAAATCGTGTTTTATAACATGAAATGGCAGATAACAGACTAAGATGAAGCAGATCTAAGACGGACAGCAGCGTCTAAAGTGCGAGGTGTCTGGTGCTGCGTTCTCCGTTCAGCTTGTCGAGCGTGACGGTTATGGTAGATCCTTATCAGAGTGGCCTATATCCTGCAAGGGACTGTTTCTAGGTCGTTAATGTAAGTTAAGTTGTATACACATGCAAACACTTACTTGTATAACATAATTATATATCAACTCTTTTACATTTGTTCTGTAACTCGAGTCTCACAACACATTCATAACCATCATGTTTTTTTTTTAATTATGGCAGCATTTATTACGTAATTTGGTAATTTAGGATGGAGACTTAGAAAATCGATGTCTTCATCTGATCAATTCTTACAATATTCTCAATTTTGATGTAGGTATGGGTACCTTTTAAACACAGTTCTGGGTAGAGTAGGTGACAATTTAGGTTGATGAGCATGGGGGAAGGGCAGGCAATGCGTAAACTGCATTCTAATTATGTGATGTGTGTGTGAAATTAACTTGTACCCATTAAACCCATACAACCCATCAAGTTAAAACAGGAATACTTTTTATGTTTTGGACAGTTAAATTGTATATATGCAGACGATACTTGGAAAAAATAATTTTCCACAACTACAGTTTAACCTATTATTCTGTTATTGCACGGATGCGGTGAAGAAAAAACAAAAGAACTGGCTTAACTCGAAGTAATCAAATAAGCATTTGCAGTCTTCGCTCGTTGGCCTTCTGAGAAATTCCTTTTCATCTCTGATAAATACATTTATAAATTATCAATAATCAACAAAACTCATTATAAATTCCTATCTTCCACTTACCTGGCGAAATATTACTTGAGTTTTTGTTTTTTCTTTACTGGATTCAGGTGACAAAGGAATCAACAGTTCACCTGGTGGTATGTTGCTACAGAAGCCGATGGGCATTCTAAACCACTTCAATCAATTAATTCTAAGGCTTTGAGTAATGAGTTTGTTTTATGGTAAAGGGGGCGAGCAAGCGTCTCGCTTGGTGGTAGGTGATTACCGTCGCCCTCGTACATCTGCAACACCAGAGATGCTGTTGCAGATGTGCGCTGACGGCATTTAAGGATATTTGGGAGATGGGAGGGACGATGGGGATAGGGGTTAAGTAGAGGGAAGAGGGCCTCCGTTTACCCATTCCATTCGTAGCTGCAAAAGCCACCGCTTGGCTCTACCACGTACACAGCCACCTCGTGGTTTAGTCGTAAGCATGGGTACCTGTCCTCTGACCAATGGGTCTTCGGTTCGAATCCCAGCCGATGCCAGCGTTTGTACAAAACACGAATTCTTGGTTTTCGGGTCTGGTTGTGTCGTATCGCGTCCCGTGTCAGACAACACATCTGACGCTTCCTCCGATCATATTGCATAAGCGTTACATCGGATATGTAGGTAAATATGAGCGAGTGCCTCTGTCTTTGCGTATTACGGCACTATGATATCCACTTAGCAGTAACCAACTGCTGATAGTATTCGGAAGTTGTCACCGTGGTCGAAATCACCATATGTGGTAGAGACAAGCAGCGGCTTTTGCTGCTGCTAGAATGGGCCCGCTCGACCGGTTTGGTACCACGGCCTCGTGAAGTAGAGGCACCTTGTGCTTCTGCGTGTTTCGTTCGGTGAGTGAGGTAACCGAAGGCCCACACCCCCTCCCCATCCCCTTCCTGATCCTCCCTCCCATAACCCAAATACCCTTAAAGGCCGGCAACGCACCTACAGCACCCCTTGTGTTGTAGATGTACGCGAGCGACGGTAATCACTTACCATCAGGTGATCCGCTTCCTCGTTTGCCGCCTTTCCTATAAAAAAAAAGCCCAAATATGCCCGACCGGAGATAGGCAGCAACCTATAAGGTGTAAGACGACTGTTACGATTGCCAATCTGCTTGCCGAGCCCGAAAACTTCTTTATTTTATGTCCAGCAGTGGACTATTACAAGTTGTTAAAAAAAGAATCATCAAGCATTTCTTTTATCGATTCTAACGCACATTATCAACGAACTTCGAAAAGCGAAGAGATAATGAATTCGTCGCCCATTGTGAATCGATTTTGAAGCTTTTTTTTTCATTGGATAGGCTATATCGTGTGTGGTCCCATTTAAATTTGAAGAAAAATATCCCATACCGCCTTAAGGATGGTAAAATAGGGGATTGAAGGCGGTCGTTTCTCTTAATCTTTGTTTTTAATTCACTTGTTAGGATTCCGAACGGAGTTCTATTACAAAGTCACGCTGTCTGTCCGTCCGTCTGCTAAGTGGCTACTGAATTCCATGGATAACTGCAAAATACCTACCATACTACTACCATACCTTATCTCCTTCCTATAGTCCCTTCCGTCAGTCCTTTCGTTCTATCGTCCGTCTGCCCTACGTGTAAAAAGCTGTTTCTTTTGGACCGTTTCAGGTAACTGATTTAAATTCACAGATTATGTGTAATTATGTCGGCTATCCTAACAAATAATAAAAATAAGACTAAAGTTAAAACTAAGGGAGGACCCATTGACACAAATAATAAACAATAGAAATCATACAAGTGTGAGTCGGGCTTACGCTAAGGATTCCTAAGGAACTGAATGAAAGAAAACGCCCTATTTTTTTTTTGGTGAAAACATAAAACAAATATATATTTGTACGGAACCGTCGGTGCGCGTGTCGGAACGCAATGCTCGAAGGACATAATCGTCTTCAGCAATAAAGTTGCCAAATGGAATAATTTTTATTTCACTAACATTTAAAACGGTTAGTAAAACGATTTATTTAACTGAGTACAGTTTTATTAAATGTTTAAAAAAATGGCATTTCGCAATAATCTTTCCCCCATACATATTCCGCAGCTCAATTTTTTGTACTACAACCTCGTTTTTTCCCTTGTCTTCAACGTTGGGTTCTGTGAACATATTATCTTCTATGTTTTCTTCTTTATCGGATCGTCTTTCCTGAAATACACGTTTTTATCCGTTAAAGAACGGATAGCTAAAATACACCTTAAAAATTGAAACACAAATAAAAGGCATACCAGTTTCTGATGGCGCCTGTATGGAGAGGACAGTCCAGAAGCGAAGCGAATGATTATAAAAAGAAGCTAGAATAATTATGTTCCAGCAGAAATTTTTCATCATTTCGAAATCCTAAATTGAAGTCCACCGTGCGATACCATTTTTCTTTTTATTAAATCGGTATGAAAAACCAGCTAATTCAGTTCTCCTTAAGGTAAATGGCTACACATGGTAATGTAGTGGTAAAATGTTAACGACGCTTTGTTACCCCTGAGGACGAACATGGAATGATTCGAGGCCCATAATTATATTTCACCGACTCACTCACTCACTAACTCACCGACCACTCCGAGGCAGAGAAGGACTCTACCGCCTATGGCTTTATTTGCACTCCAACAGTTAGTTACGGTATCAAAAAAAAATATCTATAATCATTAATGATAAATAAATGATTAAACTATTACGGCATATCAGTTTTAATTAATCTATTGTATTTATTATTTATCGGCCACATAGCTCGCAGAACTAACAACCGCTGGGGAAAAAAGGTTCTCGAGTGGCAGCCACGTACAGGCAAACGCAGTGTAGGACGACCCCCCACAAGATGGAGTGACGACCTGCGCAGTGTTGCGGGAAGTCGATGGATGCAGGTGGCTCAGGACCGAGCTTCGTGGCAATCTTTGGGGGAGGCCTATGTTCGGCAGTGGACTTCTGATAGGCTGAAATGATGATGATGATGATGATGATTTTCAGGACAATTACAAATGCTACATGTACATCAATTAGGTAGACGAACTCATTTGTGTTCCCCAGTTCTGTATGATTTTGTAAAAATAACATTGTATCTACATAAGCATTTTATAAATCAAACTTGTATTTTTTTTTTTATGGAAGAGACGGCAAACGAGCAAGCGGTTCACCTGATGGTAAGTGATTACCGTCGCCCACATACATCTCCAACACCATAGATGCTGCAGGTGCGTTGCCGGTCTTTAAGGATATTTGGGAGACGGGCGGGAAGAGGAGGGGAATAGGGAGGGGGTGTGGGCCTCCGGTTACTTCGCTCACCTAACGAAACGCAGAAGCACAAAATGCTTCTACTTCACGCCGGTATTCTGCGAGGCCGTGGTACCAATCCGGTCGAGCCGGGCCCATTCGAGCAGCAGCTAAAGCCGCCGCTTGGCTCTACCACGCTTAGAATTTTTAGTATAATAGAATGTATTGAAATTCATAGTGGCCAGTAATAATATCAGGTATTAGCTCCGCTATAAGCCAAGACAATATGTCATTTTTGACGTTAAACGTTCGAATGTAGTTAGTTTTGTTCCGCCCCATTGTTCCAGTGTCGATATTAGCGTTCTTCATACACATATACAGACTGGATGCGGCCTTATTGTTATTTAGTGATTTTTTTTTACCACTAGTGATAATTATTTAGAAAGAACGATAAACCTTTTTACGAAAGAAACAACTTAATGTCTTTCAATTTAAATTTTCTAAGAACCTATGTAAAACGGAAGTGCTGTTAGTGACTAATGGTTGAATGACCCCATCAAGAGTGATGACCTCTCAAGATTTCGTTGTCGGCGCGTCATCGACTTCAAAAGCGGGTAGCGGACGTCAGCGCGGACGGTTGTTTTAGGTTTTTGATCTGGGTCTAGTTAACTAGTAGCGAAGATATATCACGAGATAAAATAACGAAAGTTTAAAAAAATATCCAGTTACTAAACATCCGTACTTATATAATTGTTATTTGGTGTTGTTCGAATAGGCCGCTTCGAGCCGGATAGTATCGAGGCCTCGCATAATACCCGTAAAGTAGAGGTTTTAAAGGCCGCCAGCGCATCTGTAGCTCCTCTGGTGTTGTGGATGTTCGTGGGCGTCGGTGATCACTTACCATCAGGTGAGCCGCACGATCGTTTTCCCCTTCTATAAAAAAGAGGCATCTTATGCTTCTGCGTTTCGTTCAGTGAGTGAGGTAACCCGATCCTCCCTTCTATCCCCTAAATACCTTAAAGGTCGGCAACGCACCTGCAGCTCCTCAGGTGTTGCAGACGTGAGCAACGGTAATAAACGCACTCAACCTGTATATCATATTATTTTTTCCTGCTTGCTTTAATCACGTTATATTTATTTAGCCGAGCGAATTGTTAATCTTAATTCTTTAAATTGCAATTTTAATGTTTGTCAGCGAAGATTGAAATTGAACACACATGTTAAGCAAATACTTGACTTACTTTGTTTTCAGTACAAGTTCCATTAAGTTGTTCAGCGGGGACTCCACGAACAACCATATACATAAACTTAGGAGTGTTGTTATAACAACAATACTTATTGATTCTTGGAACTGAAACAGAAACGCTTTGTTTTAATACATAATTAAACATCTCTGCCACAAATAAAAAATGTATACATGATATTCATCAAATAAAAAGCCCAGTAGTCAGGGCGCTCGCTTTAGTTTCATAGAGCGCTAGTGACCCGGGTTCGATCCCCGGTGTCGGCACCACTAAAATAAATGATACCAATTTTAAGTGCTTTATTTACCACGCGCTCGGCGGTGAAGGAAAACACCGTGAGGAAACCTGCATGTCTCAGAAATAACATAAAATATTATTTCGAGGATGTGAAGCCAGCCGACTCGCACTGGAGCAGCGTGGCGGGCCCTACCCGGTTCCAAAACCCTCTTAGATATTTGAGAGGAAGGTCTTTGCCTTGTGACCACTTCTTTCACAATCCCCCAAAAAACAGCCGGACTCTCTCTATTTAATTTTAGAATACTGGCCGTTTTTGAAATTCTTGGTGGGCGGGATCGCTGACAGCCCTAGCGACGCGTGCCACGCGTGCAGACACACACAGACGCACGCACCCACACAGAGATCATGAACGTACATTGATAGTTTTGTTTGCACTTACAAGGTGTAACACATCGTGCAATGGCGGGCTACGTAAAATACTGATGTGCCTTATTATGAGAATATAATGCAACATGTAGATCCCGTATGAGAGCCTGCTCATCGGCACGAACGCCGACCAACTAAGGAAGTCGGTGACGATGGCTGAAACGTAAATACAGTATTCATCAGCGACACGACAAACCAATTAACCTAGCCTAGCGGTCAGAGCGCGACATTTTGATTGGGTTCGCTTGGGTTGGCACCATTATAATTGTTATTGGGCGGCTCAGTGGCGTAGTGGCTAAGCGTTTGGCTGCGGCGCTTTGAATCGCGGGCTCGATTCCCGCACGGGACTAGTATTTGTATGGACTACAAATAGTAGTTCCCGGTCTGGGTTTATTTCCATGTGCAATTCATGTAATGTAAACTACTTTCGCGACACAGGAGAAACTCCTACAGCGGAAGTTAACGTTTTTAAAAAAAAATAAAAAAAAATATTTTATTCTGAATTTACCACGTGCTGGGCGTTGAAGGAAAACATCGTGAGGAAATCTTGCATGTCTGAGAAATATTGTTTCGAGGATATGTACAGTGCGACATCCCGCAAAGGAACAGTGTGGTGGACCCTTCCCGGCTCTTACCCAGCTTACAGGCTGCTACTCTACTTTAATCTCAAACCGACTGTCAACTTAATCGACAGGTGTTTAATATCAAATTGGCTGTTAAACATTTTCGTATGATGAAACGATTGGCTATAATAAAATTCAATCGGGTGTTATGGGAATACACCATTTTTTTCTTCTCCAAATACCGATCCCGTATGTACGTAGTGCACCCTGGTAACCAACGTCTGGCCACCGAACGATGGCGGAAAATCCAGCCGAACTTGGACCCCAAATCCCACAGACTAGTGATGGGGAGCAGCATCAGTGGTGCTAGGCCACCGGCACTGTGCTCACCAGCCCGCTTGCCCAGCGTGGTGAGAGTGGACAAAGCTTTAATGATTGTTTACACTTTAACTATTTAACAATTATTGGAGCTAGAGTTATAACTTTTAGTTATATCATTTCGTAATCACTTTTGCAGATTTATCTGAGGCGTAATTTTCTCTAGTTATATAGAACCTCTCCTGCACATAATGCATCCCTCTGACACGTCATCATCATTTCAGCCTATCAGAAGTCCACTGCTGAACATAGGACTCCCCCAAAGATTGCCACGAAACTCGGTCCCGAGCCACCTGCATCACTGCACCTGCACACTGCGCAGGTCGTCACTCCATCTTGTGGGGGGTCGTCCTAGATTGCGTTTGTCTGTGGCTGCCACTCGACAACCCTTTTTCCCCAATTGTTTTCAGTTCTGCGAGCTATGTGGCCGGTCCATTGCCACTTCACCTCGCTGATCCAAAAGACTATGTCGGTTACCATTGTTCTGCTGCGGATATCATCGTTGCAGACTCTATCGCACAGAGAAATACCGATCGCCTTTCCATAGCACGCTGAGCAACTTTCACTTTCTTCATACGACCTGCACTGAAGGTCCAAGTCTTGGTTCCGTATGTCATCACTGGGAACACGCTCTGGTTGTATGCTTTGTTCTTGAGGTTTTGAGGATTTTATACCACGACGAGAAGATATGACGTAGTTTCCCAAGCGCTGCCCAGCCGAGTTGGATTCGTGGATTGCCCTCTGGTTCGAAGTTGGACTTACCCAATCGGATAGTTTGTACCAGGTATACTAATGGATTGGAATCTAGCGACACTTTGATAATAAGAATGTGGTGCATCCTGCTCACAAACGAGAGTCTGGCGTGGAACGCATGTCCATGATGGAGAAAATTTCATCCAAATATGACGATAGCAAATCTTACAGGGTAGTGATCCCAGGCCCAGCAGCATGGTTAGCTTGACACCATTGGACCAATCTTTTTTATTTAGGTGGTAGAAACAAGCAGCGGTTTTCGCTGCTGCTCGTATGAACCGGCTCTACGGTCAAGTACCAAGGCCTAGCATGATACCAGCGTGAAGTAGAAGCATCCTGTGCTTCTGCGTTTCGTAGCTGCGTGACCGGAGACCTACTCCGCTCCTTCTACTACCATCTCCACAAATATCGTAAAAGGTCGGTAATTCCCTACCAGCTCCTCAAGTGTTACAGTTGTCCGTGGGCGTCGGTAAACATTAACCATCAGGCAAGCCGTTTGCTCAACAAAAAAAATTGTGAGGAAAAACGAGGTTACGGTCCAGCTGATGGTGAGTGTCTACTGCAGCCCTCGGACATCTGCAAACTACTCCAATCGAAGAATGTCACAGATGCATTGTCACCCCCGTGGACTAAGGCTCTCTGTACCTTTCAAACCGGAACACCACAGTAGTAGCACTGCTACTTTGAGCGTGGTACCGTGGAGCCCCCTAGCGACCCAATACTTACATAGACTTCCATATTCGCATAATAATATGAACGCCGCTATGAGACAAGCCCATATGGTTCGGTTGGATGCGCCGAATAACGCAGATGTCATTGCATTGTACTCGCGGAAATGGAAGGATGAACCCAAGAGGTTTATTTCCACACACAACGTCATAATTGTGATGAAGATGAGGATTGAATATTTCTGAAAAGAAACCACCACCTTTTTGATATACAATTTCACATGGCCGCTCTGAACATAGACAATCCGGGACGGTCGCGCGTGTACAGTCGTTATAGAAACTGTTAAATGTGACGAATTAACTTTTTTATAAGAAATACTTGTCCGCTTTAAAATTTCTTGTAAATATAATTATGTACCGAATATCCGATAAGCCGTTGTCGACCCGAGCGTACCGAGTGTGGTAGTGATGTACAGTTTCGTGCTTAAATTTACAACACGTTTTTTTACGTTTTAATTTTTAACTATAGTTAAAAAAAAATTGTTCAATATTATGATGTATTTATTTTTAAAACACTGCTTACGATTATCTTGGAAATCTGGTACGTTAGGTAGCAACAACAAATAATGTTTTAAATAATAATAGATTTATATAAATACTTATGATGTATTGAATTATGGAACATTACTGAAATAAAGTAGCCGTGGTACCCTAGTGGTCAGGGCGTTCAATTTAGTATCATACAGCGCGAGTGACCTGGGTTCGATCCCCGGTGCCGGCACCACTAAAATTGTTAATAGCAATTTTAAGCGCTGAATTTACCACGTGCGGTGAAGGAAAACATCGCGAGGTACTGTTGGAGAAAAAATCCGCACTGGAGCAGAGTGCCTTTTCCCAGCAATGGGCACTTACATGCTACTTTACATTATTACTAATATAAAAAAATATTTTAAAGATCTTAGCATAAAAATTAGTTTCTTTTATTGCACCCAATCTAATTAAAATTGTCTTGAATGATTGAAATTAATATTACAGAGTGAAAGTTGTTTTCAACATAAACACTCGTATTGTATAGATAAAAGACCTAACCACATCACCACAAACTACAACCGTAGCAGGAAGAAAAATTATTTTGTTTCATTCTATCAATATCTCATATATATCGCAATCTACCCGTGATACGGGACGCAAGCGCCATCTGTTCGATGGAACCAATTATGTACCGGCCGAGCGGAGCACACGACCGACACTCGCCGTGTAGCGGTCGGCCGGAGCGCATGATATTGCACCGTCGCGCGTTCCTGTATTCAAATCTACCTATAGTTGTGTTTTGTAAATTCAGTGGATATTATACTTTGATTAAGTGAACTACTTTGTTTTGTCGCTCCAACATTACCCAACGACGCCCACTGTGAGGAGACTAGGCATTATGAACCCTGCTGATAACGGTGAACCTACTCCTCCGTTATATATATGTTAGTCGTGCTTTCATCACACAATAGGGTTGTCAACGCGACAGGATAGTACAATTATCTTTATACATATCTAACAATGATGTGATCCTGCTTTGTTGTGCTCAATAAATATTTATATGTATTATTATATGTAATACATATTTGTTTAATACACATTTATGTATTATATACAACACATATGTATTATTTTAATGTATTTTAAAATAATTTATTATATCATAGCTAACTTAGCCTAAACACGTTTTAATCTGTCTATGCTTTGTTGTTTTTGCTGCAGAAATATTATTTTTTTTCGATTTTGAATTTTCCAATCACTAAAAGAGAAGATATTGTAACACTTTCTCGGGCACTGGCGGCATAAAAATCATTAAAATTATGTTATATCAATTCTCGATTACAAAAAAATAATAATATTTAATAAAAGACAGACATTCACTTTAAGTGTTCGCCCCTAATGTCCAGGAAGTTTGACTGATAAGCTAGTCATAGAAGTGATACATTTGTTTCGAATGTTTAACTACAACTATATTTCACTTAAGAGGCGGCTCTGCGCCATATTTGACCGAACCATTGTCGATCGGTCGCAAAGATGATGTTGATTATAACTCAGTAACTCGGACTTACCGTTGAAATAATTTTTCTGTAATTAGCTGGTTTGTAAACAGACAGAATGTATCCCGCCACAAGACCTACGAAGTATGGAGTCGCGCGCATATGGCTTCGTACATATGTCGGTACGGTCAATATTAATTCACGAAAATTGGCTGCTGATCTGCAAGAATGTGAAATGGTTCTCTTACTCGAACAAATGACATGGTGTTCATTATTTTTTTTAATATTGAATAACTTTTAAAGAAGTTAGAAGTATCTTCAAATGTATATACATAAAAGACTTGATACTCTTTTGTTTAATACACCGTTTGTCCAAGACAATCTGGAGATTTGTTTTAGTCCTATTAACCACCACTTTACACCAACCACATGCTGTTGATCCAAATTTTCTGAACCCAAATCCCACAGACTAGTTATGGCGAACAGCATCACTTCATCACTAGTGTGCTCGGGAAACGGTCCCCCGTTTCTGCCACCCGGAGTATCAGGTCGCTGTATCTATTTCGGTCACGTAGGATGGAGAGAATTGCGAATCTGAATACCGAAAATCCTCTTCCCCAGCTACGCCTTCTCGGCTGTTCAAAACTAGCACGGTACACCAACCTGCATCCGATGTGAGCTCGCCAAGCCCACTGGGAGTGATCAGGTCGGTCATGTATTTTCCACTTGGTGCACCGTGGGAGGCCAACCACGGCTACTGAGCTCCCCGCCACGACAAAACGGGAATCCATTCGGTGGGGACTAACTTAAGCCTTATTCCAATCTAAAGGTGCTTCTCATAACTGAACTCACTCGAAATCTAGCACTGCCACAGCACCCAACTTGTTTAAATATGTATCCAGTCCAGGCAGGATTAGAGAGACGATTGTGATTAGGCCGAATAAGTACAATCCACCCCGCCGATTCTTCTGGTACAACCAGTACATTATTGTACTGAGTACAGAAAGATGATAATCTGCCGGAATGTACCACGTTACTGGCAAGCACTGAAAATAAGTGAAAAACATTGTATTATAATAAGAAAGTATATATATATTCTTAGTAACTTGCGTACATCCTTGACCCTTGCTCACTGGTCGTTATTTCCTCTGCAAAATGGTTGCCTGGTAGAGATCGCTTCTAAGCGATAAGGCCGCCAATTGCACCTTTGTGTATTTTGTGTTTTTTTTTCCTATTTTTATTAATCGGTGTATAATAATGTATATTTCATTCATTCATTCATTCATTCAAAGTCGAAAGAAGAAGTTGGGAAGAAAGTTTCTCGAGCGGCATCCCCGTACAGGCACGGGCAGTGTAAGACGACTCACCCCAAGACGGAGTAACGAGTCGTACAGTTTTGTGGGCAGTTAAGGGCCATGCTTTGTGGCAATCTTTGGGGCAAGTCTATGTTCAGCAGAGGGCTTGTGACAGGATGTAATAATGATGATGCTACTATAATAGAGGATCGTTGTTCTCCTAGTATTTATATCGATGTTAATATTTGAATTCCTGCTTACAGGACCAATGATGCGTTCATTCATTCACGTGGTACTTACAACATTTCCAGAGTCAACGTAGTTGCCGAGCATTATCAGACCCGCCCACCAAGTTTTCTCACACGCCTCCTGTTCTTTAGCAATCTTAGACCATAGTGGACCTCTATAGATGTACGACGTAGCTATGTATAATGTAAGGGTTGCGATGATATAGACCCAGATCAATCTGCAACAAATTAATCTCCTTCAGCCACCAAGCAGTCCAATGCTAGAAATACTCTCCCATAGAGATGATTTGCCATGCCGTGACATTGGGTTTTTATTCATTCCTCATACGTACGTGGTATTTGTGCTCTTTTTTGTACATGGTAGAGACGAGCGGTAGCTTTGGCTACCTGTCGAATGGGCCGGCTCGGCCGGGGTGGTACCACGACCACGCAGGATAACGGCGTGAAGTAGGGACCTTGCCCTCGCTTCCCCCAAATACCCTTAAAGGCCGGCAACGCACCTGAAGCACCTCTGGTGTTGCAGATGTACGTGAGCGACGGTAATCACTATCACGAGTAGTCGCTTGATCATTTGCCCCCTTTCCCAAATAAAAAAAAAACATTAGAATTTATACCTGGGGAAATACGTAACAGCTTGCATCAACCAAAACCCCACTGTATTCCACCTTCGGCGCATATCTGCAGGGCCATGGGAACGCACTATCGCCGCCCACCCAAAGCTGCCCCAACTCGGGAAAGGTAACTTCCTTTCCCTTTCCCTCTTGGCACACGGACGCGCCTTACTACTTGGCCTCTCATCTCACATGAGTAACAGACCCCACGAGACCGCCACCCGGGGGTCACGGAGATCAAGGCGAATTCTTCCCGATCTCCGTGCCAGCCATCCCAGGATCGCGCTGCAGATCTAGTCTTTTTATCTCTGGGACTCTGAAAGTAGGAGTGACTCGGCTGTTTCAGCCAAGGAGAGCGGATGTACAACATACCTCAAGTAACGTTTCAACATCAGTTTCAAAGGGTTTATCGGTACGTCTGTCTCTGGCTTAAAACTCTTCATCAGAAGCAGCCCAGACATCATGAAGTAAGTGTCTACAATGATGCTGCTGTGTGCAAATAATTTCGCGAACCAGGTAAAATCCTGCAAGGGGTTAAATATTTTAATTAACTAATACTTTTAACATTTTTTATTTTCGCGATGTTTTGTATTCATTGCGCCATGGTTACGGGGAGACAGGAAACCCGAAAAAAAATTCGTTTCGTAGTATGAATGTAGGTATGAAGATGATGTTCCGCTGGCCGATTTAGACCACCGCGACAACTTACGAATACTATCGGCAATTGACAACTGCGCAGGAGATGTTATAGTGCCGTAGGTATACGTGCAAACACTTAAGCACTCGTCTTTGCCTTCTATTATCCGACTTTATGCTGTAAGATCAGAGGAACACGGTGCGTTATTGAAAAGTGTATCAGTGAGAGGCTTCACGTTCTACTTTAGTCTTTTGATCGACTTTGGCCGAAGTCTCTACTCCCTTTCATACCCGATTGTTATGTATCTCACTTTATCATTATAAGCCCATGATTTAAACGTGGTTAAAGATGTCTTTTTATTTCCATTTTTTTTTATTAATATATAGATGAGCTGAATCTATTGCAGACACTACCGGCTCAATGCTGCGCTGAAGAACAGTGTTGCGGGAATCCGTAACATAAACTGAGCGTAGACGTAGACCCATTTGTTGCATCACACTGTAGCGCAGAAAAATAAACTTGTTAACCACTTGTGATGTAATAAATAAAGTTTCTTTCTTTCTTCTGACAAAACCGAATCTTCGTGACTCCTTTGTATGCCTTCCCGCACTAAACCGTGATCGATATTGAACTTTTCCAAGGAGTTCCGAGGCTTTTTTTTTAGTAAAGACCACACTCATGTGTCTTCCGCCAGAGTGTTAGCGGACAGCAGGCTTCTGTATCGACCCACTGTCTCAAGCTGCACGGATCTGATCCAGAGGGATATGACCCGTGTATCGTATATGCACCTAGCTTCAGGTCTTATTCGATAATTCGGGAAAGCTTTACTTTAAAATTATATTTTTATACGCGGCAGACCCAAGCGGCGGATTTTGATGCTGCTCGAATGGACCGGCTCGAAGTAGAGGCTCTCTTGTGCTTCTGCGTTTCGTTCGTTAAGTGAGGTAACCGGAGCTCCACCGGCTCCCCTCTGGCCGAGCGGCAATATGTGATCACTTGGAACTGGTCGATGCTCAGATGGTCGAGCATGAAGAGGGAGGATTCCCTCCATGGGGGCCAGATTCCGCAGATGTTCATGTGGCCCGTTATCAGCGCGGTTGGAATAGCTCCGCGCTGAGCGGGCCACGAAGCCTTGTATGGTGTCTATTGGTCGACCAGCCCCGACAATGACACGTGCCATATTCCGCTGGACCTGCAGTCTTTTCCTTTGCGTAGATGATGTTAGCGCGTACCGCGCGGGTGCCGCATAGGTGATGCGCGAGCGGACGTAGGTCGCACCTCTGGTGTTGCAGATGTACGAAAGCCGCTTGCTCGTTCGCCGCCCAACCCATAGAAAAAAAAAAATACTCACTTCGTCCATGTTCAATCCGTTGGCGGGCGTCAATATAAAAGTAATTAGCAGCGTGTGCACGATCACTACGATGGAGGCCGTCAGAAATCGTATACCATTGATCACTTTGATTTCTTCGCTACTCACAGCCGTTAGATACGCAGCGTTTCTGTTGAGATCGAATGCGCGGACAATCCGCATAACTGTTGAGATTAATCGAACTTTTACTACAACTGTCATTGCCATCTTCTTCGAAGGCCTCCAAATGGTCCACTGCTGGTTTCTCCACGCCGGGCGCCCGTAGGAGTGCTATTTACGAATTTCATCGTAAGAGCTGTGGTAGACTAGTGGTCAGGGCGCTCACTGTAGTATTATAGAGCGCAAGTGACCTGGGTTCGATCCCCGGTGCCGGCACCACTGAAAATTGTTAATAGCAATTTTAAGTGCTGCATTTATCACGTGCTCGGCGGTGAAGGAAAACACCGTGAGGAAACCTGCATATCTAAGATATAATAAAAAAAAGTATAGTTTCGATATGTTGAGCCCGCCAACCATCAATGGAGCAGCGTGGCGACCCTTTCCCTTCTACACCCTCTCAGATATTTGAGAAGGAGGCCTTTGTTCAGCTGTGGGCACTTACGGGCTGCTACTTCACTTTACTTTTATATTCCCGACGTTAGGAGTGCTGTACAGTGGCCACGGTGGGACTGAGGTGTTAGACGTCCAGATTTCATAGTTAACTCGGGCTACCAAAAAAATCCGTCAATAATATTTTCATTTCAAACGTGCAGTGTTCGCGTCAATACAAGAACCTTATTCTGTAACCATATTTAGGCCTAGTACCATTGAGTGTTCCAAAACATACGTACAATTCTTATCGTTGGGCTGAACACTACGCTGCAAGAGACTCAACCCCAGGACGCATTGTACCAAATCAGATCAGGACCTTATACGCTATTCCACGAAAAGAAATCATTGCCATCATTCCCCCGATAAAATCATACCGATTAGAGAACCTGTGAGGCTTTGATAATGATAATGAATCCTTCTGTGTCTGTTAGCTTACCCGCGGTGTTTGATATTGACTCACTATGCCTTCTAGTATAATAAGTGCATGCACATACTATTATAACAAGAAGTATTGCCGGTAGCCTGAAAACAAAACAGATTTATGCAAAAACAATGCTAAAGTTGAAGGTTATTATTTCTAATTATCCTTCATTGTTTAACTGTTATTGTTAAGTTAATGGAAAACATAATAAGCCGAGTGTCTTATGAAATTAAATATTGAATAACGAGCAGGTCTAACAATCTTAATTCATGTTTATCTAAACAGTTTCTCGAAAACGGCAACAACGATTTGGATAAAATGTTGGATTTAGATATTTTATTTATTCAAACTTTACATACAAAGTGGTACATATGGCGGATTTAATGTCTAAATGCATTCTCTCTCAGTCAACCACAAGGCTAAGCAGAGATAAATATTAGAGGCGATGCAGCTAAACAAAATGAAACAAGTGAAAATAATAAATATCAAAGTATCTACTTACATAGATAGGTACATACATACATACAATATATACAAATATACCATATACATTATACTTAAATACAAACAAATAAATATGTCAGGATAAACAACTAAAACGCCGCAATGACTATCATTAACACTAGTACAGACTCGCAATACTTTGTAGTGTTTCCGGATTTTATCTTTAAAAGCAAACTTGTTAAGAGAGTCTTATATTTTACTTTTCAAATTAGTTTTCCCACAAATAACACTTCACATAGATAGTGAAGGAAAACATCGTGAGGAAACCTGCATGTCTGGGAAATAATAATTATTACTTCGAGGATATGTGAAGTCCGCCAACCCGCACTGGAGCAGTGTGACGGGTCCTTCCTGGCTCCTAAACACTCTCTGATTACTAGTATTTGAGATGGAGGCCTTTGCCCAGGAGTGGGCGCTTACAGGCTGTTACTTTACTTTACCTTTATATAACAAAAATCGAAAATAGATAAGAATATTGTCAATGATCCATTAGGTATTCACGAACTTGTCTCTTAAATGAACTCCTATCAGGAGCTGCTTTATCAGTATAATTTATTCACTAGCACCTCTGGATTACTGGATATCATCGCTTGGTAACCGAGCTGACAATAGCACCTGCCACCGGTCTGAGAAATGACACAGAAGATGCTAATTCCGAAGGCTATGACGTCCCAGTCACTTGACGCTCACAATTTGAAAGATTCTCTTTTGCTTCCACTATACGAAACTTAATTTTATATCCTGAAGTGCCATTACCCAGTGAAGGGCTAGTCGATTATAAAACAACTTACATGAGCAGATTTGTTCTAGTACTGTCCAGAATCGTTTGTGAAACTTGACAATGCTGTGCATAGATATACGGATGCTGGACGACTGCACCAAAGTGGCTCATCCTAAATAATGTACGCATGAATCTATCAACAGATTGCGTTTGACAAACCGCCGGCACGCATATACCCCAGGACATCACGTTAAATTTATATCTATATTTGGTTTCGATCTGTAACAAAAGTTGTTAGCTCTCATGTTTTTCACAAGGGATGACGTAGCATCAGTAAACTTCTTTTATTTGTCTGCAGCAGTCAATAGATTGCGGTAGCAACTTATCATCGGGTGGTCTGTTAGCTAGTGTGTCTCTAAGTCTCTAATGTAATAAAAAACTGTTCTGAAATATGCATGTGTTCAGCTGTGGACTGATGGTATATATACTGTCTACATACATAAAGTACAGGCAATCGCAGAATACCGGCGTGAAGTAGAGGTATCTTGTGCTTCTGCGTTTCGTTCGGTGAGTGAGGTAATCGGAGGCCCACACTCCCTCCCTATTCCCCTCCTCTTCCCTCCCTTCTCCCAAAAATCCTTAAAGGCCGGGAATGCACCTGCGGCATCTATGGTGTTGCAGATGTATGTGGGCGACGGTAATTACTTACCATCAGGTGAGCCGCTTGCTCGTTTGCCTTCTCTTCCATAAACACAAAAAAAAATATGTTTAATATACCTAGAGGTCGGAGCGTTCACTTTAACATCGTAGTATAAGACCTCCGTTAGATCCCTATTGCCACTAAAATTGTAAATAGAAATTTTAAGTGCTCAATTCACCATGTGCTCAGCGGTGAAGACAAAACATCGTGAGGAAGCCTGCATGTCTGAGAAATAATAAAAAATATTATTGCGATGACGTGTGAAGTCCATCCGCCCTGGAGGAGTTTGGTGGAGCCTTCCCACGCCCAATCACTCTTAACAAAGGAGGCCCAGAGCACATTCACAGGCTGGTACTTTAAAAATAATATAAGCCAAAACATAGTATATACAATAAGTTTCAATTATCAACACATTCTGAGCAAAATACATGCTCTGAATGACCACATTACACAGCATTTCTAAGAGAAAGGTTTTTTAACAGTTAATCAGTTAAGATTTGACTGAATGAAGACTTAGATCTAACAGTAGACTGATAACAGACTGTTAGAGAAGAAGTTACGAAGTACACCACGATAGAACATATTCAGTAAATCCATTTCTAAGAATAATGTTCAACCCAGAGAAAACCTAAAATTACTTACACGCAGATAGCTGTCGGCGGAATCGAAAGAATTGACATCGGACAACTTTCTGTCAGGTTCAACATCCGCCAGTTTGAGGTCCACGAGGCAGTACTGCGTGGCAATTGGGTGCTCGTTCGACCATACTCTACGCAGACACTGGTCGTAATTACCGAGATGAATGTGTGATCCATAGAACTGACCGGTGGGAAGCTGGATACTATCCCATACTAAAAAACAGAGTGTAATTTACTTAAATAAAAATTGCAGTGTGTCTTTTTTTATTGCACATCTTCCGTCCCCATATCTATTCACGTCTTGTTCCCAACGGGGTAGGCAGAGACGGTCTTCTTCCACTTGCTACGGTCCTGACATACATCTTCCGCTTCTTCCACTTTCATCAATCTTCGCATGCATGCTCGTTGGTTTAGAGTACTCTTGACCTGGTCTTTTTTCAGAACGTCTTTGATTTGATCTTGAAATGTTCGCCTAGGTCTTCCTCTCCCGACTCTACCTATTACACTCGCCTCATATATTTGTTTCGTCAACCTACTTTCATTCATCCTCTCCACATATATAAAAATTGCAGTGTTGTTGCTGGTTGTTGTAAAAGTCGTTTAAAGAAATTACCAGTAAAATTTCGTGGTTCCCGTGACATGTAAATTATCCAAACTCACTATGGCATGTAAGGTGCTAGGCGTCTGATATTGAGATCCTCAAACCCGCCAAGCTTGAAGATTATGCCAATTGAGAAAGTTCTATATCCAGGAACGGATCGCTACAGAATAATATAAAGAAGAATATTTCACGAGCTTTAGATAGGTGCAACCGTTTTTGATTTATCCAATGCATTTTACACGGTCTTCATCCTGAAGCTAAACTCTAAATTGGTAACGATAGATATTAGAGATAACCGGATGAAATTGTTTCAGCGTTACTTAATGGATCGAATGCATTGGATCATAATCGGTGAACATGTTGAAAAAAATATATTACCTAGCCCGAAGAGATAAAAAGCACTTCTACCTTCACCACAACTTCTTCTCTTCGAACTAGGTAATAAATGCTATTTTATTGTTTCTTTCATGCGGAATTGCGCAAAAGAGATTTTTTTTTTCAACATCTTTATAATAATGTTTTTCCGCAAAGTGCCTCCTGATTCTATTTACTGTTATACAGATTATGTCTATTCATTCTATATTTGAAATTATTATTATCGATACAAAGTTAAGTTATTATAAATGATCATTCTGCTTACTTACTCCAAGTGGCCCAGAGCGTAGAGTTTCTGACATTTGTAAGCACATTTATGATTTGATCATAGCACGGCTGTTCATGTTCGTCCCATTTCTGATTTAACAGATCGTCCATCAACAGCTCAACGTAGGACGAAGGCTTATTGTATGACACTTGTGTATTTGAGCCTTTATCATCTATGTGTTCGCTACATTTTACGTTACCTAGAATTATATTATCGCTGAATCATTTGTTCCAAAGAGGTATACGGGGAAATGTATCATATTTGTCTGTAAAGGTCAATGTCGCCTGAAGGCCCTTGCTGACTAACACACCAGCCATTGGGGACAGTCTGTCCCCAAAGGTTAGATTCAATTCAATCCTCATCCCACAGACTAGTAATGGGAATCAGCATATCTAGTGCGTTGGCACCGGTACTACGTCACCCTGCCCTGGTTGATGAGTTTGAGAAAGTCTTCCATTCTTGGCATGCCATCTTTGTTGGCGCCTTAACGGCTTAATCCCAGCTGTGGTTACACAGACTGATAAAATACATATTCCATGACGGTATGATATAAACACTGATTTCATTTCATTCATCTTCGTTAATCTTAATTTTTTTATTATTTGATTGTGGGTGTCGACATTTTCTAATACATCTCTTGGCTTTTAACAGATTGTGGATAATCATCTCGACCTCTATCCAGATTGGTTACGGAAAGGAGTGCCTTAGGTGCCGGGCAATTACTATCTCCCACCCATTGGGAGAGGCTCATATCTACTGGGTCTGCTAAGAAGGTTCTGAACAATAACAAAAAGAGAATGCATGAATGAATGTGATCACATACCATCAGCTACTTTAGTACCCAGAAAAATGCGTTTGAGCGTCTGTATGGCTTATTAGTTAGCGAACCGGATTGCTGGTGCCAGGAAACCAATATTTTTGTAAAAAAAACACATATAATTACAGACGATCGTTTCAGACCACCCGGATCGATCGTCGCAAATCGACCATCCGAGACGAGGTCCTCTCCTGGACAAACCATAGACAACTCATGAAATAAATAATAAGTTATTGACGTGCTGTGGGAATTTAAGTTAGCGGGAAATACGACGATTGCGGCCCCAAGTTAAGTCCATTTGCCCCGAGACCAATGAAGCAAAAACGGCTAACAGAACTAACTTGGTGAACCTAAACTTAATATTGGTTTTCAGGATTATTAGTAATGCGTCCAGCATTTTTTTTTTTATGGAAAAGACGGCAAACGAGCAAGCGGTTCAGCTGATAGTAAGTGATACCGTGATATTGGATGAAGGTTTGGTTGGAGGAATACTCAGATGCTATGCCTCGCAGAATACCGGCGTGAAGTATAGGCATCTTGTGCTTCTGCGTTTCGTTCGGTGAATGAGGTAACCGGAGGCCCACTCCCCCTCCCTATCCCCCTCCTCATCCTCCCTTCCATCTCCCAAATACCCTTAAAGGCCGGCAACGCGCCTGCAGCACCTCCGGTGTTGGAGATGTACGTAGGCAACGGTAATCACAGGTGAATCGCTCGCTCGTTTGTCGCCTTTCTCATAAAAAAAAGCATTTTATCTCACTTGCACGCAAAAATCTTAATTAAAACAATATTTACCCGATAACATATACAGCAAAAGTGATATTTTCGAAAAAGCAATCTCTCGCATTTTCACTTTTCAATTTTCACAATCAAAAACGATTGAAACAATCGGCAGTCCAAAACCAATTAATTTTTTTAAATTATTTTTTATATATTATGTATTATAAAATTAAATTTTAATTTTAATTATTCGCGAAACGCGAATCATAGATCGCGTATTTTGATACTGATGAAGTAGCAAAGCTGCTAGTTTTATTTTATACGTACATAACTGAAGAAGGTGAAAAAAACAATGAAGATATGTTAATAATAATGAGCACTAAATTATCCTAATTACTTACTACAGTATTTAAATATATAAATATTAAGTCACGGAAATATACTGGAGAGCCGAGTAAGCCCAGAGGTGAAGGTGCTCGCTTTATTTTGTGATCAGGCTGCCGGCACCACTAAAACTGTAAATAGACATTTTAAAGAAAGATACTTCTATTTTGGTGAAGAAAGACGTCGTGAAAGAACCTACCTATCTGAGAGAATAGTAATAACGAAAGGCTATTTCGTGGGCATGTGCAGTCCGCCGACCCACACTGGCATGGCGGAAAGTCCTAAACCCTCTCAAATAATGAGAGCTACAGCGAAACAGCAGAGCCTCAGTGATCAGGTCGGTGAATGAAAATATTGCGGGAAAACCGGCATGTCTGCGAAATAATAAAAAAATATTATTTGAAGGATATGTGAAGCCCGCCAACCGCACTAGAGCAGCGTGACGGGGCCTTCCCGCCTACAAAACCCTCTCGGACATTTGAGTAGGAAGGCTTTTGCCCAGTAGTGGGCATTTACAGGCTGCTTCTTTTTACTTTTACACTCAAACATTTACAATCTGGCGTATCCGCGTAGGAAATCACGCTGTGAAGGCGATTAACTATGGTGAAATACGAAAGATAGCTCAGGCCCCGGCGGTGGCTGGATGCATAAAGAGCAATGCACCCAGCAGACGAGGCGAGTGGTACAGACTTGCTCAGACGTTCCTTCATAATCACACACGATTGCGTAATGTGGCCGTGAGGTGGCACCACCTGTCTTTCTCCGATTCGCCTGGTGAATACGGAGGAACTGCACATGCAATGCCCGCGGTGGTGTCGAACTGTTAGATATAATATACAGACGGGCATTTTGGCGTGTATTCAGGCTGTTATATAATTCAACGAAGGATTATGTTGGTTATTTTAAAAAGTGCTTTTTAAATTTTTAAACGTTTTAAAAGAAGTCATATTTATCGCTGAATATGGCGATAAGCAATAGACTTATACCAGTAAAATTTTATTTAAATAAATAATGACGGAATAATTAAAATACTGCATGTTGATGCAATAAAATAAAACAAATTATGGTCTAATCGGAGATGAACAAATTAACATAAATTATTACAACATTTTCTCATTATTTATAAGACAATGTAAGTGATCTTTAATAAAGTAGTTATAATTATTTTAAAAATCATATGGTAGAAGCCGCTTTATTACCACGAGCGAAAACCTTGAGAATGAAAATACTAGGCACGACTGCTAGACAGAGAAAGCTATATAGAAGTCGTGCCTCTCTCTTGCCCATTTCTACCGCCAATCTGCAAACCAATTACTGTTGTTTTCCGGTCTGAAAGGTACAGAGAGCCAGTATAATTACAGACTGTGTGACAATCCATCTAGGTCCTCAGTGGTGACGACGCATCTGTAAGCTTCTTCGATTGACGTTGTTTGTCGTCCAAGGTCCACTGTAGCCACTTACCATCAACAGAGCTGTGTCCCTGTTTATCACCTCAGTAGCAATCTGCGGGTACAAATATAGCGACGAGGCTTTCGAAACAACTTCAATTGGGGGAGGCTAACGATGCATCGTGCCCCATGAGTGCTACGAATGTATGTTTCATCACAAGTCCACTGCTAAACATAGGCCTCCCCCTAAGATTGCCACGAAGTTCAGTCCCGAGCCACCAGCATCCATCGACTTCCCGCAACACTGCGCAGGTCGTCACTCCTTCTTGTGGGGGGTCCTCCTACACTGCGTTTGCCTGTACATGGGTGCCGCTCAAGAACCTTTTTTTCCCTAACGGTTGTCAGTTCTGCGAGCTATGTGGCTGGCCCATTGCCACTTCGGCTTGCTGATCCTTACTGCCCTATACTGTCTCTCTATACACTTTAAAGCGGAGCACAACAGAGGCTGTGCTACTGTTTGGCGACATAAATAAGTATAAGGGAGGTTTCGACTCAGACAGCTCCTAGTCAGGGAATCAGCCTGCCATTTAGTAGATAGCATATGCCAGTTCTCTGGAAACCAACGCATTTGAACTCGTATCACATGATATGCTATAGCTCAAGTTGCATCATGATACAGATATTTTATATAGTTTCAACAATCATAATTGTTTTTTTTTTATTATTTGACTTGAAATCTTAATGATGTCACGAAGAAACTTCTTTCAACTATTGTGTTAGATATGTATATGAGCCATATGATAGAATTTAACGAACCGCTTTCGTTCATCCCGGTACACGCTCTCTTGATACACCGAGATTGTCAGCATTGAACCTTATTAATTTGAAGGTCGCCCTAAAATGAACGAAAAATGTTGATGAAATTGTTGAATGAGAATTTATGCCCACGGGTGGGAATCACCCGATACGGAGGGTTTTAAAAAATCTGATTATACGCGATAAAATCCATTAATTTCAAATAAAATGGTTTGTTAAAGTTAGACTTTGCATTTTTTACAAAATTTACCACGGGGAATGTTCTGAGGAACTGTTCGGATTAAACCCAGCCGCTGAGTTTCACCATCGTACATCGCGACAGAATTTCAAGTTCCATCAATACCACCTAGAATGGATGGCATTCAACTACAGTGCGTTTTACTCGAATTTATCTGCCGCGCACTACGATTTTGTGGAACCAGCTGTCGCCAGCGGTATTTCCGAACAGTAACGACTGAGGGACCTTCAAGAAAAGAGCTTATTCCTTCCTTAAAGGCCGGCAGCGCACAATACCGACTGCCGACAATATTAGACTATACCTAAACAACATCATAACAATGTCATTATATTATCTATATATGTCATAAATAATTAAGACATTATGTTTTCCAAAAGCATCGCACATACCATATCTGGCACCGTTAATGATCCTATAGAAAATATTTCAACTTGCGTTCCAATACTGTGTACTGGCTCAGTTATAATTCGACATTGGACTTATCAACATTTAAAACTTAGTAATAATCATAAAAAATACGATTGAAATGAAACTAAACCAGTCGCTGACGACAATGGTGATAAAACTTTCGATTTTGCTGTTGTTCATTGTAGTTTTGTTATTAATAGCGGCTTTCTTGTACAGTGTGAGATTCTGGCCCGATATATACAATTACATGAATACCAATATCACTATAAAGAGAATACCAACAATAACGGAACTGAATTTCACGGAATACGACGTCGACGTGACAACTGAAGACGTTTTAACGTCGACGTACGTCTACGAGTACACCTCGCTTGAGGTTTTGTCGGAGGACGATTCCGAATTCAATGATTTCGATTTCCCTAAAAGAATCCAAAGAGCACCGATCGACAAAGATTATAATGAAGTAGAGGAAGAGAGAGTTGTAATTGATTTTAATTTCTATGTACCGGAGATGACTACCTATGATAACTTGATTGATGAAAATGAAATGTCTAAAATTGACACGATGGGCATAGAAATGTTAGCCGAAATCGGCGACAAAAGAAAACGAACCCAAAATCAGGTAAAATGTTTTCAAATTAATTTAATCTAAGTATTAATCGCATCGTAACGTAAAATTGCAGCAGAACTAAGGTAACCGACATACCCGTAAAGATCAGCAAGCTGAAGTGGCAGCGGGCCGGTCACATAGCTCGCAGAACTGACAACCGTTGCGGGAAAAAGGTTCTCGAGTGGCAGCCGCGTACAGGCAAACGCAGTGTAGGACGACCCCCCACAAGATGGAGTGACGACCTGCGCAGTGTTGCGGGAAGTCGATGGATGCAGGCTCAGGACCGAGATTCGTGGCAATCTTTGGGGGAGGCCTATATGTTCAGCAGTGGACTTCTGATAGGATGAAATGATGATGATGATGATGAACGTAAAATTAAAGCCTGTGAATTCCCACTGCTGGGTAAGGTCGAGCCGGTCCATTCGAGCAGCAGCAAAGCAATCGCTTGGTAGAGCCAAGGCAATGTACAAAAACGTCAACAAATCTCTTATAAAAACTTATAACTTAGTGGCACGGAATATGTTTACACATGATGTTAGATTGTACGCGCACGCACAGAGACCCTGAGTAGGTCCCTCGCACCCTCTTTACCATCCGATATCATATGTAACTCTTTTGCGACAGGATCTGATTAAGTCTCTGATGTATCATTCACGGGACGCAACAGAACACAACTGGACACTAAAACCTATAATTTGTGTGTTGACTCGACCCCAGGACCCGTGGTTCATAATATGAATTATGGTCCGGTAGTTAAATATTAATTATTAACTTAATGCATTCTAACATTTCCTCTCGAACGAGTTTTTATAACGTGGAAGGGTAAAAAAACTAGTATCATATGATTTAAGAGGAGTTACCGCGATGCCACAAAAAAAACACACAAAAACTTCCGTGTGCCGTCATTCCTTGATAAAATCATATCGTGTTATTTTTCACATCGACGACTTTTATCATAACAGATATATATACCGTATATATGTACGTATACTGTACGTGGTAGAACTAAGCTGTAGCTTTTGCACGATCGGGATAGTACCATGGCCTCGCAGAATACCGGCGTGAAGTAGAGGCATCTTGTGCTTCTGCGTATCGTTCGGCGAGAAGGTTAGCCGGTGATCCATTCGCCCCCTCTCCCTGTCCCATTCCCAAATATCCTTAAAGTCCGGCAACGCACCTGCAGCACCTCTGTTGTTGCAGATGTACGTAGGCGACGCTAATCACTTACTTTCAGGTAAACCATTTGCTAGTTTGCTCCTCTTTCCCGAATAAAAATAAAAAAATAACCCAGCAGGATACTAACCCATGAGCCTCATCTTCAAAGGCTACGTAGGGTCACTAACAACTAGACAATTGTTCCGTCTAATTGCACTTGTGGTTCTCTAATAAATATATCCTGAGGTGTATATTGTTGAAGAACCGTATATTGATTATCTTACATACCAACGGCTTACCTCGGACCAATTGTTATTTGTATCAAGCTATAGCTTGTTCGCTGCTCTTGTATAAAACGCGTTAGTGTATGCCTGACTAGACGGTCTAAACATTGCGGAATAAAGTAAAAATACACCTGTTCGGCGGTGTTTTCTACCTTCAGAACAACGAAAGGAGGCGTAAATTGATATGCATTTACTACGTCCAGTGTAATAATTGGCCCGAGGTTATTTCAAACAAAATCATCTTAAATTCTTAGATGGTTTAACTGCTCGAAAGGTCGGACAACACAGCCTCGAAGAACACCGGCGTTAAGTGGAAGCATCTAGTTCTGCATTCCGTTTAGAGTCAAATCACTGGAGACTCCCTTCCCCTCTCGAAATATCCTTGAAAGTCGGTAACACTACAATCTCCACTGGTGTTGCAGATATACGTTGGCGTCTGTAATTATTTACCACCAGGTGTGCCGTTTGGTCGTTTGACCTCTGCCGCATTAAAAGAAAACGTAATAAAGAATGTGCGCGCATGTCTCGAATTGTTTATTATCTTCAAATCATATAAAGATACATACTAGTCAGTTTCGTCACGAACTTTTCAAGGTGAGGTAAATATGAATTGAAGATGGAATTGATGCAAACTATACTTTAAATTTTATGTAAAGAATATAAGGTATAAGACGAATGTAGTTATAATTTGGCAAAATATGAATAGGGGCCTAAATTGATTAAATAAGCGGTATCGTCTAAAACTACGCCTACACGAATGGACATAGAGTCGAAATTAATAAAAAATAAGTGATCTTACAATTAATTAAATTATTTATATAAGCATTTAGTTTTGGTACAGACTCAGTTACGACAAGGAATCATGAACATAAAGTGCTTTTATATATTTTGTGTTCTAA
The DNA here is from genome assembly GCA_029286595.1 of Bhutanitis thaidina. Classification (NCBI taxonomy): domain Eukaryota; kingdom Metazoa; phylum Arthropoda; class Insecta; order Lepidoptera; family Papilionidae; genus Bhutanitis; species Bhutanitis thaidina. The sequence continues at coordinate 1,120,381 of JAGSMS010000043.1, read as the reverse complement.
GTTTTACAATAGTTGAATTAAAAAGTGAATGTCATGAACATATAAAACGTCTAAGTGAATTTTTAAAGAGTTTTGTTACCAGCGTTCAGAAGTATGATATGATTGAACACGACGAAGATATTCTGTCAACTACTTCTGTGAAAACGATTGAAATTAAATCTAACAATTTATACAGTATTATTAAATATCTAACGAATTTATTAAACATTGAACTTGTAGATAATAACGAAACTATAAAAACTGCAAATAACAGAATAAAGGAAATCGATTTTATTGGTGTTGATTTAAATATAAAGCAAATAAGTAAACAACCTACAGACATAAAGAATAAAGATATAGAAGAAAATATTATAGATATCGACGAATTCGATGAGTATTATGATCTGGATGAAGAAAATTCCACCGATTACCCAATAATCGACTATATAGAACTTTATAAAGATACAACGAGTGAACTGAAACAAGTATTAACCACTGAAGTTGAATATATCGAGGAGCTCCAGAGTAGCACAGAATACTTAACAGAAAATTACCCACACACTATAAGAGCAGATAACGATTTTTTTGAAAGTTCATTTACAAACGTAAGTAAGATAAATAGCCTTTATTTGTATTTAACATGCAGGCTATAAATTAGATGCATTTCAACCATATTCCACCAAATACCATTTCGTTATTCTGTCTCTCATAAAAGAGTTTCCAAATAAAGCTACTGCAAGTCGAAAAGTTACCGATCTTTAGTTTGTTGTGTTAGTGTTCGGCATATTTGGATAAATTTTTCTCTTTTAGTCCGTCTAGATTCTTCTCTACCTATCAGTCAGTCATAACATATCCGTGAAATATTACTAAATGAATGTATAAATATAAACACTTATGACCATATATGCCAAGGGTGACACGTAAGGCTATTGGAATCAAAAAATATCCTAATTTAAATAGAGATGATGGCTGGGTACTACCAAAGGCAGAAATCAGCCATAGGTATTTTCGCGGTTTTCTATGCACAATTGTTTTCAACTGAAAAGATGCGGTCTCCGTCAATTTCAGATTCAATCCATGGTCCCGTTCACGTCTTTATCCTTTTGTCGTTATAATTTCGCAATACGCTGAGACGGCCCTTTACTTCGATTCAAAACAACTCACACAAATTCCTTGATATATATATATATATATATATTTATACGGCGTAGTAGGTTGCGGCTTGAAAGTGCCAACTGCTAGACAAAGGCCTCCTTCTCAAATATCTGAGAGGGTTTTTGGAGCCGGGCAGGGCTGCTCCAGTGCTTCTGTTTCGAGTTCTGCTTAGATCGGACCAAAATTAATAAATAAAAGCCGAAGGTAGCCCGAGTTAACTATGACATCTGGACGTCTAACACCTCAGTCCCACCGTGGCCACGGCTGCTGTAAAGCACTCATAACGTCGGGAATATAAAAGTAAAGTAAAGTAAAGTAGCAGCCCGTAAGTGCCCACTGCTGAACAAAGGCCTCCTCAAATATATGAGAGGGTGTAGGAGCCGGGAAAGGGTCGCCACGCCGCTCCATTGATGGTTGGCGGGCTCAACATATCGAAATAATACCTTTTTTTATTATATCTTAGACATGCAGATTTCCTTACGATGTTTTCCTTCACCGCCGAGGACGTGTACTGAATACAGCACTTAAAATTGCTATTAACAAGAAGCACTAACAGGCTGATATTTTATACAGCACAACTATATTTTATGTTTTGTTATCTTTATAATTATTATGTATCACCAGATCACGTACTGTGTGTGTAAATGTATGCGTGGGAGTAAATTTCTTTACGTCTCATTCGTCACATATTTTGTTTTGACATAAAGCCGTATCAAAAAATGTCTGTGTATTTACAATTAGATATGTTTTTTCTCGTAACATACGTCACGTTCGTGTTCGTGTTATCAAAACAATTACACTCCCGTGGAGCTGTAAATAGATCTTCGAAGCTTTAGTGATAACTGCTGCCACGCAATAGCGCTCATCAATCTTCCGCTAACAAAGAAACGTTTTCAAACAAAGAACAGCGATGTGCTAAAAAATATGTGGATGCGGCATATAATTTTCATATTTATCTTCCACTGCCACGATTGTCTTTCCATGATAGCGCCTACGAACTCTGGCTTGCGACGTATGTTTTTTATGTATTTTTTTATTGTAAATTTACGTATAGTCTCCGTACTGGACAGATGGGTTGCTGAGCGTAGAGCCTGCGCCCTGGTTTTCCATCACTACTCTGTGGATTAGTGTCAGCATTGTCAGATTAGTAGTTAGCTCGCAGCACGCAGCGTGTAGATCAGGTAACCCTCTTCGAAGACAAATATTTATTTATATATACATAAATTCTACATTCTACCTTACTCCATTTGATATTAATATTACTGAATATGCTTTAGTTACATCGTATTAATTTCCTAGAGCGCGTGTGACCTGGGTTCGATCCCCGGTGCCGGTACCACTAAAATTGTTATAACAATTTTAAGTTCTGTATTTACCACGTGCTCAGCGGAGAAGTAAAACATCGTGAGGAAACCTGCATGTCTGAGAAATAATACCCTCGCGAACAGGATTCAATCCTTGGTCCTAAGTGCTAAAGTTACCACGTGCTCCGTGGTGAGGGAAAACATCCTGAGGCTACCCACATGACTGAGAAATAATAAAAAATAATATTATTTCAACGATATGTGAACTTTAAAGGCCGGCAACGCATCTGTAGCTCCTCTGGTGTTGCGGATGTTCGTGGGCGTCGGTGATCACTTACCATCAGGTGAGCCGCACGCTCGTTTGCCCCCTTACTCTATAAACAAAAAAAAAGTCCTTTTCCCAGAAGAAGGAGACCTTTTCCCAGTAGTAGTGACGTACAGGCTGCTACTTTAATTACTCTACGTCGTGTTACATCGGGTTCGTTGCGGCGCCCTTATGATATATTGTAATAGTGATCGGTTTCAATGTGAAGTTACGCCAGACTCGAAAGGTGTGCTGTAAGCGTGGTAGAGCCAAACGGCGGCTTTAGCTGCTGCTCGAATGGGCCGGCTCGACCGGATTGGTACCGCGGCCTCGCAGCATACCGGCGTGAAGTAGATCTTGCGCCTTTGTGTTTCGTTCGGTGAGTGCGATAACCGGAGGCCCACACCCCTCCCTTTTCCCCTCCTCTTCCTGCCATCCCCAAATATCCCTGAAAGACTGGCAACGCACCTGCCACACCAGAGGTGTAAATGTACGGCGTGAAGTAGAGGCATTTTGTGCTTCTGCGTTTCGTTCGGCGAGTGAGGTAACCGGAGGCCCACACCCCCTCCCTTTTCCCCTCCTCTTCCCTGCCATCCCCCAAATATCCCTGAAAGACCGGCAACGCACCTGCAGCATCTATGGTGTTGCAGATGTATGTGGGTGACGGTAATCACTTATCATCAGGTGAACCGCTTGCTACTTTGCCGTCTCTTCCGTAAAAAAAAAAAAGTTTGACAAATTATCGAATCAGTCGTCAGGATGTGTTATAGTTGTTGTTGTTTTAGGAAATGGTTTACCTATTATTGGTTTAGAATGGGGTGGTATGTATTGAGTAGCGTACTTATGATGTAGGAAACGACGGGGTAATTGATTTAAACCTTTTAATTTCCTGATTGTATGTGGGTCAGAAAACTTTCAGCACACTATGCCGAATGATGAGATGGAAACATTAATGATTAATCAAAGTATTATTTATTATTCGGGCAACTGTCATATCCATTTTACACATTTATCTACTATATATTATCATACGTTTGAAGTCCAAGAATTTTTTTTTTTTTGTGAATGAACGAGATCGGGTTACTATTAGTGTAAGCTAAATGAGGTTTTTTTTAATTTCCGCTAATAAATGTTTTTTCGCGATTTTTTGTTTTTAATTCCTTTTTTCACGGTCTGTGCTTTATTATATTATTTTTCGTCAAATTTTTTGTCAGTAGTTAAATAAATCTTTTCCGTTCTAATCTAAAATGTATTTCATAATTCATTTTATTCTTGTGCTGTGTGGATGAAAGTCCCTTTTCATGAATGTCGTATGAGCCGCCTAAAGGAAAACCAGATGTCATGATGTTATCCCGATAGATGAAATCTTAACCGTCAAAATGCCGAAACTAAAATATGTAGACCGATGACGGACAGGAATGTTCAAGGTGCGAAGTGTCTGGGACCTGATGAAAATGGAAGAATATTTATTTATTTTATTTATTCATTTAAACTTTATTTGAATACATTTAAATGAAAGTATTTACAATGGGCGGACTTTACGCCTCTTGGCATTCTCTGCCAGTCAACCCGGGGCGTAGAGAGATATTGTAAATTGTAATTGAAACATTAAATTAGTTAAAAAAAAAAGAACTAAAATACATGAATAACTTACACTTACAACATACTGACGGAATAAATACATATAAACAAATATGAATATTCATTCGGTTCAGTGTAAAAATATTTAGTTATTAAACTGTAGTTGGTACGGCCGAACGCTGATGAAAAAATACCGCATCTAATTATATTCTTACCTTCGCGTTATACAGGATACTCATTAACACTCAAGGTTAGGTAATTAGAGACCATTATTTTTATTTTCAACCTTCGCCGTCCATTGTAAGCGTAACCCAGTACCCTGTGACAGACAGACAGACAGTACAGTACAGACTGCGACTTTTAATTACAACTGCAGACTTTACGTTTGCTCACAATTTTAGTATTGAGCATTTTGCTTACAGTTTGCGAAATAGTTTTTATACATACATATACATTTGTAATGTACACGATAGCGGAGTGGTTGGGGGACCTGCTTCGGAATCAGGAGACCCGAGTTCGAGCCCCCAAGTGCAGGGCTTCGTACCAATAAGTATTTCGAAACTTAGGTACGATATATATCGTTTACCTAAACACTATGACAGCGACAGTCTCACCATCGGTCACATTGTTCGAAAACACTAATTTATCACCAGATTGGTTGAAACTGACTAAAATGTCTAGACCACCGACCGTCCCGTATTGTGTACGTCTTTAGTGTTACATATGCGTACAATGCAATCGTTCGTACAATGAGAGCCGTGGCAGCCTAGTGGTCAGGGCGCTCACTTTAGTGTGTAGTGAGAGCGCGAGTGACCAGGGTTCGATCCCCAATGCCGGCACCACTAAAATTGTTATTAACAATTTTAAGTGCTGTATTTACCACGTGCTAGACGGTGAATGAAAACATGGTGAGGAATAATGAAAAAAATATTATTTCAAGATATGTGAAGCTCGCCAACCCGCACTAGAGCAGCGTGGCGGGCCCTTCCCGGCTCCTAAACCCTATCTGATACTAGTATTTGAGAAGGAGGCCTTTGCCCAGCAGTGGGCACTTACAGGCTGTTACTTTACAATCGTTTGTGCGTCTGTCTGTGTTCGTAATTTACGTTATTTATTACACAAATTCAAGAAGTGCACATCTGGTACAGTCAACATCAAAAGTAGATGATGATTGAGCAAGGTTACGGAAGCGTTAAAAAATTCTTACATTTTCGGTAAAGAACAATTAAGAAGAAGAACATGGTGAATAAGGATCGATGATGCAAATTTTTAATAATATAATCATTTAGAAACCCGTTCAATTACTTACTTACTTTTGATGTTATGACATATGTTGACGGCTATTAAGGAATTAAAAAAAAAATTCACGACACGTCCGAGAACACGCACTGCAGCGGCGCGGTGTAATTCTAGAATGTAGATGGGTTTGGAGCTGGTCAAATCCCGAAAATTCTAACAGGTCTGTTCCTGTCGTCGTATTCCACCACGGCGACAACCTCCCAATACTATCAGCAGCTGCCGATTGTCCGTGAGATACTATAGTGCCCGTAAGTGTATGCGCAAGCACTCGCTCGTCTCTACCTTTCGATCGGATGTAACGGCATTGCGGCTAGATCAAAGGAAGGCTCAGATGCAGTGTCAGAAATCAGAAAAACAATAATTTTCGTTTTGCTCAATTATTGGCTACGGCGAACCCAGGACTCGGGGTTTAGCAGTCAGGCGATCTGACCATTAAGCCATTTATGGGTTACTCCTTTTACTTTTCAGGTACAACACCAGTGCCACTTCAACGGGACGCACAATGATATAACGAGTTCGGTCTTCCCCTGGATCGCGGCGATATTTGTTAAAAATGGCGCGAGTGATCATTTCTACTATTACTGTGACGGCGTCTTGCTGTCGGACAGAGCTTTACTCACGGGTAAGTGTATTTAATGCAAAAAACAAACATACACACATAACGAACGCAAGAGTTGTTCTCACGAAAATTTACTCTGTGGACTGTACAGTTCGAAAGTCACATAATAATCCATAATTATATTATTAACACGGAAGTAACTCTGTCTATCTGTTCATGTCACACTCTCCTGCCGATTCCTCAAACTAGTCAACGGGAGCAGTATCTCCAGTTCGCCATTTTAATCGATAGATGTCGTCATCGAACAAATATATTTTTTTTAATTTGTGATATTTTTCTAATCAACATGGCTGCAAAGGCATTTACATTCGCCTTTTAGTAAATACTGGCATTACTTTAACCTTTAAAAATTGCTTTTTACAAAAAAAAAAAAAAGGAATTTTTCATTTAGGTACAGTTTCCATACCGCGCTGACTGAAACGCGAAATGTTTGAAAATGATTAAACACAGAGCTGCAAAGCGTTTATATTCTTTAATTCTCATTTTATCTTTCGACTTTGATATATAAAATTAATTTTACGGTATTATTTGCACGAAGTGCGCTTGAAATAAAAATGGTTGCTAAAGAATTCGCTATTTAATATTAAATAGGGAAACGGTTGTGGACCGACCTCACCTGCACGTGGTGCGTCCTGCTACACAACGGACGAGGCTCTGGCGACCGGACTATGGGGGAGAATATCCATGCGAATTCGTCGAACCCAAATCCCACAGTACAGTGATGGGGAGCAGCGCCACCGGCGCCCACCTGTCGATTCATGTTAATGAATAATTTCAGCTGCTCGGTGTGTTACTTTCGGCGATGCCGCTGTGGTCGCAGACAATATAATCGTTTTGTTGGGAAAGAAATCCCTGTTATATATGGGAGAAAACGAGAAGGCTGTAAAGGTAAGTTGAATTTTCAAACGTGGTAGAGCCAAGCGGCGGCTCTTGGTGCCGCTCGAATAGGTCGGCTCGACCGGATCGGTACCACGGCCTCGCAGAATACCGCCGTGAAGTAGAGGTATCTCATGCTTCTGCGTTTCGTTCGGTGAGTGAGGTAACCGGAGGCCCACACCCCCTTCCCATACCCCTCCCCATCCTCCCTCCCATCTCCCTAATACCCTTAAAGGCCGGCAACGCACCTGCAGCACCTCTGGTGTTGCGAGTGTACGTGGGCGACGGTAATCACTTACCATCAGGTGAACCGTTTACTCGTTTGCCGCCTTTCCCATAAAAAAAATACAATTAGTTTCGAACTTGAAATACCATCACCGAGCTGTATACATTTTTGCTGTGCCGTAAATTGACCATGGGGCTTAATGAAATAAATTATTTGAAATGTAGTTTTTATGTTCCCTTCGACCACGGTGGTGGAGGTGTTAGACGACCTGATGTCATTGTTAAGTCTGACTACCTTCTGCTTGTGATCTAGGCGCATATATATGTACGTGATGCAGCCAAGCAGCGCCCTTTGCTGCTGTTCGAATGGGCCGGCTTGAACGCGACCTCGCAGAGTACAGGCGTGAAGTAGAGACGTCCTGTGCCTCTGCCCTCCCCCACTCCCTCTCTCGCCTCCATCCCCAAAATATCTCCCAAAGCTGGCAACGCACATGCAGCTCCTCTGATGTTGCAAGTGTGGGAGACGATGATTATTTACTATCAGATGAGCCGCTTGCACGTTCGCCCCCTTACCCATAAAAAACAAAGCAGAAGCTGCAAACATAATCTTAAGATCGTGCAATGGATCCCGAGCCGGTGGTAGCAGCAATCTATCTTCACTGTTGAAATAAGGATGCCTTTCGATTTCGTTAGCCACGCGAATCATCCTTGGCAGTAATCGGTGTTCTTTTGTGTTGATAGACACTGCCCGATATCTTTGTTCGTAGATCACAAAAACATTTTAGACATAGTTGTCTAGATCCGGGACAGCACCACTTAGCTAATTCTAAGAGTTCTTGGGCAGACTAACATCGTCCGCTAAGGAACAAAAATATTACTGATAATACTTTAATACCAGCAACATTCGATTACACAGAAACTACAGATCCACGTGTTCCGATTTCGATTAATGCTTGGCCCAGAGCTTTGTTAAAGCAGAGGGTGTCATAAACCTGGAACACAATAATATGCAGCAAATGCAGCAGCGCCAGATCATAAACTAGGCCCCTGCAATCACCCACTGGTGATGGGGCGCAAGGTGGATAGTGCGATGGTGTCGACGCGTTTGCCCAGCTTGGTGATTTAATTAGGCTTGGGCAAACGTCTCAGGAAAAACGTGCCGGCTTCCATGTGAGAGCCATGGTAGCCTAGTGCTCAGGACGCTCACTTTAGTTTTATACAGCGCGAGTGACCTGGGTTCGATCCTCGGTGCCGGCACCACTAAAATTGTTAATAGCAATTTTAAGTGATGTATTTACCACGTGCTCAGCGGTGAAGGAAAACATCGTGAGGAAACCTGCATGTCTGACAAATATTAAAAATATTATTTTCTAGGAATGAAGTGGCGGGCCCTTATCGGCTCCTAAATCCTCTCTGATACTCGTATTTGAGAAGGAGGCCTTTCCCAGCTGTGAGCACCCACAGGTTGCTACTTTTGCTGGTGCTTTCTTACACAGCTCATTCAAAGAACTATGCGTAGTGTTGTACAAATTAAGAGTGTTCGTGTTCATGATTTTTTTGTAATCATTATATACTCTTTTCATCATGATGATGATGATGATGATGATATACTTTTTTATTTCGAACAGATCAAGAAAATATACGTACACGAAAATTTTACAAACGAATATGAGCAAGCAGAGAACGATCTTGCTGTTCTACAAATCGAAGATCCCGTTACATTTAACGCCGCAATAAGGCCAGCCTGTGTTGTAGGAGAAGACATGCCTGCAGCTGTCATTGAAGATAATCAAGAAACTGCTGTGAGTAAACATAACTCAGTCATTTCATTCATTTCAGCCTACCACAAGTCCACTGCTGAACATAGGCCTCCCACAAAGATTGCCACAAAGCTCGGTCCTGAGCCACCTGCATCCATCGACTTCTGCAACATTGCGCAGGTCGTCACTCTATCTTGTGAGGGGTCGGACACACACTGCGTTTGCCTGTACGCGGCTGCCACTCGAGAACCTTTTTCCCCAACGGTTGTCAGTTCTGCGAGCTATGTGGCCCATTGCCACTTCAGCTTGCTGATCCTTGCGACTATGTCGGTTGCAGACTCTACCGCGCAGAGAAACACCGAGCATAGCCCTATCCATAGCGCGCTGAGCAACTTTGAGCTTCCTCATCCGGCCTGCAGTGAAGGACCATGTCTCAGTTCCATATATTTATTTATTTATTTTATTTATTTAAACTTTATTTAAATACCTTTAAACATAGTATTATAAAGGGCGGACTTAATGCCTCTTGGCATTCTCTGCCAGTCAACCCGGGGCGTGGATAGATATAGTAAGGGTGCCGAACAATAAATTTGTAAAAAAAAAAAAAAAGAAAGAAAAGATACATAAATAAATATAGAAAATACACATACAATTATATACATAAAGACGGAATAAATACATATAAACAAATATGAATACATATATATATATACACTTATATACATATACACACATACATACATATACATATATACACATACATACAGCATACAAAATATTATTATAATTACAATGACCGATGATATCAATACCACTAAGTGGGAACGGATGTCTTGAAGAGGTGTTCACGTACCAGTCTCTTGAACGATAACTTACTGGACACTTTCCTAATGTCTTCAGGCAAGGAATTCCAGAGTAGTGCAGCCTGAACAGTAAAGGAGTTGCCAACATAATCGGTGAAGTGTTGCGGAATGCTAATCTTATGACTAGATGAAGAGCGAAGGACCCGGTCATGAGTAGAAAACACAAACTGAAATTTATCCTTTAGGTAAGAAGGAGAGGTAGCATCATTTAAGATAGAAAAGAGAATAAGCAGGACTCTAGAGTTACGCCTTTGTTGGAGAGAGAGCCATTTAAGGCGAGAACGGTATTGTGAGATATGATCATACTTTCGAAGGTTGAAAATATACCTGATACAGTTATTAACAAGGCGCTCTAGCTTGTAAAGAAGATCTTTGTTCAAGTCAGAGTAACACACATCTGCATAATCAATAATAGGAAGTATGAGTGTCTGGACAAGCATAAGCTTAGTTTCAAAGGGAAGAAAATTTTTAAGACGGTAGAGAACTTGTAGCGAGGCAGTGACCCTACGGCTAACTTCGGTAACATGTTTTCTCCAGTTCAAGTTGTTATCAATAAATAACCCAAGGTTTTTGATAGAGCTCGAAAAGGGAATCACATTCTTATTATAATAGACAGGAGGTAGACTCGTAAAATCTACTTTAGCCAGCATTCGCGAGCTACCCACTAATATAGCTTGGCATTTCGTTGGATTCACAGAGACTCCGAAGCGTAATGACCAGTCACAGACAGCTATTAGATTGTTATTTAAGTTAGTAATCGCGTTATGAAGATTATTAATATCTGACTGCACGTAAATCTGCAGGTCATCAGCATATAGATGGTACGAACAGTCAATACTAGACGTAAGGGAATTTATAAAAATTGAGAAGATTAAGGGAGAAAGTATACCGCCTTGCGGTACGCCACAACCAATGTCCAGCCACTGAGAGGCCGTCACTTTGTCCTATAAGGACTGATTGCTGACGCCCGCGAAGATATGAGGGGAACCACTTCAAGACCGGAGATGCGAATCTAAAGTGAGAAAAATTGCAAGGACGACATCGTGGTCTACTGTGTTAAAAGCATTAGAAAAGTCCACTAGCACCATAACTGTAACTTTCTTATTGTCCATGCCTTCTCGGATATCATCAGTGATTTTAAGTAGAGCAGTTGTGGTACTGTGGCAAGGGCGAAACCCAGACTGAAAGTTACTCAGTAGGTTACATTCATAAATGAAATTGGAGATTTGCTTGTGTACACAGGCTTCCAAAACTTTCGAGAGAAAAGGCAAGATTGAAATAGGACGGAAGTGATGAGGAAGTATAGGGTTAGGTACTTTAGGAAGGGGTCGCACGAAAGCCTTTTTCCACAGAGAGGGGTATTGGCCTGAGTCAAGGGAAAAGTTAATGACGTGAGTGACAGCAGGAATTATGAACTCTATTATGTTGGCTATCATGACCCTACTAATCTCATCGCATCCCACGGCCTTGGATTTGATTGCCAGCGTAACCTTACTAACCGCATCCAGATTTACAGGAGAGAAATTAAAGACAGGGATTTGTGGAGATTGCATAGAAGCTATGTACGCTACAGTTTGAGATCGAATTGTGGGGTCCATTGCAGCAGCAGAAGCAAAATAAGTATTGATATCATCTTGAGAGAGATGGACCGCAATTCATGGCAGGCGTCTTACCCACGCCTGTAGAATTAAGGAATTTCCACACATCGGCTGGCGAAGAATTGCTTATATTGTTATGGAAATAGCGGCGTTTAGCTGTTCGTACCATCTGATTGCACCTGTTTCTAGCCATTTTAAATGACACCCAGTTATCTTCTGTGCGAACCCTCCTAAAACGCAAGAAAGCTCGATCACGCTTTCTCATTGCTCTCCGTACATCATCCGTCATCCATGGAGCTGGCGAACGTTTTAGTCTGACCCTGTGAATTGGAGCATGGGTATCATAAAGATTGAGAATCGCATCATTAAGCACATGTACCTTTTCATCAACCGTAGAAGCAACTCCCAAGGCAGTAAAATTCATATGAGATGCATCACTCTTCAGTTTATCCCAGTTTATTCTTCTATAGTTGCGGCAATACAACACTGATGGACTGCATTTAGGCGGTTTAAGCTTATACGAAGCGTAAATCAAGTCATGACGGGAGAAACCTGAGGCTGGAAGCTGACCATGTGCTACTATATGATCAGAAGAGCTTGTAATAATAAGATCAATCAAAGAGTCACCGGCATCGAAGTTATGGTGTGTAGCCTTTACAGGAAGAATACTAAGATTGATAGACTCGATGATTGTGTGAAGTTTTTGAGAACGATTAGAGCTTTTTAGAAGGTCTGTGTTAAAATCCCCCATGACTATGCAGTGTGCGTACTCTGAACCAATGTTTTCGAGAGCCACTTCCAAATTGGCGAAGTAATCAATGGAAGGAGGACAATACACTACTCCGAGAGCTATCCTTATGCCCTTAACGTTAAGTTCCAGAAACAGGTATTCTACTGAGGCTGAGTACGGAGAAGGGGACGCTAGTAAGGTTTTGTGCGGAATAGAGTTGTGCAAATAAATAGCAACTCCTCCTCCACCTTTATTTGTACGATCATTCCTAAGAAGCACAAAACCAGGAATAGAGTACAACGTCGATTGCAAAGACGGTTTCAACCAGCTCTCCGAAACCAAAATTGCGTGAACATCTTTGTTAGAAAACGATGCTTCGAGTTCCGAAAAGTGGCTCGGAACGCTTTGCGCGTTGATATGGCAAACATTCAACAGTTTATTACTTTTCGGGAAGATATCACTTAACTGATTATTTAACAAAGAGACGCTATCATTTGTCTGATCGTCGCAAGAGACAAAAGACAGGTCTGAATCATCGGAATAGAAGGATCCTTCATCAGTCACAATAAGATACTATAGAAATATAAAAACAATATAAAAATATAAATAAAAATATGTATATACCTAACAAAAAAACCTAATAATACTATTATAAAACCAAAAATAAGCAAAGCTATATAAAAAATAAATAAAACAAAATATCAATATATCATAACACACCGACCCTCCGGTTGACTGTTAACATAAGTACTAAGCAAAAGTTGTCAATAAAATAGGCTATGCTACATAGTAAACAATGAGATAAAAAGTACAACATAAAATGGAAAAACAGTAAAACTTAAAATAAAAATGTAAAAAATTAAAATGCAGGAGAATACAAACAATTAAAACAAACTTTCCAAATTGCAGCGTAAGAAAGATAAATACGAGGAACAAGTAAATACTTCATACTACTTTCATATATCTGTTTGAAAATAGCAATTAAAAATTAATTACCTGTGACTGGCGACTGCTATAATCTGTTTTCCGCCTCAAAATTGGTATTGACTGTAGCATAGAGTTTAGATTATCTTTGGTATAAATATTGACAGCGTCACTTTGTCAACCATTAAATAAACATATTGTAAACGACAAACACTTCGTTGAAGAAAAGCATTAATCATTATAAAATAATAAAGACTTGAGAAAAAGAGAAAAAAGTATTATAGCCTAAAAATATTTTAGTGAGTAAAGTTAAAATTAGTGTAAAAGCAATTAATAGGACAAAACAAAGAAAAGTTACTTGAAAATAATAAGTATCAAGGAATAATTAATCAAGGAATATTAATACACTTTTTTTTTTCTTCACCTTCAATGTTAAGAATGGAAAGAATGGGAGGACTATTGCTTGAGTGCGAAACGCCTAGTTCTCTTGATGTCCACGCTTTGCTTTGCTGAAGAAGATTGTTTAGCTTGCACTGCCTCTTGCTGACGACTAGACCGAGATGAGCTATGCTGTGTTTGCGAAGCCTTCTTACTGTCCAACGCATTGACCCCAGATGGATTACCATTGCCGGCACCCACTGAAGATGGTTCAATCGGAAACTTTGATATTAAGGATTCTAACTCGTCTTGAGTGGAGATCTTCTCTCGACCATCAGGAAGCTTAATGTAAATAACCCCATCATGGGTCCAAACATTCGTTACCCCAAAATGCTGACGAGCGTTTTTATGAACAGACTGCCGTGCTATTGTCAAAAATTCACAAATCGAAACAGCAGACCTTTTCAACTTGGATTTGGCTTTCCAGATCTCGGTTTTAGTGTGATGGTCATCAAAGTATGCAAGTACCGGCCGAGGACGATCACTGTGTCTACCACCAAGTCTGTGGCACTGTTTAAAAGAAGTGTCAGCAATATGTGGGAGATGCATCTTATTATGAATTAATTGGAGTACCTCATGCCGTATGTTTAACTCAGACTCAGGGATCCCATGGAAAAGGAGAGCTTTCCGTCGATGCCGCATATTGATTGCATCAATGCTTTTTGCACAATCTTGTATCTGCTGTCGTAGAATACTGAACATCGAACACACCAGATCCTTAAAAGCACAGAAATCTTCTCGTAGCTGCACAAGTGTTGTGTTTGAAGGAGAGGATGCTGCATTCAATCGTCTTTCGAATTCAGCCATCTTCCGAGTCAAGCTTCCTTCCAGTTCTTTTTTTGAATATTCTCAACATTAGAGACATTTGCCATTGTTATGTATAAATATGATGATCAGTTTTAAGAAACGTAGTACAATAGATATTTAGGAGGGAGGTGTATTATGTAAGTGCTTAAAACTTCTTTATGTATGCATAATATTAAAGAATACCATACAAAAACGAGTACTAATTACAACAAAATTAAAAAAACGTTTAAAAACCGTGTAGATTTGAGTATATTTTAAATTAATTACGAGAGCTCAAAAACAGCTGTTGTCCGTTAAGCACCTACCCTCAATGATCAACACGCACTGGTTGTATACTTTGCTCTTGAGGCTTTGCGGTATACTCGACCAGAAGATATGACGTAGTTTCCCGAACGCAGCCCAGCCGAGTTGGATTCGTCGATTCACCTCTGGGTCGAAGTTGGACTTACCTAATCGGACAATTTGTCCCACGTATACGTACTCGACTACAACTTCGAGCCTATTGTTCTCAACAGCAACCGGTATTGGTGTGACATGGACGTTAGACATGATCTTCGTCTTGTCCATGTTCATCTTAAGACCAACCTGTTGGGAGACGTTATTGAGATCATTGAGCATTGTACTAAGCTCCTCCAGCGATCCTGCCATAAGAACTATGTCGTTGGCAAACGAAGGTGAGTGATGTATTCGCCATTGATGTTGATACCGTATCCTTTCCAGTTCAGCTGCTTGAAAACATCTTCCAATGCAGCGGTGAAGAGTTTCGGGGATATGACATCACCCTGTCTTACACCTTTCTGCAGATGGATTGGTTCCGTACTCTGATTCTGTACTCGGATAGACATTGTAGCCTCATTTTACAAACACCTCAGCACTTCGATGTACGACACCGGGGATCGAACCCAGATCACTTGCGCTCTATGATACTAAAGTGAGCGCCCTGACCTAGGCTACCACGGCTCCTACCAACTACCAACTACCAAGGACCCCACCAACTACTAAATTTTTCTTCTTACCTTTTTTCCTCTTGGTATTTTATCTTGATTTAGATATAACAATTCTATTTTAAAATGCTTATTGTGTTTCAAATGGTTTCTCAAATCAAATCTTTTCGTCACCGATTTTCCATTTCAGACAACTGGCTGGGCCTATCCTGGAGAATTAACGGCTCTCCCTTTCGATAAAGAAAAAAGCGAGGCTTGTAATAGCAACGAACGACCGAAAAAAATATTTTGTGCTAATTATAACAGAGGTAAGATAAAGAACGACCCCCCTTCTCCCCATTCCCCTCCCCTTCCCCCTTTCCAACCCCCTTTTCACCTCCTTCCCGTGCTCCTCCCCCTCCCCATCCCTCTCCTCATGAAGCACCTTTGGTGTTGCAGATGTTCGTGGGCGACGGTAATCACTTACCATTAGTTGAACCCCTTGCGCGTAGTTCCTGAGACAAGCGCGGTCATACAGATGGACAAACCCTCGCCAGGGACTTTTGTTCCACTGTGTTCTCTAATCTCAACATTATATTTTGTTTATTTGCATTCATTGCAGAGAACGCAGCCTGTCCCAGCTACGGCGGCGTTATCGTAACTAAAGGAAGAGATGACGTTTGGTACGTCAAAGGTGTGCGCGCTGGCGATTCTGTACATAACAGTTTTTGCATCAACACCGGCGTATTCTACACTGACTTGCTTCAGTATTTGAGCTGGATACAAAAACATATGAGATAATTATTTAATGGTATACTTTAACATGTAATGTCGTTACATTTTCCTATGTTTTTATCTCCTTTGGTTTTTTTTTCCCAGTAAATTCCAATAGATTTACATTTATTATATTTTTTTTCCTCTCTTTAGTTCTCTCTATTCTATCACCTACACCTACTTCATTTCATCTCTGCATCGTCCAAAGGTTGACTGGTAGAGAATGCTTCTGGCATTAAGTCCGCCTATATACATTCTCATGTATATGAAGTTTAATAAATAAATAAAATAAAATAAAATTCCTTTGTGCCATGGCTTCCCAAACCCAGGCATAAATCTTTTAATCATAACGATACTTCCTTAGATATTTGCTGAAACAGTGTCCAGCACAGCATTGGTCGTGAAGAAAATACGGAAATTTAAAAAAATATTTGTAAAATGTTGAAATTGGTACCAAAAGCATACTACACTGCAATGTGTGATCTTGCTTTATAGGTTTTAAGCCGGTTTGGCTTATCTTATCTTGAGCCAAATCGGCTATATCGGTGAAAGAATGGTTTCAACTCTCAACTTTACGAAAAACTAACCGTACTTCACCAACTGCAAACTGTATGTATTAAATTAGATATTCAAAAGAAATATTTCTGGAGATTTTTCCTTACCTTATTTTAACAAAGTTAAGTCTGGTCAAAGTTAAGGTTGCTTCTAATAAAAAAAAAATTACCAATTTATATCGAGTCACTATAACATGCATTTCTTGATACAAATTAGTAATATTTTTTGACGTAGACAATAAACAGTGTAAAATTTCCCCGACATTTGTTGTACGATCATTTCATGAATGAATAAAGAGTACCGAGTCAAAAAAAGAAAGTAAATTAGGAGGTACAAACTGGCGGCTTTATCGCAGCATATTGATCTCTTCCAGGCGACCAAAACCAAACCAAACCAAAACCATAATGTGGGCAGTTAGAGCCACGTCTAGTATATAACTGAACTTGACCGCATTTGCAAAGTTAGTCGTCTCATGATGTTAAAGACGCATATTATTAATATATACTTCAAACTGCTTTTATAATTTTATGTAAATTTCTACAAACAAACTAGATGGCGCTAGACATATTTAGTACGCGATATGGTTTGCCTTTTATAAAGGTAATAACAATGTTGATTTAAAATGTTGAAATCTACCAGCTTAGACCAGTATACAGTTGTGGTTTTATTTGTTAACCCTTCGAGTGTACACAAACAGTTCAAAGCCCAGTGTGACTCTTAACGCATGTTAACATATACAGATGAATTTTCTGTGATGGCCGGATGTCCACTCGATGCCGTTGTAAATTGTCAGCTTTACTAATAAACTTATTTTAAAAGAGTTAGACGTAGTAAAGCTAACCAAAGTGAGAGGTCTGATGCCTAGGCTAAAAAGGCTTTCACTATGAAAGCCGACTGTTATCGTTTACAATAGTTACTTTAGATGTGATAGAGCCAAGCGGTGGCTTTTGCTGCTGCTCGAATGGGCTTATGCTACTGCGTTTCGTTCGGTGAGTGACGTAACCGGAGCACCACTCTTCCTCCCATCCCTCCTCATCCTTCCTCCCATCTCCCAAATACCTTTAAAGGCCGGCAACGCACCTGCACCGCCTCTGATGTTGCAGATGTACGTGAGCGCCGGTAATCACTTACACTGGCTGGCTGGAAGGCACCTTTGCCGCCTTTCGCATAAAAAAAAAAAAGAATTTCTTTTTATTCTTAAGCATTCACGCCTGTTATATATAGATGTATCTTTGGGGGAGGCCTATGTTCAGCAGTGGACTTGTAATAGGCTGAAATGATGATGATGATGATCTATAGATGTTGGTAGAGATTACAGATTTCGATTTTACGTAAATCAACGTTAACCCACAATTCGCTTCTAAGGGAGATAGAGCATGACGGAAGATACTGTTAGAAAATGTAATACAGAAAAACCATACCATCGACAATTGTAAACGCAGGACATATTATAGTGCCGCAAGTGTACACTTAAACAGAGACACGTTTTTTTTTTAATTTATTGAATACAAAGTCACAGAGCACTTAGAGAAAAAGGATATAGATTAAATAAAATACATCTTAATGCCAGTAAATGTTCTTCATTATTCAAAACGAAAGGAACGCGGTGAGCTGTATAGTTACAAGTGATTCTTACCAGAGACTAACAATTAAAAAGAGCAACATCATGCAATAGAGAAAACAATATAAAAAGTAAAGTAGCAGCCTGTAAGTGCCCACTGCTGGGCAAAGGCCTCCTTCTCAAATATCTGAGATCTGCAGGTTGGCGGACTTCACATATCCTCGAATTAATATATATTATTTTCAATTATTTCACAGATAAGCAAGTTTCCTCACGATGTTTTCCTTCACCACCGAGCACGTGGTAAATACAGCACTTAAAATTGATATTAGCAATGTTAGTGGTGCCGGCACTGGGGATCGAATCCAGTTCACTTGCGATACACAATTAAGTGAGCGCCCTGATCACTAGCCTACTACGGCTCTAGAGAAAACAATATCCTACATTCCAAAGTAGTATTTCAGGAAAGGATCAAAATAAAACGGAAATAACAAGAGATGCAGTGCGGAGAGACACGGGACGGACACAACAGAAGCGGCCCGAACGTCGATAATTTGTCACAAGATCAGGACCCTTGGAACAGTAAGGTACACTTATCACTAAGCCACGCGGTATTGGAGTAAGCTAGAGTTATGTTATTTATGGCTTAAGAATGAACATTTTTAACTTTTAAAACTAAGCTCCTCATCAAGTACAATGCTCTTTGTCTAGACGTTCTTCTTAATTTTATTAATGTACTAATTGAATTTGTTTACCTACGTTAGTACAGTTTAATATGTTACATGGAGCTTATTAAAGCACACTATTGTCTGAACTGACAAAAACTTTAAGAAAATTATCTTTTATTTCAAACTTATTTTCGTTACATATTTTCTTGTTTGTATAAAATGTGGCTAAATGGTTGGTTTTTGATCTATGTCGTCACGAATGGCGCTTTTACTCGTTAGGTTCGAATCCCGCATTTAAGTATTTCCACGGCTTTGTTCGTCCACTGGGCAGGAGATACCATAGTGCTGCACTTGTACGCGCAGACACGTATGCAATAAGTTTGAATGAAGGGCCGGATGTAGTCCCAGAGACAAGGAACGCATCGCAATTTATATTCTTCAGAGACCATAGACTCAAGAGCCAGATAAGCTAAGACCTACTATATTCAGAATATTAATATTAAGCTAAGAGCTTATTTTAAACGTGGTAGAGCCAAGCGGCGGTTTTTGCTGCTGTTCGAATGGGCCGGCTCGTCCGGGATGGTACCACGGCCTCGCAGAATACCGGCGTGAAGTAGTGGTCTTGCGCCTCTGCGTTTCGTTCGGTGAGTGAGGTAACTGAGGCCCACACTTGTTCTATTCTCCTCTTCCTCCCATTTCCCAAATATCCTATAAGACCGGCAACGCACCTGCAGCTTCTATGGTGTTTTATTTGGGGATGGAGGAGGAGGGTGGAGGAATGGGGTGAGGACGTCAGTCACCGAACGAAACGCAGAGGCGCAAGACCACTACTTCACGCCGGTATTCAGCGAGGCCGTGGTATCAACCCGATCGAGAGGGCCCATTCGAGCAGCAGCAGAAGCCGCCGCTTGACTCTACCACGCATAAGTGGCGAAGCAACGGCAATCACTACGATAACAGAGTGGTTAAAGGATCTGACCTCCGACTCGAGTTCGGTCCCCTGCGTGGACGGCTCGTACCCATGAGTTGTTCAAAACCGACCTAAGTAGGATTTGTTATCGTCAGCTCGACACTAACACTGCGACAGTCTCACATCCGACCGCGTTGTCCCGAATAAGCTCTGTTGTGAGATGAAAATACTAATTATATCTACACCTCCAACTGACAGTATATAGGTCGTGAGTGCCTGTTTTATATTTTTGACGAATTTAAGTGTTAAGCTCGCTCAAGGTTTGTCGGTGTCGCCTCTAAAGTTGTTTTGGGAAGAGATAAAACACTATTAGATTAACAGCTCAGTATAATTCTTATTACAATAATTACGTTCCGCGATTTCAGTTTTTGAATATAAGTTACGTTAAGAGAATCTCACTCGTTTTGGGGTAATTGTTAAAACTTATAGTCGGTATGAATTTGGATCTGTGTCATTTTGAAAGCAGCTATTGTGAATATTCCTTAACACACAAACACAAAGTTACTTGTCTGCGCCTAGCACTTTTGTGGAGCAATACTGCGACACGGACTCTCTTGCTCCTGTTTTAAAGGTGTTGGAAAAGTTACTTTGTACCATACACTTCCGAAGAGCGAAGAGTGATGGTTACCACCATCTCACACACATCACAGCTATCACCCACACAAGCACTACACTCGACACTAGGTAATATGTACCAAAAACATTTAACATGCGACACATGTGTAGCCGTGCAACAAGGCACTATATATATATCTCCATAGTCATATCTCCATATGACTATGTACACTTTCACGGGAAGAAAGGTAATTGGACATGGTTTTATTTTCTTATGGTAAAGGGGGCAATGAGCGAACGGCAAAAGTGTATTAAAGCGTGGTAGAGCCAAGCGGCGGCTTTAGCTGCTGCTCGAATGGGCCGGCTCTACCGGATTGGTACCACGGCCTCGCAGAATACCGGCGTGAAGTAGAGGTATTTTGAGCTTCTGCGTTTCGTCCGGTGAGTGAGGTAACCGGAGGCCCACACCCCCACCCTATTCCCCTCCTCTTCCCTCCCATTTCCCAAATATCCTATAAGACCGGCAACGCACCTGCAGCTTCTATGGTGTTTTATTTGGGGATGGAGGAGGAGGGGTGGAGGAATGGGGGTGAGGACGTCAGTCACCAAACGAAACGCAGAAGCACAGGACGCCTCTAATTCACGCCGGTATCTCTGTGTGTTAAGTCTGACATTTTTTAAGATGATTAATCGGACGGCTGTCGGACGTGATGAGATTGTCAGAGCTCTTCCCTCTGACGACACCAACGGGAGGAATGGCGTAGATAGATTTCTTCCAGCAGCATCTTGGTCTACTCTTACGGTGACCACGTGAGGTAGATTTTTAAATTACGGTGATGATCACTGGGTTTTTTTTAAATAAGGAATCTAGTAATCAACCTTGCATGTTGACCCCAGAAGAGTTAGAGCCATGAGCTGCCCAACTCCTCGATCATGCAGGCAAGGTTTGCAGCAATTAATTCAGTAGGAGGGCAAAGGTTAAGCAATGAACTTCATTCAAATGAAGGTCGACATATAATTACTGCTATTAGTTTTATAAATACGATGACGATTATATCCTCCTCTTGTTATATTGGTATTATATAATTATTAACAATTTAACAATTTATTTAATGAATCTTGTATATATTGTATATATTCACGCCTTTTTCCCAACGGGTTAGGCAGAGACAATCTTCTTCCACTCGCTACGGTCCTAAAATACGTCTTTCGCTTCTCCCACTTTCATCGATGTTCACATGCTAACTCGTTGGTTTAGAGTACTCTTGATCTGTCCCTTATTCAGAACGTCTCCGATTTGATCGTGAAATGTTCGCCTAGGTCTTCCTCTCCCGACTCTACCATTTACACTCGCTCCATATATATGTTTCGTCAACCTACTTTCATTCATCCTCTCCACATGTCCAAACCAGCTCGGCATCCCTTTCTCAATTCGTGTCACTACATCGTCTTTCACGCCACAACGCTCTCTGATCGCATTATTTCGAACCCTGTTAGTTAACTTCACATCAATCATATTTCTTAACGCTCACATTTAAAATCAAAACAAAATCTTTACACAATAAAAACATTATATCAAGAGTGGTTTTGCATTTTACAGCGTATCATATGTATGTTGCCTTCACACTGGGCGAGCCTGTATCGTGAGGGTCTGACATGGTTAATATTTTTAATAATAGTCTTGAAGGTGCATTTCACCTTCAAGTCTATTGCAATTCGTAATTTGAAACTTGTGACATTTTAGTTAAAATTTGTGTAACCTTTACTAGACATCTATCAATACAAAAATGTAACAATATAAAACTTAGTTATTAATAATGTAATTATAAAAAAAAAAATTACATACAGTAGAAACTAAAGGTATACATATATATATATATATATATATCTATATACATACACATATTGCTCGCATCAATATGTATGTATGTATATATATAAATATAGCAGCCCTGTGGTGCCCACAGCTGGTTTAACCCTTAAATACCCGAAGTTTCAAATTTGATACTGGGGTTATAAATCGCATTGGGCACCCACAATCGATTTTATTTTAATATTAGGCTGTTTACATGTAACCTTTGACTGATAATCTTCAAGTTAGAAAACAAATACAGACTTTTCAAAGGCATTTGATAAGGTGGACTACGAAACATGACGTCGTAAGTTCGAGCCCGCCATTCGACTATTGTCGTGAACCACTCCTGATACAAGCTGTAATGCTTAGTTGCAGGTTTAACAGTTGTTCTGTTTTTCATGGCACTTTAAACATATTATTTCCGAGAGACAGCATGGATTTGTTAAATCCAGGTCCACTACATCTAATCTTGTGTCCTATACTGAGGCTCTATCGGACTGTATTGATAACTCCATGTCCGTAGACGTAATCTATACAGACTTTTCAAAGGCATTTGATAAGGTGGACTACGAAACATGACGTCGTAAGTTCGAGCCCGCCATTCGACTATTGTCGTGAACCACTCCTGATACAAGCTGTAATGCTTAGTTGCAGGTTTAACAGTTGTTCTGTTTTTCATGGCACTTTAAACATATTATTTCCGAGAGACAGCATGGATTTGTTAAATCCAGGTCCACTACATCTAATCTTGTGTCCTATACTGAGGCTCTATCGGACTGTATTGATAACTCCATGTCCGTAGACGTAATCTATACAGACTTTTCAAAGGCATTTGATAAGGTGGACTACGAAACATGACGTCGTAAGTTCGAGCCCGCCATTCGACTATTGTCGTGAACCACTCCTGATACAAGCTGTAATGCTTAGTTGCAGGTTTAACAGTTGTTCTGTTTTTTCATGGCACTTTAAACATATTATTTCCGAGAGACAGCATGGATTTGTTAAATCCAGGTCCACTACATCTAATCTTGTGTCCTATACTGAGGCTCTATCGGACTGTATTGATAACTCCATGTCCGTAGACGTAATCTATACAGACTTTTCAAAGGCATTTGATAAGGTGGACCATGACATTCTTTTGACAAAGTTGTCTGCTCTAGGTGTGGGTGGATGCCTTTAAAATGGTGTACTTCATACCTTAGCAAAAGAAACTCGGTCGTAGTAGTCAATGGCTTTAAGTCAAAATCCTTTTCAGCGCTTCCGGAGTTCCTCAGGGATCAATATTGGGTCCGTTATTTTTCAATATATTTATTAATGACATTACATCCTGTTTCCATTATTCAGATTCCTTTTGTTCGCTGATGACTTAAAAATTTTAAACCAATTGCCCGGACCATGAATCGGAACAGGTTTGATAAGATTAGACAAATTTTTTCACATGAATGATGACACAACACTTGCCACCTGATCACTCAACACGACAGACTGCACAAGGTTCGCCCAGTATTAGACCACTTGAATAAAAGATTCGTTACTGGACCTTTGACCATCGGCTATCACTGACTAGCAAATGTGTGCCACCAAATACAACATTTTATGAAGCAATATTTGCTCAACAAACCCCACAAGTGGGGATTGAAATGATATGTGCTGCAGCCTTCGGGTTACGCATATAGTTTTGAGGTATACCTAGGAGCTAAGAATGTTGAGAGATTACCACACGAACTGATTTAGGAGTGGTATCGAATACAGTCGTTCGATTGCTAAGACCAATACCAAGGAATGTTAACCATATCCTATATTTCGACAATTTTTATACCAATATTCCTTTATTACATTACCTAACCAAAGAAGGTATTTACTGTCTTGGTACCGTCCAGAGGCACAGACTGGGCAAGACTTGCAAGTTGCAACATAAAAAGTTTTGAAGTCCATAGTAACAAGAGGAGCCTATCATGAAAATATTGCTACCTTTGAAGGTGGCGGATTTCTCGGCAACAAGTTGGAAGGACAATAAGCAAGTGCTATTGCTTTCCACTTATGTTAGTTGCGACCAGCAGAGCTATAACCCGCTACGACAAAAAATAAACGTAAAAACATATTCAAGTACCTTGTCCTCGCGTAATCAAGGAATATAACGCCCACATGGGGCGTTGACCTGATGGACAGCTCTTACTATGATACCATACCCATAAAATCTAGAAAGTGGACAATGAGGTTGTTCTATCATCTACTTGATATTACAATAATCAACTCTTGGGTACTCTACAAAACGTTAACGTCAAAAGAGGAACAGAAGGACATACTGAAGTTAGGTGACTTCAGAACAGAGCTTGTTGACACCTTGCGTCAGTATCAAAATCGACCTGAAAATAAACGTGGAAGGCCAAGTACAAGTCGAAAAGATGATGATGTTGAACTACCCTCCAAAGATCACGGTCTTGTGTCCAGGTCTTACCTCAACTGACATACGTTATGATCGAGTGACATGAAAGTTTATGGACTCAAGAAATAAATGTAAATATCAAAATTGTCGAAAAGCTTACTTCATGGTTATGTAAAATGAAAATTTTCCTTATGTGATAAGCCAAGAAAAATCCTTGTTTTGCATTATTTCATTATTAAATAAATTTTAATATTTTGATTACTGTGATGCCTAAAGCATCAAAAAATGATACCAAATCTTTTTCAAAATAAATATATAAAAATATCGTTTTAATTTATTTTACTATTTTTCCTCATTAGTAAACACAGTAAAGGGTACATTTATATATTTTTAAATTTGATTTAAAAAAATCAGGCTTTTAAGGGTTAAGGTCTTCTTCTTTAAAATAACTGAGAGGATAGCCTCCGTCCGTCGAGCCGAAAAGAATCCGTCACGCCTCCAGTGCGCGGTTGAGATTTCACACGTCCTCGAAAGCCAATATTGTTTCTATTTCCCAGACGCAAGTTTCCACGCGATGTTTCTTTCACCACCGAGCACCGTTCATTCAGCTCTGAAATTGATATTATCAGGTTTAGTGTGGTGCAGGCACCGGACGATCGAACCGATGTCACTCGCATCAATATGTATGTATGTATATATATATATATATATATATATATATATATATATATATATATATATATATATATATATATATATATATATATATATATATATATATATATATATATATATATATATATATATATATATATATATATATATATATATATATATATATATATATATATATATATATATATATATATATATATATATATATATATATATATATATATATATATATATATATATATATATATATATATATATATATATATATATATATATATATATATATATATATATATATATATATATATATATATATATATATATATATATATATATATATATATATATATATATATATATATATATATATATATATATATATATATATATATATATATATATATATATATATATATATATATATATATATATATATATATATATATATATATATATATATATATATATATATATATATATATATATATATATATATATATATATATATATATATATATATATATATATATATATATATATATATATATATATATATATATATATATATATATATATATATATATATATATATATATATATATATATATATATATATATATATATATATATATATATATATATATATATATATATATATATATATATATATATATATATATATATATATATATATATATATATATATATATATATATATATATATATATATATATATATATATATATATATATATATATATATATATATATATATATATATATATATATATATATATATATATATATATATATATATATATATATATATATATATATATATATATCTATATACATACACATATTGCTCGCATCAATATGTATGTATGTATATATATATATATATATATATATATATATATATATATATATATATATATATATATATATATATATATATATATATATATATATATATATATATATATATATATATATATATATATATATATATATATATATATATATATATATATATATATATATATATATATATATATATATATATATATATATATATATATATATATATATATATATATATATATATATATATATATATATATATATATATATATATATATATATATATATATATATATATATATATATATATATATATATATATATATATATATATATATATATATATATATATATATATATATATATATATATATATATATATATATATATATATATATATATATATATATATATATATATATATATATATCTATATACATACACATATTGCTCGCATCAATATATATATATATATATATATATATATATATATATATATATATATATATATATATATATATATATATATATATATATATATATATATATATATATATATATATATCTATATACATACACATATTGCTCGCATCAATATGTATGTATGTATATATATATATATATATATATATATATATATATATATATATATATATATATATATATATATATATATATATATATATATATATATATATATATATATATATATATATATATATATATATATATATATATATATATATATATATATATATATATATATATATATATATATATATATATATATATATATATATATATATATATATATATATATATATATATATATATATATATATATATATATATCTATATACATACACATATTGCTCGCATCAATATGTATGTATGTATATATATATATATATATATATATATATATATATATATATATATATATATATATATATATATATATATATATATATATATATATATATATATATATATATATATATATATATATATATATATATATATATATATATATATATATATATATATATATATATATATATATATATATATATATATATATATATATATATATATATATATATATATATATATATATATATATATATATATATATATATATATATATATATATATATATATATATATATATATATATATATATATATATATATATATATATATATATATATATATATATATATATATATATATATATATATATATATATATATATATATATATATATACATACACATATTGCTCGCATCAATATGTATGTATGTATATATATATATATATATATATATATATATATATATATATATATATATATATATATATATATATATACATACACATATTGCTCGCATCAATATGTATGTATGTATATATATATATATCTATATACATACACATATTGCTCGCATCAATATGTATGTATGTATATATATAAATATAGTAGCCCTGTGGTGCCCACAGCTGGTTTAACCCTTAAATACCCGAAGTTTCAAATTTGATACCGGGGTTATAAATCGCATTGGGCACCTACAATCGATTTTATTTTAATATTAGGCTGTTTACATGTAACCTTTGACTGATAATCTTCAAGTTAGAAAACAAAACAAACGTAAAGTGTCGAAAGATGACAAACAATATGACATTTCGGTTTCCCGCCGCATTGAATGGGTGACATAGTTTTACAAAAAGTTTCGCTTATTAATTTCTTTGATTTTTAAATTACGGTGATGATCACTGGGTTTTTTTTAAATATGAATCTAGTAATCAACCTTGCATGTTGACCCCAGAAGAGTTAGAGCCATGAGCTGCCCAACTCCTCGATCATGCAGGCAAGGTTTGCAGCAATTAATTCAGTAGGAGGGCAAAGGTTAAGCAATGAACTTCATTCAAATGAAGGTCGACATATAATTACTGCTATTAGTTTTATAAATACGATGACGATTATATCCTCCTCTTGTTATATTGGTATTATATAATTATTAACAATTTAACAATTTATTTAATGAATCTTGTATATATTGTATATATTCACGCCTTTTTCCCAACGGGTTAGGCAGAGACAATCTTCTTCCACTCGCTACGGTCCTAAAATACGTCTTTCGCTTTTCCCACTTTCATCAATGTTCACATGCTAACTCGTTGGTTTAGAGTACTCTTGATCTGTCCCTTATTCAGAACGTCTCCGATTTGATCGTGAAATGTTCGCCTAGGTCTTCCTCTCCCGACTCTACCATTTACACTCGCTCCATATATATGTTTCGTCAACCTACTTTCATTCATCCTCTCCACATGTCCAAACCAGCTCGGCATCCCTTTCTCAATTCGTGTCACTACATCGTCTTTCACTCCACAACGCTCTCTGATCACATTATTTCGAAAGTTAACTTCACATCAATCATATTTCTTAACGCTCACATTTAAAATCAAAACAAAATCTTTACACAATAAAAACATTATATCAAGAGTGGTTTTGCATTTTACAGCGTATCATATGTATGTTGCCTTCACACTGGGCGAGCCTGTATCGTGAGGGTCTGGATACGGTTACCATTTTTTACCAATAGTCTTGAAGGTGCATTTCACCTTCAAGTCTATTGCAATTCGTAATTTGAAACTTGTGACATTTTAGTTAAAATTTGTGTAACCTTTACTAGACATCTATCTATACAAAAATGTAACAATATAAAACTTAGTTATTAATAATGTAAATATAAAAAAAAAAATTACATACAGTAGAAACTAAAGGTATACATATATATATATATATATATATCTATATACATACACATATTGCTCGCATCAATATGTATGTATGTATATATATAAATATAGTAGCCCTGTGGTGCCCACAGCTGGTTTAAGGTCTTCTTCTTTTAAAATAACTGAGAGGGATATCTCCGTCCGTCGAGCCGAAAAGAATCCGTCACGCTCCTCCAGTGCGCGGTTGGAGGATTTCACACGTCCTCGAAATAATATTGTTTCTTATTTCCCAGACGTGCAAGTTTCCACGCGATGTTTCTTTCACCACCGAGCACCGTTCATTCAGCTCTGAAATTGATATTATCAGGTTTAGTGTGGTGCAGGCACCGGACGATCGAACCGATGTCACTCGGCGCTCTATCAAACTAAAACTTAATCATGGAAATTTATTATTAAAACGAAGCACCGATAGCCGAATGGGTTAGGGTGCGGACTACGAAACATGACGTCGTAAGTTCGAGCCCGCCATTCGACTATTGTCGTGAACCACTCCTGATACAAGCTGTAATGCTTAGTTGCAGGTTTAACAGTTGTTCTGTTTTTTCATGGCACTTTAAACATATTATTTCCGAGAGACAGCATGGATTTGTTAAATCCAGGTCCACTACATCTAATCTTGTGTCCTATACCGAGGCTCTATCGGACTGTATTGATAACTCCATGTCCGTAGACGTAATCTATACAGACTTTTCAAAGGCATTTGATAAGGTGGACCATGACATTCTTTTGACAAAGTTGTCTGCTCTAGGTGTGGGTGGATGCCTTTTAAAATGGTGTACTTCATACCTTAGCAAAAGAAACTCGGTCGTAGTAGTCAATGGCTTTAAGTCAAAATCCTTTTCAGCGCTTTCCGGAGTTCCTCAGGGATCAATATTGGGTCCGTTATTTTTCAATATATTTATTAATGACATTACATCCTGTTTCCATTATTCAGATTCCTTTTTGTTCGCTGATGACTTAAAAATTTTAAAACCGGTTTGCGACCAACAACATTGTGCTCAACTTCAAGAGGACCTAGACCGTTTAGTACGGTGGTGCATCGAAAACAGGATGGCCCTTAATATATCTAAATGTTTCCAACTACGATTCTCTAAAAAAACAAAAGAAACTTCACACACATACCACCTAGGGGGGCTTGGTATACGAAGGGTTGAGAACATTCGTGATCTCGTAGTATCGAGGTAGTTTCTGACAGCAAAATGCGCTTTAATGTTCATGTCGATAATATCGTTAAGACCGGATTCAGAATGCTCGGATTTGTTTTAAGGAACATGAAGTGTTTTAAAAATCCTTGGTCTAAAATTTCGATTTACAACGCACTAGTTCGAAGTGGGCTCGAGTACTGTAGCCCAGTGTGGAATCCGCACTATGACGTTTATGTTAAACGCATTGAGAGAATACAGAAACGTTTTCTGTGGCACCTTTCGTATGACTGTGGTATTATAAAGAAATTACCGAATTATAACAGCCGTCTAAAGCATTTCAAACTTTTGCCTCTCTCCTCCCGTAGGCAGCTTACAGATCATCTTACCCTATACAAGATTGTCAATAATGTTATTGACTGTCCATGTTTACTCTCAAGACTGCAATTTTCAGCACCATTTAAGTCAGTAAGATTATCTCGTTTTGTCCCTTTCTGTACCAAAATGTCTCGTACAAATATAGGATTGAATGCGCCACTAAATAGAATGGTTAGAAAATATAATGAGGAGTATAAAAAAGTGGACGTGGACATTCTCTCAACCAAAATTTCTGAGCTTAGGACTAAAATGCGGAGGGCATTATACAATAATTTATAGAAGACAATCGTAGGTTGCTTAATTATTTCTTTATTTCATTATTTTTGTTATTACCTTTCCTTGCTATAGTGTTACGTTAGATAAGCAATAGATCCGGTTATTATTATTATTAATATTCATTTATCTTTACTAGACTGTGTCTACTGGCTTTCCGTGGTTGCCTTTAAGTAAGGTGGCACATGCCTTTTTTTTAAAAAAAAAAACATTTTTATATAAAAAGAATTTGTTATGTGTTAACCTTGTTGGTAATCCTTATTAAATAAATAAACAGGAATATTAGTAATGTTATTTAATAAATAGCATTGCTAGTATTGCTTAAAAAAGATTAAGATGTGTGTGAATTAAGATGCAGCCACCCCACCTATTTTTTTGTAGGTAAAGGAAAACCCTTGATAATTGCAATGACTACAGATAAATGGCGGGACAACCGTCTCGAAATATATTAAATTATAGCGTACGTTGATCGCCAATCCGAGTGCCAAGCGTGGTGATTATGGCGATTCCTTCTAATTGGAAAAGCGTATGTCCATGGACTATGAACAGGATGTTAAGTTAATGCAAGGTTAAGTTATCTAAGTTAAAATTAATTAACGATCAGCTTAAATGACAATACTTAAAGCGTGCATCCTAATAAAGGAGATTAAGAATTAAAAGCAACGACGTAACACTAAGAATGTTACTAATTAAATGATACGTCTAGACAGAAGACATTGTTAATCTCTGCGCTTTTATCTCCCATCCAATAATTGCCGCTTGTCGTGTATTTTAATTTATTTATTTTATATTTATTCGTCGTCTACATTGACGATCATGTTGGCTCAGTGGTTGTGATACCTTTTTTTTTATAGGAACAGGTTCGAAGAAGCCTCTGCTTCACGCCGATATTCTGCGAGGTCGTCTGCGTCTTTTTTTTTTATAGAAGAAGGGGGCAAACGAGCGTGCGGCTCACCTGATGGTAAGTGATCACCGACGCCCACGAACATCCACAACACCAGAGGAGCTACAGATCCGTTGCGGGTAAAGTTTCAGTTCAGTCTACTGCTTAACGCGCCAGCTAAAGTTTCCAGCTCAGCAGTGCCTGATCCCGCGCAGTTGTGATCCTGCTCCCCGTGACTAGTCTGTCGAGGTTGCCATTCTTCTGTTGTTCCTTCTTCACACCGGAACCACGTTTGTTACATAGCAGGGTAAACTACGAGTAAGGGACGTTGGCGTTTACAGATGGTTTATTCTCCTAAACATTATAATAATTTATCTCGCAGTATGTCATAGGCAGTACACTACTGAACCCATATTCAGCATTGGACTGTGGTGGGTCCTGAGCCACCTGCATCCATCAACTTCCGACAACATTATGTAGGTCGCCACTCTAACTTGTGTATGTGCGGGGAGGGGGGGGGGGGGGCTTAAGCCAAAGCTATTTACCTCGGCAAAGGAACCGAACTATTTTTGAAATTGTGTCGTTTTTTTATTGAAAATTAAATCACGTTATAAAATGACCGAGGAAAATGTTAAATATATTCCGGCAATTGTTCCATAAATTTAATATATTTCGATACAGGGAGTGAACACGCAACTTGCTGAACCACTGAACAATAAAATATTTTAAAATATATTTTACGACCTCGTGAAATGCGAACGGATTTACTGTTGGGTAAAATGTGCACGAACTTTGTTGGCGCCGATGTTAGATCTCTTGCGAGTCCAGATCCGTTTTTGATATTAAATGGAAACCGAAATTAATAATTATTACCATCCTATTTCATGCCGTGGAAGTTTTAAAAGTCTACTATGTAAAACGATAAACAATCTTAAAGGAATTCATTTAATTTTTTTTTAAGTAATTAAAAAAATTATTGAAAGTTCGAAGAGTATTTATGTACTGTTTTCTGACATTTGTTTTTGTTTGCTACTTACACTTCCTGAAATTTCGTCTATCCATCGCAATTTCTCTTTTTTTTTTATGAAAAATAGGCGTTTGACCTCAATCTTGGCCGATGGAAAGCGAAGATGAGGTTTGGGACGGTACACGCTTGCCTAGATGTCTGTTCACTTTAGCCTTAAAGATATCCAGGTTATAGGTTTCCGGAAAAACTGACCTCGGCAGGGAGTTCCACTCCTTAGCCGTCCGCATAAAGAAAGAAGAGGCAAACCGCTTCATGTCTACCCCGTCTTCATTTTCATGACTATTGAAGAACCTTTAAAATCAAACCAGACGAAGTGTCGGATAACGACTAAATAAATACACGATGCTTTGGAGAAATGAACAGACATAAAGTCGGTCTAATCGATTGATGGCCAATAATTCCATGAAAGTGTCTCAGTCTCCTGTCTAGACGTTTCATTTAATTAGAGAGACAACTTTTTAGAGACCGATAAGGACTGGCTGGAGATGACTTTTAACCTTTGGTCTTAAAATTCTTGCTGTACGTATATCGTCATTATACTTTTAATTTTTTTTTTTTTTTTTACTTGGCGCCTAAACGTGGTAACGGCTCACCTGGTGCCAACTCATGAACACCTGCAAACAATTTAAAACGAAGAAGGTTACAGATGCGTTTGCCACCCCTGAGGACTAAGCCCCCACAGCCCGTAACTATACTGGCATAGCCCTTCAAACCGGAACATAACAGATTTTGTGCACTGCTTTTTGGTGACAGAAATGCGTGTAAAGCGTGGTGCCTGTCCAGACCACTCCTAGGCTTCTGCCTAACGTTAATACAAATATTGTAAAATTAAAATGTAAAGTAGTCCACTTCCGAGTTCCCAGGGTTCCCCAATGTGGGGAATTCCTTATTTTTATCGGTGTTGCCTAATTAATGAGACCCAAAAATCTTTTTAACGATATTGATACACAAACATATATAAATTTTTATAAGTTTCATCAAAATTCGTTAATTTATAAATCGTATAAAACAGATACCGTCAAAAAGTTACGGAGCCGTGTCCACCCCGCTGCACCAGTGCCGGTTTGACTTTGTATATGTCCACGCGTGAACATGTTGTCCGCGGGGCGAGGCGGCCGGAGGTGGGCACTGCAACTCGACGGTTGCCCAAACGCCAGCGCTAACTGTTCAAGCGCGCCACACTCCAAACGACGTATCATGTATTTAATAACCAATACGCGTAACTTGTCTAAAGGTTTTTAGCATATCAAAGGTATTGTCAATAGTTACCTTTAAGTTTCGCTTTCCCACGGTACATGTCCCGGAAATAGATTTTTATATTATTTCATGAACATGTAGGTTCATGCACAATGTATAATTCACCGCCGTGAACGTGGTTAATTCAATTTAAATCATTTATTCTATGTGAGAAAACATTAATTTCACTTGTCGTACGTCATTTTTGTTTAAAATATACCAACGTTTCGCTGTGAATTTCCTTTAACGGATACGAAACCGGTGATAGGAACACCGTAGGTATCAACTTTATTTCTGTTCAAACATACAATATAATCTAATATTACAAGATGTTTTTCTAGCAAGGGATTGGTCCATGTATTACTTTATATTATAATAACCGTCTTTATGAAGTCTTTGTTTAACTTTTTTTTTAAATCTGTTGATAAGAAGAGTTTGCGCACTCGCTGGGGTTTCGTTGTAGAAACGTATACATTGCCCCATGTACGAGTTACTAACTCTATGGAGTCTAGTAACTGGCAACACAAGCTTGTGTCTGTTCCTAC
Organism: Bhutanitis thaidina; assembly: GCA_029286595.1. Classification (NCBI taxonomy): domain Eukaryota; kingdom Metazoa; phylum Arthropoda; class Insecta; order Lepidoptera; family Papilionidae; genus Bhutanitis; species Bhutanitis thaidina. Next base: position 1,085,851 of record JAGSMS010000043.1, on the reverse strand, counting down.
TATTTACATTATGAATATCACCATTCTTATTAAATGTATTTAAGTTTTTATGTACATTTTCATATACGTATTTCTTTCAGCACTCAATGCTGTAATTCCAGCTATTTTAATAATAAAATTCGAACACAGTTCACCATAGCTTTTGAATATTGCAGCATTATAACAAAACTAATACAAATGTTTCTGTCCGTACACCATACAAGAATACAGGTAGAGAGATTCCGTGTACAGATGATGTAACTTGAACAAAATTTACCTTACAGCTATGATAGTTAAATAGAAAAAGTAGACAGACGGAAATAAGCACTTAGTTCGTAATAATTCTACATTTCGAAATCTAAAAAGTATAAGACTACAACGAACAATGGATAATCATTATTAGTGTAAGTCTGTATGTATGTAACACGTTCCGGTAAAAGTATGCACTGGCCGGCGTTGTGTAAACGGTAATTATTTTGATATCAGCTGTAGCATATCCGAATCGCGAACGGGCGCTTTTCTTTTTGTACTCTCTCCATCTTCGGTAATACTTCTGGCCTTCTAATATTCGTTTTCGAACCCTTTTTTAGTCGCGTAACCTACCCTATGTAGGTGCTGACTGAAAATTAACGTTGCGGTTAGCCTTGCGACACTATACTGACTCCAGTAACCGTTCGTTTGACGACACGACATGGATCATAAAGTTTAAAGTCGTCTGAGGTTATTCTTAGTTCTTTATTGTTTTTCTTGTAACTATCTACCTTTGCTTTGTGTAAATGAATAAATCATATTCATATCCGTATGTCGTGAACGACGTAAGAACCTGTTCCTTTCCTTCGTATCGCCTAGGAGACGAATAAGGGAAAAACATATAAAATATATAATAATAAGGGTGGCAAAGCGCATGCGCCTCCTCTGATATTGCAGTACATTGACGTCGGTAATCACTTACCACCTGGTGAGGTGCCCTATCCAGTAAAAAAAAAACCGACACAGCGCTGACCGACCCGCTCGCCCAGCGTGGGGAGTGTGAGCAAATGGGGGCTTTGTCGGCGCTATCAGAGATTGATAAAGAAACGTAAAAGACGGGCACGCTTCACGTCTTCAAATTAAACTCTTGGGTTTTTTTTTTTAAATTAACTCCTCAAGGACTCGCTGTATTCACGAAGGAACATCATCATGTATCGATTTCACACTTTTTGTTAGACCGTATTTAATTAAATTCTTTCAATTTTCTTCGCATTAGGAAAAACTTTCTTCTGTCACTTAGTTCAACGAACAGATGCTCGCATTTCGAAGCGAAGTAAATCGATTTTGATCTATTACTAGAATGGTTCTCTTAGGTCTATAATAATTATGTAATGCTATTGTGTAATACAGCTCTAAAAGCGATGCTAATATAAGGCTACTAACTAACTGGCGCTAATACAAATAGTTCGTTCTTTTAAGAACTAACTATTATGTATTCTGTGCTTTATGTTAAGTTACCACCTATAATGTAATGAAGTATGTATTGAAATATTTATTGCATATACAAATTAAAGCATTTACAAAGAGATACTCTAGACTAAAATGCCACGTAAATATTATAAAATTAAAATAACTTTATTATTAGTCACTGAAGCTGAATAGCATGAAACATTATGTCATAGGAGTTTATGAAACAATTAAACTAAGCTGTGTCGACATTATTCTTCCGCCACAAGTCTCTACTCCGATGCCACAAGTCTTTGTCGTCATCCGTCAGTATCCCTCAGTCTATTGTACGATCTCCACGGCAAGAGAGGTGGTGTAGCAGAATTACAAAGCCGCCACCGTACGTACGATACTACTGCCTATATTATTACTTCGTATCTACTATACAGTAACGTAAGTCACTATCATAAGTGAGGAATAGTAGTGGGCCAAAAATTCAACCCTTCGAAACGCCCATTAAATTTTACGATCTCTACGAGAAGAGAGGTGGTGTAGCAGAATTACAAAGCCGCCACCGTACGTACGATACTACTGCCTATATTATTACTTCGTATCTACTATACAGTAACGTAAAGTCATTAGCATAAGTGAGGAATAGTAATGGGCCAAAAAAACAACCCTGCGTAACGCCCATTAAAACAGTCGACCCGGAATATATTTCACCACTGATAACCATCTTGAGCATTCTGCTACTTAAATAAAGAGTTTTAGTGCAGGTGCGGTAGATAGAGTGCTTTAGTAGACGTACGGTATTTTTTGCAGTAATCTACACTTATATTAGGAACCGGTTAAAATTTCTTTGTTGGTAGTAAATACGGTAGAGTGGCTTAATGGTTAGCATACCAGACTGCTGAACCACGGGACCGACGTTCAATACTTGTGTTAACACACAAATTATCAGTTTTCGGGTATGGCTGTATTGTCCCCTATCGCTGACACTCCATCTGATCCCTTCGATCTTGTCGCTTAAGCGTTACATCGGATATGGGAAGGTAAAGACGACTGAGTGCCTCTGTCTTTGCATGTATACTTACGGCACTATAATATCACATGCGCAGTTGACAACTGCCGATTTTATTCGGAAGTTGTCGCCATGGTCAAAATCTACCAGGAGGACATTATCATTGTATTGACCTTAACCTAAGGACTACAATGGACTGGTTTAATATATTGTGGCACAAACAATATAACTATATAATATGTACTGCACCATAATGAACATTAGATTCTATTTACTATGCACTGCGAGGTATAAAATAATAATATAAAGTACTCGTACATACACTAATTTAGATCTACACTAATCTACGTATATATATTTGGCTGAATTAAAAAAAAAACTATTTGACGGATTTCGATGTAACTTTTAGTAAAATATTACTTATTATTCCAGAAGTGCTAGAGACTATGTTCAATTATTATATTATACTGAATATCAAATGAGACCGTTTTTATGTTTGTTTGTTGTTTAATCACACTTATAAGACTGAATAGGTATAAATGAAATTTGGTAGAGGTAGAATTATGGCTTGGAATAGGATATGGGTTACTTACATTTTATTTCACGGACGAAGCCGCGGGCAGCCGCTAGTAAATATATAACTGACAAATAAAATATGAACTGGAATTCATCAGAAGATAATTGGCCACACCGACAACATATAAAAACGTGATCGGTTTTTTTGTTTGTCTTTTTATTGGATACGTCAGAAAGTAATTTTTCATTTCTAATTCGATTTAAGACTGTGATAACTTGTTCGGGCAGACTTTTATAGTAATTGTCGATTGTCACAGTGTTGGGAATCGTACCGACCACGATAAAAGATCTAGAGAGCTGTTATTTAACCCATGCAAAACCGGTAAAATGCGGATTGAGTCGGATTCACCATACAGCCGCACAAAACATCTGTGTTCTTTCATTCAGCTAGGGATCCTTAACCCGAGCCCGATTCACACTTGACCGACCGGTTTTCATAATAAATTTTTTTTTCTTACTTATGACTTTTACTCTGTAATCGCACGAAGTCTGACGCTTGTATGTATTACCATTTTCTCGATGGATCAAAGCAAAAATAACGTTGAAAAAAAACGTTACTTGTATGGGATTCTACTGAATTTATACTTAATTTTTTGTTATGTGTTATTATCTTATTAATCCGTCACAATAACACATATTATGTGCTACCAAACTACTATATCCTTTGTTGTAATTGTATCCTTTTAAGGTTCCGTACGGCCCTAAATCCCTTTTCATGGTTTTCCGGTAGTTTCTTGCGACAGCCATGAGAAAAAAGGGGATGGCCGATATTTTCTACGAGATGGCCCTACCACACAGAAATCATGGCTTTCTCCGCGATCCAACTTGACAGCGAGACACGCACACCAATAAAGTAGTTGATGGTGATACTCCAAAAAACATTTGAACGAGGAAATTTGAATCAGAACGAACAAAAGAATCTACTAAATTCGCCAAGAGGTTCGAAGTCGAATCAACATTTACTTTAAGTTCATTTAAAATAAGTTACAGGCAAGGCTGTGTTCAACACTGTGTTTGTACATAACCATTAAAATTTTAAAACCATAGTACATTTAATTCTGAATTTAAAATATTCATGAACAATTTATCCGGTCAGCAATAAATAAAATAATACTGATATTTCAAATATATTAGTACATAATTAAAAATATACATTTTATTATTTAATAATATACATTTAATTAACTGATGCAATTATGGACTATAGGTATATTTAATCTAATAACCTTTCATGGTAGAGTCGGGAGAGGAATACCTAGGCGAACATTTCATGATCAAATCGGAGACGTTCTGGAAAAAGGCCAGGTCAAGAGTACTCTAAACCAACGAGCATGCATGCGAAGATTGATGAAAGTGGAAGAAGCTAAAGACGTATGTCAGGGCCGTAGCAAATGGACGGAGATTGTCTCTGCCTACTCCGTTGGGCACAAGGCTTGAATATATGTATATATGTATGCATGTAAAAATCTTATGGACTAAATTAATTAATTCATTGCGAAAATACAACGTCGAAAATCAGTTAACTAAATAATAACACTTATATATGAAATAGTAGTGGGCCCAGTATCGAGCCCTGTGGTAAATCAATTTACATAGCTGTCCCGGAAGAATTTGCATCGCAAAGAGTCTCCGTTTTGTTTTTACACAAGTCCGATGTATCAACGTACAATTCTACGATTTCCAATTGCCAACGTGTTTAATTCGCTTACGACGAACAGTGGCCGCGACTGTACGGTTGCTTTGTGGTTTTGTGGAATTCTTAACTCTACAAGTGCTTGAGACGGTACAGTGAAATGAAAACCGAACGGAACGCAGCTATAATCTGTGCCGATTTCGTGTCAATTGTTTCAGCAGTTTAGTTGGCTATTATACTTTGTCTAGTAAGCGAACGTGAAATAGAAATAAATATAAAAGCATTTTTCAATCGCTGACTGACACTTCTATTATAATTATATGTATTATGGTATATGATAGTTTAATTGTAAGTATTTCTCCTTCTGTCCGTTTGGCTGACTATGAGTCGTGCTAAATAGAAAAATGTTATCTCTGCCTACCACTCTGCGTGGCAGGCGTGTGTGTTATATAGAGTATATTTATAAAGGGCATATATAAATTTAGTGTTATTTAGATATATACTCGTCTGGTTGTGTGATATATGTAAATATGGATACATACATAACATACAATAAAATAAATAAGTTATCTTTAAATATATTATAATTAAAATACTTAAAGTAAAATAAAATAAATAACTAAATTATAAGCCAGCCACACGAAAGCCCTCGGCAGGAGAGACCAGACGGCCGAAGGTTAGGGGGAAAGGCAAAGAAACCGGCGGACTTTGCGAGCGGTATCAAGAAGCACCGCCTTCTGCATTTGAGCTCGGAGCGGTCCGTCACGATATCCCAGCCTCCTCAGATGTTCCGAGAGGCTCAGTGACGGCAATGGATGGCTCCAACTCGGCAAAAAAGCGATGCATCCTAAATTATTTATTATTAAATTAATTATTAAAGTTATTCGCTTATAACTTCTTAATTTACCAAGTGGATGTCAAAGAGGTTTTCACATATTATAAGGAATTTCTACACTATAACTAATATATATTAATGAATAAATGGTATAAGCTATACTATTATATGTCATGACACATTCGCATTTACCATAATATATTATAGATAATTTCGTAATAAGCAACGTACTAGATTTTCAAATTAGACTATCGTCTTTCGACATTATTAACTACACAGGAACTAAAAGCTATCTCCAACCGGAAGAGACAGCGAAAATGTTATTTTTTTTTGTTTAAATTACATTGCTCTTTTATCACATGTCGACAAAAAGTCTACAAAAACAAATGAGAAATGTACATGCATCTAATGATACCCAGCGAATGTTGCATTAAAAGCGATTATCTAACTACCTGACCACTTACAATGATCTTGCATCGCTTACATTCAAACAGTAAGCCTTAGCTTTTATTATACTGGACGCTTTAAAGAGAAGAGTAAAAATTAAAAACCAGACACAAAGACCTTTTCTCTTTCGCTAAAGTAAAGATCGAGAAGGTCTAAGCAAAATGGTGTTTTAAAGATTGCAACGAAAAAAAAAGAGCGCGAATATTTGTATTAGGAACTGTCACTTTCGTATAAAATGGCGGACACAGTTGTTGTGACATCACAAGTTACCTGCAAGCGAGTCGTCGAACACTGAAAATGTACTCAACAAGGATATATGTGAGTTTTGTGTAACTATATAGTATATGTGATTAAAAAGTGACATTTGTAAGTGAATATGTGAGGATTGGGAACGTGTGCTTTTTTTTAAATCAGTATAAGGCAAAGCATCATGTCTTTTGGCCAGGCGATAAAAAATTATAATGACGAACTCTGGATATTTGATAATTAATTTTGTTCACTTTGCTCCCAGTGAGGGTTTTGTATTCGAATTATTTTAAAACATTGCCGACACTGGAAACGCACTCAGATGGGTCGTATACAGTGAAATTTAAGGCAAACTATTGCTAAAATAATACTGTCATCTAAATTCTATTTATATATAGAAGGTAATAGCTAAAATTGGACTATTCACTTTTAATAATTAATCATATTATGGATGTGTTAGCCCATCTAACATACAATAAAGCACAATTCTTTTGTCTTTCTCGAAGCTAAAAGTCGAGTGAAAAAAGCGTTAAATGTCCGTTTCTCGCCACACAAAGATAGCAAAGAATTACGAGCTTAAAATTACTTATATACCAGTGAGCCGATCAAGTGCTGAAAAACGTTATAAATAAGAGCGACTTTACAACAACGAGATTCATTAACAATATCCGACAATGTTAGCCGTCTGTAAAAAGCTTTAAGAGATACCAGTCGAGAACACACGGGTTGAAAGTAGGAGCCGACACGCGGCTTGTTGAAACATAAAAAAACTTTTATCTTTCATGTCATAGTGTTAATCTTGAAGTGGGTTCTTCAGCCACGAATGCCGAGTGGTTAGAAGCTTCGCCTCTAAATCGTGAGACTCGAGTTCGATCCGATCGACGTGGTTGACTCGGACCGATAAGTTTTTCTAAACTTATATACGATTTGAAACGTCGGCTCGGACACTAAGCTGGCGACAGGCTCACCACCTATCACGCTCCATAAGTTCTTATGAAAAGAAGGTTGAAAGACTTAATATGTAGTTTTAGTATCTAGACCACCGTCCATCCCAGTATTTGGTACACGGTAGTGAGAGCATAAATTTTTAAATATCTTTAGGTTCTTCTGGGCTATATTTATTTATTTATTCTTCATTGCATACACTAAGGGCTACAATGGGCGGACTTAATGCCTTGTGGTATTCTCTAACAGTCAACCCGGAGAGATAAAGAACAATATTGGCAGGGGCGATAAGGAAATAACAACAAAAATAATTAAATCTAGCAAAGTTATGTAAACATTAACACTTGCATACTAATCAACATTAATATATGTGCACTGTAATAAATAAAAACGTACATAAATATATACAAATATACATAAATACACTTATAATATTACATATATTAGTCAGATTCTGTACTACAGAAAATATTCACGAATCATATGTCTATGGTGTTATGAGGCGTGTTACGTAATATTGTAAATATTGCTTATCTCCTTTTTTCTTCATCAGCTTATTTAATGAACTCTTAACTACGGTTGGTGAACTCTCCGTCAGTTGTTTTTCAAAAATTGCTCATCTCCGTGATTAAGGTGTTGCCTCATTGAGTTGGTAGATTAGCGTTCAAGTATGAATTCCGCGGTTTGGCGTACTTAACTATAACTAAGCTAAACATTTACCCGCGGCGTTGTAAAGCACGGGATCAATTCGCGCACGGGAAAATACATTCGTGGACATACAAAGTTTCGTGTGAGTTTGCTTGTCCAGCTGCAACTTATGTCTTTGAAAGGCTTTCTAATAAAACTCCTCATCAGAATTCCTTCGTTATGTTTATGGATGTGAGAGAAGCGTCATTATGAAATGAAATTGAATTACACTACCGGCTCAATAGTGGTATAAGGATGCGCTGAAAATCAGTGTCGCGGGAATCCGTAACGTAAACTGAGCGTAGATCCACAGGGCAGAAAAAAAATCTAAAATCTTGATGTTTTTTTTAGTTTTTATTAGTCTTTTAATTGTTTTATTAATAACTTGTTAACTAATTGTGGTGTAATGAATAAAGTTTCTTTCTTTCAATATGCAGTCGTATGTTTGCTGTTTAAGTTGCGCAACAAAATGACACCGAGTAAGTTACGGTGCGGAAGAACTCGGCTTGTGATTCATCCCGCACAGCGCAGTTAGCTCGTTGCGTCTCCATGCACTTTACACTTATTTACACTTAACACTTTGATGTATGTTCACTTTGCCTTGATGTTCTGAACGTTGTATATGAGATCACTGTTGGAATGTTTTGGTTAGAATATGTAACGTATTTATAAGTAGGTTTTTTTCAAGTATCTGAAACTAAATATTATTAAAACTTTTGTACAGATTTTGGTCAATTTTGGTCATGGTGATATTTTCTATTACGCCTACTAAGATGTTAAGCATGAAACGTATACGATGACAGTCAAGTCAGAATCTGGGCCTTACTGGCTGTCATTGGATCGCTCAAGTTTACAGGCACCTTCATCCTTACCTCTTCATAAGTGTCCTTAAAGCTAAGTTATATGTCACCTTACCTTACATTAACAACCTGTAAAAAGGCTGCAGACTGTCGACTGCAGGGCACAGGCCTCTGCCGTATGGATGATTTGCCTTAATCACCAAACCCTGCAAGCGGATTGGCAGCGTCAGACACCTGGCACCTTAAACGTGGGTAACGTTCTTCGGTCTGCTTAATTTAGGGACTGGTATTTTGGTCGAGATAGTTATCCAATATCTGTCTGTCGGTAGGCGTTGCGGATCTCATCGGAGGTAACCGATACCACACGCCAATTGGTGAAAAATCCTCATATTTTTTTTTCATTAGACATGCAGCGTCGCTCACTGCCGTGCAATTCGCAATTGCTTATTCACAACAGCACACTTAAAATAAGCATAACTTAACTGCCGAATTAGTTACAAGGGGCTAGAACTGGCAACCCTCGAGCTATGTAATTTTTTTTTAAATTGCATGCTACATAAACATTAGCGACGGCTATACAGGTCGGCACCACCGTATTTAATTGTGAAATAGTCATATGCTAATCGATAATGTTTATTTTCAGCTTATGACGGCGTTAATGGCAGTGTCGTCTTCTGCCGATCAAACGCAATGGACTCCGTACGGCAACCTTCAAGCTTACAATTTTCAACAGGATCAGCAGGTAGGTTCTATGTGTAGAAATAAGAAAAAAAGGGTCGGCAGTGTAGTACGCCGCGCTGTTCCTGTGCGAGCCAGACCATTGCTGCTGGCAATAAGAGAATTTGGCTTAATTGCCACTCTTGGCAAGCGGATACTTAGAACCTGATATAAAAAAAACTCTTACGTCCATATACCCATATCATGGTCAGAGATCTACTTCAATTTTTTTTAGTCGCTTCGGCACACTTCTCATCTAAGCTTATTTGGAACGACTTGGACGTTTGGACTGGTCCCGTGGTGGTAAATCTTTTTGGTACGAGCCCACCACGTGTGGGATCGAACTCGAATCTCTTTATTCGGAGACAGATCCTCCACTAACCACTCGGCTGTCGTGGCTATTAACTGGTATAACAGATGGCAGTAACATATCGGGCAAGTTACGTCAGAGGTTATCATCCCTTAGGTCATTATTTATTCCGTTTTAAATCTCTATGAGCTAAGTTTGAATCGAAACAAAGTTACAACTAAACCACCCGCTAACCGCGACCAGTAACTTGTGTGTCATTGCCAAAGAAACGGTAACACGTAAAGTGTATCGCAGACCTTTTGATGTTAGCTCGTAAAAGGAAGATTTATCTCCACCTGCGTTAAAAATTCAGTGGATGTGTACCTCTACGAACGAGGAAAAAATCGAATACTTTCGAAATTTTATCATTAGGTTCCGCAGATATTTTATAACTTATTTAAAGTGTGTCTAGCTCTCTATCGGCCTGTATAATTACGTTTTCAAAAAAGCATCAACAAAAACTGGCATTGTGAGAGTGAAAAACGAACTAAAACCTTATGTTACCTTATGTTAAATGACTCCTGCAGCTCATGGACCCCTGAGAACCAAGCTAGAATGCCCCACAGCCCGTAATTATACTGACTGTCTATACCATAACAGTAATTGCACTGTTTGGCGTCTGAAATGTTTATGTGGCAACTACCCAAGACTGTCAAGCAAAGAAGCTGTCTACCACCGGTACAGACTTCGTATTTTTTTTTAATTTATGGGAAAGGCGGCAAAAGAGTAAGCGGTTCACCTGATGGTAAATAATTACCGTCGCCCACGTACATCTGCAACACCAGAGTTGCTGCAGGTGCGTTGCCGGCTTTTTAGGGGATTTGAGAGATGGAATGAAGGATGAGGACCAGCTTAAGGTTTTTAACACACGTATGTAATATTTTACCGAGGATTTACTTAACCTGGCGCGCTTACGACTTAGGTTAAAGCGATCGTGAAACGGCAAAACTGGAAAGAGAAGCTGGAATTAGTTCCATCGATCTCCTTGGGGGATGTGACCGTTTGCCTAGACCTCTAGACGGATCGTTTAATAGCATTGTTGATATTATTAACTATGGTTTCTTTACAGCCTAACACACAGGGCTCCCACAAAGTATAGTCTAGACACAGACAACTTATCGGCTTATTTAAGTCCACCGCTGAACACAGGCCTCTCCGAGCGGTTCGTGGGTCGTTTGCCCATACTCACCGCTCCGGGCAAGCGGATCGGTGAGCGCAGTGACGGTCATTGGTGGTATTTTCCGTAATGTTCATAGCGCCATCTATCGGTAGCGGTAGAGATGCTATCTTTGTCGCTTCTTTCGACCGCCACGAGAAAGAAAGGGGATGGCGGATTGTTACGCGGATACCATACGGCTTAGGTTGCTACGACACCGACCTAGTGTCAGATCCGGCAGTTGGCGGAGCAACCATGCCATAAATGCCAAGACGCAATCTGGTGACTAAGGTGTGAAGGTTCTGGTACTGCTATCGATTCAGTACTCATTATAAAAAAATATATTTAAATAGTATATATAGAAACAGTTGCATGATGATCACGATAGAGCCGTGGTAGCCTAGTGATCAAGGCGGTCACTACAGTATCATAGAACGCAAGTGACCTGGGTTCGTTCCCCGGTGCCGGCACCACTAAAATTGTTAATAGCAATTTTAAGTGCTGTATTTACCACGTGCTCAGCGGTGAAGGAAAACGTCGTGAGGTAACTTGCATATCTGAGAAATAATAAAAATATTATTTCGAGGATATGTGAACCCATTCCCGGCTCCTACACCCTCTCAGATATTTGAGAAGGAGGCCTTTACAGGCTGCTTCTTTACTTTACTTCACTTTAGTTTCATAGAGCGGAAGTGAACGGAGCGAGTTCAATCCCCGATGCCGGTAACACTAAAATTATTAATAGCAATTCTAAATGCTGAATTTACCACGTGCGGCGAAGGAAAACACCGTAAGGGAACCCGCATATCAGAAAAATATTATTTCGAGGACACATGTGGTCCTCCGACCCGCAATGGAGCAGCGCCGCCGACCCTTCTCTTTTCCAAAACCCTCTCGGGTATTCCAGAAGCAGGCCTGTGCCCAGCACCGGGTATTTACAGACTGTAACTTTCCGCCACAGCATCTTACACAGTGACCACTCATTATCAGATCGTTTTCCATCCATTCTTGCAATAATAACACAATTCGTCACTCGGTTATTATGTTCAACAGTTCGCGCGGAACTCCAAAGAAAACGAAATACAATAATTTTTCGCTAACGGAAAATCTAAAAGATCGTAAAGCGTGGTTACGACCCCGACCGTCTGCGTTTCTATTTTATTATAGACTCACGGGTTTATAATAGGGGACATTCGGGATGTAATCTGCTTACACCTTGCGAGTAAAAGCGGCGGCGTACGGCTGCTGTTTCTAAAGTTAATACAGTATTGACCGGAGGCAGCGTAACGTAAATTTTAGTCGCGTACCGATGAATAGAATGCCCCTAGTTTCTACGATTGGCGACTGTCGTGTTCCGCTTTGAAAGGTGTAGAGAGTCAGTATGATTACGCAGGTTTTCCGTCAACAATTCATCTATATCTATCCTCGATTAAAACTGTTTGCAGATGTCCACGGGCTGCAGTAGCCCCCTTGCCGTCGTTAGCGATTCAAATGTTTCCGATTTCAACCGGAATTCGTACCTGGGAGCAACGAATTAGGACGCCGGTACGATGATCTCCGAGCCAAACGTCGGTAGTACATTCGTAACGACTCGCATTTTTTTTTTCTCTTTGCGTCAGCCAGACCGTGAACGTTGTGCAAGTCATTGAATAACAGTTAGTAAAAAATAATAATAAACCGTTCGGTTAAAGAGAGTAACTGCAGCTCGGTTAGATGCACGTCGCTGGAATCGCTGTGGCGTTTTGCTTTTTTTAACAATTCGTTATAGCGGAGCTAAGGTCGCGGCTACACTGTGGAGCGACAGCGGGCGTAGGGAGCGGGATACGTCTGTGATAGCGTTTTTAATTGTAGCAGTCCGTTTCTTTAATAGAATATATCTTTACATCTTTTGTTAATATTTACATATTCTATACAAATGCTATACATATTTGAAATTGTAAATTAATTTACATACTACTTTCTAAATATATCCTTTTTTTATCTTTATATAAATTTTATCCTTTTTTTAAAAAAAATAATGCTAAAGAGGAAAAAATTGCAGTTGTAATCACAAAAATGACTGAATAGATCATTCCATAAGTCCCTTACCTTAACAGCCTATAAGTAGTCCATTGCAGGCCATAGACCTCTCCCATAAGGAAGATTTAGCACAATCATCACGTTTGGCAAGCGTATTGAAGATCGCATTACCAAACACCTTGGGCTGGTATTTTTCGAGAACCATCCATAACCATTGGGATTTTTAAGACTTTTCCTCTTAGTCACCTTTTACGATATCCACAGGAAAATAGGGGGTAATTCTTTCGTCGATACTTCACTCGGCCAATCGCATAAATCCCAAAGTTCATATGGACAGACATAATAGTTAGTAGTAGTATCTTATATACATATGCGATACCTTCTTAAAACGCTGAAACGTCTTTTCCTTGCAATGGAGATGAAAACTTTTTATGTTTTCATTTTAATACTGTTATTTTGTTTCATATTTAGCTAATATAAATATTTACTATATAATTTTCTAATGTTACATATTATTTCAACTAAAATATAATAAAACTAAAAATTACATATCGCCATAAAACAGTTTCTGTTCGAAAATCGTACGAATTGTTCCTTCATAAATGTTCATCGGCAATGACCTAAAACGTGTATGAACTACGAAACAAACTCGAATTCTAGGTCATTTTGCGTAAAGATTTTCTAAATTACTAATGAAGCTAGATTGCAGACCTCGGTCTGACGAAGAAAATGTCCGATATTTCTAAAGTACTCTTCGAACTAAATAACAAAGAATCTAGATTGCCCGTAGTTATTCAAAGTTATTTAGCAGTTATACTAATCCCTTGTTAAATTTGTTAAACACACAAACTTTAACACGTAATTATACAACTAGTGCGCATTGTCAGTGATTAGTAACGGAATCGAGACGTGTTATCTCACCACAGGCAGTACAAGGAAGCTGAGTGTTGTTTTAATCTCGCCGTCGCTTGTCACTGTGCCCGTGCTCTTATTAGAAAACAGAAAGAGCTTTGAAAGTTTCAAATCGAAGTTTCACGCTACTGTTAATATTAGACTGTATACATTATAGATATTATACACTATTTAATTTGAGATAATGTAATGTGTAAAAAGTGTACGTTAATTTTTTAGTTGTCAGTACAGTCGAATGAGTTCATTGTAACAATTTAATGAAGTATATTAAAGTGTATGCATTACAATTGGAAATCATTAAAAACTTTAAACTACCACGCAACGTATTGTGAAAGTTCACGTCGAGTTCGTTTTTTTATAAGTAACTTGAGTAGGTCTTATAAATCATTGTTTTGTACTTTCTAAATACCGATCACTTACCAATGGAACCGAATGAACACCGTATCATCTCTACCACCATAGGTTCTAGAGCCAGGAGAGTCAAGAGTCAGAGGTCGACATTGGGTGAATTGAAAAATATTCGTCTTTCAATTAAAAATATTTAATTCCAGGTGCAACCAAGCGAATACTCTGGAGGATACGATTTCGGTGGTCAGGGAGGTGGTTCCCACGGTGGTGGAGACCACGACAGCTACGGTCAAGATTTCGGCGGTCACAGTTTCGGTGGTCAGGAATACGGCGGGCACGAATTAAAGGCACACTCTTACCCCGTTCACCAACATATAGAAGAAGAGAATCCCGAACCGATCAAACACTACAAGGAGATCGTCGTACCGGTGCCGAAGAACGTGGAGTTCAAAGTGAACCAGCCGATACTGATACCGGTTCCGCATCCCGTACCGATACAGATACCTGTTGCTAAGGCGGTCGTTATACCGATCATTAAAGAGGTCTCTATACCGGTCGAGAAATCCGTCCCGTACCCCGTGGAGAAGACTGTACATGTCCCGCGCTTCAAAGAGGTCCCCTTCGAGGTTGTCAAACATATTATAGTGCCAGTTGAAAAGCCAATCCCATTCAAAGTACCTGTGTATGAAACTATCATTCATACAAAGAAGGGCTCACATAAGATGTAGATTGTTGTTTGTTCGTTCCCTGTTGTTGTGTGTTTGTTGTTGTGTGTTTGTTGTTATGTTATGTTGTTGTATATTATTCGCATGTGATTATGTTGTTAATTTTATTATTTAATTTTAAGTGTTGTTGTTTGTTAATAAAAAAACCTGATTTAAATCATGATTTATATTTGTACACCTAGAAAGAAAGAAAAGTGGTTTATACACACACACACACCTGCGATCTATAAGAGTAGGCAGAGACTGAAGATTTCCGCGGTCGCCTAAAAGCGGAGGACAGACTACTTGTATCTATCTAACTGTACTAAAAGAGAACTGTACTTAAAGGTTTTTCAAATTTCAGGAACCCTAATTGATTCCAAGGTCAATAGACGATATCACACCATACAAAGTTATCCTGAAAGTTCACACAAAATTTAATTCTGTTTCTAAAATTAGGCCGGGGAAATCGCTGCACAATATTACAAGGGATTTAAAAGTTTCTGAATTATGATGTCGCGCAATAATTAATAATTGAATATACATATGAGCTATGGAAAAAAGAGAACTTAAGTTTTTAATTTTTATGAAGGTAAGGCAGCCTAGTGGTCAGGACGCACACTTTAGTTTTAGAGCGCGAGTGACCCGGGTTCAATCCCCGGTGCCGGCATCACTAAAATTGTTAATAGCAATTTTATTTGCTGTATTTACCTTTTGCTGTATTTTATTTATCATCATAATGTCACAATTATATATGTATACATATTTATATATATACATATATATATATATATATGTGGATGTTTATGTATGTACATAATTGTATTCGTAGTTTATTATATTCGTATATAATTAATTAATGTATTTTATATATATAGCGTATTAATGTTTTATTTTGTTGAACCTTTATTTTGTTTTATCTGTTACCGCCTTCGATGTTCTATCACTCCCAAAGGTAGACAGGCAGAGAATGCTTTTAGCATAATGTCCGGCTTTTGATCAGATAACGTACTCTTATATGGTTCAATGAAGAATAAATAAATAAATAAGTCCGCTAATTCGAGATGGTGTAGCGTGACGAACCCTTCCCGGCTCCATAATAACCCTCTGAGATATTTGTGAAGGACGCCTTTTCCCATCAGTGGGCATTTACAGGGTGCTACTTTATGTAACGTACATATATCTGCGTTGTATCTGTTTCCCTCCAGTTAAAATCTTTTGGTGAACAAACGAACAGTTAACGTGAGATAATCGTAAATTTCCGTAAGTAAAACCAAAAGGAACTCAGAAATAAAAGCTAAATTACAGCACAGTGAAACTCCATATTGTATTACTTTAATATTTATTATAAAAAAAAACATTATTTACATCCTGTATACGACAGGAACTAGAAATGCGCTGTCAGTCTGTCTATCTCGTAAAGGTCCGCCATGATCTCCTCCACTTTGGTGCCGATTTTTTTCGCGATCTGAAACATGAAACTTTCGTTTATTGAGCGTCACGCCAGTCGCTCCCGGGGGTAGGCGGAGTTTACGGATTTACAATTGGCACAACCAAACTGGTCAAACGGGCTTTCGACAAGCCATGAAATCATCAAAGTGTTTTCCATAGTCGTCTATTAACACACCCCCGCGAGAAGGTAGGGGACGGCAGGTGCCTATGGCGATACCACGCGGCTTCTATGCGAGCGGCCCGCCTGATGGTGAGCGACGGTACGTACCGGCGGTAAGTACCGGCCTTTATGAATATTTGCGAATGGGACGGGGAGAGGGGGAGTGGAGGGGTCACCGGCTACCCCACTCGCCGAATGATACGCAGAAGCACAAGATGCCTCCGTCTACTTCACCGCCGGTAAACCCTGCGAGGTCACGGTCCTGCCACGATGGAGCCGGCCCGTTCGAGCAGCAGCAAAAGCCGCCGCTTGGCTCCACAGCGTACAAAAGTCACTCTTCTTGAAGTTCGCTTAGTCGCAACTGTACGGTCGCAAATATCACTGGGGACTGCTAATTCCAGTACCCTGGATATTCGCTGTGTTATAAAAAAATATTTCACCACAATTCCGTGGGAAATTATTCCTGGATAAAATTATACCGTCTGATTTTACACATACACATAACCAGGTAACCATGTCTTAACACTTTTATTTTAATTTTTAATATATCAGACGCACGCATGCACGCACGCACGCACGCACGCACGCACACATGCACACATGCACACGTGCATGTCATTCGGGTCCAAACGAGGATTGCCTGGGCTTTGATAACAGGATGATGAAAGGACCTATACATATGTCTTCCCACAAATTCAGTACCGCTATGGTCGTTAAAGCTTAGTTATATTTATCAACCACAACTCACATCGTGCCTTTCCGCGGTCGGCATGGAAGTGTAAAGCGAGATGAGATCTCCGTCCAGCATCCCCCGAGCGGGACCGCCGCTTACTGTGCGCCGGGGACTTTTGTAAGTTCTGCAAACAGACGATATGTTATATGATAGAATATATGAAATAAAATATGTAAGTACAACAATAAACTGTACCGTATGTCTGCATCCGTATAGATCCGTGGGGGTTTCAGTTCGAATACAGCGCCTAACTCTTCTCTGGTATTAAATCCTGATATGACTCTCAACAATAGCATTTCAGTTGTTTCAAAGTTACGACACGACAAATGTTAACGGATTAACTTCTGTCTTTGCAAATTTATTCCCTGCAGTTGAATCCTCGGAATTAACACTTATTTATTGTGGAGGAAAAGTAATTAAAGGAAACAGAAAAATACTGCCATTCTCTAAAACCGTAGTTCCCAAAGTGATCCGGGTGGACCCCCAGGGGTCCACGGGAGACGCGACGGGTTCTACGTTGATGTGACAAAAAAATGGGGGTTCACAACTCGTAAGCGGGGGTCCATGAAAATTTATTTGCTTTCGATGGTGAAGAACTAAAATGTTGACTTGACTTCAAATGGATGGATGAACTTCCTGGAAAAAGGTGATTCCTACTTCACTTTCTTGACTTCACTTTCTTGACATCCACTCACAGCTCAATCAATTCTCACGGTTTTTTTTGTCGAAAACTATTAATTCGTGGTTGGAACTCAGCCGCGACGCAAGTTTCCATAGTTAAATCTAATTTTCACATTTTTGTCGAGTTTTGGGAATATGGTAGTAATGTAGCTGCAGGGGGTCCACCGGAACCAGGTAAATATTGAAAATAGTCTATGAGAAAACAAGTCTGGGAACCTCTGCACTAAAACTTGAATTGATTGATATTCATTGAAAATGGTATAACTTTTTAATGGCTTTTTAAAAAATATTTTATATTATTATTGCATATACAGGCTGGATGCGTAGTTACGATATTAAATTTAATCTCATATTCTACAGGCCATTTTAGGTCACACAGCATATCAATTGTTTCTGTACTGTACGCAATGTTGTAGTTTAGTCACAGGATACATTTATAGTTAACTAAACCTTCAACACCCAGCACTCTAAACCAACGTGTGAACCAAGGCGTGAATATATAAATATAATATATAAAATAATTCGACACCCAGGTCAGAGACCTCACCGACAGTCGTCCGGCGTCACACGTATGAAGTCGCCGACTCGCCGGCAATGTAATCCTGCGCGGTCGCCGCTCTCATCGAGGTCAATAAACTATTAGTCCTGACGAACAGCGCTTGTGTTTCATTTGTATAATTGATAATATTTTTTTCTTTTATTTGTTTCGTAATAATTTTATTCATTATTATTCAAATTATTATTACTAAAAATTTTTATCACGAAATGACAGTGAAGTCGTTTCCACTCTGCCGTGGCCTTGGTTTCTTCGAATAGATAGAATTTATCAACAGCGGCAACATAGGCAGCGGTAAATATAGTCAGATTCGCCAAACGAACAAACTCAAAAAAGAGAACGAATAAAGAAATAAAAAGAAGATAACCTGAAGGCGCGCGGATTAAGGCCGGCGATGTGACAGCAGTAGTTATTCATGACGTTCTGCAGCATCAGGAGTCTGCGGTACATCTTCTCGGTCACGGGCAGGACGTAACCGAGCCCGCCATCTAGTGTCGCTGCACGGAAACACGGTTTTTTTATTAACACTCACCAAGATAGTTTTAAAAACTTATTATCTCTTGTACTGCTCGTAGTTTTAGAAGAGAAAATAAGAAAGAAAGAGTAAAAGAAGAGTCATTTAGAAGAGAAGAGATGGACACAATTGTCAATATGATAAAGTTTCACCAAATGACAACAATCACAAGTATATATTTTTTTGATTTTGTAAAGACGGCAAACGAGCAAGCGGCCTACCTGCTGGTAAGAGATTACCGTCGCCCATGTACATCTGCAACGCTAGAGATGCTGCAGGTGCGTTGCCGGCCTTTGAGGATATCTCGGGATGGGAGGGAGGATGTGGAGGGGGCGGTGGGCCTCCGGTTACCACACTCACTGAACGAAACGCACTTCACGCAGACATTCTGCGGGGTTGTCGTACCAACCCGGTGGGACCGGCCGTTCGAGCCGTAGCTAAAGCTACCGCTTAGCTCTCCCACGTACCAAAAGTGTAAATTATAAAATGGAATGCCTAATTGCTCGTAATCATACTGGACCTGTATGCCCTGGAACACAACAGCCATACGTTTCCTTGATGATTTTTTCTTGCGACGTTTCTTATCAAACTTTTTTTTGGAAACGAAGTTTTTTAATTAAAAAATAATAACCTTCCAGGTAGTCAAGCACCGAAAAAGCGTTACATGAACGCACTTTAGTAACAAAGCTCGCGCGCGCAGCAGCAGTACTCTTATCACGAGAAGCGCCTACAACGGGATTGGAGGCCCGCGGCCTGGGCGCGCTACTCACTGAACATGGTGACGTGCCTGCGGTGCGTGGTCTCGGGCACGGCGCGCGCCGCGATGCGGAACATGGCGTGCACCTGCTGCCCCACGTGGTAGTCGCACTTGCGGATCAGCCGCTGCCCTGCCGGACGCATGCAACTTCGTTATCGTTATCTCTTTTTTTTATTGCGTACGCGGTGTCAAAATGTGACGCGCCAGTCCACCTGGTGGTAGATGGCTAATGCTTCCGACGATCCATGGACACCTGCAGGCTGTGTGCAATCGAGGGTGGTGGAATACCTCACAAGCCTGCAATTATACTGGCTCAGAATAAGTTTCGATTCGGAACTCAACAGTGGTAAAAGAGATGGTTCAACATTTATGAGTCCCGAAAATTAAAAAAAATAAAAATTTAATTCATATCATCATTTCAGCCTATCACAAGTCCATTGCTGAACATAGGCCTTCCCCGAAGATTGCCACGAAGCTCGGTCCCGAGCCACCTGCATCCATCGACTTTCCGCAACACTGCGCAGGTCGTCACTTTACACGTGGCTGCCACTCTAGAATGTTTCTTCCCCAACGGTTGTCAGTTCTGCGAGCTATGTGGCCGGCCCATTGTCACTTCAGCTTGCTGATCTTTACGGCTATGTCGGTTACCTTAGTTCCGCTGCGGATATCATCGTTGCAGACTCTATCACGCAGAGAAACACCGAGCATAGCCCTTTCCATAGCGCGCTGAGCAATTTTCACTTTCCTGATACGACCTGCACTGAAGGTCCTACTCTTGGATCCGTACGTCATCGCTGGCAACACGCTCCGGTTGTTTACTTTGTTCTTGCTGTTGGTTGGTATGGTTAATGAGATGAAAAAATATAGAATAAAACAAACATCAATGTCTCTGTTAACTTTAAGCCCAGGCATAACACCTTGCTCAATTGTTTTATAATCTGTCCGTTAAGCGTATCGTCTATTCTAATCGGATCAAGTAGTAAATTGCAACTTTTATGTGAACATTATGAAGATCCAACACAAAGTATGGCACCCACGTCACCATGTTTTTTTTTTACGAGTTTAAAGCAAGGCAACTGCTGGTAGCTGCATTCAACCTCTTGAATGACGTCACTCGCCGCTTACGTCTGTTTAGAATGCGAGGAAAATATTTTGAGGATATCCGAACAACCATGTGTATAAAGTAAAGTAATGTAGCAGTCTGTAAGGGCCCACGGCTGAGCAAAAGCCTCTTTCTCAAATATCTGAGAGGGTTTTGGAGTCGGGAAGGGCCCGCCGGGCTGCTCCAGTGCGGATTGGCGAGCTTCACATGTCCTCGAAATAATATTTTTTTTATTATTTCTCAGACATGCAGGTTTCCTTCACCGCCGAGCACGTGGTAAATGTTAAAATATAAAATACCAAAAACACCTTCTTTTTTTAAAAAAACATACGACTGTGCCAGACAATATAGCAGAAAGATAACTCGTATGTCTGTTCAAACGCGTCTTCCTTAAACGGTGGGACCGGCTGTTCGAGCTGCAGCTAAAGCCACCGCTTAGCTCTCCCACGTACCAAAAGTGTAAATTATAAAATGGAATGCCTAATTGCTCGTAATCATACTGGACCTGTATGCCCTGGAACACAACAGCCATACGTTTCCTTGATGATTTTTTCTTGCGACGTTTCTTATCAAACTTTTTGGAAACGAAGTTTTTAATTAAAAAATAATAACCTTCCAGGTAGTCAAGCACCGAAAAAGCGTTACATGAACGCACTTTAGTAACAAAGCTCGCGCGCGCAGCAGCAGTACTTTATCACGAGAAGCGCCTACAACGGGATTGAGGCCCGCGGCCTGGGCGCGCCACTCACCG
Source organism: Bhutanitis thaidina (assembly GCA_029286595.1). Lineage (NCBI taxonomy): Eukaryota > Metazoa > Arthropoda > Insecta > Lepidoptera > Papilionidae > Bhutanitis > Bhutanitis thaidina. Next base: position 1,064,355 of record JAGSMS010000043.1, on the reverse strand, counting down.
GAACGAAACGCACCACGCAGACATTCTGCGGGGTTGTCGTACCAACCCGGTGGGACCGGCTGTTCGAGCTGCAGCTAAAGCCACCGCTTAGCTCTCCCACGTACCAAAAGTGTAAATTATAAAATGGAATGCCTAATTGCTCGTAATCATACTGGACCTGTATGCCCTGGAACACAACAGCCATACGTTTCCTTGATGATTTTTCTTGCGACGTTTCTTATCAAACTTTTTGGAAACGAAGTTTTTAATTAAAAATAATAACCTTCCAGGTAGTCACACCGAAAAGCGTTACATGAACGCACTTTAGTAACAAAGCTCGCGCGCGCAGCAGCAGTACTCTTATCACGAGAAGCGCCTACAACGGGATTGGAGGCCCGCGGCCTGGGCGCGCTACCACTGAACATGGTGACGTGCCTGCGGTGCGTGGTCTCGGCACGGCGCGCGCCGCGATGTGGAACATGGCGTGCACCTGCCGCCCCACGTGGTAGTCGCACTTGCGGATCAGCCGCTGCCCTGCCGGACGCATGCAACTTCGTTATCGTTATCTCTTTTTTTTAATGCGTACGCGGTGTCAAAATGTGACGCGCCAGGCCACCTGGTGGTAGATGGCTAATGCTTCCGACGATCCATGGACACCTTCAGGCTGTGTGCAATCGAGGGTGGTGGAATACCTCACAAGCCTGCAATTATACTGGCTCAGAATAAGTTTCGATTCGGAACTCAACAGTGGTAAAAGAGATGGTTCAACATTTATGAGTCCCGAAAATTAAAAAAAAAATAAAAAATTTAATTCATATCATCATTTCAGCCTATCACAAGTCCACTACTGAACATAGGTCTTCCCCAAAGATTGCCACGAAGCTCGGTCCTGAGCCACCTGCATCCATCGACTTCCCGCAACACTGTGCAGGTCATCACTTTACACGTGGCTGCCACTCTAGAATGTTTCTTCCCCAACGGTTGTCAGTTCTGCGAGCTATGTGGCCGGCCCATTGTCACTTCAGCTTGCTGATCTTTACGGCTATGTCGGTTACCTTAGTTCCGCTGCGGATATCATCGTTGCAGACTCTATCACGCAGAGAAACACCGAGCATAGCCTTTCCATAGCGCGCTGAGCAACTTTCACTTTCCTGATACGACCTGCACTGAAGGTCCTACTCTTGGATCCGTACGTCATCGCTGGCAACACGCTCCGGTTGTTTACTTTGTTCTTGCTGTTGGTTGGTATGGTTAATGAGATGAAAAAATATAGAATAAAACAAACATCAATGTCACTGTTAACTTTAAGCCCAGGCACAACACCTTGCTCAATTGTTTTATAATCTGTCCGTTAAGCGTATCGTCCATTCTGATCGGATCAAGTAGTAAATTGCAACTTTTATGTGAACATTATGAAGATCCAACACAAAGTATGGCACCCACGTCACCAGGTTTTTTTTTACGAGTTTAAAGCAAGGCAACTGCTGGTAGCTGCATTCAACCTCTTGAATGACGTCACTCGCCGCTTACGTCTGTTTAGAATGCGAGGAAAATATTTTGAGGATATCCGAACAACCATGTGTATAAAGTAAAGTAATGTAGCAGTCTGTAAGGGCCCAGGGCTGGGCAAAAGCCACTTTCTTAAATATCTAAGAGGGTTTTGGAGTCGGGAAGGGCCGGCCAAGCTGCTCCAATGCGGATTATCGAGCACATGTCCTCGACATAATATTTTTTTTTATTATTTCTCAGACATGCAGGTTTCTTTCACCGCCGAGCACGTGGTAAATGTTAAAATATAAAATACCAAAAACACTTTCTTTTTTTAAAAAAAAAACAAACGACTGCACCAGTCAATACAGCAGAAAGATAACTCGTATGTCTGTTCAAACGCGTCTTCCTGCAAGGGTGTGCGGTGTTTGTTCGCTATCGAAACTGGGACACTAACCGCCGTAGCTCTCCCTGGCCTGCGGCTGGTACATGAACAGCGCCAGGTTGCCGTCCGCCTCGCTCACGAGGAAGCCCAGCGTTGTGTTGTCCACCATGAACTGCATGTCGTAGATCTGACGGGGAAAAATCTTTTTAGTATTAACTCTCTCTCTCTCTCTTACTCCAGACAATATAATAACAAAGAGCTATTTAGTGACTTTGTTCTGCGTGTGCATGTCATGACACGAGACGACAACAATACCTGTGCGCTGCGGAAGTCGCGCGACACGAGCGACAGAGTCCTGTGCTGGTGCTGGTAGCGCAGCAGCGAGATGGACTTGTACACGTCGGCCACCAGGATCAGGTTCTTCACGGCCAGCAGCCGGTGCACGTAGATCTGCGTGTCAATGAACGCCACGCCCACCAGGTCGTTGTCCTTCAGCTGCCAGAGGTAGATCTGGGAAAATTGGAACAGCTCTTTTTCATGTCAAATCGACAGAAATTGTATCCCCGAAATAAGATCTGTGGCGAACCCTCGAACCAGGTCAGCGTAGCTAGGAGCCGGCGAGGCTGGTGCTTCTGACTCAGGGCTATATATGGCACGTCGAAATACATTGTCTTTCTACATGGCCTCCAGTCCCACGTGATAACTGGAGGCCACGAGAAGTAAGATCTGGTCATTCCACCAGAGGATGCGGACCGGGTGGGGGAAGCGATATAAGTATATAACGAATATTTTAAATATTCGTTAACATTTTACTAAAATAATTACAACTTAAAACACACATATGTACATATCATTATACATACATGAATCAAACAAATCATACATATTACTGCAATAAAAACTCACAACAGGAGGTTCACTAGAGAGATTCCACTGTTGTATATATAAAACACATCTGATGTGCTTTTCGCTAATTACAGATACAATAAAATAATTCAATGACATGGACCTCACCTTCTGTCCCACGGCGGAGATGAGATAGCCCAAAACTTGGGCCAGGGCCGTCACCGGTCCCTTCTGCTCCTTCGCGTACAGCTCCTTGAACCTGTTCTTCGTCAGCGGCTGGCCCGGCTCCGGCACAACGTCTATAATGTCGTAGATTATTATCTGGGAAAGGCGATAGGTTACGTAATTCACATATAGTTACTTGTAAACGGAGGCGTTGTAACTGATCTACACCTACATATGTAGATAAGTCTCCCGGTGTCGTTCATATGTTGATAAAGAAACATTGCAGGGAAGGAATGTATGGAGAGAAAAAAATTATCTACTACTTAAACAAAAATATTCAGAGAAGAACCGACAAGATAGGACACATAGGATATCTTTAAGGCCAAAGTGAACAGACATCTAGGCAAGCGTGTACCATCCTAGGCCTCATCTTCGCCTTCCTGATGGCAAGATTTTCACTACGTAATAGTAGATGAGGGCCATATAATAAAAAGGAAAGCGGCGGCCTGTAAGCGCCTACTGCTGGGCAAATGCTTCCTTCTCGAATATTATGAGAGAGTTTTGAGCTGGGAAGCTCCGCCGCGCTGCTCCATTCGGGGTTGCGGGCTTTACTTATTCAGGAAATAATATTTTTTGTTATTAGTCAGACATGCAGGTTTCTTCACCGCCGAGCACGTGGTAAATGTTAAAATATAAAATACCAAAACACCTTCTTTTAAAAACATACGACCGTGCCAGAATGGGTTATAGCAGAAAGATAACTCGAAGCGTTCGTTCAAACGCGTTTTCCTAAACGGTGTGCGATGTTTGTTCGTTATCAGAAACTGGGACACTAACCGCCGTAGTTTCTCCCCGCCTGCGGCTGGTACATGAACAGCGCCAGGTTAAGGTCCGTCTTCGCTCACAATATAAAGCCCAGCGTTGTATTGTCCACCATGAACTGCATGTCGTAGATCTGACGAGGCAAAATCTTTTAGTATTAACTCTCTTACCCAGACAATATAATAACAAAGAGCTATTTAGTGACTTCTTTGTCGCGTGCATGCCGCGACACGAGACGACAACAATACCTGTGCGCTGCGGAAGTCGCGCGACACGAGACGACAACAATACCTGTGCGCTGCGGAAGTCGCGCGACACGAGACGACAACAATACCTGTGCGCTGCGGAAGTCGCGCGACACGAGACGACAACAATACCTGTGCGCTGCGGAAGTCGCGCGACACGAGACGACAACAATACCTGTGCGCTGCGGAAGTCGCGCGACACGAGACGACAACAATACCTGTGCGCTGCGGAAGTCGCGCGACACGAGACGACAACAATACCTGTGCGCTGCGGAAGTCGCGCGACACGAGACGACAACAATACCTGTGCGCTGCGGAAGTCGCGCGACACGAGACGACAACAATACCTGTGCGCTGCGGAAGTCGCGCGACACGAGACGACAACAATACCTGTGCGCTGCGGAAGTCGCGCGACACGAGACGACAACAATACCTGTGCGCTGCGGAAGTCGCGCGACACGAGACGACAACAATACCTGTGCGCTGCGGAAGTCGCGCGACACGAGACGACAACAATACCTGTGCGCTGCGGAAGTCGCGCGACACGAGACGACAACAATACCTGTGCGCTGCGGAAGTCGCGCGACACGAGACGACAACAATACCTGTGCGCTGCGGAAGTCGCGCGACACGAGACGACAACAATACCTGTGCGCTGCGGAAGTCGCGCGACACGAGACGACAACAATACCTGTGCGCTGCGGAAGTCGCGCGACACGAGACGACAACAATACCTGTGCGCTGCGGAAGTCGCGCGACACGAGACGACAACAATACCTGTGCGCTGCGGAAGTCGCGCGACACGAGACGACAACAATACCTGTGCGCTGCGGAAGTCGCGCGACACGAGACGACAACAATACCTGTGCGCTGCGGAAGTCGCGCGACACGAGACGACAACAATACCTGTGCGCTGCGGAAGTCGCGCGACACGAGACGACAACAATACCTGTGCGCTGCGGAAGTCGCGCGACACGAGACGACAACAATACCTGTGCGCTGCGGAAGTCGCGCGACACGAGACGACAACAATACCTGTGCGCTGCGGAAGTCGCGCGACACGAGCGACAGAGTCCTGTGCTGGTGCTGGTAGCGCAGCAGCGAGATGGACTTGTACACGTCGGCCACCAGGATCAGGTTCTTCACGGCCAGCAGCCGGTGCACGTAGATCTGCGTGTCAATGAACGCCACGCCCACCAGGTCGTTGTCCTTCAGCTGCCAGAGGTAGATCTGGGAAAATTGGAACAGCTCTTTTTCATGTCAAATCGACAGAAATTGTATCCCCGAAATAAGATCTGTGGCGAACCCTTGAACCAGGTTCGCGTAGCTGTAAGCCGGCGAGGCTGGTGCTTCTGACTCAGGCCTATATATGGCACGTCGTAATACACTGCCTTTCTATATGGCCTCCAGTCCCACGTGATAAACGGAGGCCATGAGAAGGAAGATCTGGTCATTCCACCAGAGGAAGCGGATCGGGTGGGGGAAGCGATATAAGTATATAACGAATATTTTAAATATTCGTTAACATTTTACTAAAATAATTACAACTTAACACACACATACGTACATATCATTACACATACATAAATAAATCAAACATATCCCACATATTACTGCAATAAAAACTCACAACAGGAGGTTCACTAGAGAAATTCCACTAGTGTACATATAAAACACATCTGTCTGTGCTTAGCGCTAATAACAGATACAATAAAATAATTCAATGACATGGACCTCACCTTCTGTCCCACGGCGGAGATGAGGTAGCCCAAAACTTGGGCCAGGGCCGTCACCGGTCCCTTCTGCTCCTTCGCGTACAGCTCCTTGAACCTGTTCTTCGTCAGCGGCTGGCCCGGCTCCGGCACAACGTCTATAATGTCGTAGATTATTATCTGGGAAAGGCGATAGGTTACGTAATTCACATATAGTTACTAGTAAACGGACGTGTTGTGACTGATCTACACCTCCATGCGTAGATTAGTCTCCCGGTGTCGTTCATTTGTTGATAAAGAAACATTGCAGGGAAGGAATGTACGGAGAGAAAAAATTTATCTACTACTTAAACAAAAATATTCAGAGAAGAACCGACAAGATAGGACACATAGGATATCTTTAAGGCCAAAGTGAACAGACATCTAGGCAAGCGTGTACCATCCTAGGCCTCATCTTCGCCTTCCCGATGGCAAGATTGAGGTCAAACGCAAGCCTATTTTTCATTAAAAAAAAACATTCTTTTTTCTTCTTATCGTTTCTTGGAAGACCGTTTCCGCTGAAAAACCGGTTTCCTTCGGTCACTAAAAATAATTACCTTTTTTTTTGTCCCCACTCACATAAACTATGGTCGCATCCCTTAGGTACGCATCGGTATCGCACACAGCGTTATCTCGCGCAGGTCTTCTGCACTCGTTGGATGAGATTTTCACTACGTAATAGTAGATGAGGGCCATATAATAAAAAAGGAAAGCGGCGGCCTGTAAGCGCCTACTGCTGGGCAAATGCTTCCTTCTCGAATATTATGAGAGAGTTTTGGAGCCGGGGAAGCTCCGCCGCGCTGCTCCATTCGGGGTTGCGGGCTTTACTTATTCAGGAAATAATATTTTTTTGTTATTAGTCAGACATGCAGGTTTCCTCACGATGTTTTCCGTCACGGTGCCGGCACCGGGGATCGTAATTTGTCCGCTCTATCGGCGCATCACAGAGTTTAGTCACAGAATCTGTATTTAGACAATTTTTCATATACTTTCGAGTCTATAGAAAGAACTTCTATCAATGTTAAGTATGTGATTCCGATCTGAAGGTGTCACCCGCGAGGGACCTAGACTGCGGGTCGCCGGCACGCGTCCGACTCGCTTTCCCTTTATGTTGCACGGACCGTGACATGCTAACACGCGCGAGTGTTGCCGACACCACCAGCGTCTCCCAGTGGAAGGATATGTCACAATCACAAAACATGTGTGTATACTTATATATTATAGCATAGCATAGCATAGCATAGCATAGCATAGCATTTAGTATATAACATAATTAATAGGTGTAATCTCGTATGTCCCCCTAATAAGGCGGACCACCCAGAAACATAGGCTTCTTCATAATTGTAAACTAGGATTAAGATGATAATTAAACATGGAATACACGCAAGACGTTTTCATTTAACACCTCCCAATGTACAACATTGCAGCCGCGTTTGAAAGACGGATATTGGCGATATGCTCCTTCACTTTAGGGCTTTGTTCAGATCACTGACAACCGGGCGCGGGGCGCGGGGCGAGGGGCGCGGGGCGAGGGGCGCGGGGCGATAGGCGCGGGGCGAGGGGCGCGGGGCGAGGGGCGCGGGCCGAGGGGCGAGGGGCGCGGAGCGAGAGGCGCGGAGCGAGAGGCGCGGAGCGAGAGGCGCGGGGCGCGGGCCGAGGGGCGAGGGGCGCGGGCCGAGGGGCGAGGGGCGAGGGGCGCGGAGCGAGGGGCGCGGAGCGAGAGGCGCGGGGCGCGGGCCGAGGGGCGAGGGGCGCGGGCCGAGGGGCGAGGGGCGCGGGGTGCCAAGATACCGCCGACTCTATATTACTTTTGCGCGCTTTGGTACACGTTTGATAATGATTGCCAATATACTAATTATACTTTCTAACACACTCCATTATTAAGTCCTACAACAATAAGGAGCAAACAGCAACGACATAAACGATAACTGATTTAGAAGGTCGACGAGGTCTAACAATCGATCCCTATTAATATAATACAAGTTTTTATTTGAAACTTTCAAGATGCTGTACAAGTTGTGATAGGTGTACCGACCAGTTATAAGGATGACTAATATTTTTTGTAGGAAGTATCATGGTTGTACTTTTAAAAATTTTTTAGGCAATTTGTGGAATTTTATGTTTATTTATTTTGTTACATTTTGATGAGAAAATTATGTCAAGTATACTCAGTTAACCGACTGCAATGTGTTTAAATTGGTATTTTGCATCGAAAAGAAAATAAACTAGTGATCGGATTTTTATAGTAATTTCGCTATGGGGGTCTGGAGGTATCAGTTCATTATGGAAAAGGGGTCTCTTGCTCAAAATAGTTTGGGAATCCCCGCTATAGAGAGAGAGTACAGTAAAGACACTAACCCTCCCCCTGGAAGTGATATCTTCACTGTAGTTGTAATTCGTCCCAACCGCTATGTAGCCTCTCAGCCCCGACCTGTGAAAAGAGATTTCTGAGTTAAAAATAATAAAAAAAAATAGATCGTCAACGTCACCGCCGAGGCCGGCGTGTGTTGGCTGCGGGGCAGGCCGGCCCGCCACGCACCTGGTGCCCTCGTACGAGAGCGCGACGTTCTTCAGGCAGGTGACGTGCTCCCACTCGTCGAGCTCGATCTTCGTGTTGGGTATCACCTCCCAGGACACGGGGGAGAACAGCATCACGGAGAAACGTTCCTGCATCGGGTACGGGAACCTGGAACACCGTTCTGCACATGAGTCGGAGTGGCTGGGTGGCAGGTACGCTGCACACACATGCTAAAAACCGGAGTTAAAGTCTCCGGTGCTGACTTCCTTATCGACCTATTCAAGTCCACCGCTGGACAAAGTCCTCTCCATGAAAGCACCATCCAAAGCCGGCATGTACCTTCTTGGATAGTTTGCCCGTATTCTACAACGCTTGGCAGGCTATTTAACGTGGTAGAGCCAACTCGTGGGGGTTAGTACCACGACCTCGCAGAATACCGGCTAGAAGAAGGAGCAGCTTCTGCTTCTGCGTTTCGTTTGGTGAGTGAGGCAACCGGAGAAACCTTTCCGCGCCCCTCCCCTACCCCACTCCTTCCCAATATTTCAAAAGGCCGGCAAGGCACCTGCTGCTCTTCTGGTGTTGCAGATGTACGTGGGCGTTGGTAATCACTTACGATCGGGCGATTAACTTGCTCGATTGCGACAAAAAAAACAATGATTCTAGTAGCCCGAATGATTCTAGCAGTTCACTCTGAGTTCAGTCGGTGGTGGTTCTCCTCACCTTGGAGTTGAAGTAGAGGAAGCCGTGCGGGCAGTTGGTGTTGTTGAAGGGCGCGAAGGTCGGCACCGCGCCCTCCGCGGCGCACAGCGGGTGCAGGCGCAGCTCCCCTCTGCTGGTGAGCAGCAGGAAGTAGGGGGTCTTGCCGCAGATGAACACGCCGTTGTAGCCACCCACGTTGCCTGAGGACCGATGGTGACGCAGTGAGCGACAGCAAAAACTTAAAGAAGGCCGCTACTAATCGTCCCACAGTTGGACAAAGTTTTTTTCTCGTTATTTAAGAGGCTTTGCAGTCGAAAGGATTTAATAGCGAATAATATAATAATAGTTCTGGAAATAAAATTATTTAATTATGTCTCAGACGTGCCGGTTTCCTCGGTATGTTTTCTTTCACCGCTGAGAACATGTGACAAAAATTGCAATTAGCAATTTTAAGTTTGTTTTGATATTAAAGCGTGTCGTTACAACTAGAGACGGTTCTAAGTAAGACAAGGCCTACATTTGTTGTATTCATTTTAAAATAAAAGAACTTTGTAGAAATACGTTTATAGGACTGAAGTAGTAACGAAATATATATATAAAGACGTAGGATATGCAATGAAATGAATGAATGAAATACACTTTATTGTACACCAATAGCAAAAATAGAAAAAAAAATAAAAGGAAACATAAAATACACAAAGGTACAATGCCCTCTTAGCTCTCGTCGGACCACCGTCTGATCCGGAGTGTAGTTAGTGCTCATCGCGCGCCGATCCCGAACGCGATCTGCGGGCTTCCGCCGTGTGTGGCACCATAGGTCGGCAGATTGGGATGGAATGCGGTCTTTCTTTGCTTCCTACCCATGGGGGCAGGTTTGCTTCTCGCTGGATGATCCCAACGCCGTTGCAGATTCTGTCACCGATGTGGTACTTCAGGAATGGAACTTTTATTCCGTTCTCTGCAGTGCCTGTCGGAGGTAAATCCCAGCCTTGGTTTGGTCGCACCTGCAAAATAGCGTCACGCCGAAAGCGGAAGTGCTACCAGGCCTGGGCCGATGCATCGGCGTCTCGGGATGCAAAACCAGTGCTCTAAAACAAGTACAACTCTGCCTCCAGGTCCTTCAAAAGAGTTATCGCTGCGGCAAAGTTAAAAGCGTGGCAGGAGAATTGGCGCGAGACTGGTTCGCCTCCCATCGGGATCCCGCGCATTCTGGTCTCTCGCCAAGGCTGTCCAGGAATTTCTGTCAGCCATCTCTCCCATCTCTACACAAGAGTTCGCTGGCCCATACTGCAAAAGAGAAAGCCGATCTCTTGAGCTCTTTTGCATCCAACTCGACTCCTGATGACCGGGGAAACTCTCCACCTACCATCCCGTGGTGTAAGTGCTCCATGCGGGAAATTCAGTTTCTGCAGAGCTCAGTGCGAAAGGCACCCGCTCCTGGACATTCATAAGTCGAGTGGGCCGGACGGAATCCTCCAATTGTGCTGAGGATGTGTGCCCTGAGTTGGCACCGGTTCTCACGCGTCTTTTCAGCACTCCTACTCTTCAGGCGTCCCGGAATCTTGGAAGACAGCATTTGTGCATCCAATACCCAAAAAGGCGACCGCTCTGATCCGTCCAACTACAGGCCTATTGCCATCACCCCTTGTTATCTAAAATAATGGGGTCCTCATCCTTTTTAACTCTGAAATTTGCCTGGAGGAACACCAGCTGATCAGTGACCAAACGGTGCAGTTTCCGTCATGGACGATCAGCTGGTGATCTTCTGGTTACTGACTCACCGATGGGCAGAAGCAGTTGAGTCTAAGGGGAGGCTTTGGCGGTTAGTCTGGACGTAGCGAAAGCATTTGATAGGGTTTGGCATAAAGCGCTTCTTTCAAAGCTTTCATCTTACGGGTTCCTGAGATTGTGCAACTGGGTCACCAGCTTCCTCACGGATCGGAGCATCAAGGTTGTTGTCGACGGTGCATGCTCGGACCCCAAACCCGTGAATGCTGGTGTTCCACAAGGCTGTGTGCTATCTCCCACTCTGTTCCTTCTGCATATCAACGACATGCTACAAATCAGTAGCATTCATTGCTATGCAGACGACAGCACGGGTGATGCCCTATATACAGGCCGTGCGAATATTTGTCGGGAACACGTCGACGAGTGCCGGAACAAACTTGTGTCTGAAGTCGAGACCTTGTTATTCAAAGTCTCGGATTGGGGTCGACGTAATTTGGTCCTATTCAACCCCAAAAGACACAGGTTTGCGCGTTCACCAAGAATCCCTTTGTCGTTTCTCCTCTTTTTGAGAACATTCCCCTATTGGCTCAGCCAGTATCAGAATCCTTGGTGTTGACATATCAAGCGACGTTCAGTTCCGTGGTCACTTGAGGAAAAACAAATTGGCCTCCAAAAGTTTGAAATGTAGTAGCGACGGTAATCACTTACCATCAGGTGAGCCGCACGCTCGTTTGCCCCTTCTTCTATAAAAAAAAAAAAAGGCGGATGCCAGTGCCAGAGCGCCAGTAGAGCTCGTACGGTACATTAGTATTGTGACGTGAAATCGAAGCTGCTAGCTGTTTAGCTAAGTTTGTTTCGGTAACCAAGGTAACCGGAAAGCAAATTCATTATATTTAGTTGTTGTAAAGTTGCAGTTCATAAACATATTGCCCATATCCCTCTCACCCAAATATCCTTAAAGGCCAGTTAGCACTTGCAGCACCTATGGTGCTGCAGATGTACGTGGGCGACGGTAATCACTTACCATCAGGTGAGCCGCACGCTCGTTTGCCCCTTCTTCTATAAAAAAAAAAAAAGGCGGATGCCAGTGCCAGAGCGCCAGTAGAGCTCGTACGGTACATTAGTATTGTGACTTGAAATCGAAGCTGCTAGCTGTTTAGCTAAGTTTGTTTCGGTAACCAAGGTAACCGGAAAGCAAATTCATTATATTTAGTTGTTGTAAAGTTGCAGTTCATAAACATATTGCCCATATCCCTCTCACCCAAATATCCTTAAAGGCCAGTTAGCACTTGCAGCACCTATGGTGCTGCAGATGTACGTGGGCGACGGTAATCACTTACCATCAGGTGAGCCGCACGCTCGTTTGCCCCTTCTTCTATAAAAAAAAAAAAAAAAAAAAAAAAAAAAAGGCGGATGCCAGTGCCAGAGCGCCAGTAGAGCTCGTACGGTACATTAGTATTGTGACGTGAAATCGAAGCTGCTAGCTGTTTAGCTAAGTTTGTTTCGGTAACCAAGGTAACCGGAAAGCAAATTCATTATATTTAGTTGTTGTAAAGTTGCAGTTCATAAACATATTGCCCATATCCCTCTCACCCAAATATCCTTAAAGGCCAGTTAGCACTTGCAGCACCTATGGTGCTGCAGATGTACGTGGGCGACGGTAATCACTTACCATCAGGTGAGCCGCACGCTCGTTTGCCCCTTCTTCTATAAAAAAAAAAAAAGGCGGATGCCAGTGCCAGAGCGCCAGTAGAGCTCGTACGGTACATTAGTATTGTGACGTGAAATCGAAGCTGCTAGCTGTTTAGCTAAGTTTGTTTCGGTAACCAAGGTAACCGGAAAGCAAATTCATTATATTTAGTTGTTGTAAAGTTGCAGTTCATAAACATATTGCCCATATCCCTCTCACCCAAATATCCTTAAAGGCCAGTTAGCACTTGCAGCACCTATGGTGCTGCAGATGTACGTGGGCGACGGTAATCACTTACCATCAGGTGAGCCGCACGCTCGTTTGCCCCTTCTTCTATAAAAAAAAAAAAAAAAGGCGGATGCCAGTGCCAGAGCGCCAGTAGAGCTCGTACGGTACATTAGTATTGTGACTTGAAATCGAAGCTGCTAGCTGTTTAGCTAAGTTTGTTTCGGTAACCAAGGTAACCGGAAAGCAAATTCATTATATTTAGTTGTTGTAAAGTTGCAGTTCATAAACATATTGCCCATATCCCTCTCACCCAAATATCCTTAAAGGCCAGTTAGCACCTGCTGCTCTTCTGGTGTTGCAGATGTACGTGGGCGTTGGTAATCACTTACCATCAGGTGAGCCGCACGCTCGTTTGCCCCTTCTTCTATAAAAAAAAAAAAAAAAAAGGCGGATGCCAGTGCCAGAGCGCCAGTAGTGCTCGTACGGTACATTAGTATTGTGACGTGAAATCGAAGCTGCTAGCTGTTTAGCTAAGTTTGTTTCGGTAACCAAGGTAACCGGAAAGCAAATTCATTATATTTAGTTGTTGTAAAGTTGCAGTTCATAAATATATTGCCCATATCCCTCTCACCCAAATATCCTTAAAGGCCAGCAAAGCACTTGCAGCACCTATGGTGCTGCAGATGTACGTGGGCGACGGTAATCACTTACCATCAGGTGAAATGCTTGAACGTTTTGCCACCTTTCCCATAAAAATAAAAGTAACTTTTAAACACAGTTCTGGAAAGGTAACTTTAATAGTTATGAATGAATGTGAATGTTTTTTTTCTAAATTGAAATCGAATAGTCTCGCTATTAGGGACGATTTTCACCTGTCGCCCTTGTTCTCCAACGACTTCTCCTTGTCCTCCCCGTTGAAGCGGTAGTAGGAGGTCTGCGGCGTGGAGACGGAGGACACGAGGCAGTAGGTGCGCGACTCCATGTGGAAGGTGACGGCGTGCGGCGTGGCGCGCAGCGGCACCTTGCGCACGGCCCACGGCGCGTCGTACGACAGGTGCGCCGCCAGCAGGCAGATGCGCAGCCAGCCCTGCGCACCACCAGCGACACCGTTGCAATGCAATAGGACACGCACAGGCGGTGAGTGAGGGAGAATGTCGCAGTTGCAGATGGGGGGTGGTCACTCCCAAGGACCGAGATGTAATGGAATCTCTATACCTTTCGAACAGGCTTGCAGCAATGGTTGCTTGGCGGCTGAAAACTGTACGTGGTAGAGCCAACTCGTGGGGGGTTAGTACCACGACCTCGCAGAATACCGGCTAGAAGAAGGAGCAGCTTCTGCTTCTGCGTTTCGTTTGGTGAGTGAGGCAACCGGAGAAACCCTTTCCGCGCCCCTCCCCCCTACCCCACTCCTTCCCAATATTTCAAAAGGCCGGCAAGGCACCTGCTGCTCTTCTGGTGTTGCAGATGTACGTGGGCGTTGGTAATCACTTACGATCGGGCGATTAACTTGCTCGATTGCGACAAAAAAAAACAAAGTTTTCACTCAAATAGTTCATCTCTTGGATGTCTATATAAGTGTGGTTTATAAAGAGAAAGATAGATATATAAAGATAGCGATAGTAAAGGTAAGGTTCCCGAATGATTCTAGCAGTTCACTCTGAGTTCAGTCGGTGGTGGTTCTCCTCACCTTGGAGTTGAAGTAGAGGAAGCCGTGCGGGCAGTTGGTGTTGTTGAAGGGCGCGAAGGTCGGCACCGCGCCCTCCGCGGCGCACAGCGGGTGCAGGCGCAGCTCCCCTCTGCTGGTGAGCAGCAGGAAGTAGGGGGTCTTGCCGCAGATGAACACGCCGTTGTAGCCACCCACGTTGCCTGAGGACCGATGGTGACGCAGTGAGTGACAGCAAAAACTTAAAGAAGGCCGCTACTAATCGTCCCACAGTTGGACAAAGTTTTTTTCTCGTTATTTAAGAGGCTTTGCAGTCGAAAGGATTTAATAGCGAATAATATAATAATAGTTCTGGAAATAAAATTATTTAATTATGTCTCAGACGTGCCGGTTTCCTCGGTATGTTTTCTTTCACCGCTGAGAACATGTGACAAAAATTGCAATTAGCAATTTTAAGTTTGTTTCGGTAACCAAGGTAACCGGAAAGCAAATTCATTATATTTAGTTGTTGTAAAGTTGCAGTTCATAAACATATTGCCCATATCCCTCTCACCCAAATATCCTTAAAGGCCAGCAAAGCACTTGCAGCACCTATGGTGCTGCAGATGTACGTGGGCGACGGTAATCACTTACCATCAGGTGAAATGCTTGAACGTTTTGCCACCTTTCCCATAAAAATAAAAGTAACTTTTAAACACAGTTCTGGTCAGGTAACTTTAATAGTTATGAATGAATGTGAATGTTTTTTTTTCTAAATTGAAATCGAATAGTCTCGCTATTAGGGACGATTTTCACCTGTCGCCCTTGTTCTCCAACGACTTCTCCTTGTCCTCCTGCTGAAGCGGTAGTAGGAGGTCTGCGGCGTGGAGACGGAGGACACGAGGCAGTAGGTGCGCGACTCCATGTGGAAGGTGACGGCGTGCGGCGTGGCGCGCAGCGGCACCTTGCGCACGGCCCACGGCGCGTCGTACGACAGGTGCGCCGCCAGCAGGCAGATGCGCAGCCAGCCCTGCGCACCACCAGCGACACCGTTGCAATGCAATAGGACACGCACAGGCGGTGAGTGAGGGAGAATGTCGCAGTTGCAGATGGGGGGTGGTCACTCCCAAGGACTGAGATGTAATGGAATCTCTATACCTTTCGAACCGGCTTGCAGCAATGGTTGCTTGGCGGCAGAAAACTGTACGTGGTAGAGCCAACTCGTGGGGGGTTAGTACCACGACCTCGCAGAATACCGGCTAGAAGAAGGAGCAGCTTCTGCTTCTGCGTTTCGTTTGGTGAGTGAGGCAACCGGAGAAACCCTTTCCGCGCCCCTCCCCCCTACCCCACTCCTTCCCAATATTTCAAAAGGCCGGCAAGGCACCTGCTGCTCTTCTGGTGTTGCAGATGTACGTGGGCGTTGGTAATCACTTACGATCGGGCGATTAACTTGCTCGATTGCGACAAAAAAAAACAAAGTTTTCACTCAAATAGTTCATCTCTTGGATGTCTATATAAGTGTGGTTTATAAAGAGAAAGATAGATATATAAAGATAGCGATAGTAAAGGTAAGGTTCCCGAATGATTCTAGCAGTTCACTCTGAGTTCAGTCGGTGGTGGTTCTCCTCACCTTGGAGTTGAAGTAGAGGAAGCCGTGCGGGCAGTTGGTGTTGTTGAAGGGCGCGAAGGTCGGCACCGCGCCCTCCGCGGCGCACAGCGGGTGCAGGCGCAGCTCCCCTCTGCTGGTGAGCAGCAGGAAGTAGGGGGTCTTGCCGCAGATGAACACGCCGTTGTAGCCACCCACGTTGCCTGAGGACCGATGGTGACGCAGTGAGTGACAGCAAAAACTTAAAGAAGGCCGCTACTAATCGTCCCACAGTTGGACAAAGTTTTTTTCTCGTTATTTAAGAGGCTTTGCAGTCGAAAGGATTTAATAGCGAATAATATAATAATAGTTCTGGAAATAAAATTATTTAATTATGTCTCAGACGTGCCGGTTTCCTCGGTATGTTTTCTTTCACCGCTGAGAACATGTGACAAAAATTGCAATTAGCAATTTTAAGTTTGTTTTGATATTAAAGCGTGTCGTTACAACTAGAGACGGTTCTAAGTAAGACAAGGCCTACATTTGTTGTATTCATTTTAAAATAAAAGAACTTTGTAGAAATACAACGTTTATAGGACTGAAGTAGTAACGAAATATATATATAAAGACGTAGGATATGCAATGAAATGAATGAATGAAATACACTTTATTGTACACCAATAGCAAAAATAGGAAAAAAAAATAAAAGGAAACATAAAACACACAAAGGTACAATTGGCGGCCTTATCGCTTAGAAGCGATCTCTACCAGGCAACCATTTTGCAGAGGAAATAATGACCAGTGAGCAAGGGTTAAGGCGTACAGCCTTACAAAAAGCAAGTTACAAAAAAGTGAAAATATAATAAACATATATTAATATATACACATATATATATATACTCTAACATATACTGATATATTTATATACATATAAATAAATACACAATATATACCCAGACATATAAAGGAACATAAAGAGTGAAGAATAAATAATATAAGAGCCATACGACGCAAGGAAAAGTAAGTGTTAAAGGATAAACTGACGTCCCGTCAAATATAATACCAGGTAAAGTAGGAATATTAATACGGGTAACCAATTTTTTACTTTTTATCACAATCAAAAGATCACTTGGAACAATAGAAAATTGAGAGAACGCGAGCGAAGTCGCGGGCAGCCGCTAGTTTACAATACAATTTCAGTACGAACAATTTATATAACACAAATAAGTTAAAATGTGCGTTAGTCATTCGTACTGCTCACCGAAGTACCGGAGCTGGCGCACGCCGTCGCGCAGCATGGCCGCTTCGTAGCCGTCGTCCGGGCGCGCGGCCGCGCTCGCGTCGCAGCCGAACGGGAACGCGGCGCGCACGCGCGAGAACCGCATCTTCAGGTTGCCGCGCGGGTACTTGTAGGCCTGCAACGTGTCCCATCAAGGTCTGTTGTAATAGGGATTACCCAGAACTGCATGTAATAATAATTGCTGAACCATCAGTCACGTCAGTCCCGCTTGCGACTTCGCTCCGAGTGCACGTGTGCTCGCCTCCGGTTTGAGCAGCCATATCACAGTGCCGGAGTGTTTCGCACCGGGATGTGTCGTTAAGTCTGTCAATAGGTCGTTAGTGGGACCCACAGCTGCGGGTCCCTACTTTCGGGACTATTAATATTTCGTCCCCCTTTCAACTTGCGGGCCTACGCTCCCGCAAGTCTCTATAGACGAAGCTGTAAAGGCCTCCGGGCCAACAGCGACGCGGATGGGTTTTTAGTCGGTATGTTTCTCCTTCCGAGATCCGAGTCCGACATGACCCAATTGCCGGGAGGCCAGCAACTGGGTATGCGTAAAGAATTTTCCATCCACGGGGGAAAAAAATCAATCACGTCGCATTTGCACGTGATGCGTTGCATTACGATTATTGTACTTTCGATACCAGAGTCAGTCGGTTTACGAACTTCGTAAAGGACACACTTTACTCAATCATTTAACATTCTATTACCTGTAATATACTATTTCTTCAATGTGTGTCAATAAAAATTTCTTAAAAAAGACTTTATCTTCCCACCCCGTAACCATGCCCGCGCAATATTTAATTTAGTTGTTATTTTATTGTAACAGACGAAATGGTACAAGGTCACCCCATTTCCGGTCAATGCCTTCAAATTAAATTTTTCTATTCAAATACACATACACACCCTACACACGTAGGTGTTAATGAGTGGAAGACGCCTCCCCTGCCTAGGAGTCGTCTGGGTTGCCACCACACTGTTATCTATTTCTGCCACCCGATAGCAGTGCAAGTACTGTTGTGTTGCGGTTTGGAAGTCACAGAGAGCCAGTGTTATTACTGTCTGTGAGACATTCCGTCAGTCCTCAGGAGTGATAACAGTTTTTTTTTGTAGGAGAGGGAGCAGACGAGTAAGTGTTTACCGTCGCTCACGTACGTCTGGAACACCAGAGGAGCTGCAGATACGTTGCCGGTCTTTAATGATATTTAAGGGATGGGAAAGAGGGTGGGGGCTCCAGTTACCACAATCACCGAACGAAACGTATAAACACAAGATCCCTCTACTTAACGCCGATGTTATGCGAGAAGAAACTCCCTTCAGAACTGTACCTGGTATATCATGAGCGGCTCCCCTTCCAGCCGCAGCAGCAGCAGCACGCGCGAGGCCTTGTGCCCCAGCCCCACCACCAGTATCTCCTTCAGCCGCTCCACGTCTGCGCTGCGTCCTCCTCCGCAGAACTCCTCCTCGTCCACCGGATGGCTTTCAATGGGAACCGACTCCAGGCTGTCCGCGAGAATCTGCATGAGACGTCATAATCAGGCCTGTTAACCTGCTTGCGTGAATTCGGCAGTAATCGTCACAGATACCAGTTTCAATTTGATGCTGCGCTCGACTCGCGCAGAGGATAAGCTAGTGCACTAGACACAATATTCGACTTAACTAACCTCCAAGATGTAATCCTTGAAACTAAATATCCATCGTAAGTCTATATAAACGCGCAATGGACCCCCCAGGTCCGATGCAGCATGGGTCCTGTGAAGCCTGTACCGGATCATTTAAAATGGTAACTGTTACGCCTGAGAACTAGTACACAATACCCCCCCCCTCTGTCTCTCTCTCTCTCTCTAATAATATAACGTGACAACCGTGAGAAGAAAAGGGATGGCAGACTCTTACAAGATAAAGTCCCCTATCTCCTCCACCGCTTGGGGGTCACACACGGTAAACGAAAGGGAGACTACGTGGCAGCTCAGAAGGGGGAGAAGGGGATTGTCATTATTACGAAGCGCCGCTTTCGCTTTTTGCAGCCAATAGCAAACAACAGTCGGCGGCTGTAGAGCTGTTTGAAAGGTAAATAATTACGGGCTACGAGGCATTCCATCTTAGTTCCTCAGGGGACCTTCTCCCATTTGAAGTTAGCTGGTGGAGCTGTGGCGTGTACCGCGGGGACCTTGTCTCGGCCCCGCACCGCGCAGAACTCACCCCGTGTCCGGCGCAGACGTCCCTCACGAGGAAGCTGAGCCTCATCTCGGGCAGTGAGTATATCTCCAAGTTGCCGTTGTCGCGGACGACGAATAGCCAGAAGGTTGGCTTAACTTCGTTCAGATGGCGTTTCCACCAACGGGATATACGCCGCGGTACGCCGGGGTTTTTCGATTGCTCCGCTAACATTATCTGCAATGATTATTATATTTCTATATTTATTAGAATCACCGACTTAATAGCCGAGTAATTAAAATGAAACTCATGCGTCATTAGTCAGTTAACTGACCACGACAAGAGCGCCGACATCGCAGGATTTCTTTGTCGGCGAATCGGCGATTTGAAACACGGACAGCGGACACCGGCGCGAACGACCGAATAGGTTTTCATCTTTGGATTAGATTTCGTATGTCTAGTTGACTATTAGCGCAAATATTGAGTCAAAGGAACAAAAACTTAAAAGATATCCTGTCACTAAAATACTTACATAATTGATATTTGGCGAATGACCTAGAAATGGTCTAGAGAATACGTGGTTAAATTTAATGTCATAAAGTGCATACAAAAAACCTATAGGATCCTGTACTCACGCTAGCCATGGAGGCGGGAGTCTGATCACCCCCGTACAGCAATTCGTCTTCATCGTTCAACTCGTACACGGCGCCCGGCTTGAAGCCCTCCGCCTTCACGTTCTTCCCCTTCATTTTACCAGTGAACTCCCCCTTAACCTATAATCAAAATTACATTTTTTATTTAAACCTGTTTTTGTACATTATATTTTTGTATGTTTGTAATGAATAAACTCGAAAAATACTGGTCCGATTTCAAAAATTCTTTCACCATTAGAATGCTACATTATCCCTGAGTAACCTGGGCTATATTTATTAATAGAAAAAATTAGGGATCCCCACTGAAACTTCAATAATGTAACCCAAGCTGTAAAAAAATTTGCCATAAAATGATGATTGAACAAAAAAATTTTCAACAATATTAAAGAACAATCAATATCTACAAGAAACTTCGCGATACCATACGTTCATCTACGGCGCTATGTCACTTATAACTACTTTTTTCCATTTGAAAAGTTAATAGAAATAACAGCGAAAATCAGACCATGTATACCTTTATAATAATCCTTATCCAAATAAATTATTTTGTATTCAAGACTGTTTCAATACCAGTAGATAATTTTTTGAATTATTCAAGTCGGATTCCATTCAAAAGATATTACGAATTTTAAAATGTCAATCTATACAAAATAAAGTACATAATACTAAAAAAACTATATGAAAAAAATATTAAAATTTAAAGAAATGATATTAGAGAATAAAAATAGGTTTACGGATAAAATATAAAATTTAAATAGTAACTTAAAAAAAAAGATTTATGTCCTGCATAAAGATACATTTAATCTACGTTTATCCCAAAACGTTTAAAAAATAAATGCCAACCCGTGCCTTCGCACGGTTCGCCAGTTCATTATAATTAGACCCGGCGACGAAACTTGGTAATCTCTGTCTACCCCTATAGGTGACAGTCGTGAGTGAGTGAGAGAGACTAACATATTCATCATCGACATCAACCCCGGCGGTCTAAACCACGTCAAGCACAGAAGTCAGCATCATCACAACGCTAAGCAGTCTCAGCAGCATTACTGAACGCTTCCAGATCTTACCCATCTGGATATTTAAGGTCACGCATATTCGAAATAAATATTTTAAGAAAGATGATCCTCTAACAACAGATCACCGTGTTCAAAGACATGTACATTTCTATTGGCACCCATAAGGATACCAGCCATGCCCTTATTATAATAACTTAAGCATAAACTTTATTAAATTCAAATTAAGATTTTGAATAGAATTTAAAAAAAGAGTTCAATTTTTTTTTTATTTTTTACGATTTTATTCTATTAAACAGAAATGGTATCAACAGCAAATGGTACTCTATGGGGCGTATTCTAAATAAGGAATAGATATGGGCCAAGTATTGCACCCTGCGGCACACCCATTGTAACAGTCAACCCGGAAGAACCAAGCCATGCGAACTCGAGTTATTATTGGATAAGATATTTAATTTTACCTGAACATTTTCTAGATCGGCCGAAGTAAACAATCCACTGAGGTCGCGATAGGGCATCGCTCTGACTAGAGCCGGCCGGGCCGGCACGCCTTGACGTGTTGGAGCCAATCGCGCGGACTGGTGGACAGACAAACAAAATATATAAGTATCTAAATCAACGGCCATTAAACGGTGGCCGTAGGCACTCCTGGCACTTACCATTGGGTCCCTAGGGCGGAGTTCGCGCAGCGCCAGCACCGCGGCGCGCCCGCAAGTGGACTGCACGCACACGTACGGGTCGGCCACCGCGCCCGCCATCGCCACCCACTCCAGCTGGATCGACTGCAGCTGCACGCCGTCTGCAATGACGAGCAGATCGCATTAACACACATCCTGCTCTTGAATGGTAAAATGACTCCTCTCTTTTAATAAACTGGTGAAACTAGACTTTCCTGTTCTTGGAGGGTGAAATGACACAAGAATTGTGTATTTAAAAGGCACTGATGAGAATAAATCTGGCGCACTAAATATTTTCAAAGAGATCAAAATGCTAACTATGTGTATATTATCCATTCAAATTGCTCGCCTTTGGCTTTGATACAGACCTTTTAACTTACAGAATTTATTTATTTTATAGAAAATAGGGGGAAAATCGAGCAAGCGGTTCACCTGATGGTAAGTGATTACCGTCGCCCACGTACATCTGCGACACCAGAGGAGCTGCAGGTGCGTTCCCGGCCTTTAACGATATTTGGGGTCGGAAGAAAGAGAGGTGAGGGGGATAGGTCGCTGTAGTTGCAGTTCATAACATATATTGGTAATATTTGATATTCACACAATAGCCCGGCTAGCTCAGTCGGTAGAGCATGAGACTCTTAGTCTCAGGGTCGTGGGTTCGAGCCCCACGTTGGGCGACGTAATTTTTAATAGTTTTTTGAATGTAAAATTTACTACTTACATCGTTTTTGACAGTTTTAAAAATATTGTTAAAAAATTAACAGCATAATGAGTTAACATAACAACTCTGCACTAGGATTTAGGTAAATAAAATATTCAAGTTGTCAGAAATAAGTAAATGTAAATTGAGGACAAGGCTATATGATCTTTTTTTATATAAAATAGGCTTACGTTTGACCTTAAACTCGCTTGATGGAAGGCGAAGATGAGGCCTTTGATGGTACACGTTTGCCTAGAAGGTGTCTGTTCATTTTGGCCTTAAAGATGTCCAGATTATAGCGTTCCGGAAAAACTGACCTCGGCAGAGAGTTCCACTCCTCAGCCGTCCGCATAAAGAAAGAAGAGGCAAACCGCTTACTGCGTAATGGAGGAATGTCTACAACATGAGGGTGAAACTGCTCGCCGCGTCTAGTCGTTCGGTGATGGAAAGGGGAAGGGGGTATCAGGTTATGCAAAACCTCCGCACACTCTCCGATAGAAAACCGAGAGGCAGGCCACTCGTCTACGGTGTTCGAGGCTTAGAGGATTTGCCTCCACAAGCGAGTCACTGCCTATGACCCTCATCGCTCGGCGCTCCAACGAGTCCAAAGTATCCAGCTGATATTTAGCAGAACCATCCCAGAGATGGGAACAGTATTCCATGTAAGAGCGGACTTGAGCTTTGTATAGATTCAAGAGCTGTTCCGATGTGAAGTACCGTCTCAGCCCGGAGAGGATACTAAGTTTTTTTGGCAGCAGTGTTTGCTATGGACTCGATGTAGAGACCGAAATTTAGATTAGATCTAGATGTACATGACGTGTCGTGTCGAGTAATATTTATTATGTTGTTATGACACTCCAATGTATTTGATCTTGTATATAACTATCATACAGTTATATACAAGATCAAATACATTGGAGTAAAAAATAATTGTGTAATGTTCGTGGAATGGGAATAAAAAAATATCGGTATAAGGTTATATGTATGAAAACAAGGAAATGTTTATTAGCTCCTAGTACTTCAAACAGGAGCTCTTAAGCCTAACCTTTAACGTTGACAGTTGGCAGCATTGGCATGTCTGCCTACCCTGCTGCCGTGTCGCACTTACTTCGTATGAGCCTGATGGCGGTGGTGGTGACCTGCACCATGTACTTGTTGTTGCCCAGGTTGCCCGCGAACACAGTGGGCGCCCCCGTCATGAACCCAGAGTTGTCCACTTCGTTGATCTCCTGGCCGGTTTGAAGGATCTGCAGAATATGGACGGACCTGATAACTGTTTGACGTGGCGGCGTGGTCGGTTCGACCTGGATCAGCATGGAGGAGAGTGGCAATACATGCATTCCAACCTAACTCCGCGAACGTGACAACGTGCCTTGTTATAATATTGTTTTATATAAGTCTCCTCCTATCAGATTAATATGAAACAATGGTGCTGAAGATATCCTGTGAGTGTATTAGATAAGTATGGCTTGCATGACTAGCTGCGAGAGTGCGGGAATCGAATCCGCGAACCGCAGCGCCACAGACAGACGCCTGAACACTCGGCCACCGACCACCGGCCACCACGTCGTAGAAGAGAGGAACGAGGGAAGGAGCAGAAAAAGAAGAGAAAAAATTAAAAAAACAGAATGAGGAACGGTAAGACGAACTGAAAGGTGAAGTACAGGAAGAGACGTAAAACTGGCACCCAGCAGCAAGTCAAAATGTACGATTCGAAAATGAAGATGTCAGAACTGCCATCATTCTATCGGCAGAGCCACGTTGGTTAGCTGGCAGGGTGCACCACCTGCAGGTGAGCTTGGTATTTGGAGAAAATGATGGCACATTTCCCAATGCACTCCTCCGCTAGTAATACAATAACCCTGGTGAACTTTTCTCCGCGACGAGGTTCATCCTGTCAAGATGAGCACGCGGCATTCGAACACCGTGATCGTGCCGAGGCTGGCTTATTCATAAACACCCTCAACTAGAGCCATGAGAGCAGGATAAATGCAGTAGAAATAAGAGCGTCAAGACGTATGATTGATGTGAAGATAACTGACAGGGATCGAAATAATGTGATCAGAGAGCGCTGTGGCGTGAAAGACGATGTAGTAACACGAATTGAGAAAGGGATGCTGTGCTGGCTGGAAAGTAGGTTGACGAAACAAATATATGAGGCGAGTGTAAATGGTAGAGTCGGGAGAGGAAGACCTAGGCGTACATTTCACGAACAAATCGGAGACGTTCTGGAAGAAGGCCAGTTCAAGAGTACTCTAAACCAACGAGCATGCTTGCGAAGATTGATGTAAGTGAAAGAAGCGAAAGACGTATGTCAGGACCGTAGCAAATGGAAGATGATTGTCTCTGCCTACCCCGTTGGGAACTAGGCGCGAATATATACATACATACATACACACCCTCAACTATTACATTATACATATCAGTTCTCTCGTGGCAGAGTGCCGCTAGGTCCATGCCGTTCAACTCACCATGCTAGAGTCTTCCTGCGTTAGGATCAAGTATGCGTGCGAGCCTTCCATGTCCCTGTGCGCCTCTCGCGACTCGCTCTCCCCTATCACCGTCCACATGTCTATGCAGCCTGCAATAGAAACACGAGAATTATACTCTCGCAGGTTTTGTACAGCTGCGGACGGTGAGTGGAACCCGCCGCTCACCGGGCAAGTGGAAGGCGGTGACGAGCTGCGGGCGCACGGAGCGCTGCAGCACGGTGAGCGCGCCGTTCTTGCCGCGGCCGCTGCACGCGACCAGCTCCAGCGCGGGCGTGTCGCGCCGAGCCTCGTCCTCGCCCAACAGCTGCGGCTCCCCCATCGATATGTCGCCAATGGGACAGATGTTCAATAGCGAATCGCACACCTGCAGCAGAATTAATTAACTTTCTCATATTAAGCTTTGACCCCGCAGAAACAAAACAATTTTCGAATGAACCGGCAATGCCAAATCTAAACGCCACTCATTTTAGCATTATTTGTGTAGAGGTTTTTATATTGTCCTGACGCTGATATACTGACTAAAGTATAATTTAATAACTGTAATAACTGTAATCGAATTAAAGCATTGTTGATGGTTTGATTTAATTCGACGATAAAGAAACACCAGATATATTTACTAATGTGAGTGTTGATGAGTACTATGCCCATAGCAGCAATTACTATATTTATCAGTAAGAAATTTCTGAATTAATTCATTAATTAATGGATGAATGCATGGATGAATATATGGATGAAGAATGAATGGATGTTTAAATGGATGAATGAATGGATGTATAAATGGATGTATAAATGGATGAATGAATGGATGAATGAATGAATGAACGAATGAATGCATATCATTTTCTCACCTCAAAAACATAACTCGTGAGCTGGGTGGACGTCCGGATGTCCGATCCGTACACCTCCAGCTCGTCTTTATCGCTGATCTCTATCACATTGGTCGCGACACAATCACTTATAGTGTCCAAGCGACGTTTTTTAGCTAAAGGATCAGTCTGTGGCTCTTTTTGCGCGGGCTGCTCCTTGCTGGCTGCTGGGGTTTCTTTATCTGGAAATTTATCACGGTTGGTCCTTATCAAACCGGACTTTATTTAAAAAGAAATGTGTAAATAATTTATTCTCACTCAAGATACTCACCAGTTTCAGACACTGTGAGGTCCACAGTGGCCTCCAATGGTTTGTCAACAGTGAACAACATCCGATTCTCCCTCTCTGTCACACGCAAAAGCAACGAGTTGCCGAGCCGTGAACCAAGAAACAGAAAATCTTCCTCTATCACACACATCTGTGAAAAATTACAAACATATGAATACTTCGATGTCTCTCATGCTAATCAGTTTCTCGAAAATAAAGCAAAATCTTGTAATGTATTATTATTAAACGTTACATTTATTTACTGTAATCTTTACGATCCTTGTTGCGAGAAGTTGATGGTTTCATGTGGTTCAGCACCACGCTTTGTGGCAACCCTAAGGATAGGCCTATGTTCAGCAATGGTCTAGTGATACTGAGACTATAATAATGATAATGAAATTTTTGATCCTTTGAAATTGTATAGAAACTTTTTCGTAGACGGGTTTATTTCACATTCAGGCTTTCCAAGCTACTGTTAACGACTACAAGTATAAACGCTTTTGAATTGGTTTTTATGACCACTCGCTTGTAAGAAGTAAAATATTAGCTTTTTTCCTAATGTGGCCCTTGCCGCGTGGCGACACCTGTAGACTGGCGGACGAGGCTATGCCGACCGACTGATTGCGCTCCAAGATCCATTAAATTATTATAGAAGTGCGATAAGGACAGCATATCTATTGAGTGGGTGTCAGAACTGCACTCACCAGCCAGCCTGCCCAGCGTGGTGAGTTTGAATCTTAATTCATCTTACACGTCAATCAGTGGACTGTGAAAGAAAAAGATACTGGTGAATGTTGTGTAGAGATGGGGGTGGAACCGAAGCACTCACGCAGGAGGTGAGCACGGAGGCGGCAGCGCGGTCCAGGTGGAAGCTGCGCACGCTGCGCACGGAGTCCGAGAGCAGCGTCAGCACGTAGAGCTGACCGCCGCGCAGAGCCAGCGCTAGCCGCGACTCGCCCAGCGCGGCCACACGCGCGCCGTCCAGCGTGATGCACACGCCCTCCTGTATCCCTGTCACCAGCGTTTCCTCATCACTTAAAACTTATTGTTCACTAGCGGCTGCCATCAGAAATTTTGTCCCTAGAGCACTCTTAATTGAGATAAAGGTATTGTGTATCTCATTCCTTAGCATAATCTACTCGTATATCCCGGCCAATTTTCAAAAAATTCTTACATTATATTGTTTACAATCTTATCAAAAACAATTACTAAAAATACACCAGCATGGTTTCTTGAGTAGCAAGTAAACTATAAATCGAACCTTATGGCCTATGTTGAAGATGCAACAGACGCTAATGATAAATTAAAATAGATGCAATTTATTCTGATTTAAATAAAGCCTTCTATAGGGTGGAGCACGATATATAGAACTTTCACAAGTAGTAAGTTACAAATGAAGCTTTCAATTTTAAAACAATGATGGAAAAATGACTTACTGAGAGGAAAATTAGTTGTGTGTGTAGCAATACTGTTGAGCGAAACACCGTAGGGTGGGACCGACTGATTCAAATATATGAGTGAGTTCACAGCCAAAATCAGACATCCACCTGTAAGTCAAATATTACTTTAGACACTTTTTGTTGAAATTAAAAACTCTTTCAGACAGAAAGTATCCAAATCCCGGTTCTTATTACTTATTAAATCAATATGAGTATAGAAAAACTAAAGTAACAGCCTGTATGTGCCCACTGCTAGACAAAGGCCTCCTTCTCAAATACTAGTATCAGAGAGGGTTTGGGAGCCGGGAAGGGAAGGTGCCGGCACCGGGGATCTAACCCAGGTCACTCGCGCTCTATGACACTAAATGAACACCCTGACCACTAGGCTACCACGGCTCTAAATAAATTAATGTAATTAAAATATATATTAACAAAAACAATTACAAAATAATAAACAAAGTCATTACCAAGAGGTTTCTGTACAGGAATGGCCTGGATACAGTCGAAGGGCAAGCCGGCGGTGGCCCAGATGACAGGGTGCACTCGGGCCGACATGTTGAGACTCACACCAGCCATGGCACACGTGTCGCTACGAACTGCTGTACGCCTGGTAATGTAACAACAGTTTTTTTTTATTACAAGCAATTATTAGCACTTCATGATCATGATTATTGTTTTTTTTTATTTTGTTACTCTTTTATTCCCGTTTTTATCTTTAAATGGTCAATCACCAGTTTTAATGACCAATAATGATGAATCTATGCGGAGTAAGCTCACAGTATTTTGAGACTGTACAATGGTATGGTAGGCTTTGGATTACATTTTATTTATAAGAGGATCCCACGCCGTATGTAACACTGAGTTATCATCTCACTTGTAGTTAGGATGCAATTCGGTGTTCTTTTGTAGGATATGTGGTCTATTAAATCCAATGTAATGGTTGGGGCGATTTTGCATATGATCGCAGACTGCAGACTGCTTTGAGTGTCAATGTTTCATTTCCGTTATGTTATTTTATGCGGTATCAAATTTTGAGAGAACAGTGGTCTTTCTCACAATTTTTTTTCTCTTAATTCTTGTGGGTAAGCTTGCGCATCAAAGGCAGAAGCGATTGAGATCATATTCTTTTAATATACTTATACTGATGAGACGATGATTCATAAATATGCTAGGACCCCAAAGATGGGACTGTGCTTGTGTATTTATGGATCAAAATGATTCATATTCACAATATAAGTTGGTTTAGGGTTTAGGGTCAAAAAAGTTAATTCCAAGTAGTCCAGTTTGTTAATAAATTTCATTTTCATTGCACCACCTACCGGAATGAGCTGAATTCTACAGATTTAGTAGGAACACAAACACTTATTCCACTGATTATTTACGTTTATACTAACATATGAAATTTATAACCAACTTAAGCAAAAAGGTAATAGATGAAGGACATAAAATTTTAGCTTTTGATCAAGGTAATGCGAGGTACAAATGTTAAAAATATGGTCTTACCCAGGAAATGTTCTGACTGGTTCATACAATAACAATAATGTGGGCTCATAATAACCAAACAGAAACTGAATGTCTAGAATATTATCTATCTTCTCATCAAGGTCTTTAAGTACTATAACGTAGGAGGCTAGAGTTGGAGACCTTGTCATTGGTTGGGAAGGTTGCTGAAACAAAACAGAAGGTATTCTCTATTAATTAATGTTTGTTAAAAGTAAAAGATCACATATTTTGCTCAACATGGAAACATTATTAATGGATGAACCTTTAAAAGATCTAGCACCAAATAAGTTATCACAGATTATAAAATAGACATGGAATTCTATCAATTACAATGTTACATTACAATTACTTACATTCTTTTTACTATCTACTAAAGGTTTTGCTTCCAATGGGTCACCTTCTTCTGATGTTATATCCTTTCTAAATGGCAACACAGCTAGTTTCTTTCCATATAACAACATCACTGCACATCGGAATTCTGGGTCTACTCTGATCCAGGGTATATGAGGATGTGTTGTCCATCCACCCTGAAAACCACAAACAATTTCAACTATATTGATAAAGAAAATAGAAGTTGTCAAAGTATATAGCATAAAGAGTACATAAAACACATCTTTATCATTTAAATTACCTATCATAATTATTGTAATAGTATGCTGTAAAGGAGAATATCTCCTTGATTGTAGAAAATCCATCCAATCTACACTGGTATCTTTAGGGTACCAGTAATGTACTCATCAACCCATTTTCCTGGCATTGTTACCTAAATAATCCACTGCAGGACCTCATCCATAAGGAGGATTTGCTGTAATTGCCACAATCGGCAAGTGGATTGGAGATTGCAGGTGCTTTTCCCTTATGAGACCCATGGAAAGGAAGGGCAAACGCAAGCGGTGTGCCGGAGTATGAGCAAGAATTTTTTAACCAATTAATAGATTCTTCATCTTCATGATATTTTTTACACATCTGTTCCAATGATAAACATCTATGAATCCAATAAACTACTATAAAATGTAAGTAACATAGAGATTTTAGGATGAAGATTAAATGAGTCACTGCACCTCACCATTGAGCAAGGCATGCAGTGTATATTATTAATAAAAAAAAAATCTAAAGAAAAATATACAAAACATAGACTGAATGCCAAGAGGCATTCTCTACCTGCTCACTTTTATATTCAACAGTTGGATGAAACATAATCTAAATGCAATGAAAATTGCTAAGAGAGAAGAGTAATAAATATATTTTTATTAATATTACCTTCATATCATCTTCTTCAAAATAATGCATACTCAAAGTAACAAGATTGTTTATCTGTGGATCATACTGGACTATTGAAAGCTTAGCTTCTTTAAACGACAAAAGGAGGAGATCCCTTCCAGCACTTGCACACTTCACCGATGCTATAGACATAACATTACCCGATAATGTGTATGTTGCGAGACATTCTAATTTCATTTTTGGTGGAATAGGCTGCCCCGCTGAAATTGAAATACATAAATGTAGTTTCGGGATATTTGCACTAAGTTATAAGCTATTAATATAATAAATTCTATCAAAACTACAGAGCTTACCAGCGTTAACTTCTTTAGTATGTCCTTCGGGCATAAGCCTGAATACCTTAATAATATTGGCACCGGCAGTGACCAAGCATGTCTCATCATTATTGAAAAAGCAACAGCTTACTGCATGCTCAATCCCTGTCGCCGGGTGGGTTTGCCGGCAAATCGAAAACATTTTTTAAACAGCTATTTAACTTCGATAGGTTATGATTTGAAATTACTTCTTTAGAACATTATTACATCTATATTAAGGCAAAAGTATACTTAAAACAATTACTTTTATCAAGTTACAAATATTTAGTTATTTTGTTTTACAAAGCAAAAAGGAATTAAATACTTTTGTTTTATAAACATACGCTAACAAAATATTGAGTACAGATAAATTATAACTAAAATCAAAATGACATTTGCGTTTGACATTTGTAATTCTTTCTTTTTTTGTGGTCGAAGCTGTAAATGGCAACAGTATTTAACTATATGCCTATATAAAAATGAACAAGCTTCAGATATTATATCCGATGGAGCTTGAAATCTTGTTCAAGTATATCACGGTTAAATAAAAGACTACGCTTACCAAAGACCTGTTGTACTTCAGGCACAAAAATGAAAATCGATGGTTTCTAGGCTTCAATTGAATTTTACAGTTCACATTCACAAGCACTTGCGTCATAATACACTATCAATATTATACATCAAAAATTGAAACAACAAAATTTAATTTAAGACACGACCATCACTTTTCCATTTCGCACCAAAAGTTGACAATTGGAATTACAAAGTCCTTTACTTTAAAAATGAATAGTATATAAAATCGTCTTTCTTTTGTTTTAGAGACTGTATAAGTCTACTG
This sequence comes from Bhutanitis thaidina, assembly GCA_029286595.1. NCBI lineage: Eukaryota > Metazoa > Arthropoda > Insecta > Lepidoptera > Papilionidae > Bhutanitis > Bhutanitis thaidina. The sequence goes on along the minus strand of JAGSMS010000043.1, from coordinate 1,033,122 downwards.
CTGGCTAACATAAGCCTTTCTATGAGTAAGCGCCAAAGCGGCTGGCATGCCATGCATAAAAGTTAAGCCAATACACACTACGTTGGACAGGTGGTTTAGTAAGCGCAGTTCCGCATCACTACCCTGTGGTATTTGGGTTTGGTATATTCGGATGGTTATTCCGCCATCAGTCGGTGACCAGAGCCTGATAAGTTAGTCAGTCATAAGCACCGCGTGCAGGTGAGGTTGACCTTTAGAGAAAATATACTATATTCCCTTCACACTACTATACTTACAAAAATCCAAAAAAAATGCCTTTTTTAGTCTTGTTTTCTCTATAAACTAATCTTCTTTGTATATATTACACATCATTTCGTAAAATTATGTGTAATTTATTAGAGGTTAAAGCATGAAGGTGCTATTTGAAGGTAGTGGCTACTTTGACATTAAAATTAAACCTGGATGGTCCTAGATTCGTGATTAACACTATTGCTGGACTTTCGATTGTTTTTATATTCAACAGTTGGATGAAACATAATCTAAATGCAATGAAAATTGCTAAGAGAGAAGAGTAATAAATATATTTTTATTAATATTACCTTCATATCATCTTCTTCAAAATAATGCATACTTAAAGTAACAAGATTGTTTATCTGTGGATCATATTGGACTATTGAAAGCTTAGCTTCTTTAAACGACAAAAGGAGGAGATCCCTTCCAGCACTTGCACACTTCACCGATGCTATAGACATAACATTACCCGATAATGTGTATGTTGCGAGACATTCTAATTTCATTTTTGGTGGAATAGGCTGCCCCGCTGAAATTGAAATACATAAATGTAGTTTCGGGCTATTTGCACTAAGTTATAAGCTATTAATATAATAAATTCTATCAAAACTACAGAGCTTACCAGCGTTAACTTCTTTAGTATGTCCTTCGGGCATAAGTCTGAATACCTTAATAATATTGGCACCGGCAGTGACCAAGCATGTCTCATCATTATTGAAAAAGCAACAGCTTACTGCATGCTCAATCCCTGTCGCCGGGTGGGTTTGCCGGCAAATCGAAAACATTTTTTAAACAGCTATTTAACTTCGATAGGTTATGATTTGAAATTACTTCTTTAGAACATTATTACATCTATATTAAGGCAAAAGTATACTTAAAACAATTACTTTTATCAAGTTACAAATATTTAGTTATTTTGTTTTACAAAGCAAAAAGGAAATAAATACTTTTGTTTTATAAACATACGCTAACAAAATATTGAGTACAGATAAATTAAAACTAAAATCAAAATGACATTTGCGTTTGACATTTGTAATTCTTTCTTTTCTTGTGGTCGAAGCTGTAAATGGCAACAGTATTTAACTATATGCCTATATAAAAATGAACAATCTTCAGATATTATATCCAATGGAGCTTGAAATCTTGTTCAAGTATATCACGGTTAAATAAAAGACTACGCTTACCAAAGACCTGTTGTACTTCAGGCACAAAAATTAAAATCGATGGTTTCTAGGCTTCAATTGAATTTTACAGTTCACAATCACAAGCACTTGCGTCATAATACACTATCAATATTATGCATCAAAAATTTAAACAACAGAAGCAACAAAATTTAATTTAAGACACGACCATCACTTTTCCATTTCGCACCAAAAGTTGACAATTGGAATTACAAAGTCCTTTACTTTAAAAATGAATAGTATATGAAATCGTCTTTCTTTTGTTTTAGAGACTGTATAAGTCTACTGCTGGCTAACATAAGCCTTTCTATGAGTAAGCGCCAAAGCAGGCTGGCATTCCATGCATAAAAGTTAAGCCAATACACACTACGTTGGACAGGTGGTTTAGTAAGCGCAGTTCCGCATCACTACCCTGTGGTATTTGGGTTTGGTATATTCGGATGGTTATTCCGCCATCAGTCGGTGACCAGAGCCTGATAAGTTAGTCAGCCATAACCACCGCGTGCAGGTGAGGTTGACCTTTAGAGAAAATATACTATATTCCCCTTCACACTACTATACTTACAAAAATCCAAAAAAAATGCCTTTTTTAGTCTTGTCTTCTCTATAATCTAATCTTCTTTGTATATATTACACATCATTTCGTAAAATTATGTGTAATTTATTAGAGGTTAAAGCATGAAGGTGCTATTTGAAGGTAGTGGCCACTTTGACATTAAAATTAAACCTGCATGGTCCTAGATTCGTTATTAACACTATTGTTGGACTTTCGATTGTTTTTATATTCAGCAATTGAGTTGTACATGGAGGCCTCAAAATTAGAGTTATTTTCGAATACGAGTTCAGACGAGGTTCTAAAGCAGCAGAAACAATACGCATATCAATGCTGTGTTTGTTGAGGATACGATTAACGAACGCACTGTGGGTTTTAGGTTTAATCGTATTCGTTCTGGAAACTTAAAATAAATGGTGAGTCTAGACTTTTCTAAGTCTAGACTTAGACTTAGAGTTTGGGGGTTACATCATGGTGTAATTGACTATAGCATTTTGAGATCCGGTGTGTGTCTATTGTGAAGAAGTTCGAACAATGATGGCAAAACTCTCAGAAGAAACAACCTTGACTTGTCAATCGATCTTCGCTATTGCTCTGCTTGACTGCTAGACAAATCGTTTTATCGTTACAAGACCAGCAGTTAGTAGTCGACCGCGAGATCTAGTACCAACCTATTACCATTTTTCCGCGTAACGTTCAGATTCCTAAAGTTCTATAGCTCGGATATTTATATGTGAGCTACAGAACTTAAATATTCCCTCTAGATAGCAGAAATGTTATTAATGAGGGTAAAAAAGAGTGACTAAGAGTAACATAGCATATCTTTGTAGTCTAATGATAGTGTAATATTACTATTGTTTATTTAAAACTTTGATCATTAAAGTTCGAGAGCCAAACAGCCAATTGTCAAGGTATATTGTTCTGTGGTCAATAGTGTGTTCACTATTCATATCTTCGTAAAAAAATACATATTATATAGGTTGTTATACTTGCGGTCCTGGTCCTTCTATCTTACCTCTGACTAATCCAGTATTGGGTTCACGGTTGAGAGAGCCTATTTTTTTTTAAATTGTTATCCAAATATATAACAATAATGCTTATATTTCACTATAATTTAAGGCAGAATACTGGATTAAATACCTGTCTTTTTATTCTTATTTTACCACACATACATTTCTTATATTAGAACACAGGCCTCTCCAAGAAAGCAAGGGATGCATTTCATATAAGATTTGCCTAGAATCATGACGCAAAACAAGCCAAAGCTTACATAAGTGGGATCGTATCACTAGACTGTAGGATTCGGGTTCTGTAAATTCCGATGGATTTTCTGCCATCATTCGGTCGCCAAGCCTCGTTTGTTAGCTTGGAGAGTGCCAGTGAGATTGGCATTTGTAGAAAAACATGTTCGTTTGACATATTTTATACGACGGTTTTACATTTACTGATTGTACATAAATTAATTAAATATAAGTCTTTGTTTCAGTGTTTGTCTTTCTTTTAACAAAAACTTTTGTAGGAGAGAACACCCGCAAACGTAAACTATAAATTAGAAAGAAAATTAAGGGAAATCTGAAAAAAAAGGTGAAACGTTTGTTATGAACACTTTATTTCGCTTTCAATGAATAAAAACCATTTCGAGTCATTGAACATCTCATAAAAGGAATGTTAATCACATCTCGCCATAATTTAAAAAAATAACACTATTTTGTACCTTAAATAGGAAAACATACCGAGAAATACAATATTTTTATAAATGTGTAAAAATAATCGTAATTTCTTTACTCATATTTGAATAATAATAATTGTACATATCCGATGTCTTGTAATAATGGTACATAATAAAACTTAATATACAATTATAGTTAGGAAAAATCCACTCTAAAGAAAATTTAAATTATGTGGTTTGACAAGCGATGGGACATCCTACGATATGTTGAAGTTGCCAGAGTAGTTTCAGTCTTCCATCATGTAGATAAGCCTTAAAACCTCTTAAATTAAAATACAGCATGGCTTCCTATGCACATGAAAAACGTTGGGAATGTAGAGTACGTTTATACATACTGAAAGACGAGTGACCAGCAGGAGTGAGGGAGACCTCAATAAGTCTCTTACTTCCGTAAATTATCCTGTGCCTATCGTGCACGATGGATTTAAATCAACGAGGAAAATATATTTTTGCCATCAAGTGTAAAGTTTTTAATACATGTAGCCATTTGTATTAGAGAAATTACAATAAAACATAATAATAAATCTATTCCAGAGTAACTAATCTATTCAGTACTATAACTTATATAATTTTTTTATGATTTCATGTTGAGCTAATAGTACATTACGAAATTATGTGTTACTAAACCATAGTTTTTATAACATTTTAAGTTGATGTCATAAAAGAAATAAGCACGTCGTGTTAACCTATAATTAAACATTCAATTAACCCAGTATTAGACACTTTTATTTATTTTTTAAGAAATATTGTACATTCTGTTTGTTATCCTCGCTAAAAAAAATAAAATCCGATCGAACCGAGACAAACTTTTTTAGTCAGATTTTCTCATGCGGTACTAAAGGAAAATTTATTGAAAGTATTCGGAAATCATACCAATTTTGTCTCTTAATATTACAAAAGTGAAAATTTGTCTGCTTGGATGTTCGTCGCTCAACACTCCGTAGGAGACGAGGCGGATTTAAATTATACTTGCCAAAGAACGCGATTATAATTCATGCGGGCGAATCCATGAGCACTATTGTTTTAAATATTTAATGTATAAATTATAATTTTGCGTTTAAATTTTCGTGGTGTTTGCGGTAATGTTTTGGTAACCTAGGTACAATTAGATAATATCGTATAGTTACTGTGAGACTTGATTAAATCAGAAGAGTTCCACTCGCAAGCAGGATTCCGTAACAAATTACGGAACTCAAACCAATCAGTGAGCTAAATTAATTTCAGGAAATCTTTAAAATTGCTTTAAGACTTCCCTTGTAACTTTAGTCAGTCATTGCAAAGTGCCAGAATTACAAACTTTTTCAAGTACTCAATGTAAACAAGTAAACAAAATATGTGTAATATTACTTTCATTGTAGTTTTAATTTAATCCTATCCCCACAATAGTTAATAATTGAGCGTTTCTTGTTGGTATATTTACATAAGCCGCGGCAATAAAGAAACGATATGGAATAACATAAAATGAAATAACGGCGGTGGGTACTTATGGTAGTCTGCGAAAAAGGTAGTATAACATAATGAAGTAATTAAATGGTTGTAAATAATCAACAATAACTAGAAAATTTATAGGTTATGTGCAGTATAAATAAAAGAGTCAGTATCTTTTTGAAGCATTACATAATTTTTTTCGCGATAGAAGTGCAAATGAAATTTCTTTGTAATATATCGAACAAAAACACGTCATTCAGTCCCAAACTAGGATTCCCTGTCTTGGTAACTGGATAATGGATAAGATAGATTATACATATACCTACTCAGATCATTAATTATACATACATCCAGAACTAGGTTAAATACATTTGTATCATGAATAACTGTATTCGAACCCGAAACGTACAGTTTCGAAGGTAGGGTTACTACAAACTAGGCTATCGGGTCGTCAAAACACCAGCTCCACGCGAGTGGACGCCATTTTTAAATAGTTTCTTTATTGGCGCTGGTTATACCCCAACTAATTAGTTTCCAATTGTGTTCTAACGATTCTGATGAAGCATACGAATTGATGATTTTCGCAAATACCGAACCGTACCAGCCGGTTCTCAACTCCATAAAAAAAAATTAACATCCATCGCATCGCTATCGGGATAACTGGACCAAGTACTATATAATCGACGCATAGACACTAATAAATGGGGCTTTATTTATTAGTTTTCTTTCTGTGACCGCTGTTTTGATTTAACAGTCGCTTCCGAAGGTAACTTTCGCCTCGTTTATGTAATAGATAAAGTGTAGAAAACCAACAGACAGATACAAGTTTTACATCACGCATCGCTGCTCTCATTCGTCAGCTCTACGCGATCATCTGCGATTGGAGATATTGTTGCAATCGTTAAACAACAAAGTAATAGAGAATTCGCAGACCGAACCACATTTATACAATTAATGCTTCATATATTTCTAAATCTAAGGGTCGAAGACGTTCTAACCACGGCCAAGAAAGTGCCACTAGGCCCTCCATGGAAATGAAGAATAGACCTCATTGACTTTACTAAATCCATAGAAGTTTTGATGGCACCATCATGCATTTAATAAAGTATAGCCCAAAATTAAGAAGTCATAATTATGGATGATCTAAATATAAATTGAATGCAAAATATAGATAGATGTCTAATCGAATAAAAAGAAAAAAACCTGTTTACGAACATTATGATTGTAAACATATTTGTTTAACTTCAAGGAAATATGAACAAGATTTGTGGTCTTGCTAATGTGTAATATAAGATTTTGTAACATTTCTATCACAATTTCTTTAAAAGTTTCATCGCATAGAACAGTCGGATGTTTAAACAGAGATTTGTATAGAGCAAAAAATCATTTGTCTGTTTTAAATGAGCGTAGCAGTAAAACCTAAAAAATATATATACAACACATGTACATCATTATGAATTGCAAGAAAAAAATATAGGAACCTTTTATTTTACCAATATAGCTACTCTACAATAGTTTTATGAATCGGGAATGTCGAGGTAAAACTTTGAAACGGGATGTTATTTTTGAAACATCAATTGATTAAGTCTAACATTAAGTGAAAACATGATCGGTAAATCTAAACATCTGATAAATAAAGTATATTATATCTAAATTACATTCTACTAATTATCTACATAAATTCAAAAATCACACCCCGCAATGTTCAGTCAGGAGCCGTACCAAATTTTATTCAACAGAAAATAAAAGAGATATTTTATTCAAAATCCTATAACATTTTCAGTCTTAGTCCGTCACCATGCCCAATGTTCCCACTAGTTTCCACTCCACTCGGCGGACCTACACATATCTGCTAAAAGCTCATCGAACTCCAGAACCGAACTCTCATATAATTCCAAGTCCTTTGATAAGTCAGCATTTGCCAGTTCTATTTCCTCAACATTTGCATCTTTGACCTGCAACTCGTCGGACAACTTCAAATGGGGCGCATTGAAGAACTCCTTATAAAACTCTGCTAGCTCACGTATGGGATGGTTATCGGCGAAGGGAAAGTACAATAACTTCAGAGGGGGTTCGTTCTCTCCACGAAATCCGGAAAATTTCTTGGGCGGCAACTCCAAGGATGTTGGACTTTTTGATGGAGTGGCAAGATCCAAATCCTGCGTGCTTTTGGATTCGGCTGTCTTATCCCTCACTGGGGATTTCGGTCTCGGCATTCTGCGCTTAGGTACAGGTATTTTCTCAAAGAACTCTTCGATTGTGTTTTGTATCACCATTTCATCGACGAACGCTGCCAAACGCAACGGCTTATCTAAATCCACGGGCCTGGTCGGTTTCACTTCTTTTTCCTTAGTGGTTTTATTATTGTTCGTCTCGAAAATTACGTGTTTTGGACTCAACTCAAAATGGTCACTTTTCAACAGGAGCGTTTTGCTCTTATCCGACCTGTTCGGCGATATGGAGAAGTTGGTACGATAAGACACACTGAAGTAAAATCCTCCCAGGGGTGTCTTCAGCATTCCTGCTTGGACTTTCTTCACCGAGTCACCTAAAGCTTTAATTTTCGGCTCACCGTTGTACACTCTGTAAAATATAGTGAAGGATTCCGTGCGTTGTTTTCTGGATAGATGATATGCCGGTGTTATCCTACTCATCGTGATGACAGACTTTAGGAGTATGCCCATTCGGAAATACACCGTGTTCATGGCCTTCAGTGACGTGTCGAACTGAGTTTCGTCGAGTCCAAGAGTCCAAAGTTCCAATACCATTTCATCACCGTCCTCGGTTTGCACGGAGATCTCGACATTGAGCTGCGCCCTGATGGTCTCTAGAATCTTATCTGACGGAAGGGCGTTCTTCGTAGCTTGATTGACTTCTGGTGAATCCGGTATCTGCAGGTTGAACCAGTCGGAGTCGGAGGTACGCAGTTTACTGTTCGCTTCAATTTTGACTCCTTTCCGCGACTCCACGATCACTTGGACTCCTTTATAGGCAAGAAATTTCGCGAACTTTGTGAACTCGTTCTTATCGCTTATGTTGGAAAAAGCCGCGTCTGGAGCCATTGCTATATCTAAAGACACTAACTAAAGGTTTTGGTCTATCTACGGGTTCTGTCTACTGTTGCCCTACTATCTATTCTTCTTCGGCGATGCAGTTCTCAACGAGGTTCCTCAAATTGGGATTCTCCATCGCGGCTGCAATCCGTTCTTTGTCATTGATTTGTTTGTTGACTGAAACAAAATATTTTGTTTAATTTACACACCAATATTAAAGTTAAATATTGCGCGGTTTTCTTTTATTTTTTTTGGGAAAGGGCAAACGAGCCAGCGGGCCTGATGATGTACGTTGCCGGCCTTTAAGGATATTTATGGGATGGGAGGAATGATAGAGAGGCGGTTTGGAGGTGGAGAGCTATGGGCCTCCTTTTAAGATAAAACGAACTACCTGATGATAATGTGTTGCTTATCCCACCGATGGTTGCGTAATCCCGTAAATTATTTAAAATTCCCTGATGGCTGTGCAGCAACATAGTATATTGACAAAAATTTTACATACTACTCAGTACATTCGTTACTACATAAGCGCTATTATGCATTCTGCGGTGTAAACGTATAAGTATGTCCAAGTATGAAGACTTGAAAGTCAAGGACATCTGAAGAGCTCACCTTACGTTACCTGCCTGCAGGACATAGGACTCTCCCATATGCAGGATTTGTCATCTCTGCAAGCGGATTGGCGATCGCAGAACCAGACACCACGCGCTTTGGATGTTGGTGCTGGTCAACGGTCTGGTATTTTCCGAGATGGTGATCACGCCCTCTGTGAGCCATTACAATTATCAAGGCTTCTGCCTTATATACCCACGGGAAGAAAGGGGGATGGTAGATTCCTACGCAGATAGCACATCGAAAGACGGTAAAGTAAGTGCAGATTGAGTTGAAGGTTGTTTAAGAGCATGTTTAACGTTTGAAACAAACACCGAAATGTGAAGTGATGAAATTTAATGTATCATGTGACGCTATGAATATAGCTGTATGTGTATGATTTTGTATTTTATAACACTGCTACTTATTTATGTAACTGATAACAGAGAGTTCAGTGTTATAGATAATGTTGGTATGAGTTTTTATTATCATCTGCCCCCACTACTTGAACAAAATGGTAAATATTTTGATTTTCCATTTTGTTTTGGTATGAGTGGGGTGAGCTCTTAACAGTCCATCTGATGGTAAGTGACTACAGCAGCTATGAAATACCTCACAGCTCGTAATCGTACTGGCTCTCTATACCTTTCAAACCGGAACACGGAAGTAGTTGCACTGCTGTTTGATGGTAGAAATGAGAAAGAGTTCAGAGAAAGAAAGAGAAATTTTAATTTAATATAATTAAAATTCAATTTAAGAGAGGTATTATCAAAGTCAACTTTGTGTAATATGTTTCAGGATTTATAGTTTACAGGCATAGTTCACTTTGCAAATGTGGAGTTTTTTTTTGTTATGGGAAAGGGGACAAACGAAGATTCGAAAGTAGTTCCCTGATAGGAAGTGATTACCGTTACCACGGCACACCACGGAAGTACATATAACACCAGAGGAGCTGCAAGTGCGTTGCCGACCTTTATGAACGTGGGATGATATGAGGGACTGCGGTTACCTCACTCGCCGAAAGAAACGCAGAACCAGTCGAGCCGCTGCCGTCAGTAGTAAAACACATACAATCGCAATGAAGGAACCATAAACCACATTTTCTTCCATTGTCATTCTCCCTTTATGATCATCTTCATCTTGAAATCCGTCGTCGTTAGATTTTAATTGTGTTTTCTCATATACAAATACTCCTTTTGTACTCTATGATTTCAATAATACTGACCATATGCGCTGGACGACCGGCATAATAAAACTTTTAATGTTTCGTCTACACTAACATACTAATGTGGTTCTAAAGACTTTGTCTGTCAGCTTTTACTTTAAATGGACTGTCATCAGTAGAGGCTGAGCTTGTGTGTGTGACGTGGGTAAGACGGCAACAAAGAGGATGTGATCCTCGCTCTGGATCGTTTCTTGTCCAAGTGAAGATATGACGTAGTTTCCCGAAAGCAGCCCAGCCGAGTTGGATACGTCGATTAACTTGTGGGTCGAAGTGGTCTTTAGAAGAACATGGACATGGACAGGACGAAGATCATGTCTAATGTCCATGTCACACCGATACCAGATGTTGTTGGGAACAATAGGCTCGAAGTTGTCGACGAACTGGGACAAACTGTCCGATTAGGTAACTCATTAGACAGTGAAGACAAAAAAAAGATTTATGAGATTCTTTATGAATAAAATCGAAGAATGTTTCTGTTTCTGATTGTGTGTCGCACAATTAGAACAGTATGTCCTGTTGTCTAGCCAATAGCTACATGGTGAACCTTCATATATATATATATATATATTATATATATTATTTATATATAACATATATGTGAAATTATGAACAGAAATTATATTAAACTTGAACATATCAGTTTAATTGATAACTATATTGCTATATTTACACAGCAATAAAATTATTATGTCAATAAATCAATAACATAAAGACCAACATTAGAAGAGATAAGATGATAAATGTAATATTAACATAACATTGTTATGTTCCTATTATGCATTAGGTTTAAAAATAGATTGTTAATAAAAATAACATGTTATAAAAACATGTTATAATAAGGTCAGCGACAAATGTCTCACTTCATAAATTGTTATAAAATATAACAAATCTAAAAGAAAAATTGTACTTGATTCCACTACAGAACTTGTACTCTACAAAATATTTTAACTTTCAGTAAAATTATTAGGTAGTAGTCTCCCCTGCCTAGGAGTTGTCTGAAAATCTGCAGTGCATTCATTGTTGTTCCAGTTTGAAAGGTAAAGATAGCCAGTATAATATGATGCTGTGAGGCATTTCATCTCAGTCCTCAGGGTCGAAAGGTAAAGATAGCCAGTATAATATGATGCTGTGAGGCATTCCATCTCAGTCCTCAGGGTTGAGTTATACAATCTTAGATTGAAGTTGTTTGTCCATGTGCTCCAGTAGCCATTTGGGATTAGGTGGACTGTCAGCGAGTTTGTCACTGCATTCCTATCGATGTCAACACAGGCATCATTAGTAAGGCAGCAGAAGTTATAACAGGACTGATTGCTGACAATACACTTAGTTAAGAAATTAGGTGTCAAAGTATTAAGATAAAAAAAAATTGTATTTCATCATTGTGAATACAAACCTTAAGAGATAACAATGGAACATAAATATGTAATTTAACAATAACATAAATACAATTGCTTGAAGTTATGTAACTATAATTGATTGATTGACCATTGTATTGATTCATGACTTGAAATAATTCTTTGAAATAAAATAAATCAGAAATATCATATTAACGTTCCTTACCATGAATATAGTCCTATGCAGGCCACAAGAAAAGTCTAGCCATATTCGCCACGGTCGGCAAGCGGATTGGCAATTGCTGTATCAGACACCTAGTACCATAGACACAACTGCCTGTCTTTGGTTTGTTTATTGTTGGTCTGGTATTTTTCGAGATGGTTATCCTGCGATATGTTGGCAGCCATTGCGATTCATGGCCTTTCTTTGAGTCTCCTTTTATGACATTCCTATTACTATATTAGTGAAGAAACTTCATAGAATGTAGCAAATCCATGAAATTATTTATACACGCATTTTATCAGCTTGACCTGCATGTTGACCTTTATGAACATAATGGAATTTTACAACAAAATTTTCACCCAAGGCAAATATGAAGTATTTGTAATTTTGCATTAAGCACTGATAACAATACAATAATATGATGACACAATAATACGATTGGACTGGTCTGATGATGGAGCTGGTGGGTAATGGAAACTTGGAGTTACTCCTACTAAACCCGTTGAGTTTGGGTTCATTAGATTAATCTTAATGTGTCCTAGTCACTTAAGCTGACATTGAGGACCTAATGATAATGACCAATATCTCTGGTAAATTTCATTCACCTAAATGTGGGATTAGTTGCTGATGTGGAGCAGCATCTCTACTGTGGGGAACTCACACTCCTATTCAGTGTTCTGAGTTATAAGGTAATTTTTCATGCATGGCATGCCAGTTTTTGATGGTGACTCCATAGGAAGACCTATATTCATCAGTGGACTTACGTATGGTGACTAGTGGCAGTATTACATTTTTTTTTAATATTAGTATCAAATGAGCTATTAGTCCATCTGATGTTGAGTGGCTAATGCAGACCCTATGAAAACACCTGTATACAACACAAAGATGGTTACAGCTGCATAGTCACCCCCTGAAGACTAAGATGGCATGGCTCACTGATGATAATTGTAATTATAGTGGGTCTCTATACCCTGCAAATCAGAGCAATAGCGGTTGCAATACTGATTTGCAGCTCAACTAGATATACCACTACTGGAGTATTTTCCATATTTGCAATCAAAGTACTAGACATCTTATACTTTTGATGCCACTGCTCTTCAGTAGTTTTTATAATAAAGGTTTGGCATATTTTTATGGTTCTTCCACCATCTCTCATGAGGTCTCACAAGATTACTCTGACAATTCACTTAGTTAACTTTTACAACACCCATGGGATGAAATTAGTTAGTAGATTCTGTTACAATTCCATCAAGTTATTTATTCCAGAAAGTTTCATAACCAGAAGTGGTCTTAAAGTTATATCTGTATAGACAGACAGAAAACTTAAAACAGTATTATTGACATTTTACTTAATCAAAAAGTAACCACAAATGCTCTGAACAAATAAATTCTAATATTTTATGCATAATATAGTTTCTAAAAAATTTCCATTAAAATCCAAACAAGTTTCTCAACTAGCTCTACAAAAAAAAAACAAATGATTGGTGTGTCCTCATGACCTTCTTACATCATAATATTTATGAAAGCATACATAAAGATCCTTATCAATTATAAAAAAATCAGTACAACCACACAATGGAATGATATAAATATCTGTGTGATGTATTGACCAACCAAAAGAATGTGTTTTTAATTTCATTCTGTTTAAGATCACTAAAATGAGCCCGACTCACACTTGGCTGGTTTTTATTACTTGTTTTTACTTTAGAGTTTTAGCTATATAAACATTGCAGGTTAGACGCTTGTTAGTATTACCATTTTTACGATAGAGAAATAACAAAAAACTTAATTTTTACAATTTATACTTTTAGCTTTTATTAAGATATCCATTCTGTGAACCTACCGTTTGTCTATTGTGGTTCACAAGAGACAGCTCTTTAAAGGAAGGATAGAAGGATGAACATGAGGACAAAAGGTGTAGGCTCAGTAATAGGGCTAGTACTAGTACAGTACCCTAAAAAGGTCAAGATCACTCATGAGAATTTCGTTTCACAATAATATCAGTATAATACTATCTTCTTTCACACGGCTGGACATAGTCCACTCTTTGTCAGAATTTTCTATTATCACCACATTCTAATATTCTTTTATTTCTAAATACAATTTCTCTCACCAAATTCAAAAAAACATTAGGCTTTGATAAGTCTGCTACAATTGGAAGTATATGAATCTTAAATGCTAATCTGTTTATTGCATTTAGTTAGAACCTTACTCATAGTCTCCAATATGTATTTATAGTTTTGCAGTAAATTCAAATTCCAAATAATCCTTCATGTATCATAACATTGAAACAAATCAAATTCTTTTATTATGAGTAGTATGAGGACTTATGCAACTAGAAGGGAAGTTTTTGATTGGGAATTATTGACAGATTTAAATTATTAGGCTTATTGCCTATCTGTTTCTTGTGATGTATCAATAAAATTTCAATTGTTTCAACACATCAGGGCTGATTTCAAAAGGTTAAACATTTTTCCTGTTTTCTTCTTATAAACACCAAGGTCATAGTAACTTACTATAGATGATATGATAAACTACTAGATTGTACTAATTTTGTATTACAATTACAGTGCGATTATGCAGGCGCCGTTCAAAACTTAAAATTAATTTAAAATTAAATAGTTTTCATGTAGGTACTTACTTTCATCTTCAGTGGTATGTGCTCCTTTTTTAATGAAAACATCAAGTTTAATTGGATGATGCAAAGAACGGAGAATTTTGATCCTTATGCATAGGCCAATAAGCGTGGCAAGAGAACAATGTGGTACTGTTGGATTGTACTCCACTCTAAGAACTGGAACTTTGTCCGCTGTAGGCTCTTTAACAAATATTCCTTCCTCATAAACGACCTTCAAGTCCTCCAATGTACTAGGCTTCTCCGGATCCCGTATGGTCCTCAAAAAGTCTAAAACACCACAACACTAGTTAGTAAACACAGTAAATCCATTCAAAAACACACAATTAAAAACTGACCATATATTGTCTCTCTCAACTCATTGTCGTCTTTGTACCCGAGCTCTTGCAAACTTGCACTTTTGTCCATATAAGCGGGTTTAGCTAATTCCACGGGAGACTTCTGAGCGTTGTTTAAAGAGAGTTTCGAGAAGAACGATAACATATCGTTAAAAAATTACAACAGAATTGTTTTGTAACTCTACTCACAAAAAGCAGACATATTTGTTGTTTTATAGAATGGTCCGTTTATGATTGCTCTATAGTTTATGATTAAGATTTATTGTTGTGTCAATTTGTCGATACACATATCAATAAGATAATAATAACTTAAACAGTTTGTGAAAGACAATTTTCACCCTTATCGACGGTAACCCAAGTTTAAGTAAAAACTTTAACAATAAACAACCTTTTTAACATTACAAGACCTGCAGTTAGATACCATACATCATCCTCCGTACTCGCCAGGCCACGTTTTTTTCCCCCAATCGATATTTTTTTTTTAAAAAAATATTAGTCGCGATACAAAATTCCGCTATCGATATGGCATAGATGACCTTCCCTCGAGATGGTAAAAATGATAGAGATGGTAGAGATATAATGAGGGTAAATACTTCGATTAAACAAGTTTATTTTTTCTGAGAAAAAAATTTTGATTTTTCAACTGTTGTTGAACAGTAGAAACAAATAAGTAAAAGCAAAAAATAAATTATTTAAAAGAAGCCTCAGTCGACTTTATATTTTATAACCCGTGTCGTGTCAAATGAAACGGTACTGACTCAGCATAGTGTCGTGGGGTTAACCGCAACGGTGATTTTCAGTCAGCACCGACACTATTGCGCGATGTACTTCGCATACTGTCTCACAAATGCAGTATGCAAGATATGTATACTGTAAACGCCCTGCACTTCCATGATCTTCATTCTATATACAGACATAACTAAGTTGCTTTTAACAAATTATTACAAAACCAAATATTCATGTATAAACCGAAATACTCTCTAAAACTCGAGACATAATTTAAATATAAACACATATTAGTATATAAAATAAATATATGGTTAGGTTAGAACAATGCCGAATGGGTTCCCTTAGCTTAGTTACTGTAGCTTGGTCTCCCACGGTGAACTAAGAGGATCGACTTGGTCGGCCTATGTTTGCGCGTAGGGCTGAGCCGAGGTGGCCGTTCCGAGTGGGATTGGGGAGACCGCTTCGGATGCGGGTTGGTGGACTGTTAGCTTAGCATCGCTCTCCTGTATTAAATATGTATACTATATTAAATGTCTATCTTTAGAAATTTAGTCACCCAAGAGTCCATAGTTCTTTTTTACCATGTTATTAAGCGATACTCAAGCTTTGTAAATGAAATAAATCAAGCCCCTTCCTTCAAGAATATTCTCAGAAAAAATAAATTAGCTGTTACTACTATAAACTCAAGAATGTAAACAAAGACAAAATTTGTAATATTTTCATGTTTTATATCCTCTATTTACCTGTAGAGGATAAGGGTGTCCCTACACTATATCTAATTATGATGACAATTACTCTGATACCATCGAGTCGAGTATTTCGAGACCATATTTAGGGTTCGGGCGATCGCATTAAATTTCACAGTATAAGAGACCTGCGATATCCGGTAGTACTGATCGTTATTACTAATAATAATTTAAATACTCACTTTTAATATATTTATATAATAACGAATAATACAATTGATGAACAATGCAAGCATGACAATTGTATAAATTAGGAATTTAAACTTATCCTATTACAATAAGAGATAATTTTGAACCTTGTATGGTATCTACCTAGACCTATTGAGTTATTATTTAACAACAGGGTAATTTTGTGATTATGATTACTTGACTGTTGTGCCTCGAGTTCAAATCCCAAGCAGAGTAAATATTTGTACAACATGTAACTTGATGGCTTTCGGGTCTGGTTGTGTTGTTCGTCCGGTCTCTGACAATACATATCTCATCCTTCGATCTCTTCGCACAATGGTAACAGCAAGGTAAAGAGTGAGTCTGTCAGAACTACATACTCAGGTAAAATAGAGTTCAGGTGTAAACCGACAAGTCAAAGAAATAAAATTCTAAGGTTGTGTGAAGTCCGCTAACCAACCAGCTGTGGAGAAGCATGGCACTCTTTCCGGCCCTATCGAAAAATTCCTTCATCTACATAAGCATAGCATTCTTCGCATAGTTGTGTGATATTTAAGAACTGCTAGTGCTTTTTAGTAGAAACTTCCCAAACACTTGGTAATCTCTTTAATTTCAATTAATAATTCTTTTAGTCTAAACATACAAAAAACTATTATGAACACAGGTAATACAATAATTCTAGATCTGTGCCTTCTATCAAAAAACACAATATTAGCGAGAATAGCTCGAGAATTTTTTAAAAGGTAGATAGTGGATAGAGCAGAACATAAACACATGTTTACTTAAGAAGTAACTTTATTACATTAGAATTTTTTGAACGATTTCTTGGAGCCCTTGCCTTTTGAGACCTTCAAAACATTGAATCTGACAGTTTTGGACAGAGGCCTACATTCACCAATGGTCACAATGTCTCCAAGTTCCACGTCCCTGCAACAAATAAATTCGTTTCAAACTTGCTTTTAGGCAAAATTACCTTATGAATTAGTTAAGGCTTGGTTGATCAGAGTTTGGGTTAGAACACTTATGTCGTCATGTTGTGGTCAGAAGACCGTCGTGTGGGTATCATCATTAATGTATAGATTTCACATTTTTTTAAACCCCTTGCGTGCTGAGCATGCTACATGGCATTATCATGGATGTATTACATCTTATAATGTAAAGCACAGTCATCCCTTCCCCTTGTTTTTCAGTTTTGCAGTTATCGAGATTCCAAAAACAGTACACTGGCTAATCTGTTTTTTGTTAAATCTTAGATTTAAGTATGATGATGTTATGCTTTTGTTGTAAATTACAAGTTATAATTTAAAGTAACAACAGCCATCCCATATTTCAGTCTCACTTTTATACTCAATTTCACTATATACAATCACTTCCTTAAAATTTATTACTGTTCATCTTAAGTTATAATATAAAAAATAACCTTAAACACCAACCTGAAACAAGGGGACAAATGTACAGACATATTCCTGTGCCTCTTCTCGAACCTGTTGTACTTCCTCACATAGTGGAGATAGTCACGTCGGATGACGATAGTGCGTTGCATCTTCATTTTCTGCACAACTCCGGAAAGGATGCGACCACGGATGGACACGTTCCCAGTGAACGGACACTTCTTGTCGATGTATGTGCCTTCGATGGCCTAACATGAGAGCTTAATTAATAATTGAATTTAAGATTTCTTTCAAAATATTCCCCAATTGGTGGTGAATGTAGAAAATGTTGTTACGTAGTTTACAGTACTTTAATATGTACACTAATGAAAGATTTATGTTTTTGTGTCAAAACATTTTGGAATACTTTATAACATTGGTGAGAGTTAATGAGTAAAAAAAGATAAAACGAAATTCGGTTCTGCACAACAGTTTCTACATAAAATATCAGATTTTGGGTTAGGAACACAATCTTCCTCATATAGTAATCAGAAGACCGTCGTGTGATTATCATCATATAGAAATAATAAATACCCTGGACAACATGCTCCATATTTGAAGGCAAGCACAAAGCTCTGGTGTTAACATGTATACTAAAGCTATATTATTTACTACACCCACTTTGAATATGTTAGTTAATCAATTGTAAAGATTAAAACACCCAAAAATAACATTTATTTTGCCTTCAAAATTATAAAAATTGCATAGTATGCAGTTTCAAAGACAAGTAAATAAAACGAATTGTTTCTTAATTGTGATAAATGTTACCTCCATAAAAAATTTCTCATGTCATGGACAAAATACTAGTTCATGAAAATACCTGTCCCGTTCACTGCATCACTTAACAACCGTCATGTTTATATTACATATGTTTTAAATATGCTTAATGTAAACTGCTGAAGGCAGAAATTTCATGTTGGCAGGATATTATATATTGGCTGAAGTGTTGCAGAGATAACTCCAAACAATATTACATTCTCTATTTTACATAAGAGAAACAGTACTTTAGTTAGTCTTTATAACTACATACTATGACCTATATTAAAATTAATTATTTAATTACAAACATGCAAATACAGTTTCATGCAACCAAACTGACATTTGACCACCACATTCATAGTACTGAAAAGCAATAGTGAACTGTCATAATGTTTTTACAAACATTTGTATATACCACACCAGTAATGAATATGTTACAAAAAATGGAGATTTACTTTATAAATGTTGTAGGTTTCTTAACATATCTAGGCAATTTAGAATGCTACATTTAAAGTTACTAGATTATAATAATAAATCTCCATTCTCACCGCCCATGAGATAATAAACCAATATATCAACGAAGAAGCGACCACAGCCTGCCACCAATCCCAAATACAGGAATTCAGACCTCTAGTGGTGTCTTGAAACCAAGACCGACATTTTTATGATGTCGCATATCCTTCCTCTTCAACCCTCCTTTACGGTTGAGGAACACCGTCGCCTGTTTCTGAAACGCTTTCTCTGTCTACGAAAAAAAAATCACTCATTAGAATCACACATCATGCGTTACCTCACGGGGCGTTTTGAAACCGAGCCCCACATCTTTGTGGTATCTCAGTGGCTTGCGGCTTCGTTTCACACCAATGCCTTTCTTACGGTTCAGAAACACTGTAGGCTGCTTTTGGAATGAACGCTCAGTCTGGAATTTGTAGGTAGCATTAGAATGATAATGTTCTCTACTAAGATAGAAGTAATAGTAGATGCATTTGATAACTAGTAGAAATGGTTTTTCTTAATACACACACATACAAGCCTACACTAGGATTTTTTGTATCTAGGACACACTATTCTTACCATTAAACAACAACTATGCCTCTCCTGACTTCAAATAGAGTGAATACTAGTTAAGCTATAGGGCAGTTAGTTATTTTTTTAAATTACACTGGAATGACAAATGAGCTAACATGAGGAGTGTCATGATGGTGATAGCTACTGCAGCTCATGGACACCAGCAAACACTTCAGTTGAAGAGAATCAGAAGGACAAATAGGTTGTAACATTTGAGGACAAGTATGGGATTCCTGTAATTATACTTGCTCTCTATATGCTTCAAATATTGAATGGATCACTTGCATTAAAAAAAAAACAGGATTATCTTAGAACCCTAGAACAGTTAACATATTTATGTCGAGCTATAAAAATTATTTATTTTAATGTTAACATTTCATTGTAATAAATATTATGCCAATTATCTATTTTTAATTATTTAATACAATATTTACAATACAGAAAATTAAGTATATGTCTAATCTAGAATGAAGTGTGATTGGACATCCTCAGGCTTTCAGACTATTTCTCAAAATTCGTGTGGATTAATCCAGCAGTCATTTTTTTATATCTCAGGATACCAGTGATCCAGATTAGCAGTGCAGCAAGGTTTGTTATATTAATTACATACCGATTATTCATAAGAGTATGATAATCCACATTATACAGTTAATGTTTTTCCATATGTTTTCATATATACAATAATATTCACTCTGACAGAATATCAGTGGCAAGTACCAGCTTAACAATACTCTATTTCTAGTGTTAAGTAAGGATGAGAACTGGATACCTAATTGCTAATAACAAGGCATTCCTCCATCATTCTTTAGAGGTTACTTGCATATCTGGATTTTTCATAGAGAATGGAGGGCTCAAGTGCCAATAATCAGTCTTTATTCCCTGTGTTGTTAAGGCACCCTGTTTATTGTAAATATATAATCGAGACGTATCGAATACTTCATAATCATAGGTGCTAAGTTATTTATAATTACTGTTTTTAGTATAGTATTCAGCTTAAAAACTGTAGGTGTTTATGACTGTCACAAGTTTTAGAAATAATATTGCTATATAATTATGTAAATGTTACTAATAAATTTAAATAAGATTTGTTAAAGTTGATTTGATGAAGCTAATATCATATACTTCCACATTCAAATAATTTCTATTTCTTTAAAGAATAAACTTTATAAATTATGGAAAAAATTACTTGGTAAAGTGATATCTACGACATGATTTACTTAGCATTTGTCAGATAACCTATGTTACATATCTATTCTAGAAACTAGCTAAATTAATAATTTTACCTAGTTTATGAGACATCTCGTTTAAAACTTAAATTTTAATACGGATATAATAACATTTTTAAGTCTCGTGAGTAGATAATTAACACAAAAGCGAAGAAATGAGCGTAAATCCGTTCCCCACGTGGATGAAAACAACAAACACATTTTCACATTTACTATTTCAATAACTTTCATTTTTAATATTACACAAACATATTGATGAAATTTTTCATTGAATTTGTGATAAATTTTAAGGTAAATAACACTGAAATTTCTAATTTTTAGAAGAAATTCGGCACTAACCTGATCCGCCATTTTGCTTGACAAGGAAAAGAAGTATCACAGACAAAATAGTGAGGGTTAGGGGCGGAGAACAGAGTTGTAAAATATAGACTGTAATATTAATTTTATTTTGAATAAAATATCTTGCAAACATAGTCTGTGTACCAGTGAGTTACGCAACCATAGATTTGAACTGCGTATAATTTTGATATATGAAGTCTGCAAGAGGCGCCCTAGACGGATGTTTATCGCTCAAATTATATAAATTGCAAGTATGTATCAAGTTCATTTGTCAAAAGCAAGCATACTGACTGGCTTATATATGCTAACTGGGGGATCCATTATGGGTTTTACGATATTTGGCTGTTGAGCTCGTTTTCAAATAGTTCTTGAGAGAATTTACATCCGCCGCGGTTGGCTAGATTGAGTTTTGGGACTGATTTTATTTGGCATACATCGTAAAACATAATATTCATATCTACCATTATATGAATAGATCTTAGTACTACATACTTATTGCTTAGTTTTACGACGATTTGACTTGGCTTGGCTTGGTGGTTAGCGTACATAACAACTGAGCCATCACCACTGGGTTCGCTTCCGCTTTTTAGCTGGAGTCAATATCTGTGTTGGATAGAAATATTGGTTGTGCTGTTTTTATAATACTGTATCTGAAATCGGATAAGTAAGGTTGATAAAAACGATTACCTGTTCACTTGCGGTATTATAAAATTTATCCTGAAGTTGTCTCCTTGGTAGAAATCGACTAGCATCATCATAATTTCCAAACTTTTAATTCAAGGAAGCAGTTTTCATGTATTTAGTTTTTTAAATTTGGATTCACTGATACGACAGTGGTTTTTGCCAATAACTGTGTTATGGAAGGCAGTAATGCGTTGAGAATTACAAACTACTGAGGTTAGAGGCATTACTCACTAGAGAGATTACTCAAAACTAGATCCAGAGCACTTCCCACATGTTCATTTACACATGAACTCTTTTAAGTAATCTATTGTGCTCCCGATCTATGCCGGGCGTATTTTTATCTATGCCAATGGTTAGTAAAACCACTAGACCAGTGCTACCCAACTTTTTTTCGTTCCCGTACCCCTTATTAAATTCATACAATTATTTAATCACAAATCAGAAACTGCGTCAAACTTATTGCGATTATTATTTTCTTATAACTGCAAAAGACGAGAATGCTCTTTCGACAGATTCTGTTTGGTTTGTAAGTACTTTTAAGTGCACTATAATACTGGTCTTTACTCCTTTTGCCAATTTGAACTCGTTCTCAGACAAGAAATTATGAAAGGTTTTAAAAATTTTGCACTGATGTTTTTCCACGCAAGTTATCCAAAAATCCAAATTTTTGACCATAGAGTCGACTTCGTCCTAAGTGAATTTTATGTATTTCCTAAAAACATATCACATAAATATGCAAGCTGTTGAAGCCATTAATTTTCATAAAACACAGAAACCAATTCAAAAGAATGGTTCTCAAAGAAAACTTGAACTTCATGTCTTAATTCAAATAACCTTGTGAGCATTTTTCCTCGGGAGAGCCACCTCAAATCTGTGTGTAAAAGTAATGTAGTATGAACGCTGTCCATTCTTTCGGACAACGATTTGAATAGACTTGAATTTGTAAAATTGGCTTTAATAAAATTAATAATTTTCACTGATTGATTGAGAAGTTTTTTAATGAGTCCGGCAAGGGTTTTGTCGCTAGACTTCGTCTGTGAATAAAGCAATGAGTCCAAACTACTCGAGCTTGAGGATCTACTGTTTTAATGCGACCTCGTAATCGTTTGTAACAACCTGACATGGATTATCCACCATCCGTGCAAACACCACAGCAATTGACCCGTTAAATTTTTTTTTCATGAAAATAATCCTGAATGGCCTTATATATATACTCGCCTTTACATCTTTCAATGAGAGGATACTAAAGTAGAAGATTGTCTTCAATCGCGTTGTCATTTAAATAGCGTGCAATAAGCAATAATTGACAGATTGGAATCATAAGTGCTTTCATCTACCTGTATTGAAAAGCAGGGGCTCTTTTGGATTCTTGTAATTACTATAAATTCAATGTAGTCAGACATGTCCTTAATTCTCCGAACAATCGTATTATTTGAGAGGGGAATATTGTAAATTTTTCGGACGTAGTCTTCACCGAGCATACATTGATACACGGTTTTTTCAATGGTGTGATTTTTACCCCTTTTAGCAATCCAGTAACTTTTTCTATACGATGCTTCAGTCGCCTCCTCATTGACTTTCTTCGTATCTTGTCTAAAAAACCAGAGGTTAGGTTAGGAGAACTTAATATTCTCTGGTCTGTAAAGTAATATCTTTTTGCCTGCATGTTGGATGTTTTGTCTCAAAATATCGTATCAATTAAGACGGCTTCATATTACCGTTGGACAGTATCTCTCCGCAAACAAGTCTTCTTCTATTTGTAATTTTGAATTTGAACTGACATATCTCTTTGCATTCTGGTTTCCATGCGAGTCTGCATCATTGCATTGCTTTGAAGTACTTGCAGCTAATAAATTAGTTCATTGAATTTCAAGAATTTTCGGGCGGTGTCTATCAAACGTTTTATGCTTAGCAGCGAGTGTTCAATAAAAAGTCGGTACGCGCCGTCAAAGAACAGGGTACAGTAGCCGCTTACACAGGTGGTACACAAACGACTGTACTGTATTTTACCAACCCTACGCTCATTGGCTAGCACCTTAGTAGGTTATTAGTAATAATTATATATATAATTATATCATTACAATAATGTTTATATAAGTTAACTGTTTAAACTTCTCTGTATTATTGCCATTACCAATATAATTTTCACGTATTTTCCAATTGGTATGCGTACCAGACGCGATTGGGAATCGCTGCCCTATGACTTATGCTTATGAACTATCGGATCATGCTTAATTGAAGCTTATTTTACTGCGGGAATTAAGAAGAAGTGGAGGATATTTATGTTCCCAATAATTAAAAGTATTTGCTAATAGCGGTAAAGAATGGAGGATCTTTAAAAGTAGATGATGCTTGTATTGAGAAATATTGTATAAAAATATCAGCTAAGTACTGTCTCCGAAAGTGTAAAGGAGGATCTAAGCAGTTAACGTGTAAGGCCGCATTAGGAGAGTTCTTTCTATCTCCAGTAATGACGCTGTATTAAGACCTTACATGCAGGCCTTCTACTCGCGAGTCTCTACCGCCGAAGCTGTGAAGGCCACAGCGCATCTACCGTAGGAGTTTTGGTCGGTCCAACATCTTGAATCCCGACATAGCCACCGAATGCGTTAATTGTGTTATTTGTCCAGTTTACTAACATACACCTTGTTACTAAACTGGACAAATAACACCGTCAACCAATAATCAAATTTTTGTTGGCTATGTGACTTTTTCTAGAAAATATTTACTTATCAACAGCCAAAGATGATGATCGACAAGCCAATCATTTAAGTATAAGATAGCAGAATAATTTTTTTTAGAAGCATTTATGAATAAAGCCGAAGTGGAATACAGGGATATGTCATCACCATATTGAAAAGTTTCCCAAAAAGAAGAAATATTTTAATAATGTTTGATAAAGTTTTGGTTTATTATTATATTCAATAGCGCGTGAAAAAAAACAATGCATATATTTGAATATGCTTTCAGTAAGTTTGATATATCAGCGCGAATATTAAGTACATAAATTACTTGCCGGTTACCTATGTTTTGTTTCCTTTGCTAGTTCACGCGATGTAGCCTAAAAAAAGTAAACATTGTCAAAGGCGAATTGTTATGAAAATATTTAACGATTTCATATTTTTCGCGAAAACATTGCTAGTAATACTTTTTTCTAAAATCTTTTTACATTCGACGCTGTAATTTATTTATAATACAAGATGGATTGATGAAATAAAGTTCGTTATATTTGGGAGTGATGACTTATATTCCGTTTATATTTTTATCATATCTCGAGTGATTTCCACTGATTTGTGATGGAAGAAGTGAGACAGCTGGTGCAGGAAGAAGGCAGAGAGGCCAGAAACCTGGTTGCGTTTCATGTAGCGGTCGACTCACCAAGTAAATAATATTTTGTTTCAATATATATTTAATTTACCGACATGATGAAAAAATCGTTTTTGTTCGTGGGCGTGAATGCGATAATGCTCAAAATAAAGGATATTTATGAGAATGTGATAATTAATAGGACTTTCTTGTCATTAATAGTGCATTTCTTTCTTTATTTTACGTTTCCTTTGCTTCACTTTGCGGTTTAGAGTGTTCCAGATGGGTCTTATTTTTACATATTTCAAGCTAAATATTTTATGTTCAAAATTAAATAAATTTACGCAAAGCTAATATTACACATAAAGTGTGACATTTAAAATGTGTAAATTTCTAATAGGTAAAACTATATCCAGATTTGGGTGATTAAAATTTAATTATTATACCCTGAGATTAAATAACAAAGTAGATAGGTAATAATTAAATAAAAACAGTATAAAATTTGTTGCTGCAATCTATAGAGATTGAATTCCGAACAATGTGAAAACTTATGAATGAACATTAGATAGAGTAGTGCAACATATTAAGTTAGACATATTTGGGATTACTACTAATGAATAATGAATATTACGATAATACAAATTTTCTGTCTTTGTACTATAATTTGTAATTTTAATATTTCACAAAATATGAACTTTTAGTGAATTCTAAAGTCAATGCAGATGAACTGCTAGAATGACATAGTGTTTTACAGAAAATCAGTTCAAAAAAGATTAATTTTGTCAAATACATGTATGAAAATAACCCCCGGGAATAAGTTGATCGTTACTAAGTTGTATCTAAAAATTTTATATTAATTTTGGATTGTGTTATCCTGAAAAGTCTTATTTAAAATTATGGTTTCTTTTGCTTGTTTTTTCTCAGACAAATCTCAGGACATAATAGCGGTAGATTGTAAAAGAATTACTTTTTAAATGTGAAACTTGTATTGTGTCCAAAATTAGTTTTTTTGATATGAATTGAATATCTGTCTGACTGGTAAACGGAAGGTTCTGTACCACCAGTGTGTGTGTTCACTCTCTCAATTGGCTTGGATGATGGCTATGATGCTGAGGAGATTACTTTTTTTAAATATTACTGGTCAAAAGAACCTAAAATAAAATAAAAATATTGATTTGAAATGAATCTATTATTTATGGACCTATTGCGTTTAATTAGATTTTTTAAATTCCGAAGTCGGTCACATCTGGACTGAGGTTTTTGAAGTCCTGATGTAATAGTTAACCTAGCTGCGGCCCTGCCCCTTTAAGCAAAGCCACCATCACCGGCGCAATTTTTTTTATTGGAAAGGGGGAAAACATGCATGCAGCTCACCAAGTGGGAAGTGATAACCAATGCTCACATGTACATCTGCAATACCAGAGGAGCTGCAGGTTCTTTAAGGATATTTGGAAAAGGGGGAGGGTAGGAAAGGAGAAAGGAAGGTGGAGGAGAAAAGTGTGGAGGGCAGTAAAGAGGAGAAGGACAGGGAAGAGGAGGAGGGGGAAGTCAGTGGGCGTCTGTTTACATGTTTCACGAGTTAATTTTTTTTTTAAAGTTACTAACAGTCTAGTGGTCCATCTCATTATTTTTTGTGATGTCCACGGCCTTTCCCCCAGGTCGACTCATACCACGTCCACGGGAAGAAAGGGACTGGCAGACTACAGACTGGCCAGCTCAGCGTCAATACTTTCGCCATTCGGTTGATCAGTGAAAGAATTGACCGTGGTCGATGTGGTCAGGTCATGTGTGTGTCGTGTCTCGGAAGCAATCCGCCCGCCCGAACGTGAGCTATTGGGATATGTGCGATTCCGATCACGGCGACAGCTTCCGAATACCACCGCCAGTTGATTTATATTAATTTGAGCAGGAGATGTTATAGTGCCGCAAGTGCACAAGCAGACAGGCACTCCCTCGTCTATACCTTCCCCAATCCGATGTAACGCATATGCGATGAGAAGGGGGGGGAGGAAGGATCAGATGCAGTGCCGGCGACACGGGACGAGACACAACTTGACCTGACCCGAGAGTCGATAATTTGTGTCTTTGCGCAAACGATTCGAACATTCGAGACGTTAATGACGTAATCATTTACTTGACGTTTCGTAACAATTGTATTTCTATTGTTATGACACGTGAGAAGGGTTGAGCGGTAGAAAAGTTGCTTAAACGAAACGTGACAACAGTTCAGTGTTGCGTACACGTGCACCCCGGACGGGCACGTTCCGAACCTTTGTTCTTGATTTTATAAGCGATTTTTGTTTATTTGGATATGACGCATGTGCCATGCCTTTCTCCGAGTGTCGATGGGTTCGAGGGTTTCTCTTCACAGCCGAGGTGGTTTCGCCGACAGGGAGAGGGGTTTAGGTGTAACGATGCCCCAGTCTCCCTCCTCTCCGCGTCAGTGGTGGGTCCGCGAGGGGTAGAGGAGTGCCGGTACTGCGACGCTCTCCCTGCACCGAGGCCGGGGTGTGGTTAACGACGGATCCACATGCACCAGATCTGTCGCTGGAAGCCGGGAAGGCTGTAGTTTCCTAGTGGTTGCTTTCCCGGCCTTGGTCTGCTGTGAACTGGGCATTGTTAAATACTGTACTATTACAGTATTTTAATAGTAAAATACTGTACTATTAGTAACTACGCTTATCGCAATAAGATATCAAACTTCAAATTTAATAATTTTTTTTTCAATTTAGTCTTGTTTAAAGCTCCTCTGAACGTCAAAATCTACACAACTTCGCAAAAAAAGACCCTCTTAGAGAAGAACCGGCAAGACCCTTCGAGTTCTTTTTTTTACATTGAAAATACTTTCTAGTTTTAGCCAATCTTTATTAAGGATGATGATGATGGATCGAGGAGACAGTCCGTTTTTATGTAATAAATATATAAATAAATTTATATTTTCCCGTAAGTACATAAGGGTAATTTCCTTACGCCCAGTGATTACACACTTTTTTCACACATGCGGACCTCCCGGGCCCGCCACTCGTTCGCCATGGAGATCAGGAATCGGGCTTAGCCAGCCTACTTCGGATGCGGATTATTGGACTGTGGAGGGAGTGTCTGCGTTGTTGCTTTGTTTAATCAATTGGTTTCGGATAAATTTGAATTTTGATATCGACAAGTCCACGCGTGGAGAACGGCGAACGAAGTATGAATGCTTATTACTGTTATAAACTCCTCCCCTATGTACTCTGATTAGAAAATTATCCATCAGCTGATATTTTCCCATGAATGGCCTGTCTGTTATATTTGAATAAATAATGTAGCTAAGAAACAGACCTATTATTCAATTATATTTCACCACAAATTCACTCACGTACTTACGGGTACATGTAGTTTTATTGTAACTGGATGTTTTGAACAAAAGAACTTGTTGTACAAACACATATAATTTCTTTGCCAACATTATCATGAAGTTTATTGTTATGATCTAGCAACACCGGTCTCTGCGTACCAGGTCACCAGGTACGTCTATCGTGATTTTATGTTTGAACGTACGATATTGCTATTAATTATTCGAACGTTGCAAACATTGGCTTCTTCTCGAATTTGAACCCGGCACTCAGCGGTGTACGTGAGTGCATCAAAAAGTTCTTAGAGGCGCACATTTAGAAAGCCCATTTTGATGGTAATTTTTTTATTTTGATGGATAGTACACATAATATTTATACCAAGTTTCAATAGATTAGGTCTTGTCATTTTAACCCTTTACTAATAAAGGTAGTTTGTTAGAGCCACTATCCCAATTTTACCCTAAGCCTAATGTGCATTCGGAATCAACTTCTCCCCTCTTCACGAGACGAATGGTGTCGTCGGGTTTGTTCTCGGATATTGTCATGAGATGTTCGAGTCGACTCGACTGAGGGAAAATCATTGAAATTCTTACGCCCCCACCATATGGCACACGACTCGCTGGCGTAGTGGTTGAGCGTTTCGTCACGACGCTGGGATTGTTGATTTGTTTCCTCAATCCCAATTTCACCCTAAGATTAAATGGGGATAGTTGCTCTAGGAGTAAAGATGCCCCGTAATTTAAATTGACCCTTGCCAACACCACACGATCGCAGCTAACTTCTAAGCGTAGGTGGATCTCCCGCGCCGTCGATGTCCCAGCGGCCGACCGCGTGCAACGGACGTGTCGTGTGTGATTCAAATTAAATTGGTCGATCTCGCGGATCTCGCGGATCTCGCTCGCTCTCTCTCGACGTCGATCACGAAACCTAATGATTTTTTTTTTCAAGTGTTGCAACTTTTCAGTACGAGTAAGTTGAATTTGTTTCGTTGTTCTCAGCCAGTGTTTGGTTTCAATATCACAAATAGGTGGAGGTTATGTAATTTTATTTACGGTGTATCAGAATCTATCGCTTCCGATAAGGATAGACATCCTGTTTTATATGTGTGTTGTTTCTTTAGGAAAATTTAAGAAAACTTAACTTGTGTTATATATTTTATTAGAATATAATAAATAATTACAAAGTGTAATATACCTTTTTCTTTGATTAATCCTTAAACAGCGACTATCCTCATAGAGATAAAAATATTGGAGCGTCTAACCTATATAGCAGGAGTCCAAAGAACTGCTACTGGGAACTTTATTAATTTTTGCAATGTGTATTGTAATTACATTCGATTGTTATCAACCACTTGGCAGGCCTCCTGAGCCCTTGGCGGTCAGAGCGCTCGCTTTGGTTTCATAGAGCGCGATCGACCCCGGGTGCGATCCCCGATGCCGGCACCACTAGAATTGTTAATAGCGATTTTAAATGCTGAATTTATGACGTGCACGGTAACGTTGAAGGGAAACAATGCGAGGAAATTCGCATATCTGAGAAAAATTCCAAAAAAATACTGTTTCGAGGATATGTGAGGCGCGCCAACCCGTCCCATGCACGTCTGAGAAATATTATTTCGAAGACATGTGAAGTCCGCCAACCCGCATTGGAGCAGCGTGACGGACGCTTGTCGGCTCGAAAACCTTCTCAGATATATGAGAAGGATGCCTTTGCCATGCAGTGGGCATTTACACATTAGCAATCTAAAAAATCTCTTTAAATACTCGTATTTCGTCTTCGAATTTAACCAATGTATACAAATGTCCATAGCCCGAGTGTCGCGCAAGCCACCGAAGGCGGCGCCCCCACCGCGTAGGGCTCCGCCGAGACCGACGCGGCTGCGCTCCGCTTCCGCCGGCCGCGACAAACGCTCCGAGCTGCGCGCGAGATATTGGGCGCTGCTATTCGGGGACCTGCAGCGAGCTGTGAGTGAACTGTTTGAATTATTTATGTGATGTGCGATGTAAGCCTCTTCAAATGTCTGTTTGGGGTTGACACAGCCGCGTTTGGTCCGTGACGGTTCTGAGGTACGAGATGTCGATGGTTTCTATAATTTCATTAAATCATTAAAGCCTAACAATTCCATTGCTGGACGCAGGCTTCTCACAAAGATTGGCCTAAGTACACTCCTGAGCCACCTGCATACCTCGACTTCCCGCAACACTGCAACAGTTTGCCTACACGTGGTTGCCACTAGAGAACCTTTCTTCCTGAGAACCTGTGTATGTCACCGGCCCTTTGTTGCCCCTTCAGCTTGCTGATCCTTGGGGTCCCTTATTGGCTGCCCTATTTGCTGCTGCGGATGTCATCGTATGTGTTCGAGATCGGTTATTCCGCCATCTGTCGGAGTCCACGTGATGTTTCGTCTTTTCCCTTCAGTAAAGGTCAACTTTACGATTACCACGGGATGATATGGGGCGCCACAACCTCTAATGAGATCACCATGCGGTGATAAAAGATTAGCTTATAAGACAGGTAAATCCTATCAGTGTTTTTTAATTATGTGTTATAATGATGAATGTGAATATTAATTCTGAAATCATAGAGAATTGTGTTTTATTTCAATGTCGAAAAGCTCCAATAGCCCAATGGGCAAGGGTGCAGACTGCGAAACATGATGTCGTAAGTTCGAGCCCGCCATTCGACTATTGTCGTGAGGAGGGTTAACAGGAATTTTAGTAATGTTACTTAATAAATAGCATTGCCAGTATTCTTTAAAAAAAAAAGTTTTATGTTGATTTTACTAATCTCCTGTTACGTGGACGACATCGGTAGGTACTGAAAGCCGTCCAGAGCTTTGTCCAACTCATTACTAATATCAGAAGTATATAAATAGAATGTAAAATTGTCTATTCTCTACAATCGATTTGAACAGATTTTCACAATAATAGCTCGGTTGCCGGTATTGATTCGACGCCGGTGAGATATATATATAGATAGCTTATGCAAGGTCGTCAAGCAATCGAAAAGGCGAGCAACGTGTACTGAGATTTTAAGCTTCTTCTAAGAAGAGATTACAATGTACCTCTGTTTTATTTTGGGAAGAAATTATTTTTAAAAAGTCGATTCAACAATTATACGTTACGTAATTGGGAGAAATCCCACTCGCTCACTCAGCTTAACGACACATGCCAACACCCGCCAATATATGAACTCTAGACACCATCACCATCTGAATGTTTATGGTTTCCTATTAGATAAATATGCCTGTTATACCAATGGCAGGATTTCACGTAATTGCAAGGCTTATCAGGCGTGTAGATGATAGCAATACTAGAGGTCTCACAACTTAGGACATGGCTCCGGTCATCGCTTTTACATCCACGGAAAGAAGGGGGTAGCAGATTGTCTCAGGCCGCCACCACATTAATATATAAAAAAAACTTCACTTGTCTTGGTTTCTTTCTGTTTATGAGCCATTATTTGATTGGGTTTGGAAAACAACAATCCAGCTGACGGTAAGTGGCTAGTGCGGCTTACGGACATTTACAAATAACTTCAATCGAAGTAGGTTACAGATGTATTGTCAGCCCTGTGGGCTAAGATGCAATATCTCACGGCTCAGTAGTGGCATGAGGCTGCGCTGAAGATCAGTGCAGCGGGAGTCCGTATCTTAAACTGAGCGTAGACCCGTTTGTTGCATCACACTGTAGTGAAATCAAAAAAATTCTGAAATCTTGATTGTGTTTTTTCAGTTTTTATTATTATTTTTAATTGTTTTATTAATAACTTGCTAACTAGTTGTCGTGTAATAAATCAAGTTTCTTTCTTTCTTTCACGGCCTTTCAGTTGTCACAATGTTGTTCTGCGGCAACAATTGAGAATAAGTTATGAGGGCGATACCTTCCCAGTCGACTCCTATACGGAGAAGGAGCCTACCTCCTAATAAAACCTTACTGTATTGATATTCTTCTTTGGAGGAGACACTATACACTACTGGGCATAGACTTACTGACTGAAAATGAGAGGACTTGCCATTCTCGTCAAATTTGGGTTTCGTAATGGCGATCCCAATTCCAGTACTGGCGAGGACATCACTGTCCGCTCTGGGCGGTCTTATTTGAGATGGTTATTACGTCATTTCGTTTCGACTTTCCCATTGGTTCACTTTACCGATTTTAGAGATTGTACCGATATTACAACTGATTTAATAAAAAAACTGTTTTTTTTATTGTGATTTACAGGTTGGCGAAATATACAACACAGTTGAAACCCATGAGAACCTAAACGAGTGCCAAGAAGTTATATTAGTACTAGAAAACTATACCCGTGATTTTAAGGCTTTGGGGGAATGGTTTAGACTTAAATGGGAATACGATAACACTCCTCCACCGCAAAGACCACATAGCTTAGCATGGGAAATTAGAAAAACTGATTTCGTACGACCAGAATCCCGTCGCACACATTCCGTGAAAAGTTCCCCATCTGTGTCCGGTAAAAACAGCCCTTGTCTATCCGGACGTAATACGCCCAGCGGTAAGAACAGCCCTAATTTGACGGGTAAAGCTAGTCCAGGTAGCGGCAAAATCAGCCCAAGGATTTCGTCTTGCCATTCCAGTACTAGTCCAAAAACGAACATTGAATTTTTTACTAATAAAATTGTGGTTTCTAAAATAACTTCTAAACCAGAGCCTAAATTAGCTAAAGAACCAACTAGGCTTTCAGATATAAAAGAAAAAGATGCCAAAGAACCATCAGATGAGAAAACTATAAAGGAAACAGAAGTCGTAAAAGAACCTCAAAGTCCTAAGGATGATAGGAATAGACCGGAAAGTGTGAAGCAAATTATTACTGTTGAAATAGGCAAGGCTAAAGAGCTACCGACTGTGACTCCTAATCGAATAGTCATTAAATCACCAAAATCGGTCAAGCCAATTTCAGAAAAAACTTTAAAATCTGACGTTGAGCTTTCTAGCCAGGCTCAAGCTACTATCTCTCAATTAGAGGCAATGGAAAATGAGCTTTTAGTTAAACAGCTAACTGAGGTGAAAGCTAAAAATGAAAATTATTTAAACGAAGAGAAAGAAATTGTATGTGTTAGTGACAACGTTGATGTAGAATATTCAGACAGCAAGGCTATATCGATCGATGTAAAAGATATTCTGTCGGCTGAATCACCAACAAAATCGGAAGAGAATTTTGCAGACATATCCAATGATAGTTCACCTAAATCATCTCTTGATAAAACTGAAGATAATTCTGATCGATTAATTGAACAAAATGCTATTATAGACGAAGAGGGCGTATTGATCGATGAAGAAATTAGTAATGATACTTTAAAAGAAACTGATTCTGACACTATTAACATAATAACAGAGATCAATACTACAGATGATTGTCAACAGGAAAAAAATAATGATGTTTTTATTCGCCTGTCAAAGACTACAGATATAAAAAAAGAGAATGTATCAAGTGAGATTACGCCTAAGTCTTCCCTTGATAAAATGGAAGATAATTCTAGTCGATTAACTGAAAATAATGTCATTATAGATGACGAGGGCATATTGATTGATGAAGAAATCAGTAATGATACTTTAAAAGTAACTGATTCTGATACCATTCGTATAATAACAGAAATCAATACTACGAATGATTGTCAACAAGAAAAAAATAATGATGATTTTATTCGCCAGCCAAAGACTACAGAAATTACAAAAGAGAATATGTTACAAAATGGCTTACATAAAGAAATTACCAATTCAGAAGAACTTCATGAACAACTGAATGAAAATAACTTGAAATTAATACAAGATATTCTCCCTGATAACGGCGCTAGTACAGATAACAAAAACTCAAATGAATCCCAAGATCACAGTAAAGATGCTAAACTGACAAAGAAGCCTCATGGAGGCTAAGGAAGAACTGAAAAAGGAGCAGGACTTAAAAAAATCTGAGAACAAAATGACTTTAGATTCAAAGGCCAACACTAAACCTGCCTATTCACAAGCTGCTGCAAAACCTAAACCTGCAAGTGTCGTAAAAACGGAGATTAAAACGCCTACAAGAACTGCTTTAGTCAGGAGCTCTACTGTTGTGGAAATGCGACCTAACACAGCTCCAAAGACTCAAAGAACATTCCAAAAAAGAAATCAAGCAAGCAAGTGTAGCTATCCTTTCAATCTAACAACAAGTCGCACCAGTCTTTTTGATACTTCGGCTTCGATCACTATAAACCGAGCATCATTGCCTAAACGTCCGGCAAATAGAAATATTCCAATGGCCTCTGGTGATGCAAAAACTGTTCCTAATAAAGTAGATCCCAAAAAACGCCCCACAAGACCAACCGCTTTGAAACTAAACGGGCAAGGTGATAAGAAAGAAAAGATTAATCCATCATTAGAAAAGATTAAAGATTATGACGAGTACAGCAGTAGTGATACTATAGTAACGCAAATCGATATGTCAAGGATTGAATCTAGCGAGAGCTTGAAAACTTTGGTATGTGAGGAAATGCATCCGCATAATATTGCGAACTCGATCGAAGTACTAAATGTAGACAATAACAAGAATGACAATGAAGGATGGTTAACCGTCAAGTCGAGGCGATTGAGCCGCGAATCAAAGAAGCAATCCAAATCTCACTGGGTCAATAGGTTCCACCAACCTTCCGCTACAACGAGCTTGCCTACGTTAAATATGCTTGAATCCCCTAAACAAGAAACTAATGCTATTGTGGCGTCAGCCAAAACCAGTAAAGTCGATCGTGCGAAATCCGAGCAGCCAGAAAAGGTAGTCAAAGCCGACACAGTTGAAAAAGTTGTAAAGGTATTTCCTTCGCAATATAACGAAAATATGCCAAAAGATTTGGCTATGATTAGACAGAAATCGGACGTCACTGGTTTGAAAACGAAATCATCACGTAACAAAGTGATCACTAAAAAAGCTGAGATGATTAAAGATATGTCCAACGAAGAGGAGCAATCTGAATTGATAAAAAACAGACTACATTCCTCTTTAGAAAGCCTAACTACCGGGCTCGAGAGGTCTCAAGAGAGCACGGAGGAAGCCTTCGATTTCGATAAATGGAAAGCTGAATTTAAGTCAACATTTAAGTATCTGGACGACGACGACCAGACATCCAACGACAATGAAATTCTAAAGACCGCCGATCCGTCTGAAATGTCGGAAATTGCAGAAATGACGTCACAGATCGAAGAGAATGAGAGGAAAATCAGTTGGGCGCTGGACTTCCAATCGGAAGTTGATCAAAGAAAGCTCTGCGAAGAGGAAGATCTGCTCAATAGACAGATCATGGAGTTGCAACAAGTTTCCGACATTGATTTGGATACGGAGACCGATGACACCGAGGTGAGTTAACTAGTATCAAAAAAAATCTTCGAGGTACAATTTTCAGATGAGAAAGATGTACATTGTGGGTCATGGGTTCAAATTCCAGTCGAAATCAATAGCAACTTACGATTTAGTCTTATTCTTGTTGCTTCCCCTGATATTGTATGTGGCTCCTACTCGGTTTCTATATGTAGAAGATGAGTGGCTGATGTAGCTTTATGCCATATACTTTTGAATTTTTTCCGATTACCTTTTACGAAATCATACATTTTTTTTCTTATGATATACGAGTAGATAAACGTAGTCAACTATTGTCAATAGATGGCATTGATACACTAGTTTGTTTTCATGGAATACTTCTATAATGAATTCAAATAGTCCCGTAATGAAGCCCGAGAACTGTTTGTATGTATAAAAGTGTCCAGTGCAGTGATCATCATATTATTATACCCGAACAGTTAATTGTTCTGGGGGTAGCCATGGCATGTTTTTCTCTCTGAATGTGGCTTACAGCGTTAGCTTTTTACTTGGTTCGCACTGGACTCTGAATGCAACTGAAACGACTTGCAGACGGATGCGGAAATCATCTGCGAAGACAACGCCAACGCACCGTGCGGGGGGCCAGAGAGCCTGGGCGCGCTGACCGCGAGCCTGGAGGACCAGTACGAGAGCGCGCTGGCCGGCATGACGTGGGCCGAGCGCGTCGACACGCTGGTCGTGCTGGAGGCGCTCGTCGCCAGAGATCCAGGTTTGTACGGTAACAAACTGCCATGTGGCGGGGGCGTGAGCAAATCTGCCACCCAAGTGGATAAGGTAAGTTATCCAACTTATCTCATTCCGTTGGTGTCTCTTGGGATTTTACTAAGAACGTCTAAGAAACAGATGGCGGAGTTACTCCGTAATCGTTCACTGCATCTGTTAAGTTAGGGGTCCCCAAACTATTTTGGACAAGAGACCCCTTTTCCAAAATGAACTAATACGTCAAACACCCATAGCCAAATAACTTTAAAATCCACTCTCTAATTTTTTTCTGTTGATACAAAATAATTACCATTTTAAAATTCGGTAAATATCAAGTGTAATTAATAATTATTAATACAAATTGCATAATTTTTTTTTAAAAGTATAACAATGATTGTCTTAGTAGAAAAATTATAGAAAATATTAGTTATTCTTATAACAAGTTGGTACACGTAACACAACTTAGTAAGAACTTGTGTTAATTAATAGGGGTCGATTTTTAGACCTCGTCAACTCCCAAAATCAGTTTTCGTTTATGTCCACCCCCTGGGAAAACGATATTGATCCCTTGGGGTCGATATCGGTTTCCACTTTGGGAATCCCTGTGTTAGATGATGTTGAAGTTAAGTTAAAAGTGCGACGTGGCGATGCTGCGTTCACCGACCCAGCGTGGCGATTGCGCCAAATGCTGCTCGAAGTGGCCAATGTTCAGCAGGGGACTATTTAGAGCTTAAAAGAAGAAGGACTGAGGAAGCTATTAAGGAAGATCATCAATGACAGAGAGGCGTGTAAAATAAATTGTTTCTACACCATTGACTGTCATTTTAAACCGGCGTAGTTTTAATGCTCCTAGGAGCTTTAAGTGTCTTCATTATAATCATCATTACAAGCGGTCATAAGTCCTCTGCTGAAGGCCTTTTTTTTATAGAAAAGACGGCAAACGAGCAAGCGGTTCTCCCGATGGTAAGTGATTACCGTCGCCCACATACATATGCAACACCATAGATGCTGCAGGTGCGTTGCAGTTGCGTTTAAGGATATTTGGGAGATGGGAGGGAAGAGGAGGGAAATAGGGACCGGTTACCTCACTCACCGAACGAAACGCAGAAGCACAAGATGCCTCTACTTCACGCTGGTATTCAGCGAGGCCGTGGTACCAACTCGGTCGAGCCGGCGCATTCGAGCAGCAGCAAAAGCCGCCGCTTGGCTCCAGCACGCTTATAGCATATGCCATAGGCCTCAGCCAAACAAAACACGGTCCTGTGCCACTTGCGTCCATCGACTTCCCGCAACGTCGACTCGCGTATAAAAGCCTTAATTGACCTAAATATTGTTGGTTCACATTAAAAGAGAAGATATTTATTTTATTTACTGGTATCAATTGACAGGAAGAGCGCAACAACTGCATGCTAAATTGTCCCAGGGCATCAAGCGGCGCGGGAGTCTCCAAGATGCTCTACGAAGGTATTTTGTTATTCATAATTCATCCCTTTCGCTTATTCAGCTGCTGAACTGGCAAGCGGTGTCAGCATGAATTGTATCAGACATGGAGAAAAAAATATAAATATCGTCGAAAAGAATTTTCATTCTTTTCATTCATTCACCTTCGATTTGCCGACGCCATAGCTCCTGGGACGGGATGCGCCGGAGCTAAGCACTATGCTTCCTCTACTCCGACTCCTCAAGCTTATCTCTTGAAATAATTGAGAACCCATAACGCAGAATTCAGTAGATTCTTACTGGGAATTATATTGAAATTGCTATCTTTTCTAATAAATGTTATGTATGCAATTAAATATAAACGGTCACATAAATTATGTGTAGATATATATATAAGGAATAACTAGCGCGAGTGACCTGGGTTCGAACCCCAGTGCCGGCACCACTAAAATTGTGAATACCAATTTTAAGTATTCTATTTACCATGTCGTCGGCGGGTGAAGAAAAACATCGCGAGTAAACCTGTGGCGGGCTCTTCCCTGCTCCATAAAATCCTTTCAGATATTTGAGAAGGAGGCCTTAGCCCAGCAGTGGGCCTTTCTTACAGGCCGCTACTTAACTTCTATGTATCTTTTCCAGACTCCAGGCCAAACAAGCGCGCGCAGAGCGACAGAGGATGGAATACCAGACACATAGGGCTAAGAAGATTCATCAGCTGCTGGCCAGGGTCGAGGAGGTCAAGGTGATTTCAACGATGGCAATACAAACCCGGGGACGCTCTCACTGCATGTCTTTTTATTTATGTTACTGAACGATAGTGATCCGGGTGTCAATGATTTTATTAAAATCACAAAGAAGCCTGTCTGTGGTTTCATAGTTGTGTTTTAATTTAACATAGTCGGCTTTTGAAACCCTTTTAAGGTGAGAAGTGGGTATTAGTCCAGCTATGGGTATTTTATAGCCTTCAATTTTAAATTGCAAATAAGTTTGGTTAACAAAATCGTAGCGGCTTTTCTAGGATTGATATTTTAAAAAAAAGCAAATAATGAGAACTAAAATACAAAAAAAAAATGTTTCACATTAGTTATTTGTATAAGTGAAACAAAACATCTTCATATGGTTTTGAGTTTTACTTTCGAAGCTCCTCCCGTTCTTTCTTATATTTACAGTATGCAAAACAGACAGACTATAAACTTGTGTGTTGATTCATTTAACAGGTTGCCAAAAATCAGCTGATAGAAGAGAAGAGATTGAGAATGGAGAGACGCTTAGAGAAAGCGGCTGAAAACCGTTACCAGCACATAAAGGTAAGTTCAATTCAACCCGCACCACTAGCATTAGACTATATTTATAATTATGACGACTGAGTGGTTATGTACCTTACTGACCCATCGG
The DNA here is from genome assembly GCA_029286595.1 of Bhutanitis thaidina. Classification (NCBI taxonomy): domain Eukaryota; kingdom Metazoa; phylum Arthropoda; class Insecta; order Lepidoptera; family Papilionidae; genus Bhutanitis; species Bhutanitis thaidina. The sequence continues at coordinate 993,870 of JAGSMS010000043.1, read as the reverse complement.
TCCCGGCTTCGAATCCCATTCCGATTAATGGTTTTTGTGTGTCTGTTCGCAAGAGACAATGGGCGGCTTGTGCTGCTGTTCGAATGGGCCGGTTCTACAGGCGTGAAGAAGCCATCTTGTGCTTCTTTCCTCCCTTCCCCATCCACAAATAGTCGCTGGCTGGTTTGCTCCCTGTCCCATAAAAAACCCCTATATCTGAATCTTCCTCCGATCTTACCGCATATGCGTTTCATCTGATATGGGAAGTAATTATCTGTAATGAACTCTGCGCAATTGATATTTACCAACAGACAACTTCGTCATCATTTATTAATTACATTTTAGTTCTTACCTGTCTATAAATAGTCCCACTGCAGGAGTTTAACCTCTCCCACAAGTGAATTTTATTATACTGAGAGCTAATACTTATTGATACGATATCGTATCGTAATATATCAACGTATATTTTGATATAAACGTATATAATATCCGTCTATGTTATTAAATTTGTGTCGACCACTTAATACTGCGTTTCAAACAACCTGTGGCGACATCTGTTGTTGACAAAATAAACATTACATTACTTACATATAAGTCGTGAACAATAAAGGAGTACTTGCCTAAGTCTCTACGCATGGCAAGCACCTCGCACCATAGACCCCGCTGCCCATCATCGATCTGCTTATTTCTGGTCTGGTATTTTTTCGAGATAGTTATCCAACCATTAGTGGGAAGCCATAGCGATTGTCAAAGCTCTTCCCTTAGGTGTCAATGGGAAGATGGTGGTGGCATGTTCTTACGCCGATACCACACTGCTTTTTAATTCTTATTTTAATAATTCTGTTTTAAAAATACGTTTTATTCTAGGCATCTAGAATACTTTCATTGTTAAACATCTATGCTAAATATGTAATTCGTATAATAAGGCAAAATCATAAATCGGTAATTATAATATTGATTAAATAATGCGATTGTAACAAAACGATGTAATGGAGAATAAAGCAAGTTTTTCTCCAAATTGTTAAGCCGACTAACTGGACTGGACTGACTAATTTGACGAACCCAAATCCCAGAGATTAGTGATGAGAAGCAGCAACTCTAATGTGACGGTTTTGGTACCGCGCCCTCCCACCTGGCATACTCTGTGTGTTTGAGAATTGGCAAATCTGTCGTACAGAGCATGTCAGGCAGAAAGTACCGCGATGGCATACAGACAGAAGCCGAACTCTCACAGTGTCCCTTCAGTTTTGTAGGTCCGGAACGCTGAGACATAGTTTAACGTTCGCAGGGCATCGTGAAGAAAGCGCACGACGAGGACGAGAAGCTGAGGGAGATCGCGTTCATCAAGCAGCTGCAGGCGCAGAACAGGCGACACGACTTCCTGGCGCAGTGTCGCTACCACACCACGCGCCTGCGCCAGATGCGGCGCGACCGCCTGCACAAGTTGGTAAGTGATGCTTTCAAAACCTGTACTCAGTGATGGGGCCGTCAGAATCGCCTTATATTTTGGAGGGTTTGGACAACCAGGACGTTTACAGACCCCTGGGCATACAATCTTAGTGCAGGTTGGTTGCCTTGGAGACACGTTTGTTGTCGATTGAAGTGGTTTGCAGGTGTCACGTGTCGTCCAGTGGATTATTTTCAGGCTGCGTAAAGTCCATAGGCTGTAGTAGGCACATAGCATCAGCGGAACTGCTGGTCTGTCACTCAAAATTAAACAAAAAGAAACTTATGTTTGATACCTTTCTAAGGTTGGTCGACGTTGTTACAAATATGCTCTAGTGAAATGTGACGCTGACCATTGCAATGTTAAATATACGCTAGTGTGAGAAAAGTTGTTTAATATCACAATTGTAAAATCACATCATGTTTTTCTAGGCTGAATCTGATGTACAGGGGGACTGTTGTAGTAAGTTGTAAGTGGGTCCATCACGTTCCTGTAAGAAATAAAATTGAAATTATACAGTTATTTAGCCCCTTTTTATTACAATGACCAGCACTAATTGAAACAAACCGCAATAAGGTCCTTCGAGCCGGATATCAATCATCCCGATCAAATAATCGAGAACGCAAATGTACCTCACATTTTCGTTTTCTTCACAATTTGTAAAACAAACAAATTGTATTTGTTGCACAGGAGGAAAACGCCGCCCGTGAAGCGGCTGTCGGGGCGCGGCGCCTCGCGTTGGAGGAGGCGCGGCGCCACCGCGTGGAGACGTTGCTGCAGCGGCGCAGGCTGCGGGACGAGCGCGTGCAGGGCCTGCGCGAGCTGCGCCGCCAGGAGCGGGGCGACGCCGCGCGGGAGAAGGTACGCTGCGGTGCGGGGCTTACTAGCTTATGTGCAGTTACAGCCAGCCCTTTTGAGTACACCGCAGAGTGAAAATAGATATAAGTTCTTAATGCTTTGAAAGTATTTTTTGTAATTTGATCTTGTGCCTTATTCTTACAGGCGGAAGGTGTAAAATCGCGCCTTTCTGCGCTTGCAGCGGCCGCGGAACTCGAGGTGGACGCCCTGAGATCTCGTATAAGGGACAAGCAAGATGCTAGCCAACAGAGATTGGAATTACATCTACAGGCTGTGAGGGAGAAAGCGACTGGTCCCAGGCAGGCGGTGAGTTGACATTCATCACAATTTCTTATAGAGTTCATCTCGTCAGTGACAATAATAGAATGCTCAATATGTGTTATATGTCATACAATTGTTACTGAGTTAAAATGAAACGTTTTCTTGGATTTGCGATACTCGCTGTGAATCAAAAATAAAAAGAGTGATAGAGGTAAGAAAGAGGACAAGCGACAGAGGTAGAGAGTGAGGGCGCAGCTATTTATCTCATAAGGCAGAGGAGTCTAGAGCAAAGTAGAGAGGGAAGGGAGGGGAGTTAGAGAGTGGGACTGAGGAATGTCGTAATTTTGCATCAGTGCAAAATTGTTCGAAGATAGATTTTAGAGTACATTTTCAAATCAATTTAGAAATGGTTCATTGTTTATGTAATACTTAGTTAAAATTAAAAACGGGGCAGGACAGTGACAAAATAGGAAGAAAAGTATAGGAAGAAAAAGTAAATAGAGTCAGGAAAGAGAGAGAACCATAAACAGATGTGGAAAGAGACATAGATGTGAGAGAGGTTAAGAAAGATAGAGAGACGGAGAGATTTTAATAATTAAAAATTAGACGTTTCGCTGCAGCTAAGTTGTAAAGCACTATAGTAAACTAATCCTCCCGTTCTATTAATATCCGTATTGCGCGTATTGCGTTTTAATTTTGAATTTTCATAACGTTTTCAGACCACCTCCGAAAGTCACGACCAGGCTACGAAGGAGGAGGAGGAAGCCGAGCGACTGGAGCAAGAGAGGCGCGACCGAGAGAAACAGAAGAACATAAAGAAGAAAGCCCGGAAACTCCGACAGAAGTTGATAACCGCGTGAGTGATTTAAAGCTCTACTAAACATCACCTACTGTGTCTTCCTGGAGTCTAACCACAGGCGTGTTCTGTTAGCTTTATTCGTTTGACGTACAAAATATGTCGAAGGTCAATAACATCCGGCATATCTTATAATATCGTTCGAAAGTTAGATCGTTCCTGTAACGAACTATGTAACAGTGTTGCCAATAATAATTTATAAAATTATCAAATGTCATAAACGTAGATTAGATGGATCTGCACTCACTGTCTTAAGAAAATAGCTTAAATATCAAAAAACTATCATATAATATTAGACAAATAACTTACATTACAGAAATTAAATGAATTTATGAAATGATTTACTAGGCTTTGTTAGAAAATTCAAATCTTTTACTGACTTGAAAAATACATGTTTAATTTTTTCACTTCTTATTTGAGTAACAAGTACGAAATGATTCAAAAATGCTTTGTAATTATGGTCTCACAGAGCTCCATGCTTGGTCCACTTCTTTATAGTCTATATACACGGTGAAACATGCTGTTGACAATTTTGGAAGAATTCTTTTTGCACTTTCAAGGTTCGGACAGCGCGACAAGTTAGTAAAGTTGATACCGTCAGCGGTTCGGGGCTCCAGGGGAAAAGACATAAATTCCTATGATTTTTTTTAACACTAGATTTACTGAAAACCTAAAAACCAATATTTAATATCTATAGAATAATATGTGCATGTTCAAAATTTTTAAGCGTAAAATCGAAAACCCGTCAAATTGACGGATTCCGTAAATCTAGTGTTAAATAGTAGTAAATTGTACCCTTTTGATGTTTCGTTGGACATCTTAAGAAATTTTACATGGCCGACATAATAATAATAATTTCTGTAAACTCCTATGAAACAGAGATGTGGATTTCCCGACAATCCTCTCGCATCTGCAATGTAACTGTTTATTTAAATATTGAAATTAGTTGGTTAGACTTATCGTGACATTAATTTAGAATTGCGTTAGGTTCAATAATTCTTTGTTCAATAGAAACAATAGTAATTCAACTGCTCTAACAGGAGAAGGGAGAGCTAGTTAGTGTCTTACATATTTCACAATAGACGATTTGTAGCTTCAAATTACACTTATCTTTTTCATAACTGGTGATGGCATGTAGAATGCCTAATCGCTTAATACGAAACACAATTATTAATATTCATTACACTTTTCAGCGGCAATGCGAACCTGTTCTTCGAAGATATCGCTCCGACATTCGAGCCTTTTGCCCTGCCCATAGCTAACAAAATGTACAGAGTGATACAGCAAATTACCAACATCATCACGCCCCTGTTTAATGAGAGATCTGACGCCAATGTCAATATCAACGGTCTGGAGTTTGAAGATAAACCCAAAAAGCACAAGAATAAGAAGCCCAAGGCGCCAAACGGTGACCTCGAGCAAGAAGATAAGAAGAAATCTAAAAAGAAGAAGGCGGAAATAGACGGCAACCAAAAAGTCCGTGGTAGCACTAGCACTAGTGTCGAAAATAACAATAACACCGATGCAGAAATTATAAACCAAGAAGAGAAAGTAGAGACAAAGAAGAAAAAGAAGAAGAACAAAGACAGTGAGGCCAATAGCGACAAAAATAGAACTGACAGATCGAAGTTGAGCAAAGCGAGCTCCATTTGTAGTTCTTTGAGCGACACGAGCTGTAAGAGTAAAAAAGGCGAGAGTAAGTCTCGTGTCGCAATTGATTACATGCTGCTGGAGAAGCAGCTCAATGAGCTGCATAGGATGATGGAGAAGTTCGATAAGGTGAGTTCTTCATTATTTACTCAGAAGTTGGATAAGACCAGTGGGCAGTGGCCGGACGCCGGGGCACTCCAACCGGTATCCACAGTTGTCATCATTATCGCCTTGTTATTTATGTACCGGTGGATGTCTGTCTAATGTTGAAGATGCTTCTCCTAAGAAAGCGTTAACTGATTTGTATTTCCAAAGCCATCTTCCTTTACTCTTGGCACAGGAATAAATAATACCGCGCAAAAGGTAATCCGTCCAGTGACAACAAAAAATATTACCTAAACAAGTATGATTGCCACATGTGTATTAAATATTATTAATATTTCACATTTTGTGACATACATAGAAATATGTAAAATAAACATAATGTTCCTTATACACGTTACCCATGACTTTATTATATTATACAATATCTGATAAATGTCGCTTTTTCATTGTTTACTTATTAAAATATTCTGTAATATTTTTACACAGCCATCTTGGTACATAGTATACGAATAAATATTTTAAATTAATAAGTCATTATATTTTCAATTTCTTGTTACAATATATGTACGATTACGTCAAATGTTTAAAAATTCTTCTATTGAATTAAAACATTCTTTTATACGTGTCTGAATTTTCTACAAGGTATCTGTTGGGACCCGTGAGGTGGATTGTTATAAATTTGTACAGCCATTAATAGAGTGACCTCAGTGCACATCTCAGTTATTTAATTTGATTTATCGCGATATCTACATTGTATGTGTTGTCATGCCTGCAGAACACTTCGGAGCTGGTGACGATGCAGAAGATGCAGGCGCTCAAGGTGATCGGGCAGCTGCTGGCACTGGCGGCGGAGCGCGAGGAGCTGGCGGCGCAGTTCACACCCAAGTAATTTCTTTTAGTTTAGCTTCAGAATATCTATGGTTTAAGATATTGATTCTCAAAGAGATTTGAAATCATTTAGTTTCGAGTACATAATATAAAGCGCACAGAATATCCGAGCGAATAAATAACACAATAAAAACTTTGTAAAAAAAATAAGAAATGAAACAGACGGTAGTATTAAAAGTATACTTTTAAATATAGTACTGTACGGGCCGCAAGATCGAAGTAAAGAAGTTGTAACCTACGTTTCTTCCAAATATTTGAAATGAAACTATTATTTTGATTTTACGAAGTTGAAACGAAATCAAAACGTCGGGAGTATAAAGACAAAAATAAAATTTTAGTTTTTAATTCCATTTTTTCCATTTCAATTTTAAGCTATTAATTTTTAAGCTGCACCTTCAAATAAAATTTTCTTTTTTTCTACCTATTTCTACACGCGCATAGAGCACATAAAGCTAGCCGCTTCAGACGTTTCTGAAAATTTTTATTTCCATTAAAATTTAATTTCTTTGTTTATTATCTTTCTTTATCAAACTGCGTGTATTGTAAGCAGTACACTGCTGGGCATGGGAACACTGGGCACTGCTGTATGGGTTTCCGATTTCAGTCCAGAATTTTTTTGAGATGTGTGTTTCGCAATCTGCCCGAAGTCACGAGTAACTATAAGTAGTGGTTTGTTTTTGTTAAAATTTTCTTACCCCGCTGCCATATTCATAAACGACATAAAGATCGTTCAAAAATTTTGATGATTGTATTGACCTACAATTTTTAGATTGCATCAATTATAGATATCTATCTAAGAAACAGATAGGATCTTTTACTAAACTAGGAACTACACTTCAAAGGAAGTCTCGAGCTAAATATCTCGGGACTATCTTCGATTCCTCACTGTTGTGTTATTTTAAAAAGCGGTACATTAATTGGGTCGAGGTCGCGCAGTAGTGATGATTTAACTTCGGACAGAATCGGAAGAGAAGGAGTGATGGGATTCTCCTACGATACAGTGTTAAATGAAAGAAACAATTTTACGTTCTATGGTACGTTTATTTATTTATTCTTCATTGAACCATATAAGAATACAGTATATGATCAAAAGGCGGACATAATGCTAAAATTATTCTCAGCCTGTCAACCTTAGGGAGTGATAGATAGAACATCGAAAGCGGTTACAGAATAGATAAAACAAAATAAAATATTAATACTCTATATATATAAAATACATAAATTAATTATATATGAATATAATAAACTACTAATACAATATGTATATATATACATACATACATATAATATATAGATATTTCCGTGTGGCTGTCGGAAGTAAAGAATAGCGCCAACCCTGTCTGACCATGGGTGTCGTAAAAGGCGACTAATGGTAAAAAATTATATTAGGAGATGGGCAGCAGCATATTCCTGCACTAGAACAAAAAGAAAAAAAAAACTGCGGTTGCCAACCCGCTCGCCAGGCGTGGCAACTAAGATCAACATAAGATACATATAATACGTTAGCGGTATTAGAGTGTTTCTCGTTCGATTTATTCTCGTGCGCGTCACAAAACTTAAAATTATAACTTTGGAGCACCAGCTAAAACAATCAGAATAGAACTTTACTTAAAAACATCGAGCGCTGAAGATGAAAGCATGCGACAGAGAGCTGTCGGCCGCCAGCGCGTGCTGGCGGTGAGGTGTGGTTGGTTGCGCGCGCAGGACCCTGTGGACGGCGGTGGCGATGGTGTCGCGCGCGGCCTGCGCCTGCAACGCGCTCGCCGCCTTCCTGCTCAGCACCAACGCGCCCGTGCACCTCGCCACGCTGCTGGCCGCCAGCCTGGTGAGTACAATTATTCGAAAGAGTTACAATATATTCGATATTATTTTTAATTATGTACATAGTGATTGGTAGCAGCAGCGTTTTATATCTACTATTAATAATATATTATTTAAATATTATTAACAGAACTCGTAAGGTCGTCAATGGTTTAGTGCTATTACATCTAGAGTGCTGCAAGGTTAGATGTTGGGTCTTATTTTATTTACAATGCATATTAACGATATTAATTATTCCTATAGATAGTGGGCTATAAGCAAATGATCATATGATCTGACAGATAGACTGCTTATTACCACCATAAATTGCAATGCAATGTCTTATCGTTTGAGTAAATATTTCTAAATATACTACTGTTCAAGAGAGTTCAAGTACAAACAACTCACAATCATCAACGTTTCTTTAATAAAAGTATAGATATTACGCCCAGATCCGCTCCTAACTTAAATATGCTGCGCCTCTTGAATCTGTATAAAAGCAATTCTTGCGCTGTATGCACTGCAAATGATTCCATAGTGTTCTGACTCTTCAACACTTAACGTGTCGTTACAATGCAATGTCTATTGTTGGAATACGTGATGAGTTAAGCTTCTCAATGATAAGCGTAGACTTACATAAGGTTGAAATAATGTTTGTCTGTGCGATAACAAATAAAATTGTACTTATACTGGATACGGGAAGGTTAAGACCAGCGAGTGCCTCTGTGTTTCGGTACACTTATTGTTTTGACGTGCGATCTGTAAATCTACATTACAGCCACTGCACGCTCTGCGTATTATCGATCCGCAGCCATTTTTCGTGATTTACGCCGTCTATCTGAAGCTATGAGATTTTGAAGATTCTTTTAGATTTAGAAGGACTCAACAGTGGTTGGCACTGCTGATTGGCAATGGAAATGGGTACGAGGCTAAGAAATTAACCAGACCACTCGTTGAGCGGAGGTGTCTATCTGTTACCTAGTTGATAGAATGTTTATACATTTTGACCGATATACCTTTTTCTTACTACTCTACTCTTCCCTTCTTTCATTTAAATTTGGAATTCCCGTTAAATTGCAATCTTATTTTAATCGGATTTGCGTACGGTAACTTTACGTACTGAACCGCGTTTCAAAAACAGACGGTTGGTTAAATGTTAGTTTACTCAGTGTTTGCGTGGTAGTAATTTCATATCGCAATTTAATTCGGGAGAGCGACATCTGTCGATGCACAAATTCAACATCAATGTTTTTCTAGTTCCTATTTAATAAATTTGAGTTATCATAACTTAATACTACAACTAAACTTACGAAGGTTTATATTAAAAAATAATAATAATGCAAGAACGATGCAACACTCAAATGTAAAACGATACGCATTATATCTCCAATGACCAGTCTTTCCACAGATACGTTTTTTAACTTACTACGGCGACTGTGACCTTTAAGATTTTTCCTAATATTAAATCTAAAGCTGTTAGCTGCGATCATATCAATCAATGTACCCATGTTCTTCTTTTCCTCAACATTTCCTTCCGCCAACATTCAAGTTCATTATCGATTTCTGTTGTGTGCTGTTAAGAATCTGCCATCGCCTTTCCCATCCCCGTGGGTCTCGTAAGAGGTGAAGGAAGACTAAGAGATCCCGTCATCATCGCGAAAAATAACAGACTAAAATGTAGCAGACCGATGACGGACAGCAGCGTCATAGGTGCTTTTCTTGTTACTGTTTTTAACCTGTTAAGGTAAGGCCATATCTATCAAAAGAGTTAGAAGCTACTTGCTCTCTGACAAATTACTTCATATAGAAGATAGAAATAACTTTCTCTTATATCCGGATTTCGCACTGGACATATGTACTATATATACACTAACCAAAGTAAAGCAGTAGCCTGTAAGTGCCCACTGCTGGGCAAAGGCCTCCTTCTCAAATATCTGAGAGGCGGGTGTAAGGAGCCGGGAATAGTTTTTTTTCCTATTTTATTTTAAGCTGATCGCCCGTATGTTTTTCAGCTTCGTTCTTAAATCTTTCGGATCCAATACTATTCCAAAATAATGTTTCAATACCGCGATAGAATTTAGTACAGCGACATCTAGTTTTCATGAATTGTTACATTCTCAGTTTTGTTGACTCAACTCTACTTTGCTACATACGTTATTAAGAACGTAATTATGAGATATTACTGTAAATAAAATAGTAATATTACTGTAAAGTAAATAAAGAATTACAGTAAATTCTTTATTTTAGTTAATTTGCTAAATGTTACATGTACATTAGATATTTTACTAAATGTAATATTGTTGAACAACGCCATCTACTTTTGAATAGCGCTTCAACGTTTCGTCTTGCTATCCGTTGCTTCGTAACAAGTAGGTCTAGCCATTTATGGCTCATAAATATTAAAATGGATACAACTTTTATTATGATCGATTGCATATCTAGGTAGCCTAGTGGTGGTCATGGCGCTCGGTTAAGTTTCATAGAGCGCGAGCGACCTGGGTTCGATCCCCGGTGCCGGCACCATTTAAATTGTTAATTGCAATCTATATTTAATGTGTTTACACGATAGGAAGAGTTGCTCAAACTCAACACGCTCCCACTAGAGATGCTGGATCCCATCACCAGTCTGGTGTTTGAGTTCGGCGGTTGCCAAAGGCTCGTTTGGATCAGCGAGCGGAAGCGGTAACGGTTCTCGTGTGGCAGCCACGTGCAGGCAACAGTGTTGGGACAGTGTTTAGGGATTGGCCTATGTTCAGCCGTGGACTTGTGACAGACTAGAATGATGATGATGATGATGATGATTTAAGGGTCGTTAGTTAGTCAGCAAGGTAGCCCGCGGGCAGATGAGGTTTAAATTTGGAGATACAGTGAACTTATACCCCCCTTACCTTGTTGTTGTGACAGATAAAAAGGGGGTACAGTGCAATTTTCCGAACGGTAAATTTTGACGACCTGCGTTCAATCAGATTTCGTCGATCCATAAAGCTCGTTTAACTCTTTCGTCATTGAATCTTGTTTATTGTTTAACTTTTGGTACGCGAAGAGCGAGGACAGACGTCATTGCATTTTATTATTGTGATTTCTGTACGGAGAATTCTTTTTTTTGTTTTATGGTACCCTTCTTGCCATTGATACAAATAAATAAACAAGGGTGGATACGATTGGCGTCGTAAGAATCGCTCGAGGGACTAGGCCTTGAATATCACACGGTGTCAGACAGACGGCGGATTAAACGTCCTGTTAAACCTCATGGTAAACACGGGCATGATGTTATCAAGGAACTGTGAATACTTGAGAGCCGTGGTGGTGGTGGTGGACCACTAGGGTCAGAGCGCTCGCTATAGTTTCATGGAGCCCGAGTGACCGGGGTACGATACCCGGTGCCTGCCGGCACCGCTAAAATTGTTAATAGCAATATGTAAGTGCTGTATTGACCGCGTGCTCGGCGGTGAAGTAATAAATTAAGAGGAAGGAAACCCTATCCGAGAAATAATAAAAAATATTTTTGAAAGGATATGTGAAGCCCGTCAACCTAGTTAGCGTGGCGGGCCTATCCCGGCTACAAAACCCTCTCAGATATTTGAGAAAGATGTTTTTACCCACTAGTGGGCACTTACAGGGTGCTACTTTACTGTATGAATACTTTGGTGGCATATAGGATAAAGCCGCTGGGGCGCCTAAATTGCGAAATATCGCATGTTCGCGCGATTTCTCCTTATCAGAGAGGTCTATGTTCAAACGTGGACCGTTAAGTTGTTAAGAAATTAATATGTATAGTTAAATAACAGACAGGTGCTTGCTTTCAAGGAATCTTCGACATCACCCACTGTTGAACGTAGGTCTCCCCTAGAAAGTGGCAGCAAATTAAGGATGAGGAAGGGGAAGGGGATGGGGAGTAGGCCTCCGGTTACCTCACTCACCGAACGAAACGCAGAAGCACAACATGCCTCTACTTCACGCCGATATTCTGCGAGGCCGTGGTACCAACCCGGTTGAGCCGGCCCATTCGAGCAGCAGCAACGGCCGGCAGGGTGTACGTGCAGGCGAGGTTGTCATTTGGTGAAAAATTATGATACCCCGGGAATCCCCCTTGCCATCGAAGAGAGTTCCAATTAAAGCCTGCTTTAGATTTTTTTTTTACATTAGTGCAACATTTGCTCCGCTCGTATGCCGTAGTGCACCTATTTGAAACAGAAAAAGGTGAGGGACAGCCCTAGGGTTATCACTTTTAATTTTCAAGCATGCGGGCATAACTTTCTTCATAGCATACACAGATATTTAAAACACATTTTACTGTAAATTATAATGTTTTGTTTTTCCCTGAGAAGGTCTTATTTTGCGCACCGCTTTAAGCAAGTCTAAATTTAATGAAAATACTTTAAAAACTTTGATGGTAGCGACCTGCGCCTGCCATGGGTAAGAGGTCCCATCAGACCGTGGGAGTCGTAAGAGTCAACCAATAGCCGGTCGATAAGAAACAACCGCTGACGCACAAAGAATCGATCGGTGTAGTGCCACGACCACGCGGAAGACCGGCGTTCTGCGTTTCGTTCGATGAGGGCGGGAACCGAAGGCCTACTTCCCTCGTCTGAAATATCCTTCAAAGTCTCAGCTGCAGCCCCTCTGATGTTGCTAATGTTCGCGAGCCGGTTCAGCTAATGGTAAGTGATTGCTGTTCACAAGTGAGCAGTATAACAAGATCATGTGTAGACATCCCGTATGTAGAGGGCTCGAGGTTTTCGAAACTTATGTACGATTTGTATCGTTACGTTATGAAGAACCTTCATAACTGCTGCTTATGACCAACCGCATAACCTCTGTGAGTGAGGTAACCGGTGGCTCACTCCCCCTTCCCGTCCCCCTCCTCATCCTCTCTCCCATCTTCTAAAATACCCTTAAAGACCGGCAAAGCACCTGCAGCACCTCCGGTGTTGCAGATGTACGTGGGTGACGGTAATCACTTACCATCAGGTGAACCGCTTGATCGTTTGCCGCCACTTCCTTAAAAAAAAAGTATGGTAAAGTATGTTGATAGCAGCATATCATTTCGTTATTAAAACTAATGATTGCGAGATGCAACCCTACAACCATATAGTAGGTAGCATGAGGAGAGAGCGCCTTTAAAAGCCTCGCCTAATGCATTAAGGAGTGTTTGATCTAGTCCAGTGTACTTGCACAAGTGCTCCGTTCTAGTAGTCGGTTACAATTATCGTAAAAAAAAAAAATCTTTCATCAGTGCTTATTTTAAACACGCCTACACGTGATGAGCCTGTGGTTTCCGAATACAAGACATAATATATTTAAATAGGCGTTATATCTATAGTACTCAATGTTCATGAACAAGAGTGCATGGCACCCAATATTTATAATAAAAATAAATTAAAGGAATTGAATTCAAATTTATTTAAGCAAAGATTGTGCAATTGATTGACTCGAAAATCTTATTATAATGTTAATGAATTTTTGTTGGACCAATATTTCTGTTAATTTTATTTACGTTTTCTTATATTGACATTTTAATATCAATCTATTAGTTTCTTGACATGTTTAATATTAATGATAATCTTTTAGGTAACATTTAAATATTTGCACACTCCGTTGTAAAGAGTAGAATATAGCGAAGCAATGTATAATTCACATCTGTAACATACCTTACGTATTCCGCATATGAATGATTATGCTAATGATAATGAACTAGTCGGTGCGAGCCACGATCGAACACGGTCCTCTGGTTTCGGAGGTAGATCTCATAACCTCTCCGCTATCGTGTTCGCTTATTTATCTAACATAAGGTGTGTGTAACGGTAAGTGAATATAAAACAAAGTTTTAGAGAAACTTCTTCGACGCCTGTTTACCCACCTTTATGGGCTGATAATAATTTCTTCATATTTGTATGGGATCGTACCGGAAGGTATAGACTATTTAATATATAATCAAAATCGATTCACAATCGTCGAAGATATCGCGTAAAGTTCATACTAAGAAATGAAACAGACGATTTATCCTCTTATATATTGATATGAGACCGCGGCCGTTTTTTTTTTTTGAAATCGATTGTAAAGTATCTCGGGATTAGTGTTAACGAGTTCACTCACCATTCCGTTAGCCCGCGCATCTCTGCAGTTAATTGGCGTTCAAAAATTTCGAGTAATAAGATGAGGCTGATGATAAATGAGTGAGACGATGTTCACTGCGGGCTGAACTAGTCACCGCTCTCCAAATCCTTATCATTCAGGTTTCGTCCTTTCTTGTAACGACAGCGTCATGGATTCTGGGCTGATCAATTAAGTAAATAGCCACGATTGCCGCGTGGTTAGGGCATCTGCCATTGACGTCAGGAGACTAAGAGTTCGAAGCGACCGCTTTTGCTGCTGCTCGTAAGCGCCGGCTCGACCCGGGGTAGTACCGGTGTTAAGTTGTAGGCATCTTGCGCTTCTGCGTTTCGTTCGGTGAGTGTGGTGACCGGAGGTACACTCCCATCGCCTTCGCCCTTCCTCTCTTATCCTTAAAGGCCGGCAACGCTCTTGCATCTCCTCTGGTGTTGCACGAAGTCATAACTTAATTCATACTTAGTGTTGTTTATACGTGACTGTACAAAGTAATATAGAAATAAAGAAAGAAACAATGTTCATTCGATGCTACAACACAACGAAGATATAACAGATAATACAATATTTTGACTCGACTCGGCATTCGACTTGGCATTATGCTACATTTCTGCCGCGTATTCAGTTCTCGACGAAAACATCGTGGCAAATATCGTTTAATAACAATACGGCACCCAATAACAATATAAGTAAACAGGGCCGAAAAATGAACTGTTTTAAGTTACTTGTCATCCAATAAACGCAAAGTTGTTACTGTACATTTTATTACTCGGCGTCTTCGACCTGCCGTGTGTATCAACCAGACATTAAACTTGGTAGAAAATGATTATTGGAGGTCTTATTTGGATGCTCTCTTTGATCATTAAGCACAGTAGGGACACGTCATTGAATGTCGCGTGAAAATTTGCAGTCTTTGTATGGAATAATATAGCTAGGGTAGAATCTCTCACGTCACTGCGACACGCCGGGTAATTGGAATTCTCAAGTGGCAAACATAATAAAGCTGATTTGAATATATATTTTTTTATTATGGGTTACATAATAAAATTCATAATGAGCAATCAAAAGTTTAAGCGGCTACCAGATAAACGCACCAGTTTCCAATAAACGCGTACATATACAAATGGTAAAAGTGTCCGTGTGTCTTTTATTAAAAAAAAGAAAAAACAAAATGGCACCGAACAAAAAGTAATTTCATACTGTTTTTTTCCTTCATGACGATTATTGATGTTGGAAATTTTCCTGTCAGTCTATCGGTATTATGTCAGTAAGTAGTTATATATATATATTAATTAAAATTCGCGATATTTTTTAGGTTTCAGAATATACGCGCGCCTTTGTGTAACTGAGATTTTACTTATTTTTTTTGTATTATGGGAAAGGGGGCAAATTAGCATACGGCTTATGCACATCTGCAACATCAGAGGAGCTGCAGGTGCGTTACCGGCCCCGTAAGGATATTTGGAAGATGGGAGGGAGGATGCGGAGAGGGAGTGGGCCGCCGGTTACCTCACTGGCCGAGCTAAACGCAGTGTGCTTCTGCGTTTGATGCCTGTACTTCGGTTTCAGCAGCAGCTAAAGCCGCTGCTTACTCTGCCATTCCATGCCTTTTGCGTAATTTAAAAAAATAATCGAAGTAATTGATTGACAAATGCAAGTAATTTGGATTTAAGTTAACGGGCTAACCAGTTATATGTTAAACCGGTGGTAACATAAGTGCAGCAGCAGGCTACTGCACTACATCACGGACACCTGCAAACAACTTAAATCGATGAAAGTTACGGATGAGCGTTGTCACCCCGGAGGTCTAGGATCGAAAGCCTCACAGCACAGCCCGTTGTCGTTAACGACCACCGACAGCGATGAGCAGAGAAGGACTCTTACCATGTAGTAAAAGTTAGTAAAGTTTTAAATAAAATTTGTTGTATGTAAAGTGTGCCACCACTGGCCAAAGGTTAGACAGAGACAGAGTTACGCAACCGGAACGAGTTCGCCATCCTGTATTAGTGCGTGTTATCAATTTAATAATAATATTTATAGAAAGCTTGTATTCAAATTTTTAACTGATCTTTGAATTAAACAAAGCCGCAGCACCGGCGCAAGCGCAGAATAAAAAACGCATTAAAAAAAAAATTCACGTAACCGTTATTTTGTTTACAGCGAATAATAAAAAGAGCGTTATACCTGACCGCAATACGAGAGATTGTTATCGTAGCGATCTTCCGATTTCTCGCCAGTAAAACAGCTGGATTTACAGCGGCTGGAGGCGAGGCCGCCGGGCGAGCGGCGATTGATATCGGCAATCAGCCGATCCCACGTCCTTATGACATGTGCGTTACGTCGGCGCGTCCGTCCGATGGTTGCGCGAACACGTAATATGTATCGCCTCTCACCCGGTGCCTACCTCGTCTGCACGTGATGCGACCTGGTGGTGAACGGCTAAGGTGGTGTATCTGCGTGCGTGGAATAATGCGGCACGTCGCTCACCGGCCAGTTTTCCCTGTGCGGTGAGCATGGACGAATTCATCCATGCATGGCATGCCAATCTTTGCTGGCGTTTTTATGGAAAGGAGAAAATAAAGAAGAAGAACCTGCACTGTTCTGGGCTGTCAGGCATTCCATCATAGTTCGCAGGACTTCGATTGAAGTTGTTAGCATATCTGAATTCAGATTTAAGAGTAGTAAAACCGCGGGGCACATCAAGTATTTTATAACACGGGTTGATGCCATCATTGAAACCTAATCTATACTCGTTTCTATCTAATTCATAGCTCTGATTTAAAATACAAACATTTATTGTTTTTAACTATTTACTCACGAGATTCAGTGAATGCACTACCGCTGTATTCCGATAAGCCGGGCCGGGTGTAACGTGTATAACAGGGTCTCTAGTGCGAGTGCCGGTACCCTCGCCCCAGCGATGGTGCTCCCAGTCACTCGTCCATAAGTGTAGAGCCTGTCATAAGTCGCTCGCAAGAACCCTCGTCTATTAGCAGCGAGGGTGTACCTCATGTGGTTCTAATATGCTGTAAAAGTTGGTATAAGCCTTGTTCTTCTTCTTAATCGGGGTTTATAAGTCCACTCCTGGTCTTTCTATAAAACCACATCATGCCATGCATGCTCACCGCGCAGGGCAAGGCTTGTGAGCGATCTACCGGTTGTGCCACATATGCGGATGAGGTTGGTATTTGGGGAAAGAGACGGTGTATTCAGTTCTCTCATAACATCATCATTTCAGCCTACTAGAAGTCCACTGCTGAACATACGCCTCCCCTAAAGATTGCCACAAAGCTCTAAACCACCTGCATTCATCGACTTCCCGCAACATTGCGCAGGTCGACACTCCATCTTGTGGGGGGTCGTCCCACACTGCGTTTGCCTGTACGTGGCTGCCACTCGAGAACCTTTTTTCCCCAACGGTGGTCGGTTCTGCGAGCTATGTGGCCGGGCCATTGCCACTTCAGCTTGCTGATCCTTGTGACTATGTCGGTTGCCTTGGTTCTGCTGCGGATATCATGATTGCCGATTCTATCGCGCAGAGAAACTCCGAGCATAGCCCTATCCATAGTTGTCTCACATACATAAATATATATATATAGAGAGACAACTGAACGCTCAAAAGTATAATACTCGTACTTTAAAATTAGGTTTCTAGAGCTTTAAAGCTTCCAAAATCTCATTAATGCGTAATTAACGCGAGAATTAGGAGCACGCTCTGATCGCCGTTGCCGATGTTGACATGCAGGATCCGGTGCTCGTCTCGGAATGTTATCTCGTCGCCGAATCTGCGTAAACGTAATCCTCAATTTTACTGCAGTTTAATGTGAACTTGTAAAATTTTATTGTGAAATAAATGTTGTTTACAAACGGACCGCTTCGGAGCTTGCGGATGTTCTACGTCGTTGCTCCGGGCCTACTGCTACTTACTATAGCAAAAGTTTGTCCGTCTCCGTATTCCGTAGGTGCGTTATGACGGTCATGACAAGTTAAAAGCCATTCCTCCAGTCCCCACGAAGCGGTTTGCCTCTTCTTTCTTTATGCGGACGGCTAAGGAGTGGAACTCTCTGCCGAGGTAAATTTTTCCGGAAAACTATAATCAGGATATCATTAAGGCCAAAGTGAACAGACATCTAGGCAAGCGTGTACCATCCTAGGCCTCATCTTCGCCTTCCATCGGGCAAGATTGAGGTCAAACGCAAGCCTATTTTTCATAAAAAAAAGCATTCTGATGTTTTTATGGGGCTTACGTTCAGATAGATACGGTTTAAAACCGGTTCCTAACAGGGTAGGCAGAGACAATCTTCTTCCACTTGCTACGGTCCTGATTCGCATGCATACTCGTTGTTGGTTAAGGGTACCCTTGACCTGGTCTTTTTTCAAAACGTCTCCGATTTGATCGTGAAATGTTTGCCTAGGTCTTTCTCTCCCGACTCTACCATTTACACTCGCCTCATATATTTGTCAAAAGTAAAGTATCAGCCTGTAAATGCCCACTGCTAAGCAAAGATCTCTCCTTCTCATATACGCGTATCAGAGAGGGTTTAGGAGCCGGGAAGGGCCCGCCACGCTGCTCCAGTGCGGGTTGTCGGGCTTCACATATCCTCGAAACAATATTTTTTATTATTTCTCGTGCATGCAGGTTTCCTCAGGATGTTTTCCTTCACCGCTGAGCACGTGGTAAATACAGCACTTAAAATTGCTATTATCAATTCCCAGGAACTCAGGTCACTCGTTCTATAAGTGACTAAAGCGTGCACCCTGACCACTAGGTTACCACGGCTAGAGCGTATACCTTTATAATATTAATGTTCGATTCTGATCGATGTATGTTCATGGAAAAGTTAAATGAGAAGTAGCACTAATATTTTAACAATATTACAGTATGTGTTACACTATAATGGCGTAAAAATATTAAAGTTTCTGTTGTGTGGCGAGTCAACTCTCCCGACCAAACGCTCCCTTAGACGACAACGCTAGTCGATACTTACGACAGCACTTTAAAATAGTGAGGTGTTCCATTTTTATTTTTTAATAAACGTTACCTTCCGCTGTAGGAATTTCTCCTGTGTCGCGGTGGCAGTTTACATACATGAATTGCACATGGACAAACATCCAGAACGGGAACTTAATCCCCCCGTAAAGGTTTAAATGTGCGGCGAGTCAACTTGCCTGATCAAACGTTCCTTTAGTCAACTGTACTCGTTCAGCCTTGATATGATCTGGTACTTTGCAACCGCAACCATTTTTACTATATGTTGTTTACAGTATTTATTTGTATCATCGGTTAATACTGATATCGTGTTTTGTTGTTTCAAACTACCTACAGGGAATAGTTTAAAAAAAAACTTTCTCTTTATAAATAAAACATTAATCTTCAACTGTAGGAATTTCTCCTGTGTCGCGGAGGCAGTTTACATACATAAATTGCACACGGACAAATACCCAGACCCGGAACAATTATTTGTAGTCCATACAAACACTGTCCCGTGCGGGAATCGAACCCGCGACCCAGAGCGCCGCAGCTAAACGCTTAATCACTACGCCACAGCCGTCTAGTTAAGGATGCATGCTAATGTAATAACTATACTAGAATAATTGTTAAACAATGCGCGTACGCTGTGGCAGTCGTTCAAATCTTAAGCTCGGAGAAGTTATAGTCTTTTAAATTTCCTACTGTTGGGCATAGGCTTACTTTTGAATGAATTCACAGTATTTTATTAACCATAAGCCGACTAATTGAATAAGTACATTTTTACATTATCTTAAAAGTAAAGTAAAGTAGCAGCCTGTAAGTGCCCAGTGCTGGGCAAAGGCCTCCTTCTCAAATATCTGAGAGGGCGTAGGAGCCGGGAATGACCCGCCACGCTGCTCCATTGCGGGTTAGCTTCACATATCCTCAAAATAATATTGGTCCCTTTCCCCCTCCGGTTACCTCACTCACCGAACGAAACGCAGAAGCACAAGATGCCTCTACTTCACGCCGATATTCTGCGAGGCCGCGGTACCAATCAGGTCGAGCCGGCCCATGCCAGCAGCAGCAAGAGCCGCCGCTTGGCTCTACCACAGCAATGATAGTGTTTTTCAAGACTTTTCCCTCAATAACCCCTCTTGCTAAACCCACGAGAAGAATGGGGTGGCCGATTTTCACACCGACAACCGTTTGAATACATCAGAACGTGTACTACAAGCATAAGTACACGTTCTGATGTATTCAAAGAAAGGAAGAAACTTTATTTCTTACTCTAACATTAGAGCTCGAACAAAAAAAATGTTCGACAAAATATTTATCGTTGGTCTTTGTCCACAGGAGAAGGATCTCCTTTCCGACCCTAGGGAGATGGAGCTGACGAGGCAGCTTAGCGACTGTCTCTCAGTCACCCTCGACTCGGTGCTGTGCACGACCCGGCTGCACGATGAGAAGCCCAGGTCGAAGGAGGACATGGAGGTGCTGGGCACGCTGAGGAACAGGGCCCACATGGTCATCAGGTAAGTCGAATATATTTCGGTCTCTATAAAAAAAATACACCCCAATAGAACATTTTTGTGTATTAAGTGAACAAAATAAAATTTAAACTTCTGAAGTTAGTCACGTATATATTTCTATAAACAGACAACGGTATGTACAGAACACGAACACATATCTATGTGTATATATAAGTTTTTGTATGGTTGGCAACCCTAACCAGAGCACTAGTAACCCAGAGCGCTATAGATCCTGCTCCCAAACACTAGTCTATGGAATGGCATCGGTATATACGGCTATATTTTCCGCGATCAGTCTTTGGTCAGTGGCTCGTCCGTCCGTCCGTCCGTCCGATAGTTCAGCAAGTCGCTGACCTTACCTATTTACATGTCAGCCAGTAAAAGTTCTGCCCACCGCTGGAGCATGGGAGCACCACGCTGGGCCGAGCCGTTGATCTAGCTCCCCATCACTAGTCTGTTATGTGTGGGTTCGGTGTATTTGTGAAATTGTTTGTGTCATAGCGAATTTCAAGTCCATATCCTTCGCAATATCATAAGAGATATATCTAAAACAATCCGATCCACATCGATCCTGCGGGTTTTAGGATTAGCCTGCAATACGACTCGGATACGTCTTTGTATATTACTATACATATACAATGTGTATTATTTACTACTACTAGCTTCCACCCCCGACTTCGTCCGCATGTGACGAACGAAAACTAAAAAAGAATAACGCATGTCCATCGTTCGAACTACGGTTCGGAGTTATTGAACTAATCCCATAGAATAATTAACTTACAGTTATTTTTTACTTAAAAACCTTTCAAAACAAACGATTCTTTTTTATTTCCATAGATCATAAATTTATATTGTTAAAGGTTGGGGTCTAATAAAATGCAGTGCAATTCGACTGTGTTTTTTAAGGCAGAGTAACACGCAAAAAGCGTCCGATAATATTATCATTGGATTCTTTATTTAAGTTACACGTGGCGACAAAGTTATTTATCAGATAGTTTCATTTCTTGGAATTATCTTCTTTATTTGGAACACAAAGGGTACATATTAGCCTGCGCCCTCTTGGAAGGTGTGACCGAACTTTAGGCATCATAATCTAATTTGTCTAATGCACGCGCACGACGCCCCGCTGTAATATACGGGGGTGGTGTAGGGAGCATAAAGTTCAGCAAGGGTTACGTTGCGCGACGCTGTAATTTATACCTTATTCTTGGAGCTGAAAGGTTAATTTTGTCATGTACATATGTGTTTTGGAGATATTGTACTGGGAGTAACACATAGTCTTTTTCAAGTTGTGATGAGGAATATCAGAAGCGTCGTTCCACGTGAGGACGGAAGATAATTTTGTTGATTAAATTTTGAACTCACTCCGGAGCGGTCTCCTGCGGCCGTGTGATCCGGTCTCCAGCGAGACGCTGCACCACCGCAGTTCCTTATGATCATAATGCAAATGGTCCACGGGCGGGGCAATGGGTACATTTACTGGAATCCTAACCCCAGCGGGCGTATTGGCAAGGTGTCGGTTATGTTTAAAGGCAGAGGTACCGGCTACAGACCCGTATTCCGTGTATGGAGTTCTAAGAAATACACGGCTAAGGCTTACATTAGTCTTTATTTGTCCACTAGTGAACATACAGAAGCCATTTATAGCTCTTGGTTTGTTGGCCCATACTCACCACTCGGGGCGAGCTCGGTTGCTGAGTGCGGAGCCGCTGTCTTCCTCTCATTTTGAGAAAGTTTTGAAGCGTTTTGACCGTCTGGGTTGGTAGCGCCCTCTTCTGCGGCTAATCAGCAGTGCGTCCGCTTTAAAAGAACGGTACAGAGAGCCAGCACAGGGACAGGCTGAGAGGCGTGTCGTCGTAGTCCTCAGGGGTGACGGCCAATGTGTCACCCTCTACGGTTGAAGTCCTTTTCAGGTGTCCATGGGCTACAAAGGCCATTTGCTATCGGACGTATCTTTAGCTTGTTTTCCTCCTAATCTATATCTACACGATCGGAGAGCGTTGTGGCGTGAAAGACGATGCAGTGACACGAATTGAGAAAGCGATGCTGAGCCGGTTTGGGCATGTTGAGAGGATGAATGAAAGTAGGTTGACGAAACAAATATATGAGGCGAGCGTAAATGGTAGAGTCGGGAGAGGAAGACCTAGGCGAACATTTCACGATCAAATCGGAGACGTTCTGATAAAAGGCCGGGACAAGAGTACTCTAAACCAACAACGAGTATGCATGCGAAGATTCATGAAAGTGGGAGAAGCGAAAGCCGTATCTCAGGACCGTAGCAAGTGGGAGAAGATTGTCTCTGCCTACCCCGTTGGGAACAAGGCGCGAATATACATACATATATATACTATATCTACACTATAATATTGCAAAGCTGAAGTCTATGTATGTTTGTACGCGCTTATCTCATAAATCACCATTCCCGTTGAAATAGTTTTATTTCCGTCAAACGGCCCGTTTATTGAGAAAGGTTCCGTAGCCGCACAACATCACGCTACGTCTCACAAGAGCGGTGCAGTAAGAATAAAACCGCGGGGCGCGGCCAGTCGTGCGATAAAAAAAAAGAATTGTGTTCAGCTCTTACATTGATTGCACCTTGCATTCGAGACAACCGACGGCACGTCTATACAAAAGGCCAAGAGGCTGTGACGCCCCGTCAGGAGACCGATGTCAACGAGATTCATTTTAATTAAAACAGCTAGTCAACAATAACTCCCCCCCCCTCTCCGCTCCCTCCACCGCCGCTGCTCCTGTCGCTGTGAATGCGATGCGTGGGGAAATTATATCGGAGCTTTTGTTTTTTTTTTAAATGATTTCTTGTATTTACAAGCCATCAACATTATTCATTAATATTCCTATTGATCATTTCAGCTAAGGGCCAATTTCAATATCCATTGATAGTATCATAATAAACACTTAAAGAATAGACGTTTAACACCAACTTCACAGAAGTTTTGTAATTTATTTATTTATTTGTCTAAAGTGAAAGGCCTCCTCCTTCTCAAGGCGGGAATGGTCCCGCCACACTTCTCCAGTGCGTGTTGCCGGGCTTTACATATCTTCGAAATATAATTTTTTCTTATTTTTCAGACATGCCGGTTTCCTCACGATGTTTTTTGTTTCACCGTCGAGCGCGTGTTAAATACAGTAGCTAAATTTACTATCAACAACTTTAGTGGTGCCGGGCATCGGGGGATCGAACCCAGGTTCACTCGCGCTCTATGTAACTAAAGCGCCGTGACCACCAGGCTACCGTGCCATATGTTTCTTACCTTTCGTTGTACAGTACGCATATTTACATCGCACCACCTGCCTCCTATCTGAAGCTTTGTTTCTCCACGCCTTTGTTTTTCTGGAAGAGATCGTGATGCAGCGATAAGGCCCCCAATTTGTACTTACTAATTTACTTCTTCTTTTCAATGTTTTCATACTTATGCTCTGTGACGTACGATAGAGTATATTCATTCATTCATTTAAAATATTTCAAATCTATTGATCAAACAAATCCGATCAACGATACCTTTTTGATATCGGCCGTTGGCTTAAAAACTTATCCAAGGTTGGTCTTCTCCCTATATAACTCAATCCGTACCCTCAACTCCTGAGCTATTAAGCTATTAGCATTTGCTTGTGAATAAAGTATTAAATATTTAACATATAGAGCATGCAATATAAAGCATTCATTAAGTAACTTTTTAATTTTTTCTTGTAATTCTGTACTAATATGTAGACTATTTTAGCTGTTGTTATAAGAAATTATTATTGTTAATCAACTTGGGAGAAGACACTGACCTCTGCAATACAGGTTCTTAACCTAGCGCGGATGTCAGGGAGTTCATACTTTGTGCTCCAAATTCTTATGGCAATAAAGATTATTATTATTTAAAAACACTCAATATTTACTATGCACAAGAGAATTCCACGAAACAGTATTGTAAGTTACCAACTTAAAGAAAAAAAAAATATAACACCGATATTTTACAATGAGTATAAAAAGCACGTCAATTCTTTGAAAATGTCCCGCTCACTCTTCATTCACCCGCAGTTGGCAATAACGGGCCATGTGCCAATTCGGAGTCGTTGAGTTCTATTGTTGCCATATGGGCGCCGCGTCCCCGTTTACGGGCGTCGCTTACCCTCTGTGCCACAGTGTAAGTACACGGTAGGGCGACTGCGATGGGAGTATAAAACGGTTACGCGCATTTCCGACACCTTCCGATGCTGTGGTTCTTTTTTTTTTTTTTAAGGAGTAATCGCGTAATTTAACATCTATTTGCATGTTTGTCGTTCAATAAAAATTTAGCACTACTGCAATCATAAACAACAGAATTCGTTCAAACATACATACATACCTACAATCATTTCATGTATTAGTAAAGGTAGCGTTTCAAATGATGATGATGATGACGATGATGATGTCCTCTCATTTCGTGCACGACTACAACTTCTAAATACTATCGGCAGTTGTCAACTGCGCAGGAGATATTATAGTGCCGTAAGTGTTCGCGCAAACATACACACTCACACGTCACACATTCCCATTACCCGATGTAAGGCTGATGGCGATAAGACCGGAGGAAGGATCAGATGCATTGTCAAATTCAGGAGACACACTCACAACACTTAACAGGCACGAAAACCAATAATTCCTGTTTTGCACAAATATTGGCTGGAATACGAAACCGGGACCCGTGGCTCTCTGGAGTCTGGTACGCTAACCACTAATCCACGCAGTCGTCAATATTTACCATGCGATTTAGTTATTGTTGCTTTTATGTATTTTACTTTATTAATTTTACCGTAATTGATGTATTTCACTTCCATTGAATTTCAGAGGTTATATAAAAAGAACTCAAATAGATCGCCTAACAATAATTTTTTAAAACATAATCCAACACCTAATTCGAATCAAATCTAATTCAACGAGATCAACTTAGTACATAATAATAATAATACGACTGCTTTGTACTTCTGTAGTTCACTTGACTGTGATCCGGTAGCAAAGTAGGGGTCATGCGACAAATATATTCGATAGATTACAAGTGATTATCGTTTTAATCGGATAGAGAGAGTCGTCCGATTCCGATTGTAGCGCGGGGCTGGTTCACGTCGATGACACCGGCACTTGCGGTAAGTCATCTCGCATGGTGTTGATTGGAACCGGAGACTCTTATCACTGGCATGCACCGCCTCGTCGCGAAGGCGAACGAGCACGAGGTTCACCTGATGATAAGTGATTACCGACGCCCACGTACATCTGCAACACCAGCGGTGCTGCTGGGTCCGTCGCCGGCCTTAAGGTTATTTGTCGAGGTCACTCCGGTTACCCTCGCTCACCGAACGAATCGCAGGAGCATACGATGCGTCTACTTCACGACGGTATTCTTCGGGGCCGCGGTAGCAGTACCCCGGTCGAGTCGGAACATTCGAGCAACAGCAAAAGCAGTACAGTAGACATTTTTTATTGTAGGAATGCGGTGAAGAACTAGCTAGCATTGTACAGTTACAGCTGATGGTAAGTGGCTTGTGCAGCCCATGGAGACCTGTGAACCACTTCAATCCAAGGTTTACAGATGCGCTGTCACTCAACTTAAAGTAAACTCGGTGTTGTCTCTGCCTAGGAGTCTTCTGGGTATGTAGCACGCTCTTATCCATTCCTGTCGGGGAGTGGGGGAGGAGGGCCGCCGCTTGGCTCTACCCCGTTAAACACATGCATATGATGTGTTTAACGGGTTTTTCTTCATACCCTCTAAATGCTTTCTGCTGAGCAAAGGCGTCCTTCTCAAATATATCCGAATAGGTTTTCTTGAACGTCGTTTCTCGGAAACTATCTAATCCTTTTCGCATAAGCACAGGGTTGGACAAGACGAGCGACTGTCTGTCTGTGTTGCTTCAATATTTAACGTAACATAAAATATCTTCCGATTGTCCGAATTAGAATACGCGCCACCCCTATTTACAGCCATCAAGTAAGTGATCACAGAAATCCTAACGCAATTTAGCAATCGAGCTCTCACCCGAGACGCATTCCGATGAAGAGCCTAATGGCATTATCGAGCCGATCGACGCCAATCGAATCGAGTGTTTAATAGGATTCGCGAGTTCAGAATCTATTGTTCACGGAGTGGGTTCTCGATGCGCGAGCGGGTATACAGACGTATTGCGGGAGCGCCTGTAACGATTTACAACATGAGTGGTGCTAAAATGTTATGAGCCTCTGCCTCTACGATTATGGTCTCCGTATATTATGATCGATGTACCTACCTACCTACCATGAGGGTTCTAACCTCGTTAGAGAATGAGTTTCTGTTAGGCTAATATATTTTGTTATTCGACTGCAACAGTTACTGTGAAGTAGGTTTAACTGACCTTACCTTGACCTGTAAATAGTCCACTGCAGGATATAGGCCTCTCCCATAAGGAGGATTTGTCACAATCCCCACGCTCGGCGTGTACTGTACCAGGCTCAGCATATTTTTGGTCTGGTATTTTTCGAGATGGGTTATCCAGCTATCTGTCGGTAGCCACTGCGGTTTTCCTTTAGAGGTCTTTAACGACACCCACAGGAATAAAGGGAGTAGTAGATTCTTAACGCCGATATCACGAACTAGGTTTGGTGTTAAAAAAGTTAAGTAATATCCCTGAAAATGTATTCTAGGTGGCAACCTAATGCGATGCATTCTATATCAGTCCTCGAGGGGTGGTTAACGCGCCTGTGACCTTCTTCGATTGAAGTTGTTAGCAGGCGTCCATGGGCTGCAACAGCCACATACCGTTAGGTGGGCTGATACCTCGTGGGCTAATTTCTTTCTGCGGGTGCAAGCTCGATGACGTGCCTATCCTTGAACTGAACATTTGTAATCTCCGTCTGTCCTAACGGGGGACAGTCGTGAGTGTTGACCGAGAATAGGCTGATGATATCCATCCAGTCACGTTTTGACGCTGTGCACAATTTTTGTCAAGAGTGTACCTCACACCCAGTGACAACGAATCCATTGACAGGTTTTTGGTATTGGTTCGCATTGGCATGGGATTACAGGCGCATGATCGTGAATTTGTATTTCGCGAAGTCTTCTAAGCTTCGGATTTTGTTAAGGTTAAGGCGGCTAGACAAACGAATAATGTTTGAAACATCATAAATCGTAAATCACACAGACAGACACGTCTCTTTTTGTTGAGTTATCGGTAGAGTGTGAGCACTTAAACAATAAATAAAAAGGAACGAGTTTTCAAATGTCGACGTCGTGAATTCGTGACCGCGGGCGCGAAATGATTTCGAAAGGAGATTGAAATTGGATCATTTATCACTTTTAAAAGTGCATAATGTTATGATCGAATAAAAAAAGAACTTGCGACGCTCTATCGGCCGACATTTAGGTTTACTTATAAAAAAAAAAGGAAAAAGATACTGGCACACTCTAAGGCTCAGAGATATATAATTAAAAAAACAAAACGAAACAGACCTTGTTTCATACAAGACTAATATTTGAATTGGCAAAAAGTAAAGAGAAGAAGTATCATTTACTTTGACGCGGTATGATACTCGATTTATGTTTCGATTCCGAATATTTATCGAATCGTTTACGAAAATTTCGTCATTACGTCCATGTAATTTCCTATCAGCGCTTTCACATCGTCCTCGTCGGTGCTGTCACGAAGCCAGCGACTGCCTTGTAATTAGTCAGCATGTCGTCCGCGGCCGGCCCGCCCACCGATTGCCGAATTAAAATGTTAGGCCCCGGTGTCGTGCGGTGTCGCGGCGGCACTGCTAGCGGGCGCACAGGCGGAACGGTTTGTGGAGCTCTCTTGAATTTTGTACTGTCGATGTTCTCCCGGCCGGTTAACACTTGGTCGCCACTTACGTCACCCACGGGAAGAAAGGGGCTGACATCGGTTGGGTTCCGTATTGCTGGACATATTCTTCTTTATTGTATAGATTAGCTCCTTCTCCATAAGTACAGGTAAAATTATAAGGGGATGGGTTGGCCGATGTCCGTGGTTGAAAAATATTCAAGCTTAAAAGAATACCAGTCCATCCCCTTATTCATATTTTCATTTAGAGTACGACGATGCAAACCCTATAAGATATCTGTCTAAGTCTAATGAGAAATTTGTTTAGGCAGTTTTGTCATTCCGCTATCCCGCTAACACTTGAGACCCAACTTAACGCGGCGATAATACAACGTGGACATTTTTAATTTATTAAAAGCACTGCGGGCCCGATGATTATTAGATGGGCCAATATTTATTTTTATTTGCGTCAAGTGTACACATCTGCGAGGGCTCGCTCTCTGGCCGCGTATTGTTTGCTTAAGCTTTTGTGCGAGCAGCCACCGATTGCCGAGTGGTTAAGGGAATCCGAATAACGGCACGTGTTCGATCCCCGGTGAAAGTGAGGCTCGTATCAATTACGTGTTTCACGTATCTCTCGTGTCACATTTGTATCGCTGACTTGAAACATTCCTAATCAACTCTGCGATTTTAGCAGTATTAGCAATAAAGTAAACCATGTCCTGTATCGTGGAATGAATATGGAAATTGTTGTGAAATATTTTTAGGCATAACGGTCAAAAAACGAAAGTTTAAGCTTCTGTCCACTATATTATTTATGTTTTCATCAACTCGCTTTCTGGTGTGCCTGTTCTGTCGGCTCGGTACAAATTTTGTAATCGATTCTTCCGATCGTGTACAAATTTCCCGATAAGCAGCAAGCATAATAGACTTGAAACTTTGAACATAGCTCAGAAATGAATGTCAATGCAACACACAAACACTCGCTGTCATTTGTGTTTGTTTGTTAGTTTTAGTCCAATTTCTCTAATGTAAACCATTTTGGAATATTATTTAAATATTTATAGATTTTCAGCAAAGACATAAAGTGTAATAGATTGTATAATGTATAAGCTAATGGCACAGTTTGAAGGGTTTTTATGTAAGACTAGCCGCTGCACGTGACTTCGCCGTCGTTTCTCGGTAACTCTTAATTGAGATAAAAAGTCCTTTATGCGTGATTGAACGTTTTGGAGAGATCACGGTGTACATATGCAACGTTGTTATAAGCATAAAACATAGCCACACAAAGAAGTTTTATATTAAGTCCGTACAAACATACATTCATACCTATTCATACATACGCACGTGAGTTTCTTTATGTGCACATTTGTAGCATAGTACCTTTCGAAGGATATCAGAATTTTCGAAGTTCACTTAGGTATATATTGATTAGGTATAAAAGAACAAACAATCGACCGGCTTACGGCTCTGTCACGTTGTACCAAATAAGATGTGGCGAAAAGTGAGGGAGGGGGGGAAACGACTAAAATGTTTCTGAACCCTTGACCACTTAAAGCATAACGCCTGCGGCCTCAAGGACGAAGGCCTATGAAGCTGTAAAAGCCAAAGCGGCTAACAGCAATAACTTCATCGAATACATACCCTTGACCACCCCAGAATTATATATACAGTCGTGAGAGACGGTATGAAAGAAAACAAGTTCAAACTAGATGGCGCCACAGCTGCATCAATATATGACAGAGCTGTGTAATCACATAGCACCCGTGTGACGCGGGTTCGAATCCCGGTAACAGCACCACTTTTTTTTTTATTTAAATTGTAAAGAAAACTTCGCGAGGAAACCCGTGTTTCTGTGATATATTAATAAATTTATTTTAGCATCATATAAAAGTCCGCAAAGTTACAGGCAGGAGGGGGTCTTTGCCCCGCCGTGCGTTGAAACTGATGATTTTTTTTCTAAATGGCACTGGCAATGCTATTTATTAAGTAGCGTTACTAATATTCCTGTTAACCCTCTCTATCGGGAGTGGTTCACGACAATAGTCGACGGGCTCGAACTTACGACGTCATGTTCGTAATCCGCACTCATTCGCGCTGTTGGTGCTTAATAAAACTTTTCTTCTCGGACTTATGTTTTCACACGTAAATTCGGAATAATCAGTACTTACAGTACGATACTGAGCATCCTTTTGCATCGTTCAATTTACAACACGCAGGGAGTTCTCTGACAAGGTTGCTTTGTTGTTCACCTGATGGTAAGTGATTACCGTCGCCCGCGTACATCTGCAATACCAGACGTGCTGCAGGTGCGTTGCCGGCCTTTGGGACATGGGGCGGAGAAGTGGGCCTCCGTTTACAATTAAGATTTTGACCTTTATATTTCGTTTCATGTTAATCAAATCAAATTGATTTTAGTTAGATTAATTCAGTATTAAGTTGGCACGCCAATGATTGGTAGAATGTATTTGAACTTATCTTGTAATGTATATTTTTATTATAATTTTGTAATACCGAATGCTATTACGTTGTCTATTATCTATGCGAATTAATAAATAATAATCGGTCTACATTAAAAATAATTGATGCCATAACTTAAGTAAGGTTTAATCCTAATTTATGTTATCCCGGATTCGATTTCATATATACGAAAAATTCTTATAGAACGGTAAGTGATTTCTTTAAGTATATTGATTTGGTTAATACTTGAATTAATGATTTAAGATTGTTATATTATAGTTTACGGTTCATAGTTCTGATGAACTGCACCGTAATTTCAAAAATATGATGGTAAGTGATTACACAGATACAATATTCTTTTTCCTCTATACCTTTTCTTCAGAAGCCATTTTATATCGCGATGTAACTCGCTGCAGCGACATCTATCGGGCGAGAGAGTGAACCCGGTGCGCGCGGCCGCCCGTACCGTTATGTTTTGGCGCGGTGACTCGGGGCCCGAGCGTCGAGTTACGTATTCTGTGAATTGTTTATTGTATTATAGAGGTGAACAGGCAGTGAATAAAAAAAAAACAATCGTGTGAGACATGTAATTGAAAATTTAAAAATAAATAATCAATAAATTTCGTGTCATGTTACTAAAAAAATAATGAATAATTAATTAGTATAGGGTTGTCCTTTTTTTTTTATTAATTTTAATGGTATTACCTATTCAATATTCCCGTTAATCCATAAGCTGCCAATGTTTCTTTGTGTTTTCGTTTCTGTGTTCAACGGCGCCCATTCGGGCAATCACTGTTAATTTCCACTTTCGAGGTATTTTTTAAGTTTCAAGTTTAACATTAATTATTTCTGAATACTCGTGTTTAAAGATAAACTCAAAAAGTCGTTAGGATCGACAAAAAAACCGTAACCGACTGGAGGATGTTTTTTTGCATTTGCTTGCGAGACGGTAAACAATACACGAAAAAACGAATCGCCTCTATACCTAACGCTTACCAGTTTCAGTATTTTCATTTTATGTCAAGGCATGGTATGGTATACATTTCTATATACAGCCGATAGATAACGTTTAGATATCTGTCGGTTGCGCCTTATTTTTACTAATTTACAAATTTATTTGCATTAATTGGCAAAAAAAAAAAATTTAAACTCTTAACTGAATACAAAATTTAGTAAAGCGCTTCTTCAATTTTCTAATTGCCTTCGAAAAAAAAATTATATTAGTAGTGAAAAGTAATCTACGGCGGCCATAATGGCATCCTTTGTGTACAAATTTTGTTCCACTAAATTGCTCCTTAAATTTTGGGAACAAATGAAAACCATTGGGGCAAAGCGGGTGATCTGCAATTTCGAAGCCAGCCTTGCGGATTGGATTGGCGTCTGCAACATGGCAGTTGTCGTGGTGAAACAACACGGCCAACGTCAACATTCTACGACGTTTACGTTTCATTGCATCGCAGAGTTAGTTTGGTAACTTGAATAGTAGTCACTTGTTCCAGTCGGAGAGTAATCGACAATGACCATGTCTCCACAATCCGCACAGATGCCGAAAACTTTTCCGACGACACGATTCCATTTCACGGGCTGAAGAAGACAATCGTTTCCAAGACATGCTTTTTTTTTTCATGTTTCTGGGTCGAAATTTTACGTAACAGGTTTACGTTCAGGTTACGTAACGTCGACAAAAATTATTCGACACTAGCTTAAATGCTTCGAGATTCTGTCTGGAAACTTTCAAACCACATTGAATCGACATTCTGTATTTTTCGGTTAACATTTTAATTTCGCTAAATGACATCTTTTAAATTTAATCATTCTGTTATCGCGTTTTGTAAAACAGAAATATTGTATCTATATATAGATATTTATTTATTTATAATATTTTTTTTCCTCTCTTTAGTTCTCTCTATTCTATCACCTACTTCATTTCATCTCTCTCTGCATTGTTCAAAGGTTGACTATTAGAGAATGCTTCTGGTATTAAGTCCGCCTATATACATTCTCATGTATATGAAGTTTAATGAATAAATAAATAAGCATTATGGAATATACCTAGTTGTCCATTATTATAATGCTGTTGGTAACTGGAAATTCAAGGTAGACATCGTGTCGGATTTCACGGAATTGTAAGCTTAAAGAGAGCTTTTTAACAAGAGCGTTGTGGTAGAGCCTTTTGTGAAATAACGAATACCGCATTAATTACTCTATTAATTCACAACAACGGAAGGCCCATTTACATTTTTTATTGATGTTTTGTACACCTATAGATTTGTAATTGGTTAACATAACACGGGATGTTTACAAATGGCGTGTATCAATAGTGGTCGGTGTAGATGGTTAAGGAACATCTCGGCTTAGCGAAACTT
Source organism: Bhutanitis thaidina (assembly GCA_029286595.1). Taxonomy (NCBI): domain Eukaryota; kingdom Metazoa; phylum Arthropoda; class Insecta; order Lepidoptera; family Papilionidae; genus Bhutanitis; species Bhutanitis thaidina. Next base: position 960,818 of record JAGSMS010000043.1, on the reverse strand, counting down.
ATCCCATAACGTGTCATATCAATCAATGTATTTTACTACCGCGTTAATTTTCACATCCGAGACACGGTTCCGTTCATTGGTAATCATGTCTTAGATAAACGAAAACATGTGAAGAAATAACACGCTTCGGTTTTATGAGGGAGTGGCGTCACGCACAATTTGTTAAATGTTCGCCGATAAGGCCCCAGTAGTTCCGGATTCTACCTTACATACAATACAAATCCACACTATCTCTTTACAATATTAAAAACAATAGCAATAGTAAGGAGAAAGATCATTTGCCTTATGATGAACCCTTTGTAGGTATAGTCGTTTTCTACTGGCTGTGTTTCAGTGACCTCTTTTTTTTATTTATCCGGGGATACAGGATCAGGTTTATAAAGTCAACGTCTATCGGAGATACCATGCACTTATGTCTGTGTAGATACTCATGCTCATGAGTATCTATACAGACATAACACAGGAGCCAGGATTCTTCATCAGGAGCTCGCTCTTAAATACATTTCGTTGATTTGCTCGAGATTGCCACAAAGCTCGGTCCTGAGTCACCTACATCCATTGACTTCACGCAACACTGTGCACTCGTCGTTACAGCGCTATATATCGCGCAGAGAAACACCGAGCATAGCCCTCTCCATAGCAACTAAGGGCTTCCTAATACAGTGTGCAGTGAAGGACCAGCTCTCGCTTCCTTATGTCATCACTGGCAACACGAGCTGGTTGTATACTTTGCGCTTGAGCTTTTGAGGTAGACACGACGGAAAGACGTGACGTAGTTTCCCGAACGCAGCCAAGCCGGGTTGGATTCGACGAACGTCCTATGGGTCGAAGTTGGACTTACCTAATAGGACCATTCGTTAGTACGTTCTCGTATATTTACTATTACTATTTGTATACTTACTATAAGTACTGTACCCGCTCGTGAGATCAGACCGTCATCATCAGGGCGTCTACTTCACCGTCTATCACCACCCTTGCCCGATCGACAGTTGTATTGTAACATAAATATACTTGTCATAACTCGTCTCGTTATGTTTAATATAATCATAAAACAATATTTATTCAGTACGTCCGTCGCGACCGGGGAATGATAAGAAGGGGGGCGACGCACCCTAGAGAGGGATCGCGTTCAATTTGTGTTTTGTGAATGATGCGCGCACGATTTAATAGCAGGTGACGTTTATTGCGTCTGCGCACCCCCTGTCGCCGTGCCGGGGATTGAGTATATCACAATATGCGCCTTTGTTTTCAATGGTGTTTGTTGATTCATTAATTAAGCTCTTTATTACTGGCGACGTGTAACGGAGATGTCGCGAGTTTTTTTTTTATTTTTTATTTCGTATTAAACCGTTCCGCATTCGGCGGTTAGAATGCGACTTTGAATTATTTTAAAGTTAACGATGCTGTTACTGTCTGCTGTAAATCTCATTGCCGGGAGCTAACCCTCTAAAGAGTAGGTCGCCAAGTTCCGTATGTCTGTGGCGAGTAATTTTAAAGAGAAATCCGTTATCTCTGTCCACCCTGATGCGTGATAGGCGTGCCTGATTGTATGTTCATTGGAGATTGGCACTTGGTACGGAACAGTGTCTAAATAAAGAAGAAACTGGTTCACTTTAGACGTCTCTCGATAGTAGATAATGAAATGCTCTGCTCACTCCGCATCCGATGACAAGCTTGAAGACGCGCCACTCGTTATCACTCGGTATACGGTCGGCTTGCGACAGGGGTGGCGCGCAATGGGGCGACGATCATTCAACGCGAAACTTTTTTATTGTAGTGTATTTTGATTTCATTTCACAGTCGACGCACGCGCATATGGCGCGGTGCTTTGGTATGAATCGAGTGGGTATAATGGCGTGCAGAAGCTTTTTATTAAATTAAACAGGTCGCATGATCGAATGGTAGGTCGGATATGGACGGTGACTTAATCCAACACTACTAGAGCGACATCTGGCAGGAGTTTTCATTTCCGCCCTGTAAAGTAAAAGCCAAAAGTCAAAACAGTTTTTATTCAATTAAGGCTTCTTTAAAGCTCTTATGAGCTTAATTATTTTCACCGGTTTGTGAAGCTAAACAGACATTCGCTGAGAAGTAACTCTGGGGGCCTTATTTTTTCTAAACCTTGAATGAAATAAATGAAGAAAGCTATAAAGGCCGTATACCTATTGATAGTGTAGGTAGGTCTTATTTAGTCGTTCAATCCATCATGCCTGTCGCCGTCTTGGTGACCACTAACCAGCTCGTACATAAGTTGTGAAAAACTATACGGTACGTGCCCTCCGTATAGGGGTTCGGAACTCGGGTCTGCTAATTCAGAGACAGAACAGTCTGAACATATTCATCAGTGGTCTTTAATATGCCGATGAAGACGAAATTGATTTCGAAACGAAACTCGTATTTACGAATTTTATCGCTATATATATTTAATAAGACTTTTTGAAACCCGGGACTGAGGTGTTCGACGTCCTGATGTCATAGTTAACCCGGCTACCGTGTCAGCTTTGTAATTATTAATTTTTCGATCCGATCTACGCAGAATGAGCTCACGGTGTGTTGAGGTCGAGCAGTGGTGAACATGGTCTTGGATTTAATTTTATTAATTACCGGATCCCCAAGCAGGCAGTGGTACCCAGACATCTTCTATATTAAAAATTAGGATGTTCCTTTTAATTTCAATAGCCTCGCGTATCGTCCTTGGCGGGAATCTGTGTTCTTTTTCGTGGATATGTGGTCTGTCAAATCTAATGTAATGGTAAAATCCAGAATATAATCACAGACCGGCGTGAACTAGATGCATCTTGTGCTTCTGCGTTTCATTCGGTTCACGCACCTGCAACTGCTCTGGTGTTGCAGAAGTACGTGGTTGCTATTAGCTCGTTTGCCCCCTTTCTCATAAAAAAAACAAAAACCCAGCTACCGGTGTCATCTCATCGACGAGATGTAATTGTGTGTTTGATAATAATAAAAATAATTGTTATATAATTGGTTATATTTAACTCGCCGAGCCGCTCCTTGTTATGTCGATATTTTGGAGTTGATTTTTTGTGGACTCGGAACTCGAGTCGAGCGACGGTTATTTCTGCAACAGAAACTGCACATGGACCGTAACAGACGACGCGCCGGTCGCGTGCCGCGGCGGTTTCCGTGTATCCTCAAGAGTCCACCGTTCGATTCCCCGGCGAAATCCCTCGCGAAATGTGCTGTGTTATACACGTGTGTCCATTGCAAACGATCATTTGCAGTCTCAGAAAGTTATCGTGTCACGTATGTCTATTGCAATAGAGTTGAAATTTCAATGTTATTTGCTTTAAAATGATTTTTTACACTTTGTCTGCATGCAGTACGATGTTGTCCTGTTTGATCTTATTGTATAGGCGGTAAGGCGCAGTTTAGCGTGTTATTAGCATGTTAAATTTCTTTGTAAACTGGTTTGAATGTAATATTCGCACCAGCGCTTGCGCGCGTGCCCTCTGATTAATCTAATTGTTTACTTTTGTCTAATTTTACTGGAGCACTGTTCACAGTAACTTTTAACTTGATTATTATAATGTTCTCATGTTATTTCTTGGCTTCTGTCTAACACCTTGTCTTAACCTTAGCATCCTGTAAATAGTCTGGCCTCTCGTATAAGTAGGATGATTTACAGACGCTGCTGTCCATCGTCGGTCCGCTTCATTTTGGTGTGGCATTTTTCTTGATGGCTAAGCCGGCGTCTGTCTGTAGCGATTACGATTTTCAAGGGTTCAACCATGGTCGCCTGGGTGTCGTACCCACGGGAGGAGATGAGCTGGTAGATTCTTACACCGGAACCACGCGGAATTTCTCTACGAACTCTAAGAACATACAGTGGTAAAGTTTTCAAAGATTTTTGGGTTCTGTTAAAAACAGGACGTAAGAAGCGTTAGGCTGTTTAAAAAATAAGTGACTTTGGAATATATATATATATGACGAAGTTCTATATACTTTATTACAATTCTATTCTACAGATTACGACACAATTCTGTTATTAGTGTTGTATAAAATGTGTTATTTTAACCGATCTCGCACAGCCCGGCTAGCTCAGTCGGTAGAGCATGAGACTCTTAATCTCAGGGTCGTGGGTTCGAGCCCCACGTTGGGCGTAATAATTTTGTTTCGTTTTTCAATTGGATATGTTGTTGTTTTTTTCTTTATCATGTAGATTTCTTAATATTTTACTATTTTGTTTTTAATTGTAAATATCAAATTTAATCAAACGACCCGTGTTCGATTCCCGGTGCCGTTCTCGCTGAATTTGTTAAAAACAACCCATAACATATTTGTAAAATTATGTTTCTAGTAACTTCTTTCGTAATAAAATTTTCTATCAATTTTAAAACCTTACTACCTTCACAACATATTTTGTTCTTTATATTATTGCGCATGTATATTGTAAATATATATTGTATTCCCTTAACATTTTATATACTCTGTATTTTCACGCCTTGTTCCCAACGGGGTAGGCAGAGACAATCTTCTTCCACTTGCTACGGCCCTGACATACGTCTTCGCATGCCATGCACGTTGGTTTAGAGTACTCTCGATCTGGCCTTTTCTCAGAACATCTCCGATTTGATCGTGAAATGTTAACATTAACATCAATATTTGTTTTTTTTATATAGTTACGTTTGTTATTTTCCTTTTTTAACGGTGTCTGTATAACTGTACCCGAGATTCATCAAGGGCAGCGGCAGAATATCAGCGCTGCAGCTGCACCGCTGCTGCATAATGCCAAGTCGAACGCCTTTACGTTGCTACAATCCGACATATTGTAATTATCTGCTATACCTTTGTTGTGTTGTAGCATCGAATGAACATGTGTTTCTTTTCTTCTTTCTATGTTGTCCACTGGAGGACACAAGCCTCCCCCATAAGGGATTCCCAAAAGCATCACTCTCGGCGACAGGATTAGCGACGCCAATGGCCAGACAACTCTCGCCTTGGACACCGCTCCCCGCCATCTGTCGGTGGTCATTGCGATTTTCAAAGCTCTGCCCTTAGGCACCTCTTTCCACAACCAGGGGAGGAACGACGCTGGCACGGAAATGCGTCATATTTACTGTTTTTTTTTATTAAAAATCTAAGTCGTCTATTTACGGTACACTCCTCAACACTAAATTGGTTTTTTCTTCGCATGTTCTTTTTCAAGTGTTTGTTTTGATTCTTTTGGTCCAAAAATTACTATACTACCAAATAAACTCATATTCGTCGAAATCGGTCGTGACAGACGGACGGATTAGCGAGTGATCGTATAAAGGTTTCGTTCTTCCTTAGGCCGGCCGGAACCCAGACAACAAACCGTCCCGCACTGCATCACTAGTGAAATATTGTATAAATGTGTCAAATTTTTTTAATTTTATTATAACTGTCGCAGCTCCTTGTTTGGGCGTGCGACACGAATGCGGTTTCGATGTAGCCCCCGGGGAATGGGTTCGGTTTCCCGGTCGTTGCGCGTCCCCAGTGACGTCTGTCTGTCTGTCGCGCGTGGATACGGCTTGTTGTTCAATGGTTATTAATAATTTTAGTGCGACGTGAGTCTTACTTCAAGTAAACTAAATGAAGCCGAATGACCATTTGTTTCTTTTTCTACACCATACCAACCATATTTTATTCAATAAGGCATAATAAAGGTGAAAGATTTTTTTTTATATTTGTCTTGAATCGAGTTTGTGAAGAAGTGAGTATAACAAAGATATAAACCCACTTCATCTCTTTATAATATGAGAAGATGTCTTTGTTTCTTCTTGCCTTAAGAGATTGTAAACCCTGGTAGGCTATGGCTATGGTAATATTAATCAGGACATAATATAGCCTTTGGCACTTCTGGAATCATAAAACTTTCAAAATGTTCCTCAGTTACATACATACATGGTCATTGTACGTTAATGTGGTAATAAGTGTGAGCCACGTGGTTAGGGGACTGCCTCTAAATAAGGAGACTCGAGTTCGATCCCATATTTAGGAAGGTCTCATACCAATGAATTTTTCGAAACTCATATACGATTAGTATCGGTTTATTTTAAAATAAACTTTTGTGAAAAATGTCCGTGAGATTATTTAAATTAATTAATATAATAGTTATAATTAATTGACAACAACTACATTACATCACGTCTAATTCCCTCATTCATTTTAGTTGCAAGTGCAGCAAACGTTACAATCGTTTAGCACATTATGGACTGGGGGAGGGGCAGGGACAGAGGGGGGCACAATCTAACTGACCTCCCGACGCGTGCAGTGTGGTAATAGAGTGAATAATAAAAGCATAATGCGCCTTAACGCTTAACGGTAAGTGGTCTCCGAGAGCGAGCACGGCGAGCGACGCCGCGGGGCGTCGATAGAGACGTGAGCGCACAGCGCGCTCCGGCTACCGTGTTTACTGTGGATCATTTGAATGTAAAGAATCTTTCTTTTATTTTACAAATTGCCGCGTTGGCCTACTCGGCGAGAATATTAAACTTAAAGTATGTTTAACAATTTCCCAGTTATGTCGTAACTTTGAGCTGCCTTTGAGATGCACAGCTCAAAGACTTGTTTAAAATAACTAAAAATCTTGTTGTATATCCCGAATGGGCTGGCGCTACCACGAGTGCCGCGACTTATATGTTCTCTGGTTTACAGGGGAGTTTGTTGTTAATTGTTTAGTGAACGTCGCAGAAGGACGTTAACTAAATATTTCTCCTCCCCCATTCACAATAGGCGCCCCGTCGAGATGTTCTGCCCACGGAGCAACGTGTCGGCCGATGTATTATCTCGCTGCATCTCACGGGGGGTGACTGGGGAGTGAATTAATAACGATTGAAATTTTATTTGTTTTTTTTTTTATTCAATGCATCGTTGTGACGTAATAAGTTGTTCCGCTGGTCTGCTTGAGGGTTTGATAGCCTAGTCGGTTGTGATCCTGCCATCGAAGCAAAGGTTCGAATCCCGATAGGAGTAAACAACTGTTAGATGAATATAAATGTTTGTAACAGAGTCATGCATGTTTAGGTATTATTTGTATATAATTATTTATCTATGTGGGTATATGTATGTCTGTCTTATCACCAACCGGTTAACAAGACGCTGGGAGTCCTAGATTGTGGCTCGATGATCGGCTCGTGTGTGATTGGTAATTTTTTTTTTAATTGTAGCGTACAAGCGTAGTGTTTACACTCTAACACGAGTTTTTCTGTAGTATGGGTATTATCATTAAACTGAACTCATTACTGAATTCATTTAATTATACATATTCCTCAACTTTTTCTAAGCTCAATCTTCTAACCTTACCGCGACGAAACTATCGGGCCACTGCAAGCTAGGTCCCTTCCATGAGGAGGATCTCCCATTATGGTAACGCTCTGCAATCGGATAGGCGATCCCAATACCGGACACCTCGCCCCCTGGACGTTCCAGCCCATCAGCTGCGGCTTTCCTTCCGTTCTGGCATTTTCTTCAAAATTTGCCTCTTCCACACGGCTGAACTTATATATATAGGTCGAGGAAAATTATAATATCCTTAAGTTTTATTATGGGACTCCCCTCTCCCATGATTTAGTAAGCATGACTACGAAATCGAACTTAGAAAATGAGATTAGATGACAGTTACTCTTACCCCGCCGCCACCATCAGGACGTATGGTGGTGCAACATATCAACATTTCTTTTTATCTTCCTTATGTAATGATCTTACAGATACTGAATATGTATTCTATAATAATATAACCTCTCGCAACTGTATGCCAAGTGTGGTGTTCAGATGTCCAGAGAATTGAGGCTTTCCAACCATAGGTGAAAAACCTAAGATTATTGTGTCAGTGACAGGTGGTGAGGCTGTCGCGGTTTTCGCATTCGACCCAGATTATACAAATCATACCTTAATTTTCGAAAAAGTTATTGGTCCAAGCCCTCCACATTTTTACACGTGTTAGAGCCAAGCGGCGGCATTTGCTGCGGCCCGAATGGGCCGGCTCGACCGGATTGGTATCGTACCACGGCCTCGCAGAATACCGGCGTGAAGTAGAGGCATCTAGTGTTTCTGCGTTTCGTCAGTAAGGTAACCGGAGGTCCATTCCCCCGCATCATCCTCCTTCCCATCTTCCAAATACCCTTGAAGGCCTCTGGTGTTGCAGACGTACGTGGGCGCCGGTAATCACTTGCCATCACTTGAACCACTTGCTCGTTTGGCGCCTTTCCTCGAACTCAAGTCTCCTTATTCGCCGGTAGATCCATTCACCACACGGCTATCGTGGCATGACCAATAGGAGGTGAGCTAACGAACAGATCCCCCAGCACCGCCAAGATTTTGATAAGAGTAAGCAATCACTGCCCCGCGGGTGATGTTTCACCCCCAATTTGACGGCCAACTGGGCAATCTCCCACGCGGGCGCGAGCGCCGCCTGGTGGTTCGCACGCCACTCAACGTCAGCTCCGTCGGCTCCGCGAGGGACCCCATTCCGAGGGACCGACTGTCTGAATGTTTTATGTAAATAACACCTCGGGGGCCGGAGAGAAATTTGAGCGGAGTATGCGATCGGTTGGGTTCCTGGAATCACCGCCACACACAAGCTGTTCAATATATAGGACGATTCTCAAAAAAAAATGAGAGGAATTTCTAGCTTTAACAATACTTTATTCATTGATGATGTCTAACTTTTGTCGCTAGATGGCGCTAACTTTTGTATATACAAAAAAAATTGCAATTTGTTTTATTAAAATCTGTATCGTTTAGATAAGGCCAAGTTAATACTATAGGTTTGCAATATAAACTTTATTGTACACCACAAAAATACATAATAACCAAATCGCAGAAAGAGAAAGTTATGAGGTCGGTACAATATCGCTTCCGTACAATCTTAACTTGAAAATATATATTAACTATAAATAGTAGATACGAAGGGAACTTTTTACAAAGAGTGTACTATAAACAGATTAATATATCGGGGATAAACATAGTTCTTACGTTGCCCCTCGCAAGTCCCAAGACATTGTACATGTTATAGGAATGGCATTTAAAAAAAAACTCTAGGAGTTTCTTACTATGGTTTATATGTGTCAATTCCAATTTACACTAAAAGTATAAAATTTTCATTGATTTCCTTTTATCTATCTGTGCCGTAGAAGCCATTTTTGTTTATGTCCGATGTATTCGATGAAGACAAAGTTTTCATTAAACATGACTACTGCGCAATCGGATAATCTGGCACCGTGCTTGTTTTTTTTTTGCCGGAATAATCGAATCGGACAATCGAAAACAATCCAATACATACGCATCGGGCGATAATCGAGCCGTCGTTAAGTAGTGTCGACAACTATGATAGGGGCGTCCGAGTGTGACGGCCGAATCTGGTGAACAGTGCGCGAGAGGGAGATGGAGAAGGTGCTCAAGTACTGTGTTACAGCGACAGATTGGCGCACACATGTCGAGATGCGATGTGCTTTTTGCCAATTTTATTTTTTTTAGTGCTGTAACGGTTATCGATATCTAATCACCGCGAAATTATTAAGGTGTTTTTTTTTTGTTTTTTTTGTGTATGTGTTTATTTATGCAGCACTATAGTTCAAGTTAAAGCAAACATAAGCGTCAGAAGTGCATATAATGCATTATATTTAAAGAATAGCAGCAGCTTGCGGTTCCTTCGTTTGTCTCAATAACTTAGGTGCAATTGTACAAGCTGAGGAGTCGGGGCGTGCGCTTTCTAAGTACTGAATGTAGCACTTAAAAAGTGACCACCCTGATAAAAAAAAACACCTAGAGCCAGGAAGCCATCATATACAAAAGAAAGAGAGGAAGGAATTCAAAATATAAATAACCAAAATATACCGCACGCTTTTTGTTGGAATTTCGCTAAGTAGCTTGGAAATATTTTTCTTTTGTGTTATTGTATCGACAATATCTCTATTTTTGATACATCACTACTTGTCGTACAAGAGGACACATGAAAGGGGAGCCGCAGGGCGAATGGCAGCACTTGTTTGTCCGATTTAATTTCATTTATCAACGCATTACTTACTGAGAGAGAATTACTTACCCGGATTACCCGGCTCTCCCCGCCCGCCTTTTGTATTTAAATCTACCGTACATTAGAAATTTTAGAGTTCCGTTTCAAAAAAGTGGAATACAAATGTCGACAAGGTACATTTTCATTAAATCCGGCACCATCACCGATTCCCTCAGATCAACTGTGATAGTCAAAGCCACAAAATTCCTTGAACAAGAAATAATTTAATGAAATAAACTAAAGGTTAGTTCTCGAGGGCCTCATTCCTGCGAGCCCTGAGATCAGTGAAACTTCCATTATGATTGAGTTACGCACCAAGGTCACAGAATATAACGTAGCACCTGGAGAGGCAAATCACCACGTACAACCTAATGCCATCGTCAAATCGACACAACAATAAAAACAACGTTTTCAGCATGCTATAAATTTGACATCCGTGATGAATGTAGGTTCCAGACGAAAACCAACCTTAGGCTCTAACGCTTGACAATAAGCTGATCTAGAGATCTATTGATCCTGCCATGAGACACGCACAATGTATTATTTTTCTTTAATTCTGAAGTTCGACCTTACTTTTGATTTATTTTGTACCTTATGCTTTTTTTATTTTATTGATTAACATGTTTTTGGTGTGTTGTCTCTTTATGGTGTACCGATAAATATTTTTCGCTCGTTCTTTCTTTCTTTTTTTGTTGAAATTTCACATCTCTGCCTATTCATGCTAAAGAATGCGTAGGTCCTAGCTCACGTTTAAACCGTCCAAATATTTCGATGGCGCTGTAATAATATCTGCCATACAATCTCACACCGTGGACCGTGTTCTGTCTAGTAAGTCATACAATGACATCTTGACCTTCGACAGATGTGGTTAAAACAATCTCTTAGATACTAGACCTGACACAGACACTTACTCTCTTTATTATACATTTCTTGGAGGATTGCCCGTGCTCATCGCGCTGGTCAGTGTGGGCACTAGAGATGCTGATCCTCATCACATATCTATGGGCATATGTGCATCGGGGATTGAGTACAGATGCGGATGGAATTTGAGGGGTGCAGTTGGTATATTCGCCTTTACCCCCTCGCTGGTACTTATTGTTATTTATCAACCACAGAGCTGTGGTAGTCCAGTTCCTGCTGCTTGCTGCTACTTAAATTGTTAATAGCAATTTTAAGTGCTGTATTTACCACATGCTCGGCGGTGAAGGAAAACATCGTGACCAAACCTACATGTCTGTGAAATAATAAAGAATATTATTTCGAGGATATGTGAAGTCCGCCAAACAAACGCACTGTAGCAGCGCGGCGTCCGCTCAGATATTTGAGAAAGGGGCGTTTGCCCAGCAGTGGGCACTTACGGGCTGCTTCTTTACTTTAATTTGAACCATTAGATATGTATAAAATACCATACACGATGATATATATTCAAATGATATTCGTCAACGTCGCTGGTTCCCTTCGCGGCTGAACCCTCCGCAGTACGCGCACAACCATCACCGGAGGGAGGGGCGCGCGCCAGTAAAATTTGTTTTGACTGCATTTGCATTTTGATTTGCGTTTATTAAAGTGAAATAAAATTGATGTTTTAATGTTCGCGCGCCATTTTGCTCACGCATGCGTAGACGTTACTGCGTTTTGAACACTATTACGGGCATTTATTGCTACGAATTTAATGTTTGCAACACATGTCGGGTTTAGTTGTGTTGACTGACTGTCGTGCGGCTCTAGCGACAGAGCCGTGATGCTTCAGTTAATTCCGCTAATCACACAAAGATTATTTCATAATCATCGTTAGGATCTGTCACCAGTCGGCTGTTGTGGGATGTTGGTCTCGCCCACAGATCGCTACAAAGCCCGGCCAGGTCCACCTGTATCAGAACACTATCCCACAGCACTGTGCAGGTCCGTCACTATCATCTGGTGGTGGTCGTTCTACACTGCGCTTAACTGTACTAGGTTGCCACTCGAGAATATTACTTGCCCGACGGTTGCCATTTTTTAGGCCGGCGTCCGCTCTATTGCTCCTTAAGTCTATGGCGGATCCACTAGTTCTACTGCGTATTGTCTTTTCCGATGTATAGAATAGTTTGTGTCCGTCCAGCTGTGGTCACTTACAGGCCTGTACTTTAATTTCTTAAATAAGTATCAGCCATGGTCCGGTTGGGCTTTTCAGCCTTCATATAATTTACGAAACTTTTAAATTAACGTATCATATGAAATATGAGTAACAGCATCCAAGTTAATCCTATAGTTATCTGTAATCCTTAGCATATACAAATTTTAGGAACCTTCCACAACATCGTAGAAGTCGATGCGAAAGTAATGTATTCCACTTTCAGATAAATGAAGACGTGGTTATCGTTGCCATCCATGTTTATATCGATTTTTAAAATATAATCGTTTAAAAGTACTTCAATATAATGTTTTATGTTAGCAATTTGAATTAAAAATAAATGAACATCTGAACTTCACGCCACATTAAGACGCTTACGTTACGACTGCCTTGTTCAGTTAAAAAAAAAAAAGAAGATGCCGCCGATTTCCACTCCCGCGTTAAAATAAATTCATTGATTCCAAAATTAACATACCTTACACACTTAAAATGCCACAACAATTTCGGCGCATGACCAATTTAGCCCGAACCTCCCCGGCTGAAAAACAGACGTCGACTATATTAAGAAGATCAAGTAAGGTAAAGAGGTCAGGTTTAATTGGACGGTTTAAGCATCAAAACACAACTCGGGCGACACGGAGTCGGTAATGGGAATGCATATTTCACCTCGCCAGAGGCGCCGATTCCTTGGCTCGTTTATCTTACAGAAATTAAGAACGAAAACATTTTAAACGCGTTATAAATTTCCGTGGGCGAACGAGTTGTTTCGGTGTTGCCAGCGTTTGTGCAAATTATCCAGATAACTAGCGTCTAGCCATTTTAACTTTTTGAAGTGCCTAGAGCGTTATAAATGTATTTAAATTGATCTATGGATATAATATGAATACCTATAGAAGTATCGCAGGTTACGCTACAAGGCGTGACAGTGGCATTTAACAATACTGATTTATGGTTGTGGGTGGAAACCTAATTATAGTGTCATCTAGTATAAGGCCAAAGTGAACAGACACCTTCTAGGCAAAGGTGTACCATCCTAGGCTTCATCTTCGCCTTCCATCGGGCAAGATTGAGGTCAAACGTAAGCCTATTATTAAAAAAAAAAAAGTCATTGTATCGTAGGATAGTAGTGTTATTGGTATATTTTTTATGCAACGAATGAGGCCGGGTCTTCCGAAGAAACTTCAATCATTTCATTGAAGCGACGTGTAAAATTAAAAGGATAGTCCGATAGGCACTACGTTATATATTCGCAGTAGGGTAGGTGAACCCCTGTACGCAGCGTCTGTACTTGAGAATATTGAGGTCATAGCTTGAATGATTATGGTAATTTTGAATCTTGATATCTACAAAGAGTTTCTCCCAAAATATGTTTTTTTTAATAATGTTGTTACTTCGCTAATAGTCTTCAAGTAATATTCTTTTTCTCTTTCTATAGAAACATTTAGGGAGTTTTATGCAAAACTTGGATAAAAGGAAATCGAAACAAAAAAAAATATCAAAATTGTAATACTACATACGAACTACATTAAATTGTTTATATTATAGTAATTACATTACAATTATAGCAAATATACTGATCTTAATGCTGTAGTCGAGACTATAGTTTCAGTAGGCATAAGCGGAGACTTGAAAGAAAGTAAAGACGAGAATTCGCTTAAAAAAATGGACGCACACTAAATGCATTTGTATAATAAAACAGAAACAATGAATACGTAAAGTACAATAAAAGTGTGAAGATTCTATGTTACATTTCTAGTTGGCGATGTCGTGACGTTGGGAACTCAGCATTTTGCCACGCCGGAAAATTCAATCAAATAAATCAAAAATTTTCAAAATTTTTCAGTGTCAACCCCAATGACACTCCGATGCCGTTATTTATATTTACATAAAAATATTTTGTAATATTTACAAGTTGTAATTAAGTTACATTACCTTATTACAAATCCCCCAACACTTCCACTTCGAAATACTGGTACGCCGAAGACAATAATTCTTCATGGTGCTCCCCGTTCGTCATGGCGGATCAGCTCAATCAGGTTCTCCCCGTGAGTAGTGATGCATTGATAATGACTAGTTTATTCTTTTCAAAATCACCCGAAAGATTTCCCATAAATTACGCATCAGGCAACACCACAGCGCGAGTGCACGCGCAGGCGCCGCGCGTGAGCACGGTTCCCATTAGCGCGTCCTGCACATAACGTCGCCGATTGGCCCAAGTCGGCCATTAATCATCGGCGCTTGCGGCGTTCGAAACACCGACGGCGTCTTTGATTTCGCGCCGCGGTGACTTTTGCATGCATGCGGCGCGCTTGTTGGCGGCTTTCATTTCAACGGTAGCGATGAAGAAGCATCTGTCGTGTATACTCTGTAGCGAGAACGAAATCTTGTGCCGTTACGACGTTTCGGGCATGAAACGTGGGATGGAAAAATTATGGATCAAGGATGATTACCTATTTTTTTTTATTCAGACGTAATATGTGCTAAGTTGCTTCATGCTTTAAGTTGTCTGCGAATTTTTTTTTTAATTTAGCGTGTGTCGTTAGAAAATCTGCCACCGCCTTTTATGTAGGTATATCGTAAAAGTAGTCAAAGGAGTGGAATTTGAAGTTCGTAAACAAGGCTAAATTGAAAAAAAAAACTCGTCTCGTCTAGACTTTGTCCTTAACAGGTGGCTGGTAAACAGGCTCAAAAGTTACCAGAACATGCAAACACCGGTGACTGTCAGCCGCATCATGTGTCGATTACGGCAAATGCTCCCAGGAGAGGTCTTCGTCCAGAAGTGGACTAGTAACAGGCTAATGGAGAAAAATGAAGACTATTAGAAATAGACATTGTCGTGAAAGTGTTAGCTTTAGATTGTTCAATACACCAAGACACGTGCTCGATGGTGGAGGATAATATTCAGAGGAAATTTGTACAGTTTCTGTTTAGTTTCAGATATATTTTATGAACGTGTGAAGTGTGGAGTATCAATAATCTTATATTAGAGCATGAGAGCCTCGCGAGCTTGTAGTCAAATACAGGGGTGGTCAGAGGCCTAGATATTTTAGTCCCTTCAACCCAAGCTCACGTGGGACAGAGAGGTGTTGGACGTCCGGATGTCATAGTTAACTCATAAGCGTAGATCGGACAAAAATAAATAATTAAAGGCCGAAGTTAGCCCGCGGTGTATGTAGGTAAAAAGCTAAAAAACATACTATATGAAAGTTTGTATGTTTGTCGTTCAACGAATGAAATTTCTTCATTCTTCGACGTAAGAAAGATAATTTCGTTTGACAAATGTCAGATCCTATTATTATTATTTTTTTTACAATCTACCACCGTTTCGCAATGAAGCTCATCTGACGGAGAATAAACAGGCGAAAGAAACATTGTAGGTATGGTCCCATACGCAACTGTAAGCTCGCCACATGACTGGAGTGATCCGCCTATCCTTTACGATACACACAAGGGCACTGCCAACTCGAAATGACGCCTAATAGAACTGAACGGGTTTGAACGAGAATTGTTGAGAGATGCAGATTGTAACACAGAATAGTATGTAGAATACTGTTTGTATTGTTGTTTACTTAAATGAGATCAGAGTTTTTTTGGCATGAGACAAACCTGAGACCGCGCGGACGTCGCCTGCCATGGACGCGGGGTGTACTTTTCGACAGACAATTAAAAAATAAAGCTAAATCTCGGCGCCTTGCGAGAATTTCGATTTGAAGACGTCGGACGGGTCACTCGAGCATTATTTCCAGTCCGAACCATATTGCAAATGCGCTCCGTTCGAACGAATTTCGACGCTCGCGCCGTTGCAATAGATGTCATTATGAGATTCATTAAAAACATCACGTGCTCGTAAAACGTTCGATAAGCGAAGCCCCCCCGAGTGCGGCGAGACGGGCGCAGATAATGTAATCTTAAATATTTGTTGCCTGCGCTCCGAATTCTTCTCTAATCGTCATTTTTGCTGTACGGCGGTCAACTCAGATACCGGTGTTATGCTTACGGTACCCTTGGCCGACTCACGTTGAGGTCGAACGTGTTCTCCTACAAAGGAACGTCTCATTTCGGTAAGCGAGGTGAAGGCCTCCTGTGAATATACTCGTATATGCACACAATAATACGGATATCTGTCGGAGCTCTATGGTTTCGTGTGATCGGAAATGTCTAATAATGTCTTCCGAAATGACGCGAGAGCGACCCGGGTTTGAATTCCAGTACAGTCGCCATGGCAGCCTCAAGAGCCGTGGTAGCCTAGCGGTCAGGGCGCTCACCTTAGATTCGTAGAGCGCAAATGACCCAGGATCGATCCCCGGTACCCGGCACCACTGAAATTGTGAATAGCAATTTTAAGTATTCACCAAGTGCTCGACGAAAAACATCGTGAGGAAACCGGCGTGTGAAGCCCGCCAACCCGCACTGGAGCAGCGCGTGGCGGGCCCTTCCCTGCTTCAAAACCTTCCGAGATACTCGTATTTGTTAACTTACAGTATATAGCACTTACAGGCTGCTGCAGCTGCTTGACAGTTTACTGATAACTCGCTCTTTGAAACGAAACTGAGCGCTCTGACCACTAGACTATCACAGCCTTTACGAGTACTAGAAATCAATTAAAAATTGACGAAGTAGTGATGGAGCAAGTGAAGAGTTCAAGGTATTCGTGACTCACCTGCGCGTGGGCTCGCTGAACTACTAGATGACGAAGGTGGACTGGAAACGGACTTGATTTCATTGTTTTCAACCTAACGGTAGACTTGGCATTACGCCCGGCTTTATGCTCGTTTATGTGCAAATAAAGTTTTAATAAATAAATAAAATAATTATTTACAATACGCAAGACCTTACTACATAAGCCTCGTAAATTATTACTAATCAGACAATAGAGTACCGTATATATATACACAATTATGATTTGAATGTAACAAAAAATCAGAATCGATCGAATTCCTTTTACACAAAATGGCTGACGTGATTAATTTTGTTTACACAAATCTTTCAGCGAAGATTAAAAGCGGGGAAAAATCTCCAGATACCAGATTTATGATGCTTATTTCGCATTAACGTTACACGCAGTATAATTCTGTTGTAACAGAGAACATTACAATTTATATGTATATAGATGTGGGGATAGAATCGACAATATTGAACAGACTATTTACAATCCGATGGATCTCAATTGACAAAGAGGGTTAAATTATAATAGACTTTTTTTTATGAGAAAGGGGACTAATGAACAAGCGGGTAACATGATAGTAAGTGATTACCGTCGCCCACGTACATCTGCAGCACCGGAGGAATTGCAGAAGCGTTGCCGGCCTTTACATATACATACATACATATATATATATGTATATATATATATATTTGAGGGATATTTGGGGGATCGTACGGATGATAGAGGGTTGGGGAGATGGGGGATAGGTCACCGTTAACCCTGTTTATATGCACCAGAAAGAGAACTGAATGTTGAGGCAATTCGTTGTTAAGGCGGTGTTAGGTATCTCTACTGTTTGACTACTCTGTGAATTCCGCGGTACGATCGCAAATATTTAAACAAGGCTATAATTGGATCCGCGGAGGAGGGTCCGCGAAGATGCTGCTGTGGCACGGTTTTAGATTTTCGAATCGTTATCCCGCTCCGCTGTACTTCGCGTAACATCAATTGATATTAATACTATACTATTCTCATTGTTCTACCCAACACTTGCCTCACCAAACCCAAACGGCAACTTTACTTATGATGGCCCACCCATATTCGAGAGTACGTACAGGTACCTCCAGTACTTCAAGTTCCACCAAATATATGCATAAAATACAAATTATAGCTAGTGGTCTTCAGGGTGGGCTCGCTCGCTTTAGTTTCGTAGAGCGCGAGTGGTTCGCTGGATTCGATCACCACATAATTTGTAATAGCTTTTAAAATAAAATTGCCACGTGCTCGGCGGTGAAGGAAACAATCATGAAGAAACCAGCATGTCTGATAAAAAAAAAGTATTATTTCGAGTATAACCGTGAAACCCAGCCAACCCGCACTGGAGCAGCGTCCTCAGCTCCAAAACCCTCCCAGATATTCGAGATGGAGGACTTTGGCCGGTAGTGGGCACTCACAGGCTACTACTTTTACAAATTATAGGTTTCGAATCTGGCATCTGTCCTGTAATCCTGGTGGTAATGTGTTCGGAACTGTGAACGGTTACATTCGTCAGCCAGAAAGACCGGCAAAAAGGCCGGCGGAAAGGCAATATTCGATCAACCAGTAAAACCACGCTCTTGTCAAATTGTCGAATCTGTGGAAATGCATTAAACGTCGGCGAGGAGTTTGCGACCCGCTGTGTTGCTGCAAAGTTGATCTTGTTTTTTTTTACCTCACTCACCGGCACACTATATGCCTCTACTTCACGCCGGTATTCTGCGAGGCCGTGGTCGGGTCGAGCCGGCCCATTCGGGCAGTAGTAAAGACCGCTGCATGGCTCTAACACGTTGTCTTGTTCAGCCATCAAGAAGTAATGCTCATTATTGACACTATTGTTTCGCGGTAGAACAGCATACCCTACGCCGTTACTTACCTACGCTGGCTGGGGTGCTAATAACAGAATAATGTAAACAAAAAAAAACTCACTTAATTTCCTCGCATCTCCGACGCCCACTTGACTATCACAACATTGATGTTTTCGTTCCTTGGCTTATCCGTCCAGGCCGCGTCGTCCGCGTAATGCAAGCACAACACTATAGCTGTGTTTGCTTTTAATTTCGGATTTGCTGGTGTTGGTTGGTCGCGCCGGACCTCAGCACGGGGCAGACGAGCGACGCGTCGACTATGTTAAAGAACGCGACATTTACTTGGTTCTACGGCAGCGATTGCTCAACTATTTTGGTGCGAGAGACTCCTTTACCAAAATGAACTGATACCTCAGACCTCCATAGCCAAAGTTACTTTAAAAATCCTATGTCTGGTTTTTTTTCCTATTGATTCAAAATACTTAACAATTTAAAATTATTTCGTTTGCTGAGTAGAATCAACTTAAAGTGGGTTGGGTGGGCTCTACAGAATCCAATGCTATCTTACTCGGAGTACATTGATGCTTGTCTAACGTATAAGTCTTCCAATTCGCTAATCAGGTTTACATTCGGTACATGTATTTATTTAATCTTTATGCACAAATTGGTACACATGGCGGACTTAATGCCTAGAGGCATTCTCTCCCAGTCAACCATTAGGCTAAGCAGAGGTATATACGTAATCGAGGCGATACAGCTAAGAGAATAAAACAAGTAAAAGGATAAAAATATTAAAATATAGGTAGATACATACATACATACATAAATAAAATATTAACGTGGGCTACTTATATCACTTATCATCAGGTAGCCACATTTACGTTGACATAAAGAAAACATTTTTTTTTAAGTTAATCAAAGTTGACGTCAAAAATATGCTAATCTAAAGCTTTTATGTACTCTTCTTTTCAGAGAAGCACCGGCTCGGAACTCTGCTTCTGGGTTCTTTTTTTAAATGACATTCGTTTATTATCTGTTTGGGGTATTTCTATATATACTCATCTAATTGGGTTATATATATAAATAGATATAGATACAAATAAATATCATAATATAAATAATATTTGTAAATTATATAGATAATTATAACCCAACCATATGGAAGCCCCCGGCAGGCGAAATCAGACGGCCGAGGGTTAGGGAGAAAGGGAAACATCCTGGCGGACAATGCGAGCAGTATCGAGTAGCATCGCCTTCTGCATTTGAGCTCGGATCGGTCCGTCACGGAGTCCCGGCCGCCTCGGATGTTCCGAGAGGCTGACTGGGATTAACCCATTCGCAGAGACGTCGATCTGAATACAATACATTAATTTATTATTATTATTATAATATCAATTTTAACAATTTCATTACGTATCAGTAGCAAGGGGACTTGTTAGCTATCACCTCGTATCGTTATATACATATTGAACTATTATATGACGGTCAGTTTTAATAAAGTTTTTGATAACAAGGTTTTTAAATAGTGTGCCAGTTTATTAAAATTCAGAGAATGTTAAGTAACCAGCTGAACCGGTATTAGATTTGTGCGTAGGCGGTATACACTACTGCAGGTGGTTAATACGAAAGTTGTCTTGATGTTTGGACCTCCCGCAAAGAGCAGGTCACGCGTGAGCTGGTGACGGCCACCGGGTGTGGTAGACCTCATGGCGGTCATTGGGTCCGGGTTAGCTTAACCCCGTGTTAGTATTCGGGGGTGCGTTGACAGGACTTGTATCATGATGTTGTATAGGCCATAAAGAAATAACTGCGATGGAAGCATTAGTGTCGATGTAGAATTTTCACAATAGTTATTCGAAATGTGTGCAATCATATTAGTTTTAATAATTTGATAATCGTATTGTTTAAAATAGCATAATAATAATAATATTTACAGATATCCTATTTATTTATTTTTTAGACCAAACAGACGTGTGTATGAGTATGAGTAAATAACCCCAAACAATAATTATATTGAAATTAATTAAAAAACCTTTTTTTTTACAAAGGCAATTCAGATTACGTTTGTCAATTGTTTAAATCTACCTCTAAGGTAAGGGTCCTCTGAGGAAGGTGATACCGGAAAAACAAACTCCGTAGGTATCTATAATATTATTTTTATTTGCGAACCAAAAATTAATGGAACAGCATGCTTAGCTAATGGTTGTACATAGCATGGAAAATATTCAGTGCATTAATGTTTCATATCAAGTCCTTCATGTTATAGAAATTATTCATCGTCAACCATTCGTGCAATAATTCAATTTAAATTGTCTTGTGTTTAACACTTTGAGGATCATACACACACACACACACACACAAACACATCTTATTATATAAATGTACACAAAACGATAAGCAGCTTTTATATTTACTAAGTTTAGGAACATCATCTGAAGTGATACATTTAGGGTATGGTATCATAGATCACTTATCTTTGCAACGACCTGGAAAAAGAAAACTAATACTTACTTAATAGCTCTTTACACCTGTAAACTTCCGTGTAGTTAAACTAACGTTAACGTTTTAATCGTGGTAGAGCCAAGTAGCGGCTTTTGCTGCTGCTCGAATGGGCCGGCTCGTCCGGATTGGTACCGCGGCCTCGCAGAATACCAGCGTCAAGTAGAGGCACCCTGTGCTTCTGCGTTTCGTTCGGTGAGTGAGGTAACCGGAGGCCCTCTCCTCCTCCCCATCCCCTTCCTGATCCTCCCTCCCATCTCCCAAATACCCTTAAAGGCCTGCAACGCACCTACAGCACCTCTGGTGTTGCAGATGTACGTGGGCGACGGTAATAATTTACCATCAAGTGAACCGCTTGCTCGTTTGCCCCCTTTTCTATTTAAAAAAAATAGAACGTTTCTCGTTAAAATATTCAGAACATTCACACATGAATTAGAATTTGACGAAGCAAATCTCTACATGGTAGAGCCAAGTGGCGGGGTTTGCTGCTGCTCGAATGTCCGCCATATGTACCAATCTGTGCATAAAGATTAAATAAATAAATAAAATATCGGTATGAAGTAGAGACATCTTGTGCTTCTGCGTTTCGTTTGATGAGTTCGGAGGTAACCGGAGGCCCACTGCCCTTCACCCCTTATCTCCCTCCCTACCTCCCCTATCCTGTTCCTCCCCAATACCCGCGAGCAAGTGGTACTACCCCCGGCTTGATCATTTGTCCCTTATACCTTAAAAAAAAAACCATATACACAATACTCGGTCGGTCAGAGTTCTAGACATTCTTAGCCACTCCAACCCACTTTTCCACAGAGCTTATTTGTGACAGATGGTGAGCCTGTCGTCATCTTAATGTCTAAGCCCAAACTATTTTGGGCAAGAGACCCCATTTCCAAAATGAACCGATACCCCAAGACCCCCATAGCTAAAATTACTTTAAAAATCCTATCTCTAGTTTTTTTCCCTATTGATACAAAGTACTTACCAATTTAAAAACTTTGCGGTTGGTGAGTAAACTTAAAGTGCTCGATACCTACCACTTTGGGAATCCCCGGCCTAAGACAACGTTTCGGATCGTACATTAGTTACGAAACACTTGTACCGAAACTGTCAAACGAACTCTTTTGTTTCATCGTTAACTTCTTAACTGTAATTTTATATCGTTGTTACTAAGAAGAGATTGTTAACGACGAGAACGGCTAAGTAGTAAGTACGTTTACTTTTAATCAAGAGGTTTAATTGAAAAATCACCGTTTGAAAAAAGTGTACGCTATAAAAGCGGAGTTGCTTCATTGAACCGTTCTTCTATTCATGAATATATTCATAAATAAATAATCATGCAATCTTTGTACAAATCTAACATCTATTGTAATTCGAAAGTACTTCGAAAAACTAATTATGTACGGATTTTATCGCGTTCAAGTTTCGGGGGCTTTACAGCACCCGTGGTCACGGGAGGGGACAGACACTGTTCGACGTCCTGATGTCATAGTTAACCCGGCTGCCGTTAGCTTTATAATTATTAACTGCTGGTCCGATCTACGCAGAATGAGCTCACGGTGTCTACGAGGTCGTGCAGTGGTGAGCTTGGTCTTGGATTTAATTTTATTAATTACCTGATCCCAAGCAGGTGGAAGCACTCGACTCTATTGTCTATTAAAAAGATTTTTATTTTTAATTTCAATAGCCTCGCTAATCCTCCTTCCTCCAGGAATCGATGTTCCTTTGTGAGGATATGTGATCTGTCAAATCTAATGTAATGTTTGGGGCGATCCAGAACATGGTCAATTGATCCCAGACTGCGGACTTCCCAAAGCGCCTATGTTCTACATTGTTATGTTTTAGGTTTAATTTTGTTTATTACTGGATCCCGAGCCGGTGGTAGAACCCAGCCATCCTCTCTGTTGAAATTAGTATGTATTCTTATTTCGTTTACACTCCACAAGTTTATTATATTAAAGCCTTTGTATAAACTTTGAAAATTTGTCACATTCATATCTCCATTGTTTCAGCTACCTGTGCCTCAGCGGTTGCATCACCCGCGCCGAGAAGGCCGGTGAGGCCCGCGAGAGCATCCAGACCCTGCTCACAGTATGCGCCGACCTTTGCCACCCGTGCAATGTTGACGTGGTGAGTAAGAACTTATTTTTTATATTATTTCTCATGTACCAGTCTGTGAAGACAAGTCCACCGCTGGACGTCTGTAGGTTTTTCCATTGAAGCACTAACAGATACGGGCCTGTCATGAAAATATTTGTTCCTTCTCACCACGCTGGGCAAGCGGGGCGGTGAGCGTAGCGCCGGTGCCCATACGGTATAGAGATGCTGCTCACCATCACTAGTCTGTTATTTGGTTCCGTCTGTTAGCGGGGCCGCTATCTGCAGACGAGGTTGACCTTTAGTTAAAATGATGGTGTATTTCCCCTTACACCGACTACTATCTACAAATGACGTAACTTCGTTTATCTAACCCAGGGTTCCGAGCGTTCATCGGCGAAGCAATCGCTTCGCTGCGCCCTCGGCACCAGCATGTGCGGCTCGCGCGCGGAGTTCTGCATGCTGTTCGCCAAGGGAGCTGATCTCGGACACTGCGGCAGCTTCGTTAGAGCAGCCCGCACCGCTCACCTGCTGCGGGCGCTGGCTGAAATGGACCATGTGATCGTGCAGGTCGGTGTTATTATATTAAAGCTTCACTTCCCCCAACTATGGCCAACCTTAACCAGTGGATACTTTTCCAAACAATCACAAAATTAAAATACTACGTTTTTAATTAATTTTATCTATCAACATATGCTCGGGCTTCTTCCTTGTTTTGTATTTATTCGTTTTAAATGTGGAAAACTTTAAACTTTAAAAAGAAAAAGGAGCGTACAAAAAATGTTATTAAACTGTAAGTTTAGTTATAGATGAGAGTTAAGGAGCTGCCAACATTAGGTGCCGCGATACAGAATGGTCTGAAGTGATTCGAAACGATTTCTGTGAATAGTTTTTTTTATGTCGAATGATACAGTTTTTGGTCTATGACAGTTGCAATGCAATCACGAATTTCAAGTTATTATGTTCTGTATTTTGATGGGTTTTGAAGGTTGCACTGTATGTTTGTTGCAAAGATTATGTTAGTGTAATATATGTCCAAATATTTATTGGTAATGTAGTTAGTAAATTACACTTATATAAAGTGAAATGCAATGGAGATTATATAATTTAATAAATAAAAATGGCCGCTGACGGATGGCGGGATAAGGCTCTCGGAAAATACTAGACCCAAAAAATAAGCATACCAATGACAAGGAGCAGTGTTCAAGGTCCGAGGTGTGTGGTACTGCCATCGACGTCCGCTTGCCTCCTCGTCCTGGCAGGTCAAATTTACGCAGACAGAAAGAGAAAGCGAATGAAATTATTAATAAGAATGTCCAACTTAGGTTCGGCTCACCTTAGAATAATAATAAATCGTTTATTTGCTAGAATGGGGTACAATGAAGATTGAACTTATACTTATATATAATTAGACCAGCGAGCAAATATTAATTAAAAGTTAGCTTTAAATTGCTTTAAACATTCACTCCTAATCAATTAAACATCCATAAAACAAATATATAATAATACATTTAGTATCTTGCTAATTAAAAAAAAATTATGAAAAATTTCATGGCAAAATCAATAAAAAAAAAAAAGGAAAATACAAATTATTTGAGTTCCTAAATAAAAATTAAATAAATATGTAAATGTTAATTATCACAAAGCCAATGTCACAACACTCACTGCTATACCAACAAATTCAAAACACAACAAATAATACTCATTGAATTTTTAATATGTTTTTTGACTCTTGTCAGTTAATAGCACGTGATGATTATTTTTAAACATATTATTTATTGGTTAGCATTCATATTTTTCATTTTGTTAGGTAACATATTGTAGTATTACAATTATATAATGGGCCAATTGGGCCCTTGCCCATAGTGGTCAGGACGCTCACTTTAGTTTCATAGAGCGCGACTGACCTGAGTTCGATCCCCGGTGCCGGCACCACTAAAATTGTTAATAGTAATTTTAAGTGCTGTATTTACCACGTGCTCGGCGGTGAAGGAAAACATTGTGAGGAAACCTGCATGTTTGAGAAATAATAAAAAAAAAAATATATTATTTCGAGGATATGTGAAGCCCGCCAACTCGCACTGCAGCAGCGTGGTGGGCTCTTCCCGGCTCCTAATCCCTCTCCGATACTCGTATTTGAGAAGGAGCCCTTTGCCCGGCAGTGGGCACTTATAGGCTGCTACTTTACTTTACTTTATAGCCCATGCAGTAGGGAATTTCTATTGTAGAGCTCTAGTATTCTTGGAGGCAGATATAATTTGTTTATTCATCAAACATCACTGTGATTAATTTCATATTTTCTCTCAAATATAATAATCACATCATTTTGTACAAACGCACACATTTGTTAAATATACAGACTAGGTAAGTGATTACCGACGGCTACTTACTTCTGCAACATCAGTGCAGCTGCAGGTGTTTTGCCGGTCTTTAAGGATATTTAGGCAACTCGCACACGACGCCTCTACCGCATGCCGGTATCCGGCAGGGCCGCGGTACCACCCCGGTCGAGCCCGCGCTCGGCTCTACCGCGTACAAAAAGTTAATATTATAAAAATAACGATAATTCATAGTATTATGTAACTAAAACTAATTAATTCGGGTTTAAAATTTTTCCGGTCTTAACACGTTCTATGCCGTGAAAAAAACCGCAGTTTCCTGTCCGGGCCGTGTCCGTCGGCGATGGTTGACATGTAGACTTTCAGTTCGAGCCGCGTCAGTCAGCGATGACCGCATTTTACGAGAGTTTTCATTTCGTTCTTACAGGCCCTTGGGCAGTGCTCTCCAACTATATCGCATATTCATTGACCCGCGTGGCCCACTAGTTTCTCCATATCAAGTAGGTTTTTGAAAAATTTAAGAACTTTGAAAGAAAAACAACAATTACCATACAATGCTGCCTGACGTTAATTATTTCCATAAACAGTGGCTCAAATTGACTTTTGTTATTACTAAGTAACATTTGAGTAGAAGATAAAAGCATATAAGCAAAAAAAAACAATTTAGTAATTTTATAGAGATTAAAAATTTTAATAGGCCCAAAGGGAAACTTCACTGACGGCGTTGGCTGAGTACAGTAGTGTTAATTATCTTTATCTTGTTCAAAGCAAAGCTCTTATGATTACTATGACCTTGTTTTTCGACTAACAGAACTTTTGTGATATAGTTAAATCTATCAAAGTTGGTTAATTTAAGACAGTCAGATAATTTACGGTCATAGTTCTAGTTGAACTGAACCGCTAATTCAAAAATATGATGGTAAGTGATTACACAGAGGGAACGTTCCCTTTCCGATATACGTTTCCTTCAGAGACCATTTCACACCGCGTTGTATTTCCCTACAGCGACATCTATTGAGTGAGAGAGTAAATCTAGTCGGTAGCTCGCTCGCAGCGTCATGTCTCGGCGCGGCGGGTCGGGGCACGAGGCGCCGAGGTTCGTATTCAGTGAATTGTTAATTAAGTAGGCAGTTAAGAGAAATTAATCTAGAGACAAAATATATCTAAAAATAAAAAAAAACCATTGAAAAATATTTTCTCTTCCCGGCTTATCAATCTGACGGAATCAGAGGTTGTGTGAAGTTTGTAGTTGGTTACTTTTTTATGTATGTATATATTGACGCCTTGTTCCCAACGGGGTAGGCAGAGACAATCTTCTTCCACTCGCTACGTTCCTGACATACATCTTTCGCTTCTTCCACTTTCATCAATCTTCGCATGCATTGCTCGTTGGTTTAGTGTAATCTTGACTGTGAAATGTTCGCCTAGGTCTTCCTCTCCCGACTCTACCATTTACACTCGCCTCATATATTTGTTTATGGTCGATGTTATTATTTAATTTCGGTTAATTTAGTAGAGGCGTGGTGTAACTTGATAATGGTTTTTCTTATTAAATATTAACCTTAATTCTCATAGGCTTCCGAACAGTTTGAAGTAGGATTTAAATCGTTGTGTTTGTTTTGGGTACGGTGCCCAGTGCGGCAACGCCTGTTTTTCTTTTCTCAGTGACCGCATTCTGAGATCCGGTTTAGCAGTAGTTTCGATATTAATGATTTTGGTTCCGTATACTCTGTCTAAAGATAAACTTCGCTAACTTAGTTAAATGATTGCTGTTTATCTATTCCATAAGTTTATTTGAATTTTAATATTGGCATTGACTTTTAAGTAACGTAAACACTTCAATCATTCTGTTATTGTGTTTTGTTAAAGATAAGTAAGCTTTATGGTATATGGTAGTTCATTGGAGTGTGATTTAGAAGTGATGGAGGTTATTTCACATATACCTGGAAATTTAAAACATCGAATAAAACCGTTTTTTTTAATGATTTCTGGTATTCACGCGAACACTATACATTTGAAATGAAACTATTATTTACGGATTTTATCGCGTTTAATTGTGTTTCACGGGGGTTCTATCCGCCCGTGACCACGGCTGATGTAAAGCACTCGAAACGTCGTGAATATAAAAACCCAATTGAACGCTATAAAATCCGTAAATAATAGTTTAATTTCAAATCCTTTCTAAATCCGTTTAATTTCTCGCAGTCTAAGGTTAAATAACTAATAGGTTAGGGTGCGTATTGTGAAATATGACGTCGCCGGTTCGTGCCGGCAATTCGATTAATGTCGTGAACCACTCCAGGTACAAGCTTAGTTGGAAGGTTAACAGGAATATTAGTAATGCTACTTAACCGCATTGCCAGTAAAAAAAAAATAGAGAGCGCATTAACAAGAGAGGCCTATGTCTTACAGGAGCAGTAATATCACACGCTTCAGTAGCTTTTCAACCGAAGTACAGTGATGCTTAGGTCGGGTAATCCAGCAGCACGGATGGGCCGGCTCGACCGGGACTGTAGCTGTCCGGGATCTCGCGGAGCCTAACTACACTAAGGGCCACAATGGGCGGACTTAATGCCTTGTGGCATTCTCTAACAGTCTACCCGGGGAGATAGAGAACAATATTGGCAGATGCGATCGGAAAATCATAACAAAAAAAATATTAAAAAAAATGTAAATATTAACAAATATACAAATAAACTATTCTGAGGTTGAACGTCTGAATTCTAACTGAGATGATTCTGCCATTATGTTAAACATATGTTCCTTAGCGTTCGTTTTAAACGTGTACCGACTGTTGGACGCCGTGACGTCGAGTCGATGTGAGGGAGCGCATTCCGAAGAAGTACGGATTGAACAGGAAAGGATAAACGAACAAAGCATGAGCTATGTGAGAGACACTGGAGTAGGAGAATGCTACTAGTACTTTATTCTCCATCTTACACGATCCGTTTGTCCCTGAATATCTGAAATGCAAATTTCAATATCAGGGTGACTCCCGCGAACTTAGTCTCCGTTCTGCGGACAATGCATCTCTTAACGTACCTGTCTGCCGCACCGGCTTCTTGCACAACTCTTTTACCCATCGTGCTGTCGGACTCTGGAACGAGCTGCCATATAGTATACGCACAGCCAGCAGTAGAGGCACTTTCAAGCGTTTACTTTGCCATCATTACCTAGCGATGCAATAGTAGTGCAGTTGAAGAATATTTTTTTCTTTTATAACATACCAAATCATCTAAGTATGCATTGTGTATATATATTTACAGATACATTTTCTCTGTTCAATCTAGTGGTAGACTGGTAGAGAATGCCTCTTGGCATTAAGTCCGCCTTTTTGTTCTGTAATGTGGCAAATAAAGTTTAAATAAATAAATAAATTACTAGACGAACGAAGGGTTCTGTCGTGATTGGAGCAAAGGTAAGGAAGGCGGGATGACAAGTAGGAAGGAGCTGTAGGAGACATCAGGATAGGATGAAGCGTAGAGAGAGAGAGAGAGAGCACGTAGACTTCGGCGCTGACGAACAGGTAACCAGTTTAACTGCGAACCATGAGTTGATACATGATGCAAATGAATCGAATGCAGTTATTGAGAAGACGATCATATTTGTCAAGTAGATCTGCATTCAGGTCAAAATAGCACACATCACCATAGTGGATAAGAGGGAAAATTAAGGATTGAATTATACACACCGACATACTATTTAAAATAAATAAATTTACTATATAATATATAAGAACGTACATAAATACACTTACAATGCAGACTGTAATGGACATTAGAAAATATTGACGAATCAGAAATTTGAAGAAGTAGTTTAATTGGCTGCGTTTGCGACCTCGTCGGGGAGGGTTCAGAGGTTCCAGAGGAGGTAGAATTCAGTGCTGTGTGGTGGAATACTTATGTCGAGACTATCTCGTCGAGTGAAGTGATCGATGACGAGACGAGACGTACAGAAAATAAATTAGCAGCGTGGAAGTAAGGGGCGTCTGGTGCTTCTGCGTTTCGTTCGGTGAGCGAGGTGACCGGAGTTGTTTGCAGGTCTGCTCTCTTTCACGTACCCCACCCCACCCTACCCTACAAACTCCATTGTTTTATTAAAAAAAAACCTTATTTTCTTACCCTAGCCAGCATCTTAACGTGACAAAGGTCTTGCTAGTGATGACTGCGCTCGGTCTGACTTTAATTAATTTTATTTTTTTTATT
The DNA here is from genome assembly GCA_029286595.1 of Bhutanitis thaidina. Classification (NCBI taxonomy): domain Eukaryota; kingdom Metazoa; phylum Arthropoda; class Insecta; order Lepidoptera; family Papilionidae; genus Bhutanitis; species Bhutanitis thaidina. Next base: position 931,085 of record JAGSMS010000043.1, on the reverse strand, counting down.
TATTAATTCTTTATTGTGTCCCTAAAAAAAAAAAGGAATACAATGGGCGGACTTAATGCCTTTTGGCATTCTCTACCAGTCAACCCTGGTTGAGAAAGAAAACGTGTTGGCAGGTTCAAAATAATAATAATAAATATAAATTAAATATATAACCCTCATAATATACTTACATACTTATAACATACATAATACACTACACATAAACATATAATACATACATAAACAAATTAAATATGGAGAGAAAAATCTCGGTGCGAGGCACTCGGTTATGACTCGAATAAAGAAAATTGAAGTTATCCTTAAGATACGAAGGAGAGTTTGTATCGTTTAAAGCGGGATAAAGTACTGATAAGATTCTGGAGCTACGCTTTAATATCTATTTAGACAGAATTAGGCGTTGCTTATGATGGAAATCCATTATTGTAAAGTAATTTTCCCAAGCTCTTTATAAACATTTATTTATCCGCCGTCGGTTAGCCCATTTATTACTCTAGTCATACAAAGAACTTCTGCAAAATGAAATCGTCTTTAATCTCCCGGTGGCCCATTTCCTCTCCCAATCCCCCTCCTCATCAGGGATCCCCATCTCCCTAGAATCCTAAAAGCACCTCTGGTGTTGCAAATGTTCCGCTAGCTCGTTTGTCGCCGTTCCTATAAAAAAAATTATAGTAAATAAAGTTCTCAGTAACTTTCGCTTGTTACCTTACGTAGTATGAAAAGACTTCGTTTATTCAGCGCCCATCTCTGACTATATTTGCTCCGGCCTCTTAATTAACTGGAGTATCATTACGCCTTGTTTGTCTGGTGTAAACAGAGAGTGAACCGGGAACGTATGCATCGAGCGACGAAAGAAAATGGAGTGGGCCTTTTTTTTTTTTTTTGGTGTTACACGTATTACTTACTTGTGTGGGTTTGTTTTGTTTTGAAAATTAAAGATGCATTCACATTTGTAATTCTTGTGATTTCATTTAGATTAACTACTTTACTCGTTTAATCCAACCTCAGTCATTCGTGTATTACGAAATTTAAAGCCGGCTCTAGTGTACCGCCCTCAGCCACCCCTTAAGCTTTTAGTTTTAATTATTGAAAACTACAGAACCCGCGCCTACGCACGTACTTATTCGTAATATACTTATAAACTAAATGTTGTTTTTATTTTATGGGAAAGGGGGCAAACGTGCAAGCGGCTCACCTGATGGTAAGTGATTAACTTCGTCCACGTACATCTGCAATATCAGAGGAGCTGCAAGTGCGTTGCCGGCCTTGAATGGTATTCGGGAGATGAGAAGGGCGGATGGGGAGAGGGAGTGGACCCCCGGTTACCTCACTCACCGAACGAAACGCAGGAGCACAAGATGCCTCTACTTCACTACGATAGTCTGCGAGGTCGGGCCCTACCACTCGGGCGGCATAAAAGCCCACCGCTTGCCTCTATCACGCTCTAAATGCAGTTATCTAGTTATACATATAACACCATTTATAACCTTCCTTGTGTAATGTTATAAATGGTGATGAAAACCCCATTGAAATCTACTCGGAGGTTCAGAAGTTATAAGCGAATGCACAGTCGAACGCGGGTTCCGCCTTTGTTTTATACATTTTTAGGATTAACAAATGTCTTTTTTTTATCTCGATTAAAAATATAGATTATAGTTAAATTTTTAAACAACTTTTCGCCAAACTGTTGAACAGTTTATTGGCGAAAAACACGCGCTCAGTTTTACGTAATGTTAAACAGTAAACTACATATTATTATTGGTTAAAAATTAGTTTTAATCTACATTTAAGTCTACAAAGAAGAAATATTTGTTACATACTATGATCATAACTTTTTAACCAACTATAATGAAATATTGACCATCTCACCAAAGTGTTAGAACAACCGCATCCAAACTCGGCACTCCCACTGATGTTCCTTCCCAACTCCCGGTTTAACGCGTCGTTTCCAGTGATCACTGTTCGTCCGTCTGTCCGCGGCTACTGGCTGCGTAATGATGTTAGCATTGCGTATCCTGCAATAGGGGTGCGCTACTTCTTGTATTTATGTATGCGATATAACAGATATGGGTGTATATCTGTTCCGCCTTAGTCTTCAGGGCTGTCACCGCATGTGTATCTTGATTTTTAGTAGGAGAATAGATGCGGGGGTGGCTCACAGCAACACTTGGTACCACTCACCGACAGTTGAATTGTGTACTTGTGTTGTATCTGTATTTAATCCTATGGTCACTAGAAACCTTTAATTTCATATTTTTTTATCCCCGTCATTTCGAGTGCTTTACAGCACTCTTGGTTCACAGGGATCACCTCTGTGTTTGATGTCTTTGATGTTTAACCCGGCGACCGAAAGCTTTTCAATAATTAACTTTTGGTCTTGAGATCTACGCAGTAATAGCTTCCAGCATCTCTCGAGGTGGTGCGGTGGTATGCTAAGCCTTAGTCGGTAACGGAGGAGATAAAAAAAAAGTATAATTCTACGAGATAAAATCCATAAAAAATAGTTTCATTTCAATTCGCGTATGAATCGCGTATGCATCTTGCTTTTTAAAATGTAATGTAAGATAGATATGTACTCCTATATTGAACGTGGCAATACGCCAAGCCGCCGCGACCGGGGTAGGTAGCAAAATACCGGAGTGAAGGAGAGGCATCTTGTGTTTTTGCGTTTCGTTCGGTGAGTGAGGTAACCGGAGGCCCACTCCCCCTCCCCATCCTGCATCCTCATACCCAACTCCCAAATATCCGTAAAGGACGACAACCCACCTGCAGCTCCTCTGGTGTTGCAGTTGTACGTGGGGTAATCACTTACCATCAGGTGAGCTGATTGCAGTCGTTTGGCCCTTTACCACGAGCTTAGGTGTTTCTACCCATCCGTTATATTTTAAAATCTTCATACCGGTAAACATTAACTATAAGCTCATCATCTACAGACGCCTGCATGTTTGTCCGACTTTGCAATTTCCAGTAGCGCTTTGATGTTAGGTTTGCGTGAAACGTCGAATGTATTGAGGGATGTTTCTTTAGTTTATATTATCTAACATAAAGAAGCACTCACGGTTCAATTGCCAGAGCATTATGGATTATCATTTATAAATAAACAGCGTAGCCAAAGATATTATGTGACCGGTGGTGAACGTCGTGATCTGGTTTGTTTCCAACGATTGTCATGAGATTTTCAATGCTTTTCCCTTGTTGTCTTATACCACACCCACGAGAAAATCACTATCCTTCGTAAGAATCATTTGGTTTACGTTTTAGTATAGATTTTACTTCTCTGTATCTTTTAATTAAATTTACCTTCGCATCGTTTCACTTTATCTTTGAACCTGAAAACCAACATTTAGTCGTTATCTATGCACCGTTTGAAGTACGAAATCGGAGTAACAACATCGCTGATTCCGCTAACAAAGTTACGGCTTTGCGTTTTAAATCGCAACGGCGGGACGCAAAAGTCAATTTCAGCTAGTGTTGTGCCCGGAGGAGATTGGGAGAATGGGTCGATAGGATTATTTGAAAATTGTTGTCTCGTCGCTTTCGTTATGGAATAGCAAAACATCGGGCGGGACAGAGTTCTAATGGGTGGATATGGAGCAGACTGTTGTCTTTTTGTGGTACGATATAGTTAAATAAGACAATACTTGGATTTATTAATAACATTACATTGGGTTTACATAAACATAAAAAAAAAACAAAATGTTTGTTTATGTCGATAAGCTGAGCTCAATCTTTAGGACTCTCGCAGCAACGATTTCTTTTAAAGTTTATAATTTATGCCTTCGTACCGATCTAAAAAAAAATGCCTATAACAAATCGTCTGAGGTGAGGAGTTTTTTTTTCAGCGACAGTAACAGACAGACAGAAAGCTCAGTAAGATCAAGGCTGTGGGACGAGAATGAAAGCTGTCGATTGTTATCGACATTGTTGTGTCCCCGGTGTCCCATCACTATTGGTCTACCGCACATGATGTTTGCGCAGTCGTTCGCAAATATATTACGGCGCTTGTTTGCTCGACCCGGACGCCGGACGGGGATCGTTGCGCTTCTGTCCGGCGCGCCTCGTTTTTTTTTTGTTTTTTCTTTATTTCAGTTAATGGTAATAGGTAATTGATTAGACAGCACTCAACAGAATCAGATGTCCTCTACCGAGTCAACATCACAAACAGAATAGATACGATGATACTCTTCTTTTTCAGTTATAAATTGTGTTATCTTTGTAAGTCATTACGCGAGCTAACCTGATATACTATTGGCTAATTCTTACCTTCACCACTGAACATAGGTCTTCCCAAGACAGCAGCGGCTGCGAAAGCCAGGTATGCATTTCTTAAAAGTTTTACACGCACTCACCATGATGGGCACGCGGGGGCTGGTGAGCGCAGCGCCGGTACCCTCACCCTCGTGTTGCTGCACCCCGTCTCCAGTCTGTGAGATACGGGTTTGATGAATTCCGATAGATTTTTCGTCGCCATAACTTCGTTAGTTAGCTAACGTTGTGCATCACGCGCCGGAGAGGTTTGGCATTCAGAGAATAAGATGGCATATTCCCCCCTACTACTGATACAGCCATAACAAACGTGAGATTAAAGCATACACAACGTCCGAACGTACAAACAAAGGGAGTCCACAACCATAGACACAAGAGATCCCTAGACACAAAGCGAACTGCGTCGCAGGGCTCGGTGAGCGTACAGACAAACAATCGGACATTAATACTCTGCAAACAAATTGTCGACAGCCGCGCGCAAATAACGCGGCACTATCTGTGCGAGAGCTGCGCGGGCACGTGCCGGAAGTGACCCTCGTCATTAGTTTCAGTTGAGCTCGGCCCCGAGAATACTAATAATTATATATCCAACTGGCCGACATCGACTGCGACATCTTCTCTATACGTTTACAGTGAATCCCGTAACAGTGATATAGCGGATATAGGAGTTTTGAGGACTGCAGCGCCTCGTGTGAGCATCACCATCTCTCAATACTCCAAATCCCTCCGCATTCTTAGTGACATGACATTCATTGGCAATGGACCCATCACATACAGAGTTATTACCAAAGGTTATGAACTTCCGCTGTACGAGAAACCTTTTGCTGTATCTCAAACTCGATCAAATCATGCATAAAAAAACTCCCCTGTCTGCCGGATACACAGAACATATAAAAAAAGATTAATACATTAGCCAAAAAAAAAAATATACTTTTAAGCGAGAAATACTGAAAATATTAAAAGATTGGGTAATTTATTTATTTATTTAAACTTTATTTGCACATTACAGAACAAAAAGGCGGACTTAATGCATAGAGGCATTCTCTACCAGTCTACCATTAGATTGAACAGAGAAAATGTAAAAGGGTGCACAAAGATATTATGTTCTTATATATATACTCGAATATTATATTACGATACAATACTTATATATGACGGTACTTAGACATACATGTAATTATAGTTGTTCATTATATAAAACACATTAAACACTATATATATACAATGCATACGTAAACTTAGATGATTTCTTATGTTATAAAAGAAAAAAATTGTCTTCAACTGCACTACTATTGCATCGCTAGGTAATAATGGTAAAGTAAACGCTTGAAAGTGCCTCTACTGGTGGCTGTGCGTATACTATATGGCAGCTCGTTCCAGAGTCCGACAGCACGATGGGTAAAAGAGTTGTGCAAGAAGCCGGTGCGGCAGACAGGTACGTTAAGAGATGCATTGTCCGCAGAACGGAGACTAAGGTCGCGGGAGTCACCCTGATATTGAAATTTGCATTTCAGATACTCAGGGACAAACGGATCGTGTAAGATGGAGAGTAAAGTACTAGTAGTATTCTAAAAATTCTAAAATCTACGATATGGGAGAGGCAACTATTTAAGCTGAGAACGAAATGAGGAAATGTGATCTAATTTGCGTAATCCAAATATGAAGCGTATACAATTGTTGTGAAGACGATCCAGTTTGTTTAAAAGCTCTTTATTGGCGTCGTTATAGCACACATCAATTTACTATATACACTCACACACCCATGCACACACAAAAAGTTTTAAATGTTACATATATAAAGTTACAGACACAATGACGCAATAATTGTAACTAATGTATTGCGATACACCTCGAGTCGGTCAAAAAATTTATGAACTAAAGGTGAAATACGAAATGCCTTTTGGATGTAAGTTACGTACAAATTTGGTATGGCTGTGGATTTTTATAAATAAATAAAATAGCTCCAAACACGCTTTTACTCCGTTTCGCCATTCCTTATTCGCGTGTAGGAAACCCAGAACGTCATATTACTGATGTGGTAGTTGAAACTGATGCTAATTTTAGTCCACTGTTGAATATCGGCCTCTCCAGGGTAGCGTCAGCAAAAGAGAGATATATTTCTAGAAAAGTTTGCTCATAGCCTAAATTCACCCAGCGCTAGCATCAGTCTGTGTACATTTCTTAAAAAGTTTAGCCGAACTCTCACCGCGCTGGTGAAGCGGATTGGTGAGTGGGATGCCTGTATCCTCGCACCGGTGACGCCACTCCACTACACTGGCCTGTACTCCGCCGTGAGTCGGTCGCCGGAACTACGTTTGTTGGCTACCAGATGCGGTTAGTACTTGGGGAAAGTGATTCCCCCTTACACCTCGACCGTCATTGAACCGGACACAAATACATTTCGGTATTCTTTGTGTTTTTTTTTAAACCAGGAAGCGAAACAAACGAACACGCAACTTCATAGACAGCGGTCTCGACACCGGGATATCTATCTCGTTTATGAATCTACAAGCAGATGCTTTATAATCCCCGTGGACAAAGATGGAATGCCTTGTTACAAGTAAATGATTGAGATTGTTTTTCCCCGGTCGTGTCGATGCACTGGTGCTGTATGTATCGTGGTTGGTTTGCAAGCCGAGCATTTAGAGGATCTGTGAACAACAGACGGTGACGATTTTCCACTAGAGAGCTCAGGGACCACAACGCATCTGTGACCTTCTTCAGATGAAGTGGTTTGCAGGTCGATGGCACGCAGTTGTCACTTACCATCAGGTGGACTTTGAGTTCGTTTTTCAAATCCAATCCAATAAAAAAAATGCGGTGTTTATTATTGTGTAATTCGTAACATACATCCAAATCTTGGTCAAATCCTTATCGACCCAGTAACAGGGCCCCCGGATTTAAATCCCTCGATACGTAGGGTAAGAACAGGAGGTGTTTGGGTGTCGCGGCTCCCGGCCTTCGGGCGGGGGATTGCTAATGGATTGGGAACCATAATGACGACGTTAAAGTGTGCATCGTTTCAACGATATGCTCTGAACTCTCGAAACTTTACTGAATTATCTATACATTTAGCTATATCGCGTTCGTTTCAAATGGAAATAATCGTCCGTTATCTATTCGATGCTCAAGGAATGAGAGTATAGCTTATCTATGTCATAGCACATTAAAACAACTATAAATTTAAACTTTAGAAAAACTCGTTGTGAATCCTAAGCGTTTTGGTTCCACTACCCTTAACTGGCCTATGGAATGAGATAGAGACTTTCTTTTAACTAGTAGTCAAAACAAATATGGTTTCACATATTTGCCCTTTAAATATCTATGAATCCGTTTTTGTATAAAAAATCTGTAAACAATTACGAAAACACTATAAAAAATTTCCTCAACGGTCCTTATCTGAACAAACAAATGAGATAAAAATTAAGATTTATATTCCCTTACGCTTCACCGGGTTCATTGGTAACTCCTTCACTGATCAGGCTGCACTGCTATGGAAGTTCTTATCCGATGATATAGGAGCGTCCACTAAATGTTCTTTCAAAAGCATTTGAAGACCCCGAATGTTACTTGACGTTTTATGATACAACATTTTGTTTTTATTTTACTATCGCTACTGTCCAAAGTATCTATGTATATTTGTTAGCATGTATATGTATATAACATTAAACATTTATTTAGGTCTATGATCTACACACTGTGAGGGATTTTTTTTTAGTTAATACTATTTTCCAACCGGAAACCAACGGCAGCGGCACTGTTGTTCGTTGACAGAAGTGGGAGAGAGTGTGGTATCTGCCGAAACGAGAACTAGGCCGGGAAGGATTCTACTACCTGCTGAAGACTTTATTTTTACTTCTACATCCGGGATAAGCAAATGAAGGGTTCGGAAACTGATACATGTGTAAGTAGGAATAATAGAATCTGCTACCGTATCTGTTTCCGTGGGTGTAGATAAAGGGAAAAGTTAGCCGACAGATGGCGGATCTGTCCATGTCAAAATCACTCCGGACCGTTGACATGTTCCGTCTATAATGTTAGGTAGGTACTACCTGCGCCGCGTTAGGCCGTTCCTTTGATATGATACGTAAGGACGAATGTGCCAAGTCTCCACAAGATCAACGCAAGCGGTGCACTCTGCACACTAACCGGCCGAATGATGACGTAATATCATACTGTATCGAATACAAACTCCACAGACTGGTACTGTGGTGGAGGGGGTGCAATCCACGCGCGAGGGCCCCGGCACCGCGCTCGTCGAGAAGCCTCTCCGGCGTGTTGAATGAAAGCAAATCACGACGTGTCCGCTTTTGCCGGCGCTTTCGTGCGAAGGCCAGGCAACCCTAACTGTGAAACGTTAGGGTTGGCAACTGTACTGTGATATATATTATTGTAATGTGTTACGAGTCTGCGTACTATAAACTGTTTTAAAAATATATAGTACGCATAAATTGTATATTTTTGTTTGATTCATAAGAGCATTGTAAAAGCATAGATGAACAAAGTGTTTTGATTTTATTTTATGTATGTATATATTCACGCCTTGTTAAACGGGGTAGGCAGAGACAATATTCTTCCACTTGCTACGGTCCTGACATACCCTGGTGTCTCGCTTCTTCCACTTTCATCAATCTTCGCATGCATTCTCGTTTTTTAGAGTATTTGATTTTAACTTACTAAAATTAATTATCTCTTTTCAAAATGATTCTCAAAATAATGGAAAACGTCTATTGAGAATAACAATCTGAATCCGTACATCATTTTAAATATGTGGTTACAAAATTGATAGATTAGCTGTTCAATACAAAACCAAAGTCACGTGTCGTATTCTATAGATTACAGATAGACAGTCGGACAGCTCTCTCGGATATGTGACAATTCACGGTGACAGCTGTCACAATAGGGTGCACGACCCACGTGCGGTTCGTTGTCTCTTCCAGTAGTGGTATTAATAACACGCTTGGTTGTTGGGATCGCTATTCACAACGTTAAATGAGATAATTATCAAGTATTCTATATAACTGTCTCAGTTTGTCAGAAGCCGAACGTTTTAATTTGTCTATAATTTAAGTTTTTATTGCAAAGTCTAGGAAATAATAAAAATTTCAAGAATATCCGCCATTCCTTTTTGTTTCTGTTGAATGGAATCCTATGCCCAGCAGTGAGACGTGTAAACGTACTTTAGTAATAAAATCCATTAAGGTGAATATGATAACGTTCTAGATCTGTTTAATGTTTCTAGATTTCATTCTTTTTTTTATCAACTTGGTCCCGCCCGCGGTTTCACCCGTTCTACAGAGGATCTACAATCGATATGAAACAAACATGAATTATCCATATTTTTTTTATATTACTAACGTTGATGGGTTTGAAGCACTAGAATGAAGCAAATTTTCAGTAAAAATTTATTTCGTGACAACCACACAGTGCTTAGGACCCACGGCCAAGTTCTTTATTGCATTTCCTTTAAAGTTATTAGTTGCGTGACGTAATTATTCACATTCTGCAGTATTTGTTTGCAGTCCGGATTTATAAGCAGAGTTTTGTTTATAATGGAAAAGGGGGCAAACGAGCAAGGTGATTACCGTCGCCCACGTACATCTGCAACATCAGTGTGGTTGCAGGTGCGTTGCCGGTCTTTAATAACATTTGGAGAGGTGGGTTACCGGTTACCTCACCTCACCGAACGAAACGCAGAAGCACAAGATGCCTCTGCTTCGCGCCGGTGGTCTGCGAGGCCATGGCATTACCCCGGCTGAGCTGGCCGATACGAACAGCTGCAAAAGCCTCTGCTTCTCTGCTCTATCATGTAAAATATACAGACAAAAACTACGAAAACTGTTTTGGCATCGGTTCAGTTTATTTTAATACACATATATTATTATCAAAATTATTTAGTCTACAGCTTTGTTTCCTTACGATATTATTATTAGCATAGATATTGACTTGGTTTACAAATTTATGTTAGGGCGATGTACTCCTTAACTTAGAAAATAATAAACAGCAAAACAATCAAACACAAAGAGAGCGTAAAACTCGGGCGTACACAATTTCAAAACCCCTGGGCGCATTCGATTCCCTGGCGAGGCGCTTTGATGTCTGTATACGCGGGTTTTATAGCATGAATAATGGCGCACCCATGGGGCCCATGTTTGCAGTGCCGATGGTCGTAGTAATAGATAATAAACACAATTATAAGTTTATTAGCAACGACCGCAGATGCGCCCGCCCCATAGCTTATTATGGGTTACCCCTAAGTGTGCGTTCGGACCATGATTGATTGTTATATACCGGTGTCTATTTTTTTGAATTATGAAAAAAAAAAGGTGTAGTTATCATAACCATTTTTATTATTAAATAAATATATTTAGACGTAATCAGGGTAGATTACACAAATACAAGACGCAAAATCTCAATTTCATGGCATCTTGTGCTCACGGCACATTAGGCGCTACGCTCCGTTTATCTCGTGAACGGTGCAGAAAAAAGTTGGCCCGGGGTTGAGAGGACGCCGGACACGGGTTACAAATCTCGCGTTAAGTATTCCGCGCACTCACGCCGCCAGGTCACGCGATGCGCGGATTGTTTCGGATTGGGTTTCGTGTGCGGCGGACATTACCTCTGTCAGCTTTGTTAGGTTTTGATTTTGCAATCTCTACTACTCTTGAGTGTGAGATCTGTGATTTTCTTCTGTGATTGAGTCGTTGTCTTTGTTCTTTTACTTTTAAATGATCGCGCGCAAATATTAATATTGTCATAAAGTTGTACTCTTCTTTTCAGGGATAAGTATTTATGCTTCACTTTAGAAAGTAACCTAATCCTGGTGCCGGTGCATAGAGTTTCTTTTGTCCTTTGTCGTATTTATTTTAGGAAAACCCGCAAGATATTAAATACATACAGATGTTCAAGAGTAAAAGTAGTTAGGGGGTCTCCCTACGAATTAGGAGACCCGAGTTCGAATCGCTGTGTGAATGCGACGGACCAATGAGTTTAAACTTATTTACGATTTGTATCCTTGGATGGACGGCAAGATGCTGGATTGAATTTGGTATTCCTTCCTTCCTCCTTAGGAAGACTAATCGTATTAATAAATTCTGAAACTATAGCGCCACGTGTTGTCACCTGGACTTCCCTCTGTATGGGGTGATAACTTATTTGTATTTTTGTTTGTAGGAGTCTTTCGGCGAAGGTGGGTGGCCGCTAGAGTTCCGCGCAGCAGTGGCCAGACTCCTCTCTCAGCATGCGCCAAATGATAGAGAAGCACCTCGCGCAACACCGCTCCGTAAGTACTGACCACCATTAAAACCGGATCAAGCCCATAAAATATTTGAAAATATCATACTTATACTACTAATATAATACTTGTACTTATCTCACTTTACATTTATTGGTTATTGAACTAACCGGTTTCGATTTACAGCATCTTCATGTTATCAAACTAGAAATTACAGTTCGTGAGTTCGTTCGTATTTATATTAATAATTTCCACCATTTCGGAGTTTCTCCAAGTGACAACAATCGGAAGTATAAGTAATGATAATAATACATTTGTTTCTAACATCAAATAGTGTTAAAAGAAAGAATACTTTGTTTCCCTCATTAATTAGAAAAAAAAAATCACTCAGTGTAATGATGCAGTATCACGTTTTCATTAAGTCGCTTTATTGTTCGTCAGTTTGTTGTTCGGTACAAATTTTCCCATCGATTTTGAACTAACTTGACGTTGAGTTACAAACTAAACTAAACATAGCTCAGTTCTGAGCTGATGACAATTATTATAAAACGCAGTAAAAAAAAATTAAACATTTTCACTGGTTTGTTTGACTCAGTTTAACGCATCAAGTACTGTATTTCTACGTCTTATGAGACAAGTACACTCGGAATCCGTTGATGAGACAGACAGCCAAGCCGGCGATGGTAGTCAACACGATTAGACCTCAAGTTCTTGCATGTGCATCTTTTAAGCGTGAGAGGTAATAGATCCAATTGGTACATTTCTTGTCCCTAGGCTTAAGCAACCAACGTCTAGACCGGACTCTGTCGGAGACTATGGTGCTGGATCTCATTGTGCTGGTTGGTTTCGTCGTGGTGAACAATCCACAACTACAGGTGAGTAATTTTCAGTTGGAACATCACTTCCTATCTTTTGGAAAATATCAGGTTCGACATTTTCTGTGCAGATCTTTTGGTATAAAAGTATAGTAACAACTATGCGTGAAATGTAAACCCCGGTAGTTATTTGGAAATATTTACTATCTCTCAGTCAAAAGCCGTGGTAGCCTATCGGTCGAGGCGCTCACTTTAGTGTCATAGAGCGCGAGTGACCAGGTTTCGATCCCCGGTGCCGGTACTAATAAAATTGTTAATAGCAATTTCAAATTCTGTATTTAATACGTGCTCGGCTGTGAAGGAAAACATCGCGAGGAAACCTGTATGCCTGAATAATAAACAAAAATTCGAGGATATGTGAAGCCAAGACAGTCAAAAGGCCCCCACACTATCACAAGATTTCCTTCACCGCCGCGAACTTTCACACTACATTAGTACCTAAGTTTGAATTAAACAATTTCCTTCCCTTAAGCACACTTATTAACAAGATACCAATTTTTTTTTGTGACTTTGTATACCCGGTTTAATCGTGGAAACGGCAGAACCGGTGGGACTTTCACGGGACGGTAGATTAATTTGTAATTCAAATGTTTACCCTGGAAGTATTAAATTAGTAGGTAATAAAAGGAAATATTTTAGCCTTGTAATTTTTAAACAGACGTTTTCTGATCACAAAACTAGTTCATTTGTCTCAAAAATGATCGAGCGCCGAACAGCGGTCGAGTTGAGTGTTTAAAAAAAAATCTAATTTCCGTTGACCAACGTATCTAATGTGTATAGTTGGAGGCCAGTTACGTTCCCATGCGGGCTGCAGGTGCAGCTGCACGTGTACTGTACTAGAGGTTATATCGGAATGCTTGTCGCGTCTGTTTGTATTGAGTAGTTGGTGTATTTTGCATTTCATCATAATATGCGTTAGCTCCTTTTGAACAATGCGGTACAATTATATTTGAAGATATATAATTATATTTAGGTCCAAAACGAGTAGGACTCGTATGCCATCGGTTCCGTATTACATTATTGACACGAATTATAACCGAATTTTCTATGTTTTACTCATTTCGGAGATAAGGTGGAGAAGAGAGATTTGTAGTATTGGTATTTAGTATTTGCTTCCGACAACAACCTAAAGATTACTCCGAGCGAGCCTTTCCAGACGATGCTTGAAACGATAAAAAAAAGTTAATTTTAATTAAAAGAATTCTTAAAGTCTGACGAAGTGGGATGTCAATTTCTCTCCAATACCACCATCTCAGCAATTTTTTGTTATCTCCAGTAAATATTGTACATATCTTTTTTATGTACGAATTATAATATTAAATTTAAGGTTGAGGCGTTCATAAAAAAAGTTACCACATATTTGTTTAAAAAATAAATTTCTCCATTCGCACCATTTCGGCCCCAGCTTGTTACTTAAGAAGTTCCCACGGGCACAGGTGTAATCTTGGTACACGGTTGTTAAGGGAAGTGTTCTGGGACCGCTATTGTTTCTTGTACGCAGCGCTAGTAGTTGGGGCGGCTGACCATTACAATGAATAATTTATGTCGCTTCCTAGTTAATAATCAATTAGGCTGCTTGTCGCGACAGATGCGTTCGACCGTGGAAACAACTGAGAACTGAGAAATTTAAACGTTGTGTATAATACGTTAGAAAAAGTAAACTTATTTTTAGTTGATAAAAATAAAAAAAATATAAAGATTGATAATTTTTGGGATTAACAGAAAAATAACGACTTTTTTTTCTACCTTTCGGATAATGTTTTTTTTGTCTATATTGTCCACCACGCTGCTTCAAATTTCATGTCCTTAAATATTTTTATTAAATTTTCAGACAGACTACATTCATTATTATTTTCATCTTTGAACATTTAATAAAGTTACATTTAACAAATTTAGCAGTACTGGTATCGGATATAGAAAGACATTCATATCCGAGGAGTATTAAAATGTATGTCTCTTAGTCCCTCTTAGCCCGGTAGGGACCTACCGGGCTATGTTCGTCTCCAAAAAGTGTATCCTGTATGCTGTAATAAAGTTTTGATGATGTGTATGTTAATTTACTGATTAACGCTTTTCTCTCATAACGCTAGAAAAAGGTATAATGTTATTTTTTCTTATCGTCAAGGAGACAATATGCGAGGGTTGGGGCGTGATCAAAACCCTCTGCACTCTGCCAGCTAACTGGCTGGTGTCGCCCTCTCACAGTCACGCGCTGTTGCCAACTCTGGTGGCTCTGGCCGAGCGGCCCGCTACAGCGGCCGCCATCGCCGCGGAGTTCAGCGTGGAGGTGAGTGTCCCAACTTTGACCACGGCGACAACTTCCGAATACTATTGGCAGTGCGTATACTATCAAATGCGCAGGAGATCTATAGCGCCGCATATTTAAGAGCAAACACAGGGGTGCTCATTCGTCTTCTTTACCTTCTCATATGCAGTGTCAGACATATAAGGGTCAGATGCTGTCTCAAAAACACTATACGAACACAACACAACCAGAATTTTTTTTGACTTCAGCTGGGATCCGAACCCAGGATGCTAACCACTTAGCCACAACTACAATACTATTATTACTACCTCTACTACTACTACATCAGCCTATTTCAGTTCACTGGTAATAAATAAACCTCCAAGAAGGCGCCAGCCAAAACCGGTATACCATTCTTGAATAGTTCGCCCATACTCACCCCGCTGGACATGCGGGTTAGTCAGCGCACTGCGGCCAGATCCACACGCGTTTTGATCTGAAATTGAAGGGATATTGCTCCATCATTCGGTCGCCAGATCCTGGTTTGTTTACTAGCACCACGTGCAGGCGATGTTGGAGAAAGAGGGGGCATATTCCTCCTACCTCATCTCAAATATGCCTGATCTAAATTGGCCAGATGAGCCGTCATCTGGCCAATTTAGCAGCGGCGTTTGACGATAATTGGAAATTATCTCATTAGCAGAGATCCATGTCTGGCAGTGGAATGTTTGTTCGAATGTGCGGAGGCTTGAAGAAAAAGAAATACTTAAATCTTGGTTCCTCATAGCGACTAAGTGACAGAGATCAATTGGAAACAATTGTCATTCTTGTATCTATTAGCCATGTAAAAACAACCCGTTAAAAATGTTTAACGGGATTTGCGTAATGCAGACTTGTTCAGATCTTACTGAGGTTTTGCCACAATTGTAATTGATAGATTTTTGTCTAATAGCGATGTACGCACTGTACACAGGAAAATTCTGTCCTAAATAATATACACATGCACTCGTGTATGGTTAGGCAGAGATTACGTATTTTCATTTGGGTTTCCGTTTCCTTTCCGGGAGATAGAATGTGATTGGCGGCGAGCCTCTTCGCCGGGTTGGCTCCTGGAGATTTTCTTGAGGTTTACAAGGCTTAGCAAAGCAAGCGTTTAGTCGCCTGTTACGACTCTCCTGGTGAAAAGTGATGGCAGAGTCTTACATGATCATCACGCTTCTCACTTTTCCCGAATAATTGTTTAATTATCTTTTAAATTTACCATTTAAGCATAAAAACTTCAGAAGTTTCTACTGTGTTGTGGAGGCGTGCATAAATTGCATCAGGACAAACAAAATCCACATCTTGAACAATTATCCGGAGTGCTGGAGCCAAACGCTCAGCTACTGTGTCACATCTAGACGACATTTGAATGATAGTGAAGTAAATAAAGAAATATTTTGAATATACTAGATAATGATATTAAAAAAACTCCGCAGATGCTCCACGAATTTATGGAGAGTCCGGAAGCACAAAAGGTGAAACTGGTCCAGGTGATCAAACAGGGACGGAACAAGAAACAAACGGCAAAGAAGTAATCTCCATTAGAAACTAAAGAACTTACTCTAACCGATCTATGTTATGTATAAGGTATTGTATTTACCCGGACTTGTAATCTGATCAATAACGACAACGGCATTGCAAAAATTCCGATGGCGACTTTATCTGTTTGATCGATTGCGCCTGTGCTTGCACGGACCTCGGTCGGACGCCTGCGGTTATTAAACTGAAATATTGATCTCTCTAATGCGTACGTATAAGTCACTTACGTGAACGTCTCTTTCGAGAGTTGATTTATAACTATTCGCGCGTCTTCGCGTATCGCTTGCGGTTCGGTTGCGTGTCACGTGAACCACAGAGCATTGATGCTAATATATCAGGGTCAACGTTAACCTGCTCAACGAGAGCGACCGTGCGGCGTGCGTAGGTAAGTAACATGTGTTATATGAAATATTCGATGTAGTTGATTGTATTTAATGTGACGTTGATTTTTGTTAATAGTCTGGATACGGATACATGGATAATGGCTATAATGTTAAACGATACACTAACTCATTTGCTGCAACATTACAGAGCCAAGTTAAGCGACGAGTTGTCGTCGATCTGAAAAGCCCCACACCTTAAAAAAATCCCTCTTTGCAATTAAAGGCGGCCTGCCGGAGGTTAAGTCCAACTATGATTTATTTATTTCACTGCGGATAAATTTCAATTACATTTAGTTGCTTTAAAAATTATGATCATCATATCTAAGAGAAAATCGGTTAATATTTAGCGATTTCTAGCTTTCATTTCATACTTGGATATACGATACGGGGATCCCTAAACTTAGGGAGATCAGTTTAAAACTCCGATATTTAATAAATGTATGGATTACTTTTTTTAAACCGACCATATTAATATAGTTAATTATTATTTAGTAAACGCGTTTATTAAATGGAAGGTTAATTTTTAACTTATGAAGGATGGAGGTTCAACGCGATGTTCTATTATGTTATTGTGACATCTCTAATCTAAATTTAATTTGCATGATATATAATAAAATGGCGAAACACGTGAAACTCCGAAACTATAACAATAAATCATTTACCATGTTTTATGCAAATAAAAATTATTACTCTTTTTGGGGTTTATTTACATATATTCTCGTCTGGTTGGGTGGTACATATAAATATGTATACAGACATACAAAAGTATTCATTGTGTTCGTAAGACTATTAACAATATCGACGCATAAAAAAAATCTGTGTTGTGTAAAATTATCGTGAAATCCTTGTAAGCAGTTGATGTCTCCCGCCTTGCGTAGCTCTGATGTCTATATTTTCTAACTTTCCTTTTATTTACTCAAGAAACTAGAAATACTATCGATTTATTTTTATCTGTAACACTTAAAAAGAGTTTATGAAATTTATTTTTGGATAACTATTGGTAACCTTATTTATAACAAATTATTAGATTTCTTATTAATTTTTTACTAAACCTTCGAGACTGAAAGTTTCAACGTAGATGGTAAATATAAAATAGAACCCCTTGTTATTGTGGAATCCCTAATCTGTCCAAATATATTATCGTAATATAATCAGCGTAGAAATGCAGAAGTAAACTGTTGTTTAATTAAATCTACATGAGTGTTGTTTAATTAAATATTGTCACATAAATGTTGTCACAGTGTATTGAGTGTTCTTCTGTAGTTAGTCGTTGGACTGTACCATGTAATCTTTTTGATGTTGCTATACATATTTTTCTATGGAAGTAGTTTGAAAAACAACCTTCAGTCTTACCTTAACATTAGAGTTTGTTTTCGACTTGATCAAAAACTGAATTGATGACTGAAACTGGATTTGAAACAATTACTTTATGATTGAGATTTAAACATTTTGTATTAGGAAGATTTGGTTGATCAAGTTAAAATAAACTCCGTGATTCTGCTGCTTCTTTTTCTGCGACTGTGTTGTAGTTTGTATAAATTTGATTGACGTGAAGAAATATGTGGAAATTCAGTTGTTTAATTTATTACAACGTTTTCGTTCTTTTCATTGCCTGGAATGAGACAGCGTACACGACTTAAGTAAGGTGTGCTACGAGTGTGCCTTGCGGGACACCTTGTTTAAAGATTCAGAAAAAGGGGATAAAATTAATCTAAGTATTAAAATATAGGAATGCTGTGATAAAAGTGGAAAATATAAAATTAAAATTCGTCAAAAAAGTTTTATACTTAAATAAAGATAAGGAGAAGTTGTGACGCACAGTATCGTACGCTTCAGCCGGTCAGAGTTTTGGATCAAATTGTTTCGTTTGCCTGTTACAATATTGTTTCGTGACGAATTTCCATTATTACTAAAACTGTGATTATTATTTGTTAGTTCAACTGCCACATATTATGTATATTTAATTATTTTCTTAAGTTATTGCAACACGATGTTTAGTCGTCGAGAGTATTTCATCTGTGATTTCTTTCGTTTAGCATTTAATATCTTCGCGTGAAACTTCATTGTGTATTTTTGTGTAAGCAAGAAATAAATATTTGTGTAACACTTACATGGCGTTTTTTTTTGAATTAAGTCTGAAGGCTCTGAATATCTTCAGTTTTTAGATTGGTGCAACTATTTAAAGCAATTTTTAATTTGCTAAAGACAAATCCAACAGTTAATTCTAAGTCATTAGAAACATAAATTTCATTTGACAAACGTAATTTCTTAAATCTACCACAACTTTGTAGTGAGATTTCTCTAACGCATCCTGCGACGTAATTGTAAAACAAACAGGATGTAATTTTTATGATTTCTAACTCGTTGGCTCAACTAATGGAAAGTTTTTACCTTCGCCCACGTTTTATGCAACCAGGGGGCGTTGTCGGTCTTTCAGAATATTTGACAGATGAGAGGAATGATGGGAAGAGGGGTTAGGGGGGAGAGGTTGGGGGGAGTGGGCATCAGGTTACCTCACTCACCGATCGAAACGCAGAAGCACAAGATGCCTCTACTTCACATCAGTATTCTGCGAGGCGGTCATTCGAGCAGTAGCAAAAGCCGCCGCTCGGATCTACCGCGTACAAAGAGGTTATTCTCAATAGGACTGCACACTTACTGGGATTTTGTCGAGTGTTTACGGCATGATTCGGTTCAGCCACATAGGGCTCTAAATCCTAAATTCCAAATTTACGCGGCGGCTGTTGCGATTCCTTGGTGCTGGCGGAAACGTACAATTCACCCGGAACTCACTTCATTAACTGATCATGGGTGTTATGGAAGGCGGCTAATGGCAAATATTAACATTCCAAGAATAATTATACACTCTGGTGCAATAAAAATGCACATAGGAACATTTTTTTTGTGTTTTTAATTGATACGTATATCTTTTTTTTCAATAGCTATCCAATGAAATGCAAATTATGACGTTTTACTCAAAACATGCTTTTTTATAACTGCAATTAGTTTCGCAAACTGTAGTGAGCTAAGTGAGCAATTTTGGGGGTTTGTTGTTGTCTTTTCTTTTCAGAGGTAAGATAAAACTTATCACCGCTTATATGGTATCATTGAATAGATATTGAAATAATCTTTAATCCCATATTCAAAAATATACGTCTTATTCAATATTTTTTTCTAAAAATGTGCCTACGCGCGATTTTATAGCACCAGAATTTAATTCTCAACGTTCCGACTTCCGGGGCGCAAGTCATTACAGCCTCTCGGCCAATCGGACTCGAGCGCGGTCAAGGCCACCGGGCCGTCGGCGTGCATCTAGCTCCGTGGGGGTTTCAGTCGGTCCGCCACTTATTGCTGATCCCGAAATAACCCGTCAATGCCTTCGCCCCCACTGACAGGTAAATGACGTGCGCTATTCCCCCACGAGAGAAAAAAAAGAGAGACATGTAAAGATGTTACGTTATTTTAAATCAACATTTCTTAATCCACTGTTTTATCGCGCGTAAATAACAGCATTGTAACTCATTTCGGATTTAAACATTCGTAAACAATATTTTTTCATAAATATAAAACGAGGAATTAAAATGGGCTCAAAGTGGGACGGTACGATAAAAATATTTCATCCCAATATATTTCTTTGATGCTTAATTGAAGTTAAAAGGGATTTCCATCGCGCGATCTTGCGAACGAATGGTTTGAAATAAACCGGGCTCGCAGCCTCGTTCACATGCTCTTCACAGGGAACTAATGCGCTAATGTTTTAAAATATCACGTTGAAACAAATATGGGTGATTAAGTAGTGGGTAATTAACTCTGCTGTTTACGGTCCATAAGCTGTAAAAATTAATTGATTAGAAATATACATAGTTCATAGTCTAGGAGACGTCTGGATAGGTATTTTTTTTACGGGAAAGGCGGCATATGAGCAATCGGTTCACCCGATGGGAAGTAATTACCGTCGCCCACGTACATCTGCAACATCAGTGGGGTTGCAGGTGCGTTCCCGGCCTTTAAGGGTATTTGGGAGATGGGAGGGAGGATGAGGATGGGGAGGGGCAGGGGTCCTCCGGTTACCTCACTCACCAAATGAAACGCAGAAGCTCAAGATGCTTCTACAACTTTTGAATGTAAAGTCCACAACCCCGCAGCAGTGAAGCAGTGTGACGAATTCCCTTAAATAATGAGAGTAGCCCTTTACATAACCATGAGATATTTATTTCTTTACTTTTCACTTTAGATGCGATAAGACAGAAGGGACGATATTTAAAATTAAAAAAATTCGAAGTCACAGACAGACATTGACGCCTCGTCAGTCTGGTAGGTACTGTCCCTATTGGGAACATCTGCAGGAACCGAACTTTTTTATTGGATTACTGGATATTAAGTGGCTACTGGAGCTAGCACATATGAAAACTACATCAATCGAAGAAAGTTAGAGATACGTTGTCACCCCTGAGGCGCAAGGACCTAGATGGATTGTCACACAGTCTGTAATTATACTGGCTCTCTGTACCTTCCAAACAGGAACTCAACAGTAACAGCTGCTCGGCGACGGAAATAGGGTAAGAGCGTGGTGCCTACCCAGACGTCTCCTGGTAGGGAAGAAGTCTACCATTGGTAAGAACAGTTACAAGTCATCTCATCATCAGACAGTTATCAAGATAGGGAATCTGAGATTGGGAGTGGACGGCGTGTGTTTAATTTATAAGCGGATACCCGCGCCTTTGTATAGACTTTATATTGAATATACTAAAGAATATTGAGACAGCGAAATATACAAACATTAAAATTGTATGACATATCTGTACACTAGGCAAACCTAGGTATCAAGTAACTATGTAACAAGCTATGCAACGACTATATTACAAAGAACACAAACTTACGAATATATCTGAATATGACTGTTATATTTTAGCGTGTCTCTTATTGAAATATAAATTATCCTATTCAATTCCAGTGCATAATCTGCATCTCCTAATTTCTCTTCTCTAGTCGGTTTTTCTCATCTTCTTTGCCGAATTACTTTCATATCCGTTCAGTCGCAGCGTGACCGAATGTTAAACATGACATTTGGAAAAGTTTTTATGTTTTAAATAGAAAAGAAACATAGCCTGGAGCACATCTGCAAGCATAAGGATCAATTTAAAAAAAGTTTCAGCCAAATCATACAAAGTTTTTTTTTGTATATTCGTAATGATTTAGTAATTCACTGACATGATCGTATCACGTATTAAATATAGAATTATTTATGTTTAAAATAAACAAAGTGGTTTTGATAATTGAGATTATATAGCGACATAAACATACACAAAAATTAGTCTTCAACATTTTTAAACATAACAGTGAATGTGTATGAAATATTAACGAGGATTTTACAACATGTCAGTCGGCAATCTCTTTTGATGTGTAAATTAAACGGGATTTCCACTAAACATCGAAGCCGAGCCGATCTTTTATATAGAAATAATAGTAGGCTCACACGACCGTATTCTCGATACTGGTGTGGTCAGAACGTAAGAGTGATCGAAGAGAGTTCCCTTAGGGAAAAGTTGTTTTCAATTTCATAGCCTCCGATAGATGACAATTTAGCCATCGATGCACAGAGCGACGACGGGCAGCCGAGTCTATGGTGCGAGGCGTCTGGCTGTTCAATCGCCAAGAGGGGCTATTGTAGCAATACTTTCTTTAGGGAAGAGGCATATTTTAACCAGTGAAGATGATAAAAGAGATCGAGTCGGGAAGAAATCGTTCGCCACACTTACAACCGCCGATTTAACTTGATTTAATTTAAAATTGTTTCAGTACACTTCTTAGGGAACCACACGTCAAGCAAGCGCCGGCCACGGTACTTGCATTGCATAGGGCCTAGAGGGCCCTATGCAATGCAAGTACCGGAGCTACACTTCATTTTTTTAACTTCCCTCAGAATTTTTTCTCATCGTCATTTCAGCCTATCACAAGTCCACTGCTGAACATAGGCCTCCCTCAAAGATTGCCACGAAGCTCGGTCCTGAGCCACCTGCATCCATCTACTTCCCGCAACACTACGCAGGTCGTCTGCTGCGAGAACCTTTTTTCCCAACGGTTGTTTGTTCTGCGAGCTATGTGGCCGGCCCATTGCCACTTCAGCTTGCCGATCTTTACTGCTCGGCGGTGAAGGAAAACATCGTGAGGAAACCTGCGTGTCTGAGAAATAATATAAATATTATTTCGTGGATATGTGAAGCCCGACAACCCGCACTGGAGCAGCGTGGCGGGGCCTTCTCGGCTCCTAAACCCTGTCTGATACTCGTATTTGAGAAGGAGGCCTTTACCCAGCAGTGGGCACTTATAGGCTGCTACTTTACTTTACTTTACTTTATAGGTAATTTTCTTTTCTTTTCGACAGCTCGGAGTCCGCGTATCACAACACTTTAAACAACTTGTTGCCTCTATATAAGTTATTTTTCGTGATCATCTATTCTCCTAAACAGTGCGCTGCTAACGGTTAATGCCGACTTGGTGAGTCTGTTCGTGACATCGGATTGACGAATAATCTGATGATATGTGACTACTGCACACGAAGGACACTCGAAAACAAGGCAATACAAGAAGTTTCAGAGAGGCTGGTCTGCTCGAGTTGGCAGTGCACTTGTGCTTTAATTTTGAGGATCCGCTATATTCTTGTAGCATGCTTTCATTTGCCTATGAGATCATATCTTTAATTTCATAATATACATTATAATTATTGTAGAAACAAAATATCATAGAAGAGGACCCTTCCCTCCTCATTACGAAACGGTGGTAGATTAAAAGAAAAAGATTTAACATTTGTCAAATGTTAAATCTTTTTTTGAATCTTTCTTACGTCGACGCATACGGAATTTTCATTTCATTCAGTTAACATCATCCATCAAGAAAATTCGTCCAGCAACCTAAATCCAAAATGGCGAATATGATAGCTTAAACAATATAGAAACCAGATTAAATAAAAGTAAACGACGTTATTATTGAAACAATAAACCTTCACGACTCAAAAGCTCATAGGAGACGAGCGTGTAATTAAAAAAAAAAATATGAACCGATATTAAGTTTTTCACTTTTAATAGCAATCCGTTGAATGAAATCCCATTGAATGAGACAGTTATAAAACTCACAATCGCAACGTAGTGCGCAACGCCGTCCACTTACACCGTCACGATTATGTTCTCCACGCAAGTAACGGCCGGGAATCGAACGAGCATGCGACTCTTTGATCCGACAAATTTACGTCCGACTAAGTGCGCCGCAGACACGTGCCGATGTACACAGCGTGTGTTCGAAAATAAACGCGCCTTATATCTGCTGCCCACAACTGAACAACTAATGGATTGTAAGTGTGTGCGATGATATGTTTATGCCTCGCTTAAATTTTTCTAGTGATTTGATATGTTGTATATTTCATAATACTATCTGATTGTGTTGCGTTACGTTTGTTTGGTTGGATGGTGAGATTTATAGAATTAATAACGTTACAAAACATGGTCTTCGGTTTGTCGATTATTAGTTTTTTTTTATATAAACATTGCGAGAGTTTCAGTTATATTTAACTAAGATTAACTGTGTATGTTCTTTGAGTACAAAAGTTAAAGCCGCACCGAGAGGTAGCGATGTAAGAATCTGCTATCCCCTATCTTCCTTTGTATCGACAGATGCGTCTAAGGGAAATGCCTTACATATGGGTGCAATCATCGGGTGCAAATCCGGAGAGAATTGGCCTGAGGCTGTTTGGTTGAACCAACTCGTGTAGAAGTAAACTCCGTGGACTCTGCTTACCCCTTTGAGTGGTTGTTGTGAATGCTTATAGCGCTGCCCGCGGCTTCGCACTCTTAGTTAAAAAGAAATCCTAAAAGAACTCTTAATTCAGTTTTTCAGATCATTAAGCGTGAATTATCACTTTAGTTATATCATGCCACAGCATTATGCTGTACAGCAGCACTTCTGAAATCTTTCATAACATACACACTAACGTGTAGCGTTAAATGAATTCTCGGTTGTGTATTGATGATTTGTAGTCTTGTGATGGGGTGATTTACTACTAATTTAGGCAATGACATTATCTGAGGGAATATTTAAGAAAAATCATGTAGTTTTGATCATTAGTTCGTTAGTTATTCGTTGTCATAGACAGTCAAAATGGCCGACGTAACAATGTTGAAGGCAATCCTGCGCCGCGTCAATTCCTTGCGAAAGGAAAAAGTCAGAAAAACATTTACGAGAAGATGGTGGCTGTTGTGAAATTTTTGTTTATTTTCATGCCGATACCGAGAATACATTGAACGCCCGTACAAAATATACTATTATAAATTCAGATAACTAAAATCATCCTGTACACAACGCGGCGCGGAAGCGAACTCTAAAAGCTGTAGGAACTTAATGTGCCCCTGACATACTCTAATGTATCTATTTACGTATTGCCATTAATATTATAGAAAGCTGGAGTGTGCTTCAATATATCATATAGATTTAGTTATACGTAGCCGAGAAGCGAATGAGTTCACCATTTAAAAACATTTCACCGCGGCTTGATGAGCGTATTCAATAAAATTATCAATGGAAATAAATAAAACAGTCGAGACAGTAAACAACTTTTAATTAAATTTTTGGTCTCTGAAAGCTTTCTCAGATTTACTGAATATACGATACTTGTTTATTTACCTATCATTTGACAAGTAGAAAATACGTCAGACAAACATAAAGATGAACAAGTTCCAAAGAGTAAGCAGACGAAGGCGTTCGCTCTTAATTGCCAGCCACTCGATACGTCAGGTAGAAACCCTTTTCGCTTCGGCATTACATTTTCCTAAAGTCCATCATTTTTTTAACATCTATCACCTTTTATTTAAAGGACAGCTTAAGCGATGACTTAACGATTAGCTTAGCCAATATTTGCAACGCGCAAATCATTGTTTTTTTGGATCTGATATCAGGCACTTACTCCGGTATGAGTTGCAGCCGTATTTAACCGGTATTGCATAAAGAAACCGTAATTTACAACTGATTTTAATACGCGGTAGAGCCATGCGGCGGCTTTAGCTGCTGCTCGAATGGGCCGCTTCGACCGGACAAGTGCCACGGCCTGGAAGAATACCAATACAAGCGTGATTATACAAAAAAAATGTTTAACGGACAATAGAACAAGATCGTTGTAAAGAGGGGCAGCCCAAATTCCGTTCTCATCGACTGTCAGAGCATCGTTTTACAACCACACTCCCTCCAGTCGGCGGGCAATCGGAAACGCTTTTCCGTTCCAACGCCTCCGATCATTCGTCCCTTCTCCTCGGCCGGGCTTTAAAAAGTTTAGTCGCAACGTCTTTTGTTGGTTAACGATGTATACGTAATGCATTAATGCCGGATTTTGCCGCTTTTTAAAATCATTCGAATATTCTAAGAAGAAGAATCTATTGCGTGGGCTAGATACATTAGTCTTAAGTTAAAAATAAATGTTTAACGTGCTCGGTTTGGGATGTGAGGGGTAACCGGCGGTACCGACTTCTTCTCTGTGTAGGAGTCGTCTCGGTAGATTTTTTTTTCTATGGGCAACGACGCAACCGAGCAAGCGGTTCGATTGATGGTAAGTGATTATCGTCGCCCGCAACTGCAACAGCGGTGGTGCTGCAGGTGCGTTGCCGGCCTTTAAGGGTATTTAGGAGATGCGAGGGAGGATGAGGAGCGAGTAAGGAGGGAGGGGGGGGGGGCGGGCTCAGGTTACCTCGCTCACCGAACGAAACGCAGGAGCACAAGATGCCTCTACTTCCCGCTGGTATTCTGCGAGGTTGCGTCCAACCGGTCGAGCCGGCCCATTCGAGCAGCAGCTAAAGCCGCTTGGCTCTACCACGCATCAAATTAGCAATTATTTGTGTGTTAAACAAATGTTGGATTTATCCAGGATATGAATGGTAGTTTACGAACATGAAGACACATGATCAGACACAAGACCCAAATACATATAGAACCATACCTAATATACCTACTTATTATTATTGGTTTTTTTTATTAATTAATTTATTTTATTTTTGTTTTTTATTCTTTGATTTCTACCTGCCAACTACCTACCTTTCACCATAACAAGGGTTGACTGGTAGAGAATGCCACTTGGCATTAAGTCCGCCAATGGTAACCTTAAGCTTAAGGCTAACAATGAAGAATAAATAAATAAATAAATAATACCTTACTAAAGAAGGAATATGGTTTTTCGTTGAAGGTCCCTACGTCGTAATTGTTCGGAAACACCGCACATTCCGCAAAGAAGAAGTGCGTGGCTTGGAAAATTTCTAGAGAAACGCCAGGTGGAATGCCAGCCGTCTAGATGGTGCTGATGGAATTGAAAATATTGCTGCGACGTGACACCCAGCTGTTACTGCTGCCTTAAAGGCACTACATACTCAGTCAGTGTCAGAAAGAAAGAAAGAAATACATTTATTTGGCAATCACACCACAAAACACAAAATAAAAAAAACAAGACAAAGATGAATTGGTTGTGCGATGTCAAAAAGGTTCCCGTCTCAGTGATATCACAGCACTGTTTTTCAGTCGGGTCCTTCATTGACTTCACGACTTCAGTAGCAGTCCGTAAGTGCCCACTGCTGGGCAAAGACCACCTTCACAAATGTCTGAGACGGTTTTCGGAACCGGGAAGGGTCCGCCACGCTGCTCCAGTGCGCCGGGTCGGCGTGCTTAACATATCCTCGAAATAATATTTTTTTTATTATTTCTCAGAGCGCGTAGACCCAACATGTTAACTAATTGTGGTGTAATGAATAAAGTTTCTTTCTTTCTTTCTAATTATTATTTAAAAATAGCATAGCATTCTTTATTGAAAAAGAAAAAAAAAGTACGTAGTATCAATCAAGTCAATAAATATCAAATGCCGAGCCGATTCCCGCACGGTACGAATACTTCATTTGCAAATATAATTGTTCGTGGTCTCGGTGTTTGTCCGATAAAACGTCTTCACCACTCAGTTGAAAATCCTACAGAGTAATGATTTGTTTTTTTTTTTTAATTTATAACAGTACGCTGCAACGCATTGGACTGATCATTAGTGTAAGCAACTGTAAAATTATATATCATATAACGAATTATTTGAAATATTCATGTGAACACTTAGTCGTATTATTCGTAATGTTGGCAGTATTTTGAGTTACCGGGTGTTTAGTGTCGGCAACATTGTCCTAGTCAGCAAGTGGACACAGGTTGGAGACCGATGGGCATTACTTTGATAAAATAAAAGACGCAATTCGTATTATCTTTGTTATAAGTATCTGAGTAAAGAGAAACACACGAATATTTGATACGTGAGTGTTGGGTTTAATTACTATCGATGTTCCCGACGTAGTAAGTTTTACATTCGGAGGACGTCGCAACTGTCGAAGTCAGCTCCCCGTCGTTCGCATTCAATAGTGATCAGTCGTTCACTTTGTTGGAAACACAAGTCCTGTTATCGGAGGCGTGCGCACGCGCCTCGAGCGCCGATAGCGGCCTATAGAGAGCAAAAAAGAAACAGAGTCGCTTGACGCTAATAGAGAACATCGTGTCTGTGGAGTCCGAGTTGATATAAGTTTTAACAGATATTCCAGTTATCTACTTGTATGTATACGTATTTATTCACGCCTTGTTCCCAACGGGGTAGGCAGAGACATGCTCCTTGCTACGGTCCTGACATACGCCTTTCGCTTCTTCGACTTTCATCAATCTTCGCAAGCATGCTCGTTGGTTTAGAGTACTCTTGACCTGGCCTTTTTTCAGAACGTCTCCGGTTTGATCGTGACATGTTCGCCTAGGTCTTCCTCTCCCGACTCTACCATTTACACTCGTCTCATATATTTGTTTCGTCAACCTACTTTCATTTATTTCTCCGCATGTCCAAGCCAGCATCCCTTTCTCAATTCGTTACTACTTGTTTGTTATTAAAACTTGGTTTATTTATTGGATGCCTCATAAAGCGTTTGTGGTCGTGCTTTGTTATTAACTTTTCAAGGTCACGCTATTTACCCAACTTCCACGCTTCCACGAATATTATACTGCATTTGTGTTGAATAAAAATATACCATTAATAGAACACTATTATAACAAACCTGATGTTTCATTCTATGGTCTGTCTTTTGTTTTTTTTATGGAAAAGCAGCAAACGAGCAAGCGGTTCACCTGGTGGTAAGTGCTAACCGTCGCTCAGGTACATCTGCAACACCAGAACAGCTGCAGGTGTGTTGCCGGCCTTGAAGGATATTTGGGAGACGGAAGGGAGGATGATTGAATCCCCCTCGGATTGGGAGGGGGAGTGGGCCTCCGGATACCTCGCTCACCGAACGAAACGCAGAAGCATAAGATGCCCCTACTTCACGCCGGTATTCTGCGAGGCCGTGGTACCGATCCGGTCGAGCCGGCGTGTTTTCCCAGTAGCTTCAGATTCATGTAGAATAAAAGCCGTTTGAGATATTCAATAGTTCTATATTGTTTATAATAATTTAAATTAATAATTAACATGAGCGTTTGGGGCGAAGAGGATTTCCTAAGTAGTTTTAATTTTCAGTACTGTTGAGTTATACGGTTTATTCATTTATTTATTTATATTTATTTGTTGATCATGTGTGATACTTGTATAGATGTTAACATTTTATTTACGTCCTATATGATCTACTACTTATTGGCATACAAATTTTACAATATGATGTAATTTCAAGACCTATATCTTATATGTATATCTATATGAGGTATATTACATTACATTATTACATTGTTGATCAGATGTCAAAATCAAAATTTATAACAACTATCAAAGTAAAATAAAATAATAACAATATAAAAAAATTTACATGTCTAATTGCGTTATCAGATAAAAAAAAAATTAAATGTCCAAAAAAAAAAAACGGTTGCAAATAAACAAATTTTATTCTATATATGGACTGACTGGGTGTTGCCATGTTAACTTACAAGCGTAGACGAATGATCGATAAATTCAAACGCCATGGACTAACACACTGTTGCTGCTCGACTACTTCCCCCCCCCCCATTCCTACAACCCTTATTTATCAGCAAATTAATGTCCACAACCGGATAAAGACCATCCCATGAAAGAATCAGTAAGATCTGCCAAGCTTTCTGGCAGTTATGCACATAGTCTCCTAGCGGCGGATTTTGCTGCTGCATGTATGGGTCGGCTCGACCGGCTTGTTACCACGGCCTTGCCGAAAACCGGCGTGAATTAGAGGTATCTTGTGCTTCTGCGTTTCGTTCGGTGAGTGAGGTAACCGGAGGCCCACTCCCTTTCCTCATGCTCCTCCTCATCCCATCTCACAAATACCCTTAAAGGCCGGCAACGAACTTGCAGAACCTCTGATGTTGCAGATGTACGCGGGCGACGGTAATCACTTACCATCAGGTGAACCGTTTGCTCGTTTGCCGCCTTTCTCATAAAAAAAAAGAAAATAGTCGGCCTATCGGCAGGATGCTCCGCTGTCCGTCGATCGCCAGCGCCGTCCGTTTGTCCGTTTGTGCACCGCGTGCAGGTGAGGTTAAAGCTGCTAAATTCACCCTCATACCGTGACTATACTTGGATAATTTTTTTGTTCAAAGGGTCTTTTATATTAATACTCATGAGGGTTATTTTTCCAATGCTATGTTTATTAGAGAATTATGTCTGAAATTATTTAAGCCCTACCAACAGTTGTTACATAGAAACATTGGAATAAACAAATATAACTTATTATAGAGCACAACTGATTATGGGTAAACTGGGCATGCACAATGACATACAAACGATTTAAATGTAATCAAATTTATTTAAATTTAATTTGTTTTAAATGATTCAAGTTCGACGACGGCGTCTCCACGGTTTTCGCAATATTTCCTCGACATACGCGACGCTCGACCTTGTGCGATATTGACGGAGCGATGCAATAAAGAGCCAAGGCTTAAGTAATAATAAATAAACCACAGCGAGGAAAAGAAAATTTCACTCACTCTTTCGAACAATTTATAAATTACTTTGAAAGGTTAAGTTGTCCTGACATCAATAATTGAATTTGTGTCTATTCATTATCCTATTCAAGTTCACAGCTGTAGCGCGAAGGGATATGATAGACAGCGATGTCTTCGAAAATGGCGTCTATGACAGAGCGAAGTGAAGATGTTTAGTGCGGAAGGCTGACCCCGTCGTCACGTGGAATTAAAGTCAGGATAAGACAGAGATAACTCAAGAAACGATTCTTTAGCCAAATTCCATATATCCAGATCTCGAATCCAGTCGACACCACCGACCTGTTTGCTCCGCGCGGTGAACACGGCGCTTTCTTGGAGAGATCAATGTCAAAGAAAAAAGTAAGTAAAAAGCAAAAGCAGTAAAGGTGAAAAAACAAAATGAATAAATCATACGCCGCACGGTCGCGACAGATGTCCAATACTGGGTAGGTCAGTGCCATTTTAGTCCTTTCAATTAGCTTTTCAACAAAGCTTATTCGCGACAACGTGTCAAGTGGAGAGCTTGTCAAGAACTCTTTGGTAGGTGAAACAAAGAAGGTAATGTCGTCCATTGCCAAAACACAACAAATTTCACAGACAGTAGAGGTAGGGATGGAGAAATAATTAACATAATTTAAAAAAGAAGTCGTCTTATTCAGCAATATAATTCATTAAAGCTACTGCAGTGCATCGTCATCGTGAACGAGTCCTTCACATGGAGGCTCGAACTCGAGTCTCCTGATTCAGAGATAGATCATCTAACCACACGGCTATCGTGACTGATAGCTTTATTATTTTTAAATAAGTTATAGTATTCGCTGCTTCCCTCTCGTCCCACACATCCTTGTGCATACGCGCCTAAAAGCTTTCACGGCGGAGTGACGCGTGCCTCCTTATAATATTTTGTTTTAGTTTATTCTTGTGACCCGCCATAGGTTGCCGTGTCGGCGCCACCATGGACAGACCTGTTTGTAATATTTATATTTCACGAGTACTTTTTATTTATTTATAGATGACTAATTTTAGCTAACTTTCCGCTAACAAACTGAAGTATTACTTTACATATTTTGTTATTAGATATTCTGCAAACAAAAAAAACTTAAACTAAGTTAGTTTTAGTTGACGGCTCGGTGGCATAGTGACTTAAGCTTTAAGTTGCAACTCTGTGGGTACTATTCCCGAACGGGACTGAATGAAATAATGAACGAATGAAATACACTTTATTGCACACCAATAGCAAAAATAGGAATAAATAAATAAATAAATAAAAAGACAATGTACATTATACGTATACATATCGTAACAACTAATTGACACATCTAATTTATTTCATCTCAGCGTCACTATTAGAGAGACTGGTAGAGAATCAGCCTCAGGCATTATGTCCGTCTGTTTATAAAACACTGCGTATGGAGTTTTAATAAATATATAAACATCGATGCGGAGTCCAAACACAATAGGAAGAAAGAAAGAAAGAAACATATTTATTTGGCAATCACACAACAAAACAAAAATAAAAAACATTATAAATAAACAAAAAAAAAACATGATAAAGATTAATATGTTGTGCGATGTCAAAAAGGTTCCCGTCTCAGTGATATCACAGCACTGTTTTTCAGTCGGGTCCTTCGTTGACTTCACGAACAACCGGACAAGAAGCATAAAACAAAAGCATTATTAGTGAAAAAACAAAACAAAAGATAAACATTACATCATTGTAACCGATGAGTTCCTACTCGGTCCGGTTTATTTTCAACTTATGCAGTAATGATGTATAAGTGAACAGACATCTAGGCAAGCGTGTACCATCCTAGGCCTCATCTTCGCCTTCCATCGGGCAAGATTGAGGTCAAACGCAAGCCTATTTTTCATACAAAAAAAATAAAATAAGTATGGAATAATTTTGCACGGTCCATAGAACAAGAGCCGTGACTGATCGGGCTGGACACTCGCGTACCGTGAAGTCGTTTATTTTGTTTGAACAGTTTATTTTGTTTTGTCTATTCGGTTACAGAATATTTCCTTCGATGTTCTATCACTCCTTCAGGTTGACAGGCTGAGAATGCTTTTAGCATAATGTCCGCCTTTTGATCATATACTGTACTCTTATATGATTCAATGAAGAATAAATAAATAAATAAATAAGACAAAGCCAGTAACTTTCATGGTACGCGAGTGTCCTGGTTTCTAATCTCAGTACATGTACCAATGAAATTGTTAATTACAATTTTAAGTACCGAATTTACCTTAAAGCTGCATGACTGAAAAAGAAAAAAATTACGTGTTAAGTTAACCAACACAGATCATCACGTTGGAGTCTTACCGGTTGCGAAACGGTCCATTTCTCCGCAAAGGAAAAAATATATTTTTTATTATAATTTCTTTCACTACACAACCAAAACATAAGTGATTTAAAAAAAAATTAGGTTAAAAAAATTATTCCTTCTGCCATCGCCGATCGCTTCCCTTTCGTGTATCGTGAGGCGACCATAATTGGGCATACATTATGAAAATGAAAGATAAACCTCCCTCGCAATGACTCAGCAATGATTTTATTACAGTATCATCTAATTACAGTGGAACGGAGATCCATATCGGCCGCGCATATGTCCCGATGCATTGTACAGATAATGCGACCGACGTACAGACAGACCCCCGACGAGTGTAGACGATCGGCGCGCGTAGGTGTCTGTCGTTACTGGTCGTAAGTGGCCAGGGTTCCTGAGCTGTGATTGGATAGTAATAAACACGCACGGGGGACCAAGCTATTGTTTTATTTTAAACTAGCGAAACACGCAGGTTTCGCACGGACAGATCACTAATATATAGACTAAAATATGTTATCATTGTATTAATATGTTGAGCAAAGGCCTCCTCAGATCCGTCACGCTGCTCCAGTGCGGAATGGCAGACTTCGCATCAGTCCTCGAAATAATTTCTTCGTCATGCAGGTTTCCTCGCGATGCCTTCTTTCATCGCCAAGCACGTGGTGAATACAGCACTTAAAATTTGCTATTAACAAATTTAAGTGGCGCCGGAGAGTCACCGGAGATCGAACCCAGGTCACTTCCGCTCTTATATATTAAAATGTGAACATTTGAAATGACGCGCTGTTCCCCGTCAAACGCGCGGACACAGATTCACGCCATACACGAGGATTACTCGTGTGCGAAGGCGTTCCTAACATCAAAGTTTTCCCAAATTCCATTGCAACCCAAGCCGAGGTTTTACCTCCCTGGGTTGTCGTCAGCCCTCCCCCCCTAGTTTTCGTCGAGAGTCTTTCTTTCGTTAATAACAGGGGTCCGAGTGCGACACAGCATCAGCAGCGTCGTCGTTCCTTTTTGTTTATTTAAATTGCGGGCCTCCTGCTCGCGAGTCTCTACCGATGGAGCTGTAAAGGCCACTAGGCCAACAGCAGATCTACCGTGAGGGGGTTTCAGTCGGTCCGGCATCTTGAATGCTGATCCCGACATAACCAGTCACCGGAGACGGTGACGGGTAGGTGCGAGCACCTTTCCCCCACGTTAAACTAGAAACAAAAAATTACGGTGCCTTTTCTTTAGTATTTAATATAAAAGGAGATTATGTGTCTCTGTTTATTCATTTTTATTTATTTAACCTTTCCATTGAAGGACACAAAAGGCGGACTTAATGCATGCGGATCGAGTGATCATGAAGTTACTCGGTTTGAATTCATGGTAGGCGAACATAGCCGTAAAGATCAGCAAGCTGAAGTGGCAATGGGCCGGCCACATAGCTCGCAGAACTGACAACCGCTGGGGAAAAAAGGTTCTCGAGTGGCAGCCGCGTACAGGGAAACGCAGTGTAGGACGACCCCCCACAAGATGGAGTGACGACCTGCGCAGTGTTGCGGGAAGTCGATGGATGCAGGTGGCTCGGGACCGAGCTTCGTGGCAATCTTTCGGGGAGGCCTATGTTCAGCAGTGGACTTCTGATAGGCTGAAATGATGATGATGATGATGAACACAGAAATTGATAATTTAATTTTTATGTACGGTATTTGCCTCCTTCACTACCTAGCCGTGGTAGCCCAGCAGTGGTCACGGCGCTCGCTTTAGTTCCATGGAGCGCGAGTGACCTGGGTACGATCCCCGGTGCCGGCACCAATAAAATTGTTGATAGCATTTTTTAAGTACTGTATTTGCCACGTGCTCGGCGGTGAAGGAAAACGTCGCGAGGAAACTTGCTTGTATGAGAAATAAAAAAAGAAGTATTTGAGAAAATGTGAAGACCTCCAACCCGCACTGGAGCAGCGTGGCGGGTCATATATTTGAGAAGGAGGCCTCTGCCCAGCAGTGGGCACTTACAGGCTGCTACTTTACTACTAGATATCAGACGGAACTTGTATGGATGTTTATACAATGTCTATCCTAGTAAAGTATATGTCGCATATCAATATACCTACCTATTTTGAATCTTTCGTTAAACGAAAATCAAATGACTAAATAACATGGACAATTTTATAGGCATGCTTAATCACGAAAACATTAGGAGTCCATAATTTAACTGGAGTCAACTCGAACATAGCGTGTAGCATCCACACTGACCACCCCTGTGTAATTAACCAGATGGACGGCGCCCCATCGACAGGGGAGTGTTTTTAAATTTACCACATTCGGATCCTGGTTAGCTCGGGGGTTCGACTCCCGCTTTCGATACAGTCAAAACTTTTGCGACCGGCATCTTTTGTTTCTTATACGATTGGTGTGATAAGCGATCTAACAGTCCACCGGAAGCTGCAGCCCATGAACACCTGCAAACGACTTCGATCGAAAAAGGTTACAGATGCATTATCACCACCGTGGACTGAGCTGTAATTCATCGGAGCCAGTAACTGTATCTCCAGGTCTTGTACTACATTCTCTGCTCTTTAGAGCTCACTGTTGGACATAGGCTTCTACTAAAAGGAGGTAACACCATAATCGACCCGCTTGGTAGTGGGTTGGTATTCACAATACCGGACGCTTGATAGTTAAGTAATCGTCTATCGCACGTCAAGAGATTAAAAAAATTTCAGAGGGTTTCTGCATCGTTTTTATTTAACTGCATTGACTTCGCGAAGTATTCAGAGAACGAAAAGCTCAGCCAATTCCGGATACATTATTCACGACATGCACAGTGCTGGCTACTTCGCTGCGGGTAGAGCAAATATGTGTGCTCGGGGAGTACCGTCAGCGCCACGCTGAGCAAACACTCGGCTGTAACGAGATATTCGCGGCTGAGTATCGCATGTCACGCTCAGCTCTGTCAACAGACAGAACGCCCCGTAGCTTTGTGTTTATTGCCCCGAGCATCCCTACAGCGTACGCGACACAGTGCTCGGTAGAAAGGTAGTCTACACTAAAACATGTATTTTTATGGATGTTTTTTTTAAGGATATAATGGGAAATATATCGTCCTGTGTTGTGGCAGTTTGCTGGTGGACGGACGAGTTTCAAATTTGTCCATACCATAGAGCAGCGGTGGTCATTTTCAGCCTTTTTCAAAGCAAACGCAAAATGAAAAATGTTTACAGCCCGGTGGACGTAAAAGAGAGAATTGGAATGGAATGATGCCCCAGGAAACTGAGCGGATGTGGAGCTTGTTAGAGGAATTGTGGAAATACACGAAACGCCGCTAGAGTGTCGATCGCGACTCCCTCGCATACCCTTAAGGAAGCGCAGTCGGGCTGTCTGTATTTTGGAACAGATCGACCGTACGCGCACTGCCACCCGCGTGTGCGGGGTTTGCCACCTCTGCCATGGAGTATCGTTTGAGTGTGAGGGTAGCGGTTCAGCGGTTACTGGCCCGCTGTTCAGCGTGGTGAGTAAAGGTAAGCCATCGAGGATTTGCATGTCGGCTTGCTGACGCGTTCGTGGAGAAAGCTATGTTCTGTTCTATGATTCGAATGATTGTGCTATAGTTTTTATTTTAAAGAAGAAGATTTGATTTTAAATAAACTTGAGTACAATCGAAAAGATAATTTTAACTTTTTCTTTTGACATGGGTCACCAACACCATCAACATGCGGCGAAACCATAACGCTGATTTTCAGTGATAACCGAACATCGGACATAATAGTCCTGAGACGTATGATGGGACTTAGACAATAAAAAAAAAAAATTTTTTTATTTATTCCATGGTCGTCCCCTCTGGTGTTGCAGACGTTAGGCCTGTTTACCAAAAAAAAAAAAAAAAAGAACAAATAACTAAGTCCACTGTTGTCAACGACCGTATGTCGCCAATGGTTAGCAGCAGAGGACACCTGGCGGCGTCCAGCGCCCGCCCGCTCGCAATTACATTCAGATTAACTTTTGAACGCGTGACTCTGCCTAGGTGCGGTCCGAACGACGTAGGGTTGGAGCTTTCTAACGCCGGACGCGTGACGCATCGATAGCGGCCTGTTGTGAACTTTCTACTCAATTACTGCAACGCTAATAACCTAACGAAAATATGTTTCTTTTTTTTTATGAAAGATGCTGCAGGTGCGTTGCCGGTCTTTAAGGCTATTTGGGAGATGGGAGGGAAGAGGAGGGGAATAGGGAGGGGTTGTGTGCCTCCGGTTACCTCACTCACCGAACGAAACGCAGAAGCACAAGATGCTGCT
The DNA here is from genome assembly GCA_029286595.1 of Bhutanitis thaidina. Classification (NCBI taxonomy): domain Eukaryota; kingdom Metazoa; phylum Arthropoda; class Insecta; order Lepidoptera; family Papilionidae; genus Bhutanitis; species Bhutanitis thaidina. The sequence continues at coordinate 893,923 of JAGSMS010000043.1, read as the reverse complement.
CTACTTCACGCCGGTATTCTGCGAGGCCGTGGTACCAATCCGGTAGAGCCGGCCCATATGAGCAGCAGCTAAAGCCAAAACATGCAGAATACATTTCTAATTCTACCACTCAAGTTTTTTGTTTTTCACAAACACACAAATGCACACGCATACACAAACATACGTATTCACACATATCTATTATATTATTACTCTATAAATAATTACTCTATAAATAATTATACTACCTCACATGATAACGAATATTTGTTATTAGTTTAAGTCTACTGTTTTGTGGTTGTATACCGATGTAGAGTCCCAGCGATCCGTTATACAGGCATTGCTTAGTACATACATCAGATTGTCACCAACCATTGTTATCACAATGTAAAATGTAGCTTCATTCTTCAATGATTAACATAGGAAATACGATCGGGCGTTACTCAGACGCCCCGTTGCGAGGCGAACCACGTGTGACACTAAATGTTGGCGGTGAACATGAACAAGTGTCGAGTGTGATGCCTGTGCTGGTGATAGTTTTGGTGATGGAGGCAGTGCTCTTCTTCTCTTCGGACTGGGTAATAAGCATTTTATTGTTTTCTTCATGCGAAATTGTGCAAAGTAATTGATTCCAACATCTTTTAAAATAATTGTATTGTTCAATCTGTCAACTGTATGATCCTTCTTATAGGTAAAACCTATTTTCGAAGGTGTTTCGTCAATATGCGCTTCTCACTGAATGCTTAATATAGATAGAGATTCCGATAAACCATTGGAAATCTAGAATGGTGTTCTGTAAATTAATTAGAGCATTCTCTGGTTACGAAACTATCCCAGATATTTCTTGCACCACTTTGTACGTGGTAGAGCCAAGCGGCGATTTTTTGCTGGTGCTCGAATGGACCGCCACTACCGGGGTAGTACCACGACCTCGCAGAATACCGGCGTGATGCAGAGGCATCTTGTGCGCTTCGTTCGGTGAGTGAGGCAACCGGAGATCTACATCCCCCTCCCCATCCTCCATATCGTTGCCAAATATCCGGCATAATATAAGGGCCGGCAACAATACCTGCAGCCACACTGGTGTTGCACATGTACGTGGGCGACGGTAATAACTTACCTTCAGGGAACCGCTTGCTCGTTTGCCACATTTTCCATAACAAAAATACATTTATGTAGATAAGATTTCACGTGCAAACTCAAGGGTATTCATCGTCTCTACCTTACAGTATTCGTTGTAATTTTTTTCACAACTATTTGTGTTTTCAAACAAACAGAGCCTTCGCCATAGTACATCTCGACAGCCAGGTACGCTATCCACATATAAAGGATTTCGTAAGACCATAGACATTTTTTTTTTATTTTCCCTAAAGGGCTGGCGTTCATCACTGATCATTGCTTCAATCAACAGCAGGTGGGATTGTGGTCAACCACTGGTTCATGCTCATTAGGATGGTGACCCCGGTAGCTTTGTTGTGAGTAACTGTATGTGTCCAGCTCTCCTGTTGTGTCACCTGCATACGATCACCTTGTTGCATTGATGTTATGCTGCCACTTTGCTCTGATATCCTGGTGAGACACAAAGCCACGATAGCCGATGGTGGTCAGGCAATCAGGAGCCTCGTGTTCGTTCCCCAATGTGGAGGGTGGACTCGAACCGATGAGTTTTTCGGAGCTTATGTACGATTTGTATCGACCTAACAAATAGGGTCTGGTAGGTTGAAAGTTGACCTCTGATCACACCTGCATTGGGTAAGCGGCCGTGAGAGCTTTTTTTTTTAATTTTTTAACGAGCTTCGAAAAGAAGTTACGAACGTTGCCGAGGTCTCCTATTTCGGACGAATCTGTGTTTATGAAGTGATCAAAGTAATTCGCAAATTAAGAGACCCACGTTCGTCTACCCTCTGTATATTCAACATGGGACTGTTAAATTATTCAGACTCTAACAGTCTTTAGTCTCTAGAGCCGCTATAATCCGGCGGACACTTCAATAAAGTCCGCGAAGTCTAAAAATTTCATGCGCCCACATGTCCCGGCGCCCCACCATTATGTACACATTTAGGTACATTTGCAACCCTCTTTCGTGGGGGTGAAGGGTAGAAGGGAGGGGGGGGAGGGGATGGTAAAAGCATATTTATGTTAGTTTCTGATTGACGATGATGGCTTCCCCTTGGTTTGAGACGGTGCGGGCTTGCTGTGTCAAATCTATATCCCCTGAAGATTCTAATTTTACTTTCATTTTTAACGATATAAAGATTAAGCGTTGGGAATGCAAATTTTTAAGCGTGGTAGAGCCAAGCGGCAGCTTTTGCTGCTGCACGAATGGGCCGGCTCGATGGGGTTGGTACCACCGCCTCGCAGAATACCGGCGTGACGTAGAGGCATCTTGTGCTTCTGCGTTTCGTTCGGTGAGTGAGGTAACCGGTGGCCCACTCCCTCTCCCTATTCCTCTGCTCACCCTCTCTCCTGTCTCCCTAATTCCCTTGAAGGCTGGCAACGCACCTGCAGCACGTCTGGTGTTGCGGATGTACGTGGGCGATGGTAATCACTTACCATCAGGTGGAGCGCATGCTCGTTTGCCCCCTTCTTCTATAAAAAAAAAAAACGTTTCAGCAATTCAAATCGAATTTAAATAAATTAATAATTTTCAAAATCGGCGTAGTGAGACGGCAATTTACGCACTTAACGCACTATGCTCTTGCAGATTTTGTCAGAGACATGACGCCGAGGCGCAGCGCGGCGCGGCACCAACATTATAAATATAACTACATTAGCTTTTAGACAAGGTGGGGCTTCGCTTTAAAATTTACTCGCATTTTCAATGTTAGCTCTGATGTTTTATTACACTGTTAGCGTACTAACCATTGTTCTGTTGATACACTATAATACACAAGGATATAACAATAATAATAATAGCTCTATTCATCCTTACACAGTTAAAATTACATAAGAAAAACTAAATGGTAAGTATATATTTAAACATTTTTTTTTTGTTACTTTTGTAGTTAATCTGATACGGTGAAAGCCTCCTCCAAAGCCTTCCATGTTTTCCGGTCCCGCGCCGATCTCATCCATGACTTTCCTGCAGTCTTTGCTATGTCCTCACAAGGATATGAAATAGACAATTTGTTACTTTTTAATTTTTAAATTTTATCTACGCATTCGCACCTGTCACTCTTGTGGGGTACGCGTTAGGTGCCTTTGCCATTCAAGAAGCATCGAGAACTTACCACGGCCTTAGACGCTGTAGAGCTCATGTTTTTTTTTTATTGGATCGGGGTGACAAAGGAGTAAACAGTCCACCTGATGCAAGTACAATGCACGCCTGCAAACAATTTCAATCGAAGTAGGTTACAGATGCGTGGTAGAGCCTAGCGGCGGCTTTAGCTGCTGCTCGAATGGGCCGGCTCGCCCGGATTGGTACCACGGCCTCGCAGAATACCGACGTGAAATAGAGGCATCTTGTGCTTCTGCGTTTCGTTCGGTGAGTGAGGTAACCGGAGGCCCACACCCCCTCCCTATTCCCCTCCTCTTCCCTCCCATCTCCCAAATATCCTTAAAGAACGGCAACGCACCTGCAGCTTCTATGGTGTTGCAGATGTATGTGGGCGACGGTAATCACTTACCATCAGGTGAACCGCTTGCTCGTTTGCAGTCTCTTCAATAAAAAAAAAAAAATGCGCTTCCGTCTGTGGACTTCATTATAATAATTATATTTCTTACGCCGAAGCATAAAGGTAAGTTTTCACTTCGTTTTATTTACCGTAGAACGGCTTCATTACATCTTTGCATATAATTTCCGTTCAGGTCAACTCCTGTGTTGTTTGTTCTCTAGGATTAAAGCTATCGCAGTTTTACTTGTCATTAGCTGAAAAACTACGTCAATGTATGTTTGATAGTTTTCTTATGTTAACCCATGACTGTATAGTCTATAAGCCTGTAAGTGCCCACTGCTGGGCAAAGGCCTCCTTCTCAAATATCTGAGATGACGTAGTAAGTAACCCACATAACAGTGCATCGATCAATTTTTATCTCTCAAAATATTTTCATTGGCGTAAATTTTTTATTTTTTTATTTACACCAATTTGTATGTAAAAGTAAAGTAAAGTAGCTGCCTGTAAGTGCCCACAGCTGGGCAAAGGGCTCCTTCGCGAATATCTTAGAGGGTTTTGGAGCGGGAAAGGTTCCGCCATGTTGCTCCAGTGCGGGTTGGCGGGCTTCGCATATCCTCGAAATAATATTTTTTATTATTTCTCAGATATGAAGGTTTCCTCGCGATGTTTTCCTTCACCGCCGAGCAAGTGGTGGTGTCTGTGGAGTCTATCGCATGAATTTTTTTTCTTCGATGTTTTTAACATATACAACACATGTTACTACTGTAAAACTGTGACACGTTTATAGCTTTCTACTAAGCCCGACTTTAAATACATGTAATGTAACGAACGTCTAACACCGCTGTATACAAACGTCTGTCCGTTCGGATTACACGGCAATTAGTAGATTGCATCCCCTTACCGCCCCCCCTTTAACCCTTTACCGCCATCGGCGAAACGAACTGAGCTTTCGTTAATTCATTAACTTTGATGTGCTTTTAAATTAGTGTTATTTTAATTGTAAAAGTACAGTTAGTCGTGACAGCGTAATGGTGGAGGGCGTTCGTTTTAGTTTAATAGGGCGCGAGTGACCTGGGTTCGATCCCCGGTGACCGGCAACGCTAAAATTGCGAATGGTATTTTTATGAATATTTGAAGCGTAACGGACCCATCTCGGTTACTAAAACCCTATCAAATATATTTTGAATGACTTTGCCCAACAATGGGACATTTAATGACTGCAGTATCGGTATTTTTAAATAATGTCATATACTGTATTCAGTGGCCGCGGTAGCCTGGTGGACAGGGCGCTCGCTTTATTTCTTCATCGAGCGCGAGTGACCCGGGTTCGATCCCCGGTGCCAGCACCACAAAAATTGTTGATAGCAATTTTAAGTGCTGGGTTTACCACGTGCTCGGCGGTGATGGAAAACACGGCAAGAAACCTGCATGTTTAAAAATTATTTCGACGTGTGAAGTTGGTTAAGCCCTCACTAGAGCAGCGTGGCGGTTACCCGGCTCCAAAAGTCCTCTCAGATATTTGAGAAGGAGGCCCTTGCCCAGCTGTGGGCATTCACAGACGGCTGCTTTACATTTTCTTTACTGTATGGATGCTTTTAAATACCATTAAAATTTAATAACATTGCTTCATTTTAACATCTGATCGGATCACCGTACCCTTACATTAACCATTAGGTTATGAAAGAGTAATTTGTCAAGCAGGCTGTCTGTCCACCCGTCGTTTAAATGGGTGCTGCACGTCAATATGCCATTAGCGGGTGACATTGTTTAATCCCTTGACCTAGTTAATGGCGCAAAAGTCAGTAGACCACGTATATAAACTGGTATAACGTACCTTTAATATTTTATTAAATCCGGGTGACAAACAAACGAACAGTGCGCTTGATGGTAAATGGCTTCAGAAGCCCATGGGCAGGTGGTAGCCACTGCAATCGAAGAATGTTACAGATGAGTTATCACCCTGGAGGGCTGAGGTGCAATGCCTCACAGGAGGTTCTACTGGCACAGTATACCTTACGAACTGTAATTCAACAGTGGTTGCAGCGCTGATTGACAGCAGAATTGAGTAAGAGTGTGGTACCCAGAAGACTTCTAAGTAGAGAAAGAGGCTCCTTCCATGACCACCGAGTATCACTGCGTTCTACTATCAAAGTTAAACTTGCCTGTACACCTTACCGTCATTATTTATTTATGTGTTCGAACGAAACTTTCTAACCTTTTTAAACGTGGTAGAGCCAAGCGGCGGCTTTTGCTGCTGCTCGAATGGCCGGCTCGAACGGGTTGGTACCACTACCTCGCAGAATACCGGCGTGAAGTATAGGCATCTTGTGCTTCTTGGGTTTCGTTCGGTGTCTCCCCATCCCCCTCCTCATTCTCCCTTTCATCTCTCAAATACCCTTAGAGGGCGGCAACGCACCTGCAGCACCTCTGGTGTTGCAGATGTACGTGGGCGACGGTAATCACTTACCATCAGGTGAACCGCTTGCTCGTTTGCCGCCTTTCTCATAAAAAAAAACTCTCTATAAATATAAAATTTGTCAATTACTCGATCACAGCGCCACCTATCGGGTCTTAATATAACTAGCTTTGAACCATCGTCGAACGATAATACAATTTACATTGCAGGACTATGACTTCTATCTCGCAAGTTGTTCAAACTTTTTATATAAAGCTTTTATATTACGAGTTCTTTTTGGACAAAATGGCTGACAACGCGGACTAAGCAGTGAGCAGGCGCTAGATTGCTTATCCAAAAAAACATTTTTTTTTCTTAACTAAGGTGCCAGAAGTTGCATATATAAAGGTAAGTTTTATCATTGGCCCTAAATTCCTACCCTGAGGCACGCCGTCGGTCTGTCGCAACAGATCATCGTGTCGTGTTTCCAACGCGATGGTTCTTTTGTCGGAGCCAATATTGGCGGCAATTGTCGTTCCCTGATTGCTCCCGATCCAAACAATGGAGTCGTCACTGCGTCATTTTGGAATTAGAGTAGTCATTTTATTCTTTAAGAATACTGTTTATTGTGAGTTCTTAAATTATTGGAGAGTTAAAAACATGAAATGTGTTAAATATTAATAAATAGATCGCAAGAAAGAATATTGTGTAGCGCATAATAGATTAGGATAATGTTTTATTAAGTTTAGACAAACGTGCAAACTTATTTACCAATGTAGATAAATAATTAATTTCGTAATAAATATGTTCGTTAATATTTAAAAATTTAAATATTAATTTGATAACTTACATCTTATCCATACTTTTATGTTTGTTGACGAATGTAAAGGGTAAGGGAAAAAGTTTTTTCGTACTTTATAAGTAAAAAGTTTCAGTAAAATCTATTTGGTTGTACTGTTTGTATCTGGCTGGTTTTGACACCATTAGGTAGGCGGCATTTTAAAAAAAGAAAAATTAAAAGCTAAAATGGTTCCCGCCATTTTTCTATAGTTTTTCTGTTCGTCAAACTGAGTGAAAGAAGGTTTTTCTTACGAAGAAATTCGTCATATTTTGAATTTTTATTAGAAAAAAGGGAAAAATGCGACACATGCCGCACAAAATTGGATCAAGCGATTTTAGTCCGGGAATTTTGATGTCAAAGTTGAAGCTCGCTCTGGTCGACCTAGTTAAGGATAAAGTCGATGCCATTTTTGAAAGGGTGGAGCAAGATCGGCACAACCATCGGTTCTGATCTCCACAAGTAACAGCTAATGAGACTCGAGCAAGAAATAGAGAAAAAATGGCCGGAATTGATCAACAGAAAGGGTGTGGTTTTTCATCAAGGTAACACATATTTGGCCACTCAGAAAACATTGAGAGAGCTGGGTTGGGGAATGTTAATGCATCACATGTTACGGTCGCTTAAGAATTCTTTTGGTGGTGTTGGGTTAACATCTAGAGAGGACTGTCAAAAGTACTTGTCACAGTTTTTTCATCAGATGTTCGAAATTTTTTCAGCAATGGAATTATGTCACGACCTACAACAAATGGCAACAAGCTATCGAACGAAATGGCACATATATATTATAATTAATAATCAAATGTAAATAAACTATGATAAGAAATATCTTAAATTTGTATATGAAACACGAAAAAACTTTTTCCTCTTAATATTTTGATTGACCACATTACTCGTTCGGTGTAGTTATTGAATCTGTCGTGAGTACAAACTAGACAAAGACAGTTTGTGTTACATAGTGGTAGGCAGTGAATGCCCATTGCTGGGCGAAATTTGAGAGCCAGAAAGAGTTCGCTACGCTGCTCCAGTACGGATTGGCGGACTTCACATATCCTCGAAATAACATTTTTGTTTATTATCACTCAGACATCCAGGTCACGATGTTTTCCTACATTCAGCACTAAAAATTGCTATTAACAATTTTAGTGGTCCCAGCACTGGGATTTGAACCCTGATCGCGTGTTGCGCTCGCTTTAATTTGATAGTTCACGAGTGACAACTAGGCTGCCACGGCTCTGTGTTACATAAATGTGTACAAAAAAAAAGGGTTTCGGGTCAGCCTCAACACACCATTATTGTTGTGATGTTTAGCTGTTCCCACAAATATGAGCAGTACGAGTATGTTTAAGCGTGGTAGAGCCAGGCGGCGGCTTTAGCTGCTGCTCGAATGGGCCGGTTCGACCGGATTGATACCACGGCCTCGCAGAATACAGGCGTGGAGTAGAGGCATCTTCTGCTTCTGCGTTTCGTTCGGTGAGTGAGGTAACCGGAGGCCTACATCCCCTCCCTATTCCCCTCCTCTTCCTTCCCATTTCCCAAATATCCTTAAAGACCGGCAACGCACCTGCAGCATCTATGGTGTTGCAGATGTATGTGGGCGACGGTAAGCACTTACCATCAGGTGATATCATTTGCATGAGAAACCGAGCCTTAATTAGGATAACAAAAGTTTAATCATCACGTCAACATTAACATCGAAAATTGAAGGTCCATTTTTAAGTATTTATTGTAAAAGGAGAGGAAGGAAATTTGTGCCATTCGAAAGGTGTGACCTAAAAGAAACTAAAGTTTGTGTGTGTGTTGACGTTAAGGCAGGTAAATAAAGTATACATACACATGATGTCTCCGTTCGAAACGATTTAAAACACTTATTAAAAAAAGCCAAGCTAATCTGTAAAACAGATTCGGATTGGGAACACAAGCGACATCGTTATTGTTAAAAATACATAACGTCTGCTACGCCCGCGAACATTCTAGATTACTTGCAATAATAAATCATCATTCCTAAATGCGTCGCTTAATTGATATTAAAAACAGAGATCCCCAATCAATCAGCCAACCCCATCCGAAGTCAGGAGATGTTTCCGCACCAGTGAACCACCGCGACTAATGCCGAGTGGAGTTCTCGCATCACTGCCCACCCCCGCGCCGCCGTGCGTGATGGTGTCAATATAAATACGAGAGAATATTGATAGGAAGTGATTGAAAATGTTAATGACTGCTGTGGTTTAAGTAAAAAACTTAAACAGTTAAATACTTAAATAAAATAAACCTAATAATAAAAAAACTTAAAAATTTTGGAAGAAAAAGTCACGTCTCTGTTTACCCCAATTCGACTAACGTATTGTGTATGATGAATTTAACTTAGAAGCGAATTAACAGATTTAGATGGAGCTTTATTAAAAAGTCCCTAGTGCTTCCTAGACCATGTTTTAAATGTGAAAGTTTACATGTCACGCTTAAAGTACTGAAAGAGATTAGGCAGAGATGAAGACCAGGGAATGGCATGGGATAAACGATACTTTTTAACTCAATTAAAAGTTCTCTTCGGACAATAGTCGATAGAATTCGCGCGATGCCGCGGGCAGTCGCGAGTATTTACATACGGCTCGAACCTGGGTCCGATCCCCGGTGCCACTAGATCTGTTAATTACGATGTAGAGTAAGTCTACTGTGCGCTGAACGTTGAAGGGAAATAGAAAAGACTGCAAATTAAAAAAATCGAATGAATCTGTGAAAATTCTTTCGTTTTCGATGTAACAAAGATAATTTCGTTTGTGAAATGTCAAATTTTTTGTTTTTACAATCCACCACTGTTTCGTATTGACGTAGAAGAAACAGGCGAAAGAAACTGCGCAGGTATCCTCTTTTTTTCATTTTTCTTCTCAATGATTATAATGTATATTATAAAAGAAAAGGTATGGTCCCATAAGAATGAACTGAGAGCATGCTACATGAACATAGTGATTCGAAAGGTTAAGGCACAAGCGCACTGCCGACTCGAGCAGACCAGCCTTCACAATCAGCATATGATCACATGTAACATGTGTAAATGTCGTCGCTCTCCTTCACCATATTAAAGGCAAGCGAATGTCATACGACCTCCTTCATATATTTTTTTTTTTTTTTAAAAACGTTAAATTCCGCCGTAGGAATTTCTCCTGTCTCGCGGAGGCAGTTTACATACACGAATTGCACACGGACAAACACCCAGACCGGGAGCTTATTATTTGCAGTCCATATAAATACACGTCTCGTGCGGGATTCGAACCCGCGACCCGCAGCGCCGCAGCTAAACGCTTACCCATACGCCACCGAGCCGTCCGATGTGCCGATGAGCCTCTATGTGACCGATGACATACTCAAGTCTGCAATACTATGTGTATAAAAATATAGTAAATTTTTTTTGTAATGTGTTGTAATGGACACACCTACAATTTTCTATAAATCTACATTAACAAGTTAAACTAATTAGTTATATACTAGTTACAAATAGCTAAGGAGTTTACCGAAGACGCGTAAACTTCGTCGAACGTCAGTCTTGTCGAGAGAGCTTTCGAACCGGGTCTCTCTAACTTCCTCAACAGTCTATCTAACGGTGTGACATTTCGAGAGACGACTACGGTCAGAGTGAGACAATATTTTAGTTTTAAACATTTGGAATTAGGAATTCCACTAAATGATACGTTTTATACGTGTCAGAGCCGAGCGGTGGCTTTTGTTGCTGCTCGACAGGATGGTACCAAACCGCGACCTCGAAGAATACCGGCGTGAAATAGAGGCGTCTTGTGATTCATCCTCCCTCCCATCTCCCGAATACCCTTAAAGGCCGTCAACGCACCTGCAGCGGCTATGGTGTTCCATATGTACATGGCTGACGGTATTCCCTTACCATTAGGCGAACCTCCTCATCCTCTCTCCCACCTCCCAAATACCCTTAAAGGCCGTCAACGCACCTGCAGCGGCAATGGTGTTGCAAATGTACATGGGTGACGGTATTCACTTACCATCAGGTGATCCGCTACCCCGATTTCCATAAAAAAAAAAATAGTAGTATTCTACACATCATTACAAAATGGACGAGCGAACTCATCAGGGGCATGTACCCCGATAATCACAACAGCATATGGGCCCGCGCGGTCGCGTGCGCACGCGTCGTTGCGCGCAACTGTTGCGTTTGCGTCGTTCATTACGCGCGTTACGGGGTTTTTTTTTTTTCTATTGCCGAGTTAATTGCATGTCGTTAATTTGTCAGTTTATCGGACAGATCAAAGTTTAACTACGTGTCTTTGGAACTTCTTCTCCATCAGCAGCATTATACGCTATGCGACAAAACATTTTTTTTATTTGACGGCTCGAAGGTGTAGTGGCTAAGCGTTTAGCTGCGGCGCTGTGGGTCGCGGGTTCGATTCCCGCACGGGTCTAGTATTTGTATGGACTACTTGTTCCGGGTCTGGTGTTTGTCCATGTGCAATTTATGTATGTAAACTGCCTCTGCGACACAGGAGAAATTCCTAGAGTAGAAGGTTAATGTTTTTAAAGAAAAAAAAAATTTTCTATATTCTATTTTATGAAGAAGGGGGTAAACGGGTAAACGTTTTATCTGATGCGGCAAGTGAGATATAACGATATTTGGATATTTGGGGGATGGAAGGGAGGATCGAGAGGAGGAATTGGGAACGCGGAGTGGGCCTCCGGTTACCTCAATCGCCGAACGAAACGCAGAAGCACTAGATGCCTCTACTTCAGGTCGGTGTTCAGCGAGGTCGTGGTACTACCCCAGTCCAGCAGCCCCATTCGAGCAGTAAAAGCTACCGCTTGGCTCTACCACGTACAAAAACTTAGTTTTGCTTGAAGAATTGTGCGAAGTACGTTTCTCTAATATCTCACAAAGTTATTAGCAGTTATATCTCCACTAACATTATAAAGAGGAAAGATTTGTATATCTGTATGTTTGTATCGAATACGCTCAAAAACTACTGGACCGATTTCAAAAATTCTTTCACCATTACAATGCTACATTGTCCCTGAGTAACAAAGGCCATATTTATTATAGTTTAGATAAAGTGACATAACTACAGTAGTTGGATGATATGGTATCGCACATCATCAACATAGGCCTCCCCCAAAGATTGCCACGAAGCTCGGTCCTGAGCCACCTGGATCCATCGACTTCCCGCAACACTGCGCAGGTTGTCACTCCACCTTGTGGGGGATCGTTCTACACTGCGTTTGCCTGTACGTGGCTGCCACTCGAGAATCTTTTTTCCCCAACGGTTGTCAGTTCTGCGAGCTATGTGGCCGGCCCATTGCCACTTCAGCTTGCTGATCTTTACGGCTATGTCGGTTACCTTAGTTCTGCTGCGGATATCATCGTTGCAGACTCTATCACGCAGAGAAACACAGTTGTATCGCACAGTTTCAGTATAAATACTTAACAGTATTTCGTTGTGCAGGCTAATCTTTAAGTTTACTGGACCGATTTTGAACGTGTTTTTTTAGATACGTTTCTTATGACCTCACGAAGGACAAGGACTCAATTTTTTTTATTATCTTCTACTTTTTTTTATTTATGACCCGGCCAACGCGTGGTGCAACGGCTAGTGATATTATATGTAGGTAGGTAGGTAGAACTTCACAAGTATATTTTGCTGTTAAATCTTCAGATACCGGAGACATTGAAAACATTTATTAAAAGGTATAAGTAGATAAATATAGAGCGCGCAATGCCTGGCTTTTAATCATCTTAATGGAATGGGGGTGACACAAAAGAACGGGGTGACGTCTTCGGACTATGGGTTACAGACAACGCGGTGAAAATTTTAAAACATTATTTTAATTGCGATTTGTATTTCTTCACTATCTTTCTAGCACTATTTTTATTTATTTAAACTTTATTTAAATACCTTCAAACAAAAGTATTACAAAGGGCGGATTTAATGCCTCTTGGCATTCTCTGCCAGTCAACCCCGGGCGTGGAGAGATACAGTAAGGGTTTATTTCAGTACTGAATTAGAATTATTATGTATGAGTTTTGTTTGCAAAATCGTTTCGTTGTGGATACGTATCTCATTAGAGAAAACTATTTGCCGAATTTCAAGTTTGCAGTTTATAATAATAAAAGGTGCAACACTGTCTATACTGTCTAAAATTAAATTGTAGGAGCATTTTTTTCGTTTGCAGCAACTATGGAATTAGATCTGTCACACATATGTTGCTAATTATGTACTTTATTATTCTCTAATTCCGTTTCACTGTTGTTTTTAATTAAAGAACTTTGTCCACAGCTGGGCAAAGGCCTCCTTCTTTTTTCTGGAACCAGGAAGGGTCAGCCACGCCGCTCCGGTGCGGGTTGGCGTGCTTCACATTCATCCTTGGTATATTATTTTTATTACTCAGAGATGCAGGTTTGCCCACGATGTTTTCCTTCAACGCCGAGCACGCGGTAAGCACAGCATTTAAAGAGCACTTAAAATTGCTATTAATAATTTTAGCGGTGCCGGGACCGGGGATCGAACCCGAGTCACGCGCACCGTGAAATTAAATCAAATCATTTATTATGTTTATATAGATAATGATTAAAATGTCAGTTATGAATTATACATTATATTTTGTCGCTTCAATGTGCATAAAAAACAGAAATATATGTTTAATTTAGTTATATGTATATAAGTGCATACATATAACTAAATTAAAATTTTATTTCTGAAACACATATTTCCACACACACATACATACATACAGTGGTGGTCGTATAATTAGAAACACTACCAACGGTCCTTGACATTAACATACTTCACTCCATTTTTTTTTTGAAATTAAACAATAAATAGGACAACAATATGTTCAACCATTTATCATTTATTAAAAAAACAATATAGATCCCATTACCCAAGTGCAGTTCCAATATTACATCACGGACAAACATTTAAATCAGTTTTAAGGTATGAACAATAATGGTCAACTAATTAGAAACAACAACAAAAAAGTATAAAAATCAATATTTTTTTAAGTATATGTAATTAATATTGTTATTTACGAAATATCTACTGTCCACAGCCTACCAATAGTTATAATTAATATTTAGTGGCGTATCCCATGTGTTCAATAACGGCACTGCAAGGACGTGGCATTGATTCAATCAATTTCATACATTTTTCTAGGGCGATTGAATTCCATGCTTCATATACATAGTTCGTTTTGACTGGTGTTACGTTTGTTTGAGACTTACAATATACCAGAGATTTTCTATCGGGTTTAAATCCGGACTATTTGCTGGCCTGTCTAAAACGGATATACGCTGTTCGCTAAGGAAACATTTGACGCTATTGGCCGTGTGTTTAGGGTCATTGTCATGCTGAAACAACCAGGTCACAGGCAAATGATCGACCGAGTAGGGAATCATTGTGTGCTCTAAGATATTTTTGTATTGCCATTGATCCATTGCACCTTCAATCTTCCGAACGTGTCCAACTCCACATCCGGAAAAACACCCCCAAACTTTAATGTTACCGCCACCGTGCTTGACTATACTCCTTGTGTATTTATAATTAAAAGCATTGTTTACAGGACGTATATAACGACTGAATACACAAATAACACTTTTTTCCATTCTCGTACCGTCCAATTAACATATTTTTTAGCGAATAATAATCGCTTCTCTCGTCGTTGCTTGGTAAGAAGCGGTACCTTTCGAGAGATTCTTCCAAACAATTAAGCTACCACTAACCTTCGGCGTATCAGTCTTGACGAGATGTTTCTCGGGTCATCAGGCGAAAATACTTCATTTTTAATCTGGTTGGAGCCTTTACTTGGGTCTTTTTTAGCAACGCTTACGATTAGCGTATCTTCTCTGGGAGTGGTTTTTCTTGGCCGAGCCTTTCTAAGAACATTTTCAACAGTTCCATGTGTTTTATAATGATCAATTGCATTAAAAACTTTCTTAACAGAGCAATTTAAATGCTCAGCTATTCTTCTGTACGCCTACTTATGATCTATATGTAAATTAACAATTATTTGCCTAGTTTTATTTTTGCCCATTTTGAACGCTAAAAAATTCAGATTAAATTTTGAATTGCCGCCAAAGTAATACAAAACGCCAAGAAAGAAATGTTATTCTCCAATTTCAAAAAAAGAACGTGCTATGGATGCTTTTTTAAAATGTTTCTAATTAGGCGTCCAAGCGGCCAGTGACAGAAAATAAACTCCGACATGTGTAAGACTCATTTTGTAATTAAAAGTAAGATATGTTTCATATTTTATGTATTTAATGAGTTCTTTATTTGAGTGGCTATATTATTGCATGATTATTAATTATTGAATGTGTATATTTTTTACGAACATTTGAACGTTGAAGAACTTTCTTTATTCATAACAAGTGTTTCGAATTATATGACCACCACTGTATATATATATATATGCAACCATGCAATTGCTATAGTATAGAATTAGTCATATCGAACTGACAAAAACAATTGAATATTTTCTAATAGCGAATCAGATATACATAAAAAAAAAATAGAATATAACAAAGATTAATAATTATTCACGAGGAATAACAAGTTGATGAATATTAGAATTAAGATAAACAAATTTAGGTTAAAAACCAAAGAAACAATGAAATCAATACAAACCAAATTTAAATGATCACGGCATTGTAATTTGTAGCTAAGATATTCTATTATAAGAAAACTAAAGCGAGTACCCGGGCCCGCAGTGGTCGCGGCACGCCAGTTAGTGGTGTTTCGTCTTTAATATACAATTCAGAGCATTGAAAACAAACTAAACAAACAGGAGCTGTGCAGTTTCCATGTTTTCTCGCTCGTCTCATCCGAACGGCTCAGCGATCCGCTGGATCGTTGGCAATATCCTCAGTCTGAAGTGGCTGACACTCGAGCTCGGGCGGCAATAATATTGAAATCGCGCTCATATCCGGTGCCCGCCGGATGCCGGCGCTCGAGTGGAGTAACACCGGGGTCGGGACCGGCCGATTTGCATAGTCGCGAGAACAATCGGCTGCAAGTTTTGAGCAGATCGAGTAAGCGCCAGCAGCAGATGAGTCGAACTGAGATACTTGTGAGGACATACATACAGACATATTATTTATTTTTCATAACACTAAATTGAAAGAGATCTCGAAAGTCATCGAAGAGCCGTGGTAGCCTAGTGGTCAGGGCGCTCAATTTAGTACCACGGAGCGCGTGTGACCCGGGTTCGATCCCCGGTGCCGGCACCACTGAAATTGTTACTAGCAATTTTTAGTGCTGTATTTACTACATGCTCGGCGGTGAAGGAAACATCCTGAGGAAACCTGCATATCTGAGAAATAATAAAAAAAAATTATTTAGAGAAAATGTAAAGCTCTCGAACCCGCAATGGAGCAGCGTGGCGGGCCATTCCCGGCTTCTACACCCTCTCAGATATTTGAGAAGGAGGCCTTTGCCCAGCAGTGGGCACTCACAGGCTGCTACTTTACTTTTTTACTGTAAACGAACGAATGACATATCTTTGAACGAAATAACTCTGAATGAAATTCTTTGATCTTCGAAATGAGAAAGATCATTTCATTTGATTGAGATTGAGATTTGGCTCATAATGATTATTATTTTTTACTATCTACCATCGTTACGTAACAAGGCTCCTCTGACGGAGAAGAAACCGCCGAAAGAAACTCCGCAGTTATCCTCTTTTTTGATTATTATTTTTTTTAATCATTATAATGTATATTTATATATATATTATTGAGTAAACAAAAAGGATTACAAAAAACGGCCTTTTGGTATTCTCTAACAGTCAACCCAGGGCGTGAAGAAATGTGGTGATAGGTGCATCGAATATAAAATAATATAAATATCAATAGCCTAATCGAGAAATATACTATGTAATTAAAACATATTTAAATGTATAAGCATACATATCTACATAAACACATACATATACAAATATATACTAAAATATATACATAAATACCTACATAAAATAAACATATCGATAAATATAGCATAAAGTAAAAGGTATAGTCCCATAGGCAACTAAGCATGCAACAATAATACACTCATAGGACTAACGAGCTAACTGAACATCCGATGGAACAAAGCTAACGCAGATCATGGGTAAACAATCGAAGGTTACAGATGCGTTGTCAGCAGCGTCTAATATCGGGGTTATGGCAAATCCTTCTTAAAGAAGAGGTCCATGTCCTGCAGTGGACTATTTAAAAGCTGGTGAGGTAAGTGGGGGCGTAAGAAAATCTGCCATCGACTGTGTCCCGTGTGTGTTGTAAGAGGCGACTTAAAGAAAAACCATGCAAATGTAACGGCGTGCGATAGATGGCAGATAGAACATCTCAGAAGATCATCCACGTTAACATCATTGCAGCCAGAGATTGTCACAAAACACCGACTGAGCTTCCTGCATCCATAGACTTCCTGCAACCCGGAGCAGGTAGTCACTCCATCACATGGGATCGTATTTCAGTAGAACCTCTCTTACCCAACGACTGTCAGTTCTGTGAGCGATGTGACCAGTCCGCTGCCACTTCAGCTTACTGATACTTTAAGTCAGTGTCGGTTACGATCCTTACGCAGAGAGATATCGACCCGAGTCCCTCGAGCAGTAAGCACCTCCTCCTGGTTCCGTGAGCCATCAGCGGCTACACGCATCGGTTGTATAGTTTCCTTTTGACGTTTCGAGGTCATTGACCTCTCGCAGTTGAACCTACCTACACGTAGACAAACGATTTGTTCATTAACTAAATGATTTATTAAATTTATAATTACGTTATTTTAAACGTGCGATTATAATTTTTTATAGAAGAGGGGGGCAAACGAGCACGGCGTATGGTAAGTGATCACCGACGCCCACGAACATCCACAACACCAGAGGAGCTACAGATGCGTTGCCGGCCTGACTTAATTACCCTGACGAGACGAAACTTTTAACCCAATTCTCACCTCACCGTATCTCGAACTCGCCTCCGAATCCGCAGTCCAAATAGAATCGAGCCCTAATTTTAACCAATCGCCTATCGGATCCAGACCGAAGCGTTCCCACGTAGACATCAAAGCGCCCGCCCGGCGCCACGTTTTTTTTTTTTCAGAGCTCCACCGTCACAGATAAGAAACGCCACTTAGCGAGTGCGTCTTGAGTGCAGCTCAAATACATCGAGTATTTTTAGCTCCCGGCGTTGTTTCGTGGTTGCGTTCACCGGCTTCTTTTGAGCGGGCCGCGCTTGCGCAACGGGCGAGTTGAAAATATGTCACTAGAGTACTGTTCTACACGTCGTGCACCCACGGACGGATTATACCATGTAGAGGCAGCCAGAGCAAGTGCGGGGCCCGATTTTTTTTTTTTTGGTTTTTTTTGTCAGTTCCGCGCAGGGTTTGCCGCGTGTGTGTGTGCGTGTGTGTGATGTTGTATGTGCCACTGCGGTGAGATCGTTCCTTCATTACTCCATTTTCACCATTTCCGTCCGTTCGGATCGGAAGTGTAAGGTGACAGAGACGCTGGACGAACAAAACATGACCAGAAATAGTAATTTTTGTTTTGCAAAAACATTGGATTTTTTAATTAGGTTTAGGTGAAACACGAACAGACCACCGGATATTTTAAATGGCTATTGAAGTCCACCTGCAAAATCACTCATTTTTGTAAGTGGTAGAGCCAAGGGGCGGCTTCTGCTGCTGCTCGAAAGGGCCGGCTCGACCGGGTTGGTACCATGGCCTCTTTAACTGTACCTTATCTAATTGCGTGATTTTCGAACTTGACCTTTGTGTTAATGTGACGATGATGATGATGATGATGGCGATTGTAAATGTAATGTAAGTGAAGTATGTGGGTAATTTGACATCGTGTGATTTACGCTATTGTAAGGAAAAAATGAACCAGTCAGCTGCGCATTCCGGTGTTGGATTGGCGTCTGTGCCTAGCTGGTACAACAATTATTTGTATGATTTATATATTATAGCCGATACTGGGATAATCAGAGGTCTAGGCCTAGGTGTAGATCAACATTTTTCCTATCAGCCCACTTTACACAAGAGCAAATTTGAGACAACGTGACAGGTTGTGAGCCTGTCGCCGTCTTCTTGTCCAAGGAAGCCAACGATACAAGACGAAAAACTCATAGGTACGAGCCCTCCGCATCGGGGATCCAACTGAAGTCTACTGTTTCGGAGGCAGTTCTTCTAACCACTCGGTTATCGTGGCTCTAATGACCTTCATTAAATGATGACCTTATTTATACACTAAGCATGATTCAACACGAAATTAGAAGGTTTGGAAAATACTCAAAGTATTGCGTGGGTCACGGTTGTCCTTGTCAAACTTTGCACCACTGTGAAGTAAAGGCCTGATCTCGTTTTATGAAAGGGTTTACAACACCAAGCACGTGGTAAGTTCAGCTTAAAATAACACTTGAATTTATCTTTTTTTTTATATTTGATTCATGCCAATGACGTGTGATATTGGCGTAAGAATCTACCATAAGATATATAAGAAAGATCAAAGGTCCCTTTCTTCCCGCGGGTATTGAACTGACAGATAGCAGGATGACCATCTCTAAAAATACGAGACTAAAATGAAGCAGACCGATGAAGGGCGCAAGTGTGAGGTGTCTGCTGGTGCGCTCTCCAATCCACGAGTTTTTACATTTGTTTTAACGTGTCCTTTTAGTTTCACGTGACGACGAGGACCAGGTGAAGAAGGGCCAGGAGAAGGGCTAGGAGAATAGCTTGTATATTAGTTTTAATTTTTAATCTTACGTAGCTGACGCAACGCGTTTGCACGAGCCGGGCTCCCTTACCGAATGCAAACTGTTTACTGCTAACAACTGAAGTCCTATTAATCATTTATTTTTGCTCCCGGTCGCTGCGCACGCGCCGCTGCGACCCACCAATGGGAACGCAGCCCGCCCTCCGTCCGCTGTGGGCGTGACCGTAACTTCGAACTGCCCGAGATGGGCAGAATGATTAAGCTTTTTTGTACGTCATGTCTTTTTATAGAACACCGTGTCAAAATATTTCTCCTCTTTTTATAGAGGCCCTTATTGCGAGGTGTTAAAGTTCACTTCGATGGGAGTTGTTACAAATTACATCGCGTCATATTTTGGATGGATAAATTATTGAGCGCGGTATATCATTTGCCGCGCAAGTTTTATTGGTTTCGAATTCGAATTGAGGGAATTTGCGATGAATGTGTAATTTTAACTCGCACGGATAATACTTATTCGTCATTCTCGCAATGCAGTTGAGGAAATTGTTCAATTATTACGTAAGCCGGCATTCGAGCATGTAGGATAACACATGTACTAACTTCCTAGACTGTCGGCACCAAAATGAATAAATAAAAGCTGGGGTACCTTCAGAGTTAACTATGTCATGATCCTATTAACTATGGACGTCTTATACCTTAGTAACCCATGACCACGGCTGCTGTAAAGCAATCGAAACGTCGGGAATCATCATCATCGTCATTTCAGCCTATCACAAGTCCACTGCTGAACATAGGCCTCCCCCAATGATTGCCACGAAGCTCGGTCCTGAGCCACCTGCATCCATCGACTTCCCGCAACACTGCGCAGGTCGTCGCTCCATCTTGTGGGGGTCGTCCTACGCTGCGTTTGCGTGTACGCGGCTGCCACTCGAGAACCTTTATTACCCAACGGTTGTCAGTTCTGCGAGCTATGTGGCCGGCCCGCTGCCACTTCAGCTTGCTGATCCTTACGGCTATGTCGGTAACCTTAGTTCTGCTGCGGATATCATCGTTGCAGACTCTATCACGCAGAGAAACACCAAGCATAGCCCTTTCCATAGCGCGCTGAGCAACTTTGAGCTTCCTCATACGGCCTGCACTTAAGGACCAAGTCTCAGTTCCGTATATCATCACTGGCACTGGTTGTATACTTTGGTCTTGAGGCTTTGCGGTATACTCGACGAGAAGATATGACGTAGTTTCCCGAACGCAGCCCAGCCGAGTTGGATTCGTCGATTGCCCTCTGAGTCGTCGGGAATATAAAAACATAATTAAAACCGATAAAATCCGTAAATAATAGTAACAGAGGAGCTGCAGGTGATGTGCCGGCCTTTAAGGATATCTGAGAAGGGCCTCCGGTTACGTCACTTACCGAACGAAACGCACATGCACAAGGTGCCTCCGCTTCACACCGGTACTCTGCGAGACCGTGGTGCTACAAACAAACAAAACGAAAGGAAAAAATATTAATAATAATATTTTTCACTTTCCTCAAGGTTTCGCTGGAAAAGAACTCCGCTAAGCTTAACCCTATTAAGCTCTCCTTTGTACATTTATCTTGCGTATTACTTAAATTTTAAATTTGTCATAATGTGTCCAATAAAGAATAAAGAAAGAATGTTAAGTAAAAAGTCAGTTGCATTCAACATCGTAAATTACATTTGTAACTTTTTAGTCTTTGAAATTTTTTTTTCTCCATCTCGTAATCGATCGACGGACAAAATAGCATCAATTTTGTTAAAAAAACGCAGGCCAGCTATATTAAGTGGCTAAAAGCTTTTCTTTCCCCTGCCGCGGAGGAAGTGCTGGGTAATTTAAAATTTGTTCAGTCACCCACTTTGATGTAGCCGGCAATATTTTGACAGGCGGTTTTTAGGGTGCCGGGTTTATTTTGAAAGCTTTATAAAAAAAAAAGCATTCCGTGTTGGACTCGGGTCCTGGCTCATTTAAATGACACAATCGTATGCCGGCGTCTGTGGAGTTGAGTCAAGAGACAACAGGAGTAGGCAGATGCGCAGAATATGTCTAAACTAGTCGTTAGCCTGCGTTCGTGTGGAGTTAAAAAATACCACTCGAGTGCGTGTATTTATTTATTTTATTTATTAAACTTCGTATACATGAGAATGTATGTAGGCGGACTTAATGCCGGAAGCATTCTCTACCAGTCAACCTTTGGACAATGCAGAGATGAAACGAAGTAGGTGTAGGTGTAGGTGATAGAATATAGAGTAATAAAGAGAAAAATAAAATAAATGTCAACAATTTTAAGTGCTGTATTTACCACGTGCTCAACGGTGAAGGAAATCATCGTGAGGCATGTCTGAGAAATAAAAAAAAATATTTCGAGGATATGCGAAGCCCGCCAACCCGCACTGGAGCAGCGTGGCGGGCCCTTCCCGGCTCCTAAACCCTCTTTGATACTCGTATTCGAGAAGGAGGCCGTTGCCCAGCAGTGGGCACTTACAGGCTGTTACTTTACTTTACTTTTATATATAATAGTACATTAAAATGATTTGTTCCTTTGCGTACTTTCTTTCGCCAGTTTCTTCTCCGTTAGAGGAACCGCATTAAGAAACGATGTCAGATCAAAAAAAAATTTTTTTCAAGAGACAAGATCTCATCCGACAGTCAAATGCTTATTCAGCAATTGAAATTGAAATGAACAACGTGAGTACTTACGTAACGCGTCGTCGCGACATCTCGGTGTACAGCAAGGGCGTATCAATCTCTCGACGTGTGGTCACCACCACCGCCACCACCGACACCACCACCATGGCACGTTACAACGCCACTGATCCGTGAACGTAACGCATAGATCACCGCCCGTGTGAATTTAATAATTGGCCATATTGTTCAGTTTCCCTCACGCGCCGGGAAGAATGTTGCTCTACTTTATATTACAATTTAATTGCAGATGTACGTGGGGGTCGGTGATCACTTACCATCAGGTCTGCCGCGTCGTTTGCCTCCTACTCTTATAAAAAAAAAACTATGACCTCGACCTGGAGGCATCCGGCGTCTATGGTATATGTAGATCATAGAAAGGAATAATTAATCATTTATCCTTGCTGTTGTCACTTTGTGCAACTTGACAATTATTATAATTTTTTTTTTATTTATAAAACTAAACGACCGGTTTCGGTTTATCTTCAATTAGTAGGCCAGTACAAGGAGTTGATAATTGGCAAAGATATTATTCTTTTTTCAAAAAAAATTTTTTTTTTGTAAAACATTTTAAAATAGTGAAAATGCTTTTAAGTTAAATCCGTTCAAACGTAGATTATTTATATTGATTATTCAACATTACTATAGAGTTTACGACAGTGGCGTGCACGGGGGTTTGACCCTGGGTTGCCTACCCAAGGTCAAACAGGTAGGTATAAAAACCGAAGTATTTGTATCACAATAAACGTAGTTACCCTTTCATAAGAAAATATCTAGGGATGCCACTGCCTTTTTGCCCATATGGAATGCAAAAAGGGGCAAAAAGGCTGTGCCAACACCAGAGGAGCTGCAGGAGCGTTGGGGGGAGGAGAGGGAAGGTACAGGGGAGGGCCTTTGGTTACCTCACTCACACGCCGGTATTCTGCGAGGCAGTGGTGCTACCCCGGCCGAGCCGGCCCATTCGAGCAGCATATATATAAACCTTTCACTTGAAAGTTCTCAACAATAGTGAAACGCATTGAAATCCACTTAGAGGTTAAGTGAATAGTTAGAAGACAGACAAACGCAGATTGCGTCCTAGTTTTATAGTATTAGCTTTGACCCGCGACTTTGTCACGTGTCACACAAAAAAAACGTATATTTAGAACAGGTAAGATAAATTTTACTTAAAGTTTCCGGTGGAGCAATGGTCTCCAGTCTGTTAAAAAATCATGTCAATAGTTTTAGTAGTCCTCGAATTGAAACCGTTCGTACAGACAAACAGACAGACAAAAAGGTCCTCTTTGTATATATGCATGAAAAGAAATGCTATTCATTTGTTCTTTATTGCATCCATCCGTCTATAAACATAAATTAATACGCGAAATACATTCAGTTTGTGAAAGATAACGTATGTTATAATCATAGAGAAAAATCGTTAGTCGAAACTACATCGGTTATCGGGGACATAACTGTCGTCATAGACACTTTTTTTTTCTTCTCTAATCTTACTTATATTTCAATGGCATTGCTTTTTACATATCTCAATAAAAGTAAAAGGTTTCTCTTTATTGTTTTGGTGATACATCATCGCCTCTGAACACCGTTACATAGCTTTATTGTACAGCCTTGTGTAATGTACAAGATAGCCGTCCATCACATATTTGTGTAAAAGCAAAGCGAAGTGGCAGCTTGTGAATGGGCAGCTGGACAAAGGAGACCTCTCAAATATTCTTTGAACTGCTCCTGTGCAGGTTGGCGGACTTCACACGTCCTCGAAATAAATAATTATTTTTGATGTTTTGTCCTAGATTTTTTTTTAAAGATTATTTCAGACATGCCGGTTTCCTCGCGATGTTTTCCTTCACCGCCGAGCACGTGGTAAATTCAGCACGTAAGATTGCTGTTAACAATTTTTGTGGTGCCGGCGCCGGGGATCGACAGTCGTCTGCTACATTATCAAATCGAACTCTCTAACCACTGGGCTAACGCGGCTCTTAGATCTGTATGGTACAGACTAAACGTGAATGTGAAAAACGCATTAAAATCAACTTAATATCTCACAAGTTAGAAGCGAATAGACAGGCATACGCGAATTGCGACTTTATTATAAAGTCGTTAGAGAAGAAGTTAGAGATTAGAGATAAGCACTCACGCCAGTCACCCGTTACAAGAGGTAAGTAGAAGTTATAGATATCCGAACGTGCTGATACCCATTTTCTGGAATATACAACTTGACGGTCTTCTAGCTGGGTTAGCTTCCGTAGATAGTGCTATGAGATTTTAAAAGCTTATCCTTTAGCCGCTTCTTATGACACCTACAAGTAGGAAAGGCGGTGACAGATTCTGAATGTAGGAGACTGCCTGTGACACTCAAGTATTAGTCGTACCTTTACAGCTTCTAGATAGTCCACTGCAGGAGATAGACCTCTCCGATAAGGAGGACCAAACACCTCGCACTGTAGGTGATCAGCGCGTCATCTGTCTGCTTCCAGGTTTTTCTTTATTAACGAATATTAATAACGATATAATTTGGTTTCTGTTTTGATTATTTTTTTTCTTTAACATAACGCATTTTAAAATTAAAGTAGAGCATACTCCGCGGGTCTCCGACCGCTCCGATTGTTGGCAAAATTTCAAACAATTTCCGTGAGATCCTGTGTCGAATCGTGACGCGGGGCAGGGGAAGGGGGGGGGGCGTGGGCGTGGGAACGCGAACCGTCTCTAATTCGACACGTGACATCGGGAGGATCGGTAACGAACTGTAATGAAGTGGGTGACATTACAACAAACCTAATTATGTTTATAAGTTTTTACGCAAACGAAATGAAATTATCATTTACGGATTTCATCGGGTTTAATTTTAGTTCTTTATGTTCTACGGCGTTTCGTGTCCTTAAAAGTACCCGTGGTCACGTGGCGACTGAAATGTTAGACGTCCTGATATCGTAGGTAACGCGGGCTACCTATAGATCCTATATTAATAACTCGAAACGACGAAATGTCTCGGGAATATAAAAACTAAAACTAAACGCTACAAAATCAGTAAATCATAGTTTCATTTCATTATTATAAATATGTTCACTGGTTTTAAATTTAAAGTTAGCACCCTGACCGACAATCTACCGCGGCTCTGTCTGTTTAAAAAAAGTAAAACAAAGTAGCAGCCTATAAGTGCCCACTGCTGGGCAAAGGCCTCCTTCTCTAATACGAGTATCAGAGAGGGTTTAGGAGCCGGGAAGGGCCCGCCACGCTGCTCCAGTGCGGGTTGGCGGGCTTCACATATCGTCGAAATAATATTTTTATTATTTCTCAGACATGCAGGTTTCCTCACGATGTTTTCCTTCACCGCCGAGCACGTAGTAAATATAGCACTTAAAATAGCTATTAACAATTTTAGTGGTGCCGGCACCGGGGATCGTACCCAGGTCACTCGCGCTCTGTGAAACTAAAGTGAGCGTCCTGACCACTAGGCTACCACGGCTCGTCTGTTGCAGATGGTTAATAAATAAGAAGATGAATTAGTGATCATCTAAGATTTATTCGGCAAAGAAATGTCCAAACAAAAAATTCACAAAAAGGCTAAGGTGTTGCATATACAAGTATCCCTCACCACTGTCTTGTAAATACCCTTCAGGATTTGAAAAGTGCTCGGGTATTTGACCGATACGCTCTCTGTAAAGAAGTCCACAGCTCCACTGTCCGTTCCACAATCACTTGCAACCGTCAAATCCTCCAGCCAATTCTGCAGACCGCATCCATTGGCCCAGTTCTTCAGTCGATCGTACAGTCGGATGTTTTTTCTATAGTCAGGGCACTGTTCAATCCTCTGTTCTTGCAACGCTGTCAAAGCTGCCCTGCATTCAGGTTCACGTACGTTGTAAGGGCAGGCCTCTTGCACGTCTGTTAAAGGCTGGAAGTGTGTTTTTACATCAGTGCCGATGACGTTGAAGGAAAGAAAAGAAAGAAATAGATAAAAGAAAGAAAAAAAGAGATTCGGTAACGATTTTGCCGGGAATATATAGCAGAGTATTGTTGGTGTTCAGGTAATGAGGGTAGAAAAACAGCAGCCTGTAAATGACTTCCCTTAAATATTTGAGAGTGCTGTGGAGCCGGGAGGGGTCCGCCACGCTGCTCCAGTGCGGGTTGGCGGACTTCACGAATATTTTTTTTAATTGTTTCTCAGACATGCAGGTTTCCTCGCGGTGTTCTCCTTCATCGGGGAGCAGGTGGTTAATTCAGTACTTAAAATTGACATTAAAAATGTTAGTGGTGCCGGCACCGGGAATTAAAGCGAGCGCCACAGACACTAGGCCACGGCTGTACAATGGCACGGATAGATCGGCTAGACTGGCGAATAAAAAAAACCTAAAAAAACACTGAGAACATTGATATCACCCAAGTAAAGAATCCGAGTTGAAAAAGAACTGGAAGAAACCCCAGAAAAATGTCATGTTCAATGAAAGCTACCGCAATAAGCTTTACGCTAAGCTTAAGTTTACCATGTGCTCAGAGGTGAAGGAAAACATCGTGAGGAAACCTTATGTGTTGAGAAATAATGTTCAGAATTATAGACGTATGAAGTCCACCAACTGGCTCTTGCCGGCTCCAATCTCTGGCTAACTAATATTAGTGAGGAGGACTGGGAGTTCACAGGCTGGTACTTTACGTTTATATTATGTTCTAGACCTGGAATACCTATACCAATGATATGATTGAAAATTCTTTAATTGAACTGACACATCAAATTTTTGTTCGTATATTGTCATTTTCTTCTGCTATCATCTTTCCTTATGACGTTCCTCTGGCGGAGAAAAACGTTAAACCTTAGCAGAATTTTATACATACAGTTCTGCACACTATCTAGCCGGACCATTACCACCGCAGCTGAACCATCCGGCGATGACAGCTGTCACAGTTGTACTGTTATATAACAATAGACCGCTATTGTTATGTAACTTCGTATGTATAACATTACGTAAGTATATAAACCTGTTCGATCAGGGAAAATAGCAATGAAATCCATGCACGGTAAGTTCCGCCCAGGGCGTCCGATGTCTTCTCCAGCTGTCTCTTCGCCCTTTGCGCAGCATCCTTTACATTTTCCAGCTCGTTAGTCTTGTTGCCGTTAAAATACAGCACCAGCGCTTGAGAGAAAACAGACACGAAACGCTTTTGATTATCGTCAACATCATCGGGTCCGAGGGCACTGGAATTGGGAAAAAGAAAAAAAAGTTTTATTTACAAAATGTTCGTACGGAGCTTTCTGTCCGGTCTTCCATCCCTCTCCATCTTTAGAATAGGTAGCTGGTGGAAATTTTCACCGATTATGTGTTATAATGACAGATACCTTAAAAATAATAAAAAAATTACAATGTTTTTGTTTTTGCTTTACCATAAAAATTTTCAACTCTATAGTAAAACACATAAAAACGTGTCTGCGTGTACTTATGTACGCACGTAAGAAGTTATACTTCTTTAGCTTAACATATCAAAAATAACTACAAATTATATCCCGTGTGCCCAGTACTCTTTGTTTGTGAAAAACATACATTAAATGCAATTGATAACGGTTTGATTAAATAAATTGTCATTCACCAGCATATATATATATGTTATTTAAAATCACACACAAATACACATGTATATTTATGTATAAAAATTTTTTTTATCTGCACTGATATAACACGTGTTGTAGATACATATATATTTGAATAACAACCTTGAATATAGCTATCGGTTCTCACGAAAACTTGAGAGACAATTACCAACCAACTTCATGGTGTCGCTTTTAAGTGTCGGTGTGCGCGCGCATCGTTTAAATTCACTCTGATCATTTTTTCCAAACGCGCCAAAACAAATATTACTTCAATAATATAAACTGGCCAAGTGTGAGTCGGGGACACGCTAAAGATCCCGAACTGAATGGAAGAAAACACAATTTTCTTCTTAAATACATAACTCGAATATTTTATGAGACTGTCCGGAACCCTCGGAGAGGGAGTCCTTGACCGCTTTCATCCATTGTCTCTCCCAGGATCTGCACCATTGTCATTAGAGAAATACAACAACTGACTCAGACATCAACTTTATATCCTTATATTTATTCTTTGTTTAGAAAAAGATATCCACCACAATTGTATTTTCTCCAGAATCGTTTGAGTAATTTAACAAATTGTACTTGGCCATATAACATAGACCCGGGACAATTACTTATAGGCCTGTTTGAACTCGATGTCTCGAAGAAATACATCCGAGAAAATCATCCTGATAGAATAACCTACAATGAAGTCCATTAATGTTAAAAGGTATGGTTTGAAATAGAAATGGATTACATGTACAATAAATAAGAAAAAAAAAGCTGTACCCATTTCGTAAAGAAAAATATTACATATTATAGTGTAAATGAAATGAAATTTTTTTACAAACTGCTACCGTTTCGCAATGAGCGCAAAGCTGTGCCTTTTGCTGGTGCTCGAATAGGCCGGCTCGTCCGGGGCAGTAGCGCGACCTCGCAGAATACCGGCGTGAAGTAGAGGCATCTTGTGCTTCTGCGTTTCGTTCGGTGTGCCACTCCTTGTCCCTATCCCCCATCCTCATCCTCCCTCCCAACTCCCAAAACAACGCAACGCACCTGCAGCCCGTCTGGTGTTGCGTTAGTGACGGTAATCACTTACCATCCAGGTGATGGCTTGTCTGGGAAATACATATTGACTATTGAGAAAAAAGGATCAAAAACCTACGGAGTTTTTTTTTCGCCTTCTCCGTCAGAGGAGCCTCATTACGAAACGATGGTAGATTTATGGTAGAAAAAAAAATAAGATTTGACATTTGACAAACGACTACGTAGAAACTATATTGCGAGGCTACCGACACCGGAAAGGCCTATGCCCACCGGTGGGCTTATACAGGCTGATAAAGAAAGTAGAAAATAATACATACAGGCTCTGGTAATAGTCGTGAGCATATCGCTCGAGCACATCGGCGGCGCGCCACTGCTTATTGAGGTCAGTGGACACCACGTGGCACTGAGCGCGGCTCAACTTCAGGATTGTAGCGGTTACAAGCAGACCGTACAGCCTGCAATTAGAGGTTTGAAAAAAAAGTAAGGTAACTCTGAAAACTCCGAGGGTTTCGGAGCCGGGAAGGGTCCGCCAGGCTGTGCTGAAGTGCGTGTTGACATGCAGGTTTCCTCACGATGTTTTCCTTCACCACAAATCCTGGTGAATTCAGCACTTAAACGTGATATTAACAATTATAGTGGTGCCGGCGTCGGGGATCTAGTTTTCTGCTTTTTAATTACTCACATCTTATATATATGATCTACAAATGCCTCTCCTGCCCAGTGTCCACCAGTGGACTATCTAAAAACTGTGAAGACAATAATGGCGCTGATAAAACAAATTAATGTAATTACATTACATCATTATTTCTTTTACTTACACGAATACTACACATTAAAATGAACCCAAATTTACGGAATTTATCGCGTTTAATTTTAACTTTTTTTACTTGCCGGGTTTTTGGGTCCTCGACAGCATCCGTAGTCCCGAGAGGACTGAGGTGTTAGTTAGACGTCCTGATGTCAAAGTTAACTCAGCCCGAGTTTCAACCTTCAGCTTTTAGTAATTTTGTTTAATCTAAATCTTGAAAGGCGTTCACAGTGTCTTGAGGTCGTGGAGTGGAATGCATGTCTTTGGTTTTAATTTTATTAATTACCGGATCCCCAGCAGGTGGTAGCACCAAGTCATCTTCTCTGTTGAAATAAGGATTTCAATAGGCTATAGCAACCACTCTTGCCAGGAGTCGTACTTACCTCCCCTAGAAGGTAGGAATCTACCTATAAGATGAACGAGGGAAGATGAATGTGAATGTGATCTCTCTTACATAGGGGAAAATAAAATAATTTTAAAAAGCCGTGTAGAAGAACACACAGTTGACATGAAACACCGACGTTCTAAGAAGTATGCAGTCTATGATCGTCTTCTAGACCGCTCCATTGCATCAGATTTGACAGACTACAAATGCTAAGGAAGATTCGAAGGGCAAAAATTAAAATCAAAAAGTAGACAAAATGGCCGGGTGCATCTATCGGCTTGGAATCCCATAAAATATTAAATTAAATACAAAGCCTAAACTATACTACAGCACGACATCAAGATACCGTGATCCCCTTCGTGGAAGATCGGAGCAAAATTAATAAATAACAGCTGACGGTGACTGGAGTTTACTTTGACTATGATGAGGACGTTTAAAATCTATGTCTATCCGTGACACGACCAAAGAAAAAAAATCAAATTAAACTCAATATGTGCCGTAACCTCAGTTTCATTCTAAAAATATATTTTATTAAAAAAAAAATACCTCTTCGACAGCATTGTGGACACTTTGCCAGTAGACTGCAATAAAATTGCACACGAGTACGACTATAACTTTTAAGTACATTTTCTATGGTCATCATAAAGGTTGACGGTAAATACTTAATAATTTTATGGATATGGTATTTTATTAACGTTACAAAAATTATTTTTCTTCTTTTCAAAATTCTTAAGCGGTAATTAAATTCACACTGGTGAGCATGATAGTTCAGAAAATTCCTCCATATATTTCCTAATCTTAGATAGATTTGAAAATGCCTTTTCTTCGTGAGTAACGTACTATCGGGCGCCATCTTGAACCCGGTGCTCCGCGTTACCTGCACTTCGTAGCCCCGACAGCACCAGTTGTTACCGACGGCCCCTTATCGGGAGAGGAATCTTTTGGTAAGGCTCTCCCTCTTGATCGATCTTTAATTCTACGTGGTACGCCACCCGGAGACCTGACTCCATTAGTCCTTGCTCCAAAGACCTCAGTCAACAAGTATGTCATGTCAGTATATATATATTTATGCTTGCAATTTCCTTAAGCTAATTATACTAACGATGTTAGTTAAGTATTAGATATACGTATAATATTACTCATAGGGTTGTACCAACGAGGTCCATACCCCTGGTTGGGTTGGAGGCTGAGAAGGTAGGCGCGTCTGTGTTCTGGCGCGTCTAGTCAGGACAGAGTGGGAGAGGACATGTTCTCTCCCGAGAAGGGGCCGCCGGGTGCGGCCGGCGCTGGTGGGGTCTCGGTGGTGTGTGAAAGCGTTCCCGTGACCCTGCAGACATGCACGCCCGACATAACTAGTCCTTGCCCCCGAGAGCGCGGGTATGCGTTAGGCATTTCCTCGATTATAAAAAAAAGGCCCCCTCCGTTGTGGGTAGTTACAAATCATTAACATTTCATTCTAGTAAACTTGAACATGTGGAAATTACTTGGTGTGGAAGTACTTGAATATGTTGAGTTCTTCATTAGTGGACTTAAGGAGACTGATGAAGAAAGAAAAGGAAGAAGAATCGATAAGCATACACGGACGTATCCACTCCTCTATAGCGTAGTGTCTGAGCGATTAGCTGCGGCGTTTCTCCCGGGTGTTTGTCCGTGTCAAATT
Source organism: Bhutanitis thaidina (assembly GCA_029286595.1). Lineage (NCBI taxonomy): Eukaryota > Metazoa > Arthropoda > Insecta > Lepidoptera > Papilionidae > Bhutanitis > Bhutanitis thaidina. The sequence goes on along the minus strand of JAGSMS010000043.1, from coordinate 862,226 downwards.
TATGTATACATAGTTTACAAACTGCCGCCGCGACACAGGAGAAATTCCTACACTGGAAGGTCATCATCATTTCAGCCTATCGCAAGTCGGTCTTGAGCCACCCGCATCCATGGACTTCCCGCAATACTGCGCAGGTCGTCACTCCATCTTGTGGGGGGTCGTCCCACACTGCGTTTGCCTGTCCCTGGCTGCCACTCGAGAACCTTTTTTCCCCAACGGTTGTCAGTTCTGCGAGCTATGTGGCCGGCCCATTGCCACTTCAGCTTGCTGATCTTTACGGCTATGTCGGTTACCTTAGTTCTGCTGCGGATATCATCGTTGCAGACTCTATCACGCAGAGAAACACCGAGCATAGCCCTTTCCATAGCGCGCTGAGCAACATGGAGCTTCTTCATACGGCCTACAGTGAAGGACCAAGTCTCGGATCCCTATGTCATCACTGGCAACACGCACTGGTTGTATACACTGGAAGGTAAAGTCCATCTTAGAAAAATAAATGAACTATTGTCATCATAACAACATTCATCATCTTCATCTCGCTCATCACCACACCGACTGGTAAGAGTCAAAGCAGCATGTTACAACGAATCAAGCATAACGTTTTGCTAATCTCTTCTTTCAATCGCTATTTCTGCTTTTATTTAATCAAGTCACCACTTCACTTCGTGTACATAACTTGTGTTTGCGTGCAATATGTTATATGATAAAACGTTTTAATGTTACATTAAGTTTATATTGATGTATTTTAGTAGATAGTGGTTTTATCGTCTTGTGGTTGATGAGGAGTGGCATCGTGCCGCCGTGCGGTTGATCTGGAGGGTGGCAGCATCTCTAATGCCGCACTAGAGATGGTCCTTGATGCCACCTGGTACGAGCAGACAGAACAGACACTGAGCGCACGAAGGCGTCTGCACAGCACGGTCAGAGTGTGACGTGGACGCTGGTGTGTTGGCTGAGTAGCACTTTTTTGGAGGTAGCTTAAAAAGGATGATAAAGTGGTGGAAGTGGACGGTAGGTGTACTTAATGTGCGGTAAAAGCCAAGCGGCAGCTTTTGCTGCTGCTCGTGGACCGAGGTAGTATCATGGTCTCGCTGAATACCGGCGTGAAGTAAAGGCATCTTGTGGTTCTGCGTTTCGTTCGGTAAATGAGGTAACCGTAGGACCCCTCTACCTTCCCCCTCCCCTTCCTCATCCTCTCTCCCATCTCCCAATATCCTTAAAGCCTGGCAACGCACCTGCAGCTCCTCCGGGGTTGCTGGTGTACGTGGGGGACGTTAATCAGTTACCATCAGGTGAGCCGCTTGCTCGTTTGTCCCCTGTACCGTCTTGTGCTTCTGCGTATTGTTCGGTGAGTGAGGTAACCAGGGGCTGTCTCCCCCCTTCTCTCTTTCTATTCCCCTTTCCCCAAATATCCTGAAAGAGCATCGTTAATTGTTATTTGTGCCACGTGAACTCTACCTTAGTATCCACAGTACGACGACGCTAGTGGGCCCACGTTCACAATTATAGGACAGAACGAAAATTCAAAGTCAAAGTCGAAGTCAATACTATTTATTAAACAAGACCATCTCAGAGAAGAACCGGCGAGAAACTCTGGGTTCTTTTCCTTTTAGAAGCCACGTTACAATGCTAGTTACAATTTATAATAAAACAAACAAGGACAATTATAATAAAGAACACCGAGACAATTTTAAAAACATATCAGCGGCCAGGGGACTCGCCAGTGCAGATCAACAGCTGTTTCCACACATCTCATGTCCTCGATGTATTAATATATTTTATAGTAGGCCTTTTTTTTTGGGGTGGAGGGAAAATGCTTTAGGCATAACCGCTGCTGGCCGGGAGGCCACCCAATGGGCTATGTCGGACTCCGATCAGAAGGAGAAACATACTAAAAACCATCCACGTTGCTGTTGGCCCGGAGGCCATTACAGCTTCATCGGAGGAGACTTGCGAGAGCGGAGGCCTGCTGCCTCATTTTAATAAAGTTTCTTAAATATAGTGTCTGTTTGTTGCACTTTCTACTGCTTTTCTTCTTTCCTACGCCTTCATCTTCTTTTTACTTAAAAGACAACTTAGTCTAATGCTGGATATTGACTTCAGCATGGGCAGATGGTTTGGTGATCAATTTACAATTCTTTCTCTACCCAACCTTTGTAAGTTTCGGTTTTTCTTCGAGTACAATATAATATGCTTCTTTCGCGACGTCCTGCTCATTTTGAACGTCATTTTCATTTAAATTTTGCATGAAGAAGGAGAAAGAAACCAAAAATATAGAAAGCATTAATTTTAATTAAACATTTCATAAAATTCATTGAACATCTGGTTAGAGAAAAGAGAATGCATCGCATGTGTAAGAAACGCTACGCACAGTTCTGTAAATACCCCTGAACGTCTGGAACGTGGCGGGATACTTGACGGAGGCGCTATCCGTGAAGAAGTCGATCGCGTCGTCGTCCGTGCCGGCTGCGCTTGCGCTTGCCAACTCGTCCAGCACGTTCTGGAGCCCGCAACTGTTCGCCCAGTCCCTCAATCTGCTGTACAGGTTTATGTTCTTTATGTATTCAGGGCGGCGGCTTATTCTCTCAGCACGCAGCAGGGACAGAGCCTTCTTGCATTCCGGTTCATATACGTTGTAAGGGCAGGCTTCCTGCTCGTCGGTTAAAGGCTGCAAATTAATATATGTTTCGTATATTCTTTTAATGTTACACAGAATTTAAGTACACTTACACGTGAGGAAATTTCCTAAGAAGTCCAGGACAATGCTGCAATGTGGATAAGTCATTAACAAAACCTCCAGGATAGTTGGCGCTGTATAGTGTTTGTAACAGAGAAGCCACTTCATTGCTTCTGATGGCTGCGTATCATTTTTCGCACCTATAAACATTTTTGGACCACAGTACTGCGGCAGCCTCTTAAACGATATTTGGCTAAGCATCTCACCTTCAGCCAATTTACACTCATGCTCATATCCATCTTTCTCATTGTTCTCTTCCATACGCAGCCAATTTTACACAAGATACTAGTATATATAATCGAAACGGTACATTATATTTACTTGCGATGCGATTGCAGCGTGGGTATTGTTTAAATCTTCCAAGACGGCCAGAAAATCTTATGGTTATCTACAGATCCCTCGCCAATAACTAACTCGTAAAAGGTCGATCGATGACGGGCAAGAGCATCCACGGCGCGAGGTGTCCGGTGCTGGGATCATCCAAGTCGAGACAGTTATGTCGTGAAGTAGATTATCAATAGACTGTTGATTGTTGGTAGAGCCAAGCGACGGCTTTTGCTGCTCCTTCAATGGGCCGGCTCGAACGGATTGGTACCAATGCCTCGCAGAATACCGGCGTAAATATGTAATATCTTGTGTTTCCGCGTATCATTCGGTGACCGGAGGCCCTCTCCCCCTTCCCATCTCCCGCCTTATCCCATCTCCTCCCAAATACCCTTAAAGACCGGCGAAGCATCGGCAGCCCCTCTGTTCTTGCATATATACCTGGGCCACGGTAATCACTTACCATCGTGTGAGCCTCTTGTTCGTTTGCCGCATTTCCCATAAAAAAAAAAACAGTTAAACTTATGCTGCATGCGGGCGATGCTAGGAACCACGGCAGCAGACTTATTTAGTTATGTCCGCTCTTCTTAATCCACCTACCTTAACAGCCTGTAAATATTCTACTGCAGGACATAGCCCTCTCCAATATGCAGGCAGGGCTATGTCCTGCAGTAGTCCTTTTATATAGTCGCCACGCTCGGCGAGGGGATTGGGGATCGCTGCACCAGATACCTTGCACCATATACACTAAGGCCCATCATCGAACATTCGAGAAAGTGAATGATCATGCATGACACGCAGATAAGGCTTGTTGCATCATTAGTGAACCGCGTTTAAAAGTACGCCAGGCTTTCTCTTAAAGTCAGGAACGATATAGTTAAAGAGTTTTAATTAATACCCACCTGTTCTACAATGGAAAAAATGATCGAAATCAGTGCCCGATATGTACCACCGACGACGTCAGCTGTGTTGTCTAACTGTTTGCGGGCCTTTTGCGCCGCATCTTTCACGTTTAGTATTTCATTAGATTTATTATTATTGACATAGAGCAGCAAGGCTTGAGAGAATACAGACACGAAACGCTTTTGATTATCGCCAACATCATCGGGTCCAAGAGCTCTGAAATTTCATTGAATGTGAAAGGGTCGTGTACGTTTTTCAAGAGCCTATATGATTTTTTTCTATTTATAATTTTTCTAAGTCTGGATCGATAAGTCTTCTCCGTGGTAGAGCCAAGCGGCGGCTTTAGCTGCTGCTCGAATGGGCCGGCTCGACCGGATTGATACCACGGCGTCGTAGAATACCGGCGTGAAGTAGAGGCATCTTGTGCTTCTGCGTTTCGTTCGGTGAGTGAGGTAACTGGAGGCCCACATCCCCTCCCATCTCCCAAATATCCTTAAAGACCGGCAACGCACCTGCAGCATCTATGGTATTGCAGATAGATGTACGTCTGCCGTATTTTCCATAAAAAAAAATTGAGCAAAGAGTGTTGGCATTTTGAGAATCATTTGGATATTCAACAAGTAACAATTTTGCAAAAAGGACGGCACACACAAAGCTCTCCTTGGATAGATAACTGTTGCATTGATAGACACAAATCTGCTGTAACTATGAGATTCCGTTCTGGACGCATTCCATCGAACAAATTCGAATACTTAATGCGCAAAGCGGAACCCAACTGTGGTGTAATTGTTGACGTATTCCATGTGTTGATAGAGTGTGCCCAAAATCAGATCACAAGAAGTACTATTGTTCTTTTGGTTATTCAATATTATATATACACATATATATATATATATATATATATATATATATATGTTTGAACACAAAGCATTCATTAAGTTACTTTTTAATTATTTTTCTTATTCTTTAAATTTTAAATTTTTTCTGGTAATTCTGTACTAATATCTAGACTTTTAGCTGTTTTTATAAGAAATTGTTATTGTTAATCAACTTGGGAGAAGACACTGACCTCTGTAATACAGGTACTTAACCTAGCGCAGATGTCAGGGAATTCATACTTTGTGGTCCAAATTCTAAACTAACGCCCGTAATAGATTGTTTTACATTATTCGAATAACTAACAATAGTACACCAGATGTTTACTTTTAAGCTTACAGAAGCTTATAGACAAAGAAGGATACAGGTAGCAGACACCTCTGAGAATTAAGATGGAATGCCTACGGCCCGTATTTATACTCACTATATATAAACAGACAAGTGGGTAGTACTCCGCCCAGACAGGTTGTTGTCAAGAAAAGGAGGTCTAGCGATAGAAGGAAGACAAAGATTACATGCTCATCAATACATACAGACTCTGATAGTAGTCGTGGGCATTTTGCTCGAGAACATCGGCGGCGCGCCACCTCGTATTGAGGTCAGTGGACACCACGTGGCATTGGCCGCGACACAGCTTCAAAATGGTAGCACCAAGAAGCAGGCCAAAGAACCTGGAATTGAACACTTGTTTTAATAAAAAATGATTTTCTTTTTATGGGACCGGCGGCCAACGAGCAAGCGTTTCACCTGATGGTAAGTGATTACCCACGTACATCTACAACACCAGATATGCTGAAGATATCTATCTCCCAAATACCCTTAAAGGCCGACATGCATTGTCGGCCTCTGCGTATCGTTCGGTGAGTGTGGTAACCGCTGGCCCACTCCCCCTCCCACTCCCCACCCCCATTCTCCTCCTCGTCCTGCCTCCCATCTCCCAAATACCGTGGGCGACGATAGTCGCTTACCATCAAGTGTACTACAATTTATTATATTATATTTAAGCGCCAATAGCCTAACGGTCAGGGCGCGGTTCGAGCCCGCCATTAAAAAAAAAACTATATGCCCTACACCGCAGCGTTGGGCTTTTTGATCGAGAGATCGAGAGGTTTAAGACTGAAGTTCGGAGGTTGCACTATGCCGGTGTTTAATTTTTACTTTCTTTGCTGGTGGAATATGTCTAACAGCTTACTAACTACAAACTGATGATTATGATGCTAATTAATTAAATTAATTAATTAAATTAAAACGAATTAGATTTTATTAAAAAAAAAATACCTCTTTGACAGCATTCTAGGCGGTTTGCGAGTAGACTGTAATAAAATCAAATACGTGCTCGATCATAGCTTTATGGATATTTTATTTAATAACCATAGAGGTTGGTGTTAAATACTAAATGATTATATGGATATGGCAAATAAGCTTTTCGCTGTTTTTTTTAATAATTCTAAAGTGAAACGGCATGAAAGGCAAGATAACAAAATGTCTGTTCACATAAAGAACTGTGTGACGAAACAAACGATTATCCATGCGATGATTGATGAAAGCGGGAGAAGCGAAAGACGTACGTCAGGACCGTAGCAAGTGGAAGAAGATTGTCTCTGCCTACCCCGTTGGGAACAAGGCGTGAATATATACATACATACATACGAAACAAACAACAAACAGGGCCGTTATTCAAATAGTATACAAAAGTACAGAACCTTCAAATGGAGTTAATAATGTTCTTCATTTTTAAATTACTCGACGAGCTTAACCGCGTAAATATTATTCTAGAAATAATAACAAGCATGCTCTCTATTAAAAAAAATACTATTATATAAATGTCAGGCGATGCTAATTATATTGGGAAAGCAATTTGTGTGTTGTATAAATATTAGTTGGAATTTGAATCCAGGCTTTATACAAATACGCTGACAAGTGTTCTATACGGAACCTCATTACAATGTCTCTCCGTCCGTCTGTCCTATTATTAAACGGCTGTATCTTTTGAATTCTAGAAATAATAATAAGTATGACCAGTGCAAACGAATAAATTGATAAATTTTGGGTGGAGAATACGTTTTCAAAGGAACGATATCGAAGCCTTTTCTTGAAATTGTAATGTTGTTTATCTATATTTTCATTTCGTTAAAAATATGAGTAACTTAACAATATTAACATCAGTACAGATGTTGCAGAAATTTTTGATCGATACAAGATTGCCGACTGAGCAGTAAGTGTCAATCAGTGTAGCGTTTAACCGGAGACTTATAAAACGCTGAGCGCAGACCCTTCAGTTGCCTTAACTTGAGGGCCTCCTGCTCGCGAGTCTCTATCGATGAAGCTGTAAAGGCCACTGGGCCAACAGCAGATCTACCGTGGGGGGTTTCAGTCGGTCCGGCATCTTCAATGCTGATCCCGACATAACCATTCACCGGAGACGGTGACTGGCAAGTGCGAGCACCTTTCCCCACGTTAAACTAAAAAAAAAAAAATTTGTTGCTTCACCGAAGCGCGGGCAACATTTAGACCTAGATTTTAAAATTACTTTTTATACAAAGGTTTGTATTTCAAGTCGCATTCCATTGAAATGTGTGAATGAATAGACAATTTTCATACTAATTTAATACCTAGATTACAGTCATTGGAAAAAATTTACTACATCACGACTTCTTCGTGTTTACACAACTTTTGTTAACCTGCCATATATTTTATTACTGTCCGTTTTATATACCATAAATTTTATTGATAAAATAATTATAACAGATAGCAATTTTAATAGCTTTTGGTTAGTAGTACATATAGTACCCTTTCATCATCATCATCATCATTTCAGCCTATCACAAGTCCACTGCTGAACATAGGCCTCCCCCAAAGATCTCCGCGTTCATTGTCTTTCAAAGGGTTTGATTTTTTTGTCAATGCATTTGTAACCACACTGAAGCCTTTTTCGACTAGGTGTCATGATGTAAAAGCGATCAGGTATTATTCATCAATGTTCCACAATGCAGGACACTGTCTCTACGCTTATTGAATTGCCGAGCTTTTCATCTTGTACGAACTTGTCCACGCTTATCGAGTTGTTGTGTTTTTTTAAAAGTACAACAATGATACATCCCACTATAATTTTTGGCATTCTTATAACAAGTTAATGTGACATATGGAAACGATGTATACTTCGTCTAACATTATTTGAAGATATTGACAGCGCGTACGGACATACAATAAATATAATCGAGAAACTCTCTATTCGAATGACTGTTTGGTTTTTTATGTGGTGGAGTCAAGCGGGGGCTATTGCTGGTGCTCGAATGGGCCGGCTCGACCGGGTTGGTCCCGTGACGTCATGCGTCGATGTTTCACGTCAGCTATGTGACCCTGACGCGGTTTCATTGATCTTTTCGTTCGCCATTGGACACAGGGTAAGAGAGGCCATCTTGCAGAGGGGTATTACCCCTGACAATGCAGACAAACAAATCTTTCTCAGAGGCTAATAAATTGTTTTACTCGATGCTCAGTTCCCTTTTATCTTGACCGTGACGCCTCTGATATACCAACCTCCGTCATCACACACCAAATAAGCTCTGCCGAGAAGTGGATCCAAAAGAAAATAAATGTCTAGACCCAGATAGGTCAACAGTCGTCAGAGTATTTTTTTTGACGTGCATCATATATAATTTTTGATACTTATATCTTGAAGGATAATCACTACATAAAATATGATTTATTAATATTGTTGAAGTCAGTACTATTGAAGTAAACTTAACAATTGCACCCACACCTTGAGTTTCTACTGACAGCTAATGCAGAGTTGCCTTGGTCCAAGCTTTTAAGGAAATTGTCCGAGGTGAGGCCCGTGCTGGGGAGTACAAGTGCGTGCAATTTTATTAGTGCGGCGTAAATTTATTTTATTTATTTATTAATTCTTTATTGTGTCCCTAAAAAAAGAAAGGAATACAATGGGCGGACTTAATGCCTTTTGGCATTCTCTACCAGTTAACCCTGGGTGAGAAAGAAAACATGTTGGCAGGTTCAAAATAATAATAATAAATATAAATTAAATATAAATATTAAATATATAACCCTTATAATATACTTACATACTTATAACATACATAATACACTATACATAAACAGATAATACATACATAAACAAATTAAATATAGAGAGAAAAATCTCAGATGGCATTTGCCTTCAGATAGTGACGACGGAGCAGGGTTTTGAAGGAGTTTTTGTTCGGAGCTTTCTTGATATCATCGGGGAGAGCGCTCCAGAGAAGTGTGGCTTGAACGGTAAAAGAAGAAGAAGAAAAGTAAATATAAATAAAAAAATAATCTCAAAATATTTAACAAAATTACATTTATATTAGTCGTTTTAAACCCAAATTTCACCAGAGCTTATTAAGAAGAACATGACAGGCGGTGAGCCGGCCGCCGTCTTTAAATAACACATAGGGTATCGAACTTGAGACCCTCTAACTCGGCAAACATGGCTATAAACTGATAAGCCATATCCTATTATCAATACACTGAAATAGCTCCGTGTTGCAGTGTATACTTTAGGTAGGCACCTTATGTATCACGATGCGTCCTGTCGGAAGTTTCTAGTCCCATTGTACAGGATTATTGAAAAAAAAAACCATCTACGAACTGTGTGGAGGAACACAGGAACGAACTCAGGTCTCCTGATTTTGAAGTAGATGTTCTAATCACACGACTCAGCTAAAAAAGCTTATATTGTGACCATACTACGATTGAAGAAGACAATACAAGCTTTATATATATATATAATACATTAAAAAGAAATCGTGTAAAATATGACTTTGCGGAGTGTATCGAAAAAATAAAATCCCCGTCAGCGTTGTCTATGATACAAATCATAGATGCTCTTTATGTAGAGTAATGAAAGTCTAGAGTTAATAAAAGTTTTTTTAGCACCTGATTATTGAAAAAAAAAATATCAAGCTTTAGAACCTAGTCGTTGGTAACAACAGTTGTTGAAATTATATTAACACACGCGGGAACTTCTTAATAACTCTATGCTGGGGATTGATTGATAAAACAGTAATTGATAAAGTTAACAAGTGTTACCACTATTTATGTCCTCAAGTGTACGTTTCAAAATTCTGACGCTTCTATCGGTAACTAAATCAGAGCACTAATGCAGGCGCTTCGAGTCTGTAATTATATAATTTACAATTTTTGAAATTCCTTCGTAAATTACTTTAAAATAATATTACACGGTCTCTATGACTTTCGTTATGGTTTTTGTATTACCAAAATGAAGTAAAAAATTTGCTCTTTGGCAAAATAAAAGCAGCAGCTTATAGAGGTCCCGGCGCTGGCTGAAGTTTCTGGAGTTTTGCGAGGGTTTGAAACCGGGAAGAGTCGCCACGATTCCCCGATAGTGGTTGGTTCGTTTGGTGGACTTCACGTGTGTGGATTTGTTTCCATTTATTCTGAGATACCAATGCTCTTTTGTTTTTCCTTTTTTACTCGATTATTATTAACTTGATCTGTATGTACTTGTGTATGAATTTAATCATAATAATAACCACTTCCACACACGTTTTGGACGTGGTACAGCCAAGCGGCGGCTTTGACTGCTGCTCGAATGGACCGGCTCGACGGGGTTGGTACCGCGGCTTCGCAGAATATCGGCGTGAAGTATAGACATCTTGTGCTTCTGCGTTTCGTTCGGCGAGTAAGGTAACCGAAGGCGCTCTCCACCCCTCCCACCCCTTGCCATCCCCCTTCTCATCCTCCCTCCCATCTCCCAAATAACCTTAAAGATGCTACTATGCTATGTACGTGGCCGACGGTTATCACTTACTTAGGTGAGGCGCCTGATCGTTTGCCCCCTTTCCCATGAAAAAAAAAACACCGGATACGGGCAAAGACTAAAGACGAGTGTGTTATTCTATGACTGCAGTTGACAATTGCTGCTTGTATAGTGTAAAGTTGTCGCTGTGAAAGATGTCGGACAGGAAGCCACATCGTCGCCGTGTATGTCAGGACCGACGGTTTAATGGGTAGTTACGTTAAACACGTGACCTCGACAATGTACAACGAAAAACTTTTAAAACCTCAAGATAGAGACAATGGACATGCCATTACACACGAGTTACGCTGTCGAACGATCTCAGCGTAATGGAACTAACCTACTTTAGTTTGAGTGTTGTAATTTTAAAGATAGAGCCAAAATAATAAACGCTCCTGATGTTAAGTGATTGCTGTTCTATCACCACGAGCATCATCTTCATCGTTACGATCATATCCATTCGCGAAGAATCGAGGGGAATCTGTCGTGTCAAGTCTCCTAGCTGTATAGGTTGTCACCCCTGAAGAATATCATCATCATTTCAGCCTATTATAAGTCCACTGCTAAACATACGCCTCCCGTAAAGATTGCCATAAAGCTCGGTCCTGAGCCACCTGCATCTATCGACTTACCGCAACACTACGCAGGTGGTCACTCCATCTTGTGGGGGGGTCGTCCTACACTGCGTTTGCCTGTACGTGGCTGCCACTCGAGAACCTTTATTACCCAACGGTTGGGATTTCTGCGAGCTATGTGGCCGGCCCATTGACACTTCAGCTTGCTGATCCTAAAGGATATGTCGGTTACCCTGGTTCTGCTGCGGATATCATCGTTGCAGACTCTATTACGCAGAGAAACACCGAGCATAGCCCTTTCCATAGCGCGCTGAGCAACTTTGAGCTTCCTCATACGGCCTGCAGTGAAGGACCAAGTCTCGGATCCGTATGTCATCACTGGCAACACGCACTGTTTGTATACTTTGGTCTTGAGGCTTTGTGGTATACACGAAGAGAAGATATTACGTAGAATATGACGCAATTTATTTCCCAGTAATTTTATCTCCGGTAACCAACATTCCGCATATGGAATACAGCAGCCTTAACCTGATATATCCACAACATGTTTGACAAACTTAAACATTTTAATAAGTTGCACCTGGCCACTAACATAACCCAAAGCTGAACACGGTGGCTTAGGCCTCCACCAAAGATTGCCACATGGCATTACCTTCGCTATCCACCTTTTCCCCCAATGTGCAGCAACACCGTGCAGGTCGTCACTCCATCTCGTGGAAGACGTAAGGCTCGTCCCCTTCCGTCTTCCCCTGCGTTTGTCACTACTGTTAAAAGCAGCTACCTGCTGCTTAACTACGCTTTTTCTCTTCAAAGCTCACGTCGACGCAGAACTTATAGAGCGACAAATGTGTAATGCTATTATATTTTGTTTTTAAGTTCTTTTTCTGAATATGATCAAGTTGTGTAAATAGTTATGTATTTATCTAAGTAAGACACGGCGTATCCGCTAACGAATTCTCGAAGTGCAGCGAAGTGTACCGGAGAGATTTTATTAATTATCAATACAAATCCCCGGATAGAGGCGCCGCAAGGGTGGTCATAAACCATGGGTAATAATCAGTATAATCACGTAATGCGGCGGTGCATTTATAATCCGACATATTTGATGTGCGAGCACCCCCAAAGTGGGGACGGATTTGGGTGGGATTTTCTTTTTTGTTTCTTTTTTTCATAAAAGATGTAATTTTTCTAATGAAATCAGTGAACGTTGAACTGATCGTGGATTATCTAGTTGATTTCAATCATGGTTTTAGAAGAAATTGGTTAGTAAACTGTAAAGAAGTTAAAATTTTCTTCTTAGTTTTTGTCTTAAACTGCCATTTTTAAAAATCAGCTTCCATAAGGAAAATTTAAGTAATGTTCTCGTTTGGTCTGCGGGATGGCGTTCTTGTCTGTAATCAACTAGTTAATTAATTATTCGCGAATTTTTTAAAATGGTTAATTTTCCAACAGATAAAAACGCCATCCTTGACAAATTCCAAGACTTTTCTCTTATCAACTCATCCGACACCCGCGCAAAAGTACACGCCATTACTAACATAAATAAAGTAGTAAATATGCAACAACAGTAACCCTCTAGTGTCATAAGTCCTGATATGACTATTGACAACGGAATTTCAATTGTTTTAAGACACGTGAGAAGTTATAACGATCTGAACGTCAACACACAAAACGGACAACAGAGGTGAGACTCATTTTAATATTACTTTTAATTCGACATTTTGTGTTTTGTGAGGTAAATAAATGTTAAACTCTTGAGATAATTTCTTTTTTAATTTTCCCCTCCTAAAAACGCTTTCCTCTCTGTAGGCGGCAGGATTTTCTTCTGAATCGTGAAGGTCTTAAATAAATTGCACATGTCATGAGTACGGACAAGTGCATGTATGTGACTCGGGAAAATTATATTTTGTCCTGTGCGGCATTCCCGCTTATCTTCTGCGCCACTGAACGGACGAAACTATATATTTGACCACGACCACGGGTGCTGTAAAGCTATCGACACGTCGGGAATAGAAAAACATAATTAAACGCGATAAAATCCGTAAATAATAGTTTCATTTCAAATGTGTAAAGTTCGCGTAAATACAAGAAATCTTTACATTTTTTTTTGGGTTCATCATCTTCAGTTTGAAATCTAATAAAATGTAATAAATGAAAACGAAAACGAGTCCGGCTCTGTGTCATATCGCAATGTTTGCTTACAAGCAATTTCCCTAATGCACCGTCTGCGGGCAATAACTGCGTTCAATTTTTTCAATGCATTGTGCACGACGCGCGGCCATTTTCCGAATCAGCGCCATCTATTAAATATACATGAGTTTGGTATTTTAAGCCGTCTGATCTGTCAGTGTTATTGGACGGTTGTAATCGGGAGGTCGCTATCATAACGATTCTGATGTTTTTAATTATAATCGACAAGGTACGCATTAACTTTAGGAACTCTAGTAAATCTGGAAGCATGTATATAAGCCCTCACACCTATTACTCTTAAGGGTACGCAGCGATAATGGATTTCAATTTGGCACATATCAGCGGAGCCAAACGGGCTTCCGCAACCCGTTTTTCTCATCTGTGGTAGATAGGAGAACGCGTGGCGTTTGCTCCTATAGATTTCCAAAAGGTATTCAAGAAATTTCTCATAGTCGAGGAGCTAAGCATAAAAATACATAAAGAAAAATAAAGTCCTGCCTCCATATTGCATAACCACCAAACAATTTCTTGATCCGATCTAACGGAACATAAATCTGACCAAACGCGTAGGCGGATGACGTATTGCTTATTATCCTTGCACGGGTTCGATTCCATGTTTATAGATGGGAATTATTACGGCACCCAGTAATTGCGAACGTACGCTCATAAATCAATTTGTACGCTTTTCACTTACTGTATAAAGCTATAATACTGTATATAGATATGTAATTAAACATTCCACCCCTATCTACGGTAACCCAAGCCGAGGGCTCGCACCTCCTCGAGGTCCCTTCCCTTGGGTTGCAGCGAGCCTCTCTCTGTTTGTTGCGAATCCCTCCTTTCGTTAACAGCGGTCAGAGCAGAGACAGCATCTGTAGCGTCGTTTCTGTTCGTCTCGTCTCTCGTCTGCTCGCGTGTCACTTCCGCCGAAGATCGCTCCGCTCGTCCAATAGCTTATCGCTTCCCTGTTGGGTTTTACTCCGTTAGCAGTTATGAATGAACGAAGCAATATGTTTTATTATATACACCACAAAAAAATGTACAGAAAACCTTTAAAAAAAGGTAAAGGACCACTACTTAGCTTCGTACTAATGGAATATATATTGTATATTTACGAATGTGTATGCATGTATGTATAAGTATATAAATATATATATTTATTTATTTAAATATATCTATGTATATTATTATCTTATTTATTTATTGGTATACATAGTATTTATTAGTGATGTGCGCACTAAGTTTGCCATTTCAATAAAATTTCCTGTTAGGGTCTGCTGGAAGAAATTTCAACGTATGGAATAAGCAGTACCCTTGTACTAATACTATGTTTTAATGTTTTTATGCCTTTTTGTGTGTACATAAACAAATTAAAAAAAAAAGTACATTAGGAGGTACAGCGTGGCGGACTTATCGCTACATAGAAATCTCTTCCAGACGACCAAAGGCGCAGAAAAACAAAACTACACTTATTCCTGGTCAGTGTGACAGTGACAGGAAGGTTAGAAAAGGAATAATAAAAAGTACTAGGGACTCTCGAAAGCATCACACCATACCGTTGCCAAAATAGAAGAGATTTTTTTTATGAGAAAGCGGGTAAATCAGCTAGCGGTAGCTCACCTGATGGTAAGTGATTACCGACGCCCTTTGTACCTGGTAGGCCGCTAGAATGGCCCGGCTCGACCGGGGTAGTATCACTACCTCGCAGAATACCGACGAGAAGTAGAGGAATCTTGTGCTTCTGCGATTCTTTCGGTGAGTGTGGTAAGCTGAGGTCCACCCCCGCATCCTTCCATCCATCCCCGAAACATCATTTAAGGGCGGCAACGCACCTGCAGATCTTCTGGTGTTGTACGTGAGCGAGGGCAATCTCTTACAATCAGGTAAGCCGCTTGCTCATTTGTCCCTCTTCACAATAAAAACAAAACTTAACCCTTAATGTGTCTTGACAATAGAAATTATATTGTTTAATATGATATGAGTTCTTGATGATGGATTTTAGCAAATGGCAACGGTCTTATTTATCGTAACAAGATATACGAGATTAGCAACACTGAAGTTTCCTAAATATCAACAAAATCGGCACGTGTCTGCTAACCGCCATTTTGTCTCGGTTCACATCCGGCGGTGTAAAAATGGCGGGTTTTACCGCGTTTTTTTTATCGGAAAGATGATAAATCGTCCCGCCAATACTTCCGCTTGTAATGGGGGGAACGGAGATTGATGTTTTGGGGAATTTATCCTCCACTTAAGCCGTTTGCTTACTTTTAAAACGTTAAAATATTTTTTTTTCGACTTTAATATTATACACTGTCTAGGAACCCTAATAGCTCACAGAGAGTACATTTTAAATGAACTATTATTTACGGATTTTATCGCGTTTAATTTTGTTTTTATATTCAAGACGTTTCGATTGGTTTACAGCAGCCGTGGTCACGGGGGAACCGAGGTGTTAGACGTCCAGATGTCATAGTTAACTCGGGCTTCCTTTTTAATTATGACATTTTGGTCCGATCTACGCAGACGTTATCCGTACGTAATACGTTAAGTAATAGTTAATTTCAAATGTCTAGTAGTGTTCGCGTAAATACAAGAAATCATTATGTTAGAGTGTACATTATTAGAATATTAGATTATTTAATAATTATAGTACGATTACAACGATTTGTTGTGAAAAAGAAATTATGAACAAATGGACGGAGTTTCTTTGGCCTGTTCCTTTTCCGTCAGAGGAATCATATTACGAAACGGAAATGATGAAATTTATGGTTTTTAAGATGATGATAAATGATTAAGTATTATAATTATTCCTTCCTTAAAGGCCGGCAGCGCATCTGTAGCTCCTCTGGTGTTGTGGATATTTGTGGGCGTCGGTGATCATTTACCATCAGTTGAGCCGCATGCTCGTTTGCCCCCCGACTGTCTCAGAGAGAGAGATTGAAGAACGATCCGTATAACGCTCTCCCACTTCCTCCTCTTTATCATTATTACGGTCTATCACAAGTCCACTGCTGACTGCTTTGTCAGAAAGCATGATCGTCGTAACGGTTCTTCCAGGTGGTAGACTTCTTCTCTGTCCAGGAGCCGTCAGGGTTGGCACCACCCTCTTACCCAGCTCTTCTGTTTTTATATACAGAAGAGCTGATATATTAGTTTTTATATATAATCCCTGTTTAGGTATAGAAAACCAGTAGTAGTTACAGGCTATGAGGCATTCCATCTTAACCCCTCAGGGATGATAACGCATCTGTAACCTTCTTCGATTGAAATTGTTTGCAAGTATCTATCGGGCTCGAGTATTCAGTTTTTTTTTAATTTTTTTTATGGGATGGGTGGCCAACGAGCAAGCGGTTCACCTGATGGTAAGGGATTACCGTCGCCCGCGTACATCTGCAACACCAGAGGTACTGCAGATGCGTTGCCGACTGTTAGGGGTATTTAAGTGATGGAAGGGAGGGGGACGGCGAGGGGGAGCGGGCCTCCGGATACCTCACTCACTTACATCAGACTCATGACGCTTACCATCAGATGGACAACTAGCTCGTTGTTGTTCACCCCTATCCAATAAAAGATAACGTTTACTTGGACGAGATAGTCATTAGACAATCTTTCTTCTGCTACGGTCCTTGTTCGTTAAAACTACGTCCGTTACATTAGTTCTGCTACGTACATCAACGTTGCAGTTTATTTGTCTATCTATCACTCTTTGAGCTCTCCTAATCACACGGTTGCGTAGTTCATCATTAATTCAATGTTTCTGTTTTATGATTTAGACGTACATTCGTCGAGAAAATTTAAATATATAGTTTCCCGAACGCTATCCAGCCATGATGAATTTATCGATTAACTTTTTTAAGCGTGGTAGAGCCAAGCGGCGGCTTTAGCTGCTGCTCGAATGGGCCGGCTCGACCCGATTGGTACCACGGCCTCGCAGAATACCGGCCTCAAGTAGAGGCAGCTTATGCTTCTGCGTTTCGTTCGGTGAGTGAGGTACCCGGAGGCCCACACCCCCTCCCTATTCCCCTCCTCCTCCCTCCCATCTCCCAAATATCCTTAAAGACCGGCAACGCACCTGCAGCATCTATAGTGTTGCAGATGTACGTGGGCGACGGTAATCACTTACCATCGCCGTCTCTTCCATAAAAAAAAAAAAACTTTTTGGTCAAAGTTGTCCTAATCGGACCAATTGTCACAGGATACTTATGATAATTTCATACACGACATTCACAACAAAACGCGTGAATATATAATCCGCGATACGAAGCAGCGGGAGGAGGGCACTACAACTCGTTGGCTATGTTCAAGCTCGGCCCCATTCTGATGCCGTCCACATGTATATTCATTGAAACTTGTATAACTTGTGTAAAGGTTGCAAGCGTAAGTAAAGATATCGAAGGTGAAATCGAAAGTTTTATTTACCTTCGCTTTCCAACCAGTGTCGACGGGACACGCGTGTTAAACATTTCTACTTCCTCCCATGAGAGAGAACAATGTTGCTAATTTTCAATAGCTTCCAATTCGTCATTTTCATTGCTCTCGCTGACAGCTAACAATAAAATATATTTTTAATTAATTTATTCTTTAACGTAAAGGTAGAAGATTGAAATTGCTTTAAATAAGTTTACACACTGCAGCGCGAATGGGTCGGCTCGACCGTGGAAGAACCACGCTCTTACAGAATACCAGCGTAAATTAGCAGCATTATACTACTGTGTGTTTCGTACGGTGAGTGATTGAACCGGAAACTCTTTCCGAGTGGGATCTCTATGCTTCGTTACCAATAAACCACTCATCTGCAGAAGACAATAGATGTAGTTGTCTATGGGCCGAAACGACCGCATACCGTCAGATTAGTCGGTGTACCTCTTTTGTCATCCCTATTTTTGCCGAATTAAACATCTGAATACTTTTTAAACGTTATATAAAAATATACAATCATCCATATTTTTCGAATTTAAACTAGTGTATAGGTAAATTAATAAAAGATAAGTTATTTTTCAAAAGCAAACCCTCTGCTATTAGCAATAAAGTTGCAATTAGCGTGTGATGAATTATAAAATAATATAAAATAACGAATGCAATCGAAAACAATAGGATCCATTTGGCGGCACGCGGCGCCACGCTCCCGCCACGCGACAAAATGGCGGACGACTTTTGACAGTCATTAGAATGTTTTGTGTTGATTAGATTAATGTGCGGTCTTTTTCGGTTTCCAAAAGTTAAATAATATTCGCCGGAAGTTTTTGGGTTCGTCGGGAAATCATTTTTTCGTCGTTGCGTCCAGCATATTGCGCGAATGTTTCCGCTATGGATGAATGGCTGGCTAATTGTCATTGTTGTATTTTTATTAGATGTAAGAAAGAAGCATTAAATATTTTTATTAATTCTTTAGCGAGCATATGTGGTCTGTCAAATGTAATGTAATGGTTGGGGCTGTACAGAATACGATCGCGGACTGCAGAATGCCGGGATTAAAAAAAATAATTAGACAAGATAAATACCGTAAATAATAGTTTCATTTCAAATGTGTAGTGTTCGCGTGAATACAAGAAATCGTTATTTTTTTTCTTACTATTAGATATTAAACATTATTACTTCAGCTCGTGAACAGCTGCAATCAACTGCTGCAATGCCGGGCAAACGGATTGGCGCAATAGCAAACTCTCGCACTTGTGCAACACAAGTCTTTAGGATTTAGGTTCGCTAAATTTGAATGGATATTCCGATATCATTCGGTCGTCGGAGCTTTAGTTAACGAGTGTTCCTACAACCATCCATAAAGGCACGCAACGCACCTGCAGCTCCTCAGTCGTTGTGTACACTTAACATTAGTTGAACCTCTTGCTCGTTAGCCCCTTTCTCCTAAAAAAAAAACTATGTCTTCTGTCATTATTTTCAATACTATAGAGTGAAAGTTCTACCGACTGATATAGTTACAGGATTAATCAAATGCCGGCTGGTAACGGTTGCGTGTCCCATATCTCTACACATGTATGGTGAAACTCCCAGAGGGACGTTAACTATTGGCTCGTCAAATATGGCAGTCACCGTATCGCCAGCTGGTCGACGGTTATATTTTTTTTAATAAAACATTTTTTTACTATACAGGGTTATTTAAAAATATAATCTCTCTCTCTAATACATTAGCATACAAGAGAATACCTATAGAGTTTCTTTCGCTGCTTTCTTCTCCATTAGAGGAACCTCCCCACGAAAGGGTGGTAGATTAAAAACAAAATACGTTCGTCAAGTAAAGTGTATGTTTCTTATTTAGAAGAAATGGTTTTATTTGAATTAAGCCTATATTAGTCCATTGCTGAACCTAGACACATATTTCTTGAAAGGTTTGCCAATAACCGCGAGACGCTGGGCAAGCGGGCTGGTGATCGCAGCTCCGGGACCCTCGCACTAGAGATGCTGCTCCTCATCACTAGCCTGAGGGATTTAGGTTCGGCCAATTTGGACGAATGCTGTGCCAGAAGTGTGGGTTACGGAGGCCTGTTTGACTGCATTGAATCGTTCTATTGGAAATCTGTAATTTGGCACTCTCCTATAATCACAAGCGTGAGTTATTATATATTTCAGTCATTTAATATGAATAAACATCAAAAAGTGCCAATAGTAAAGTAGTAAAGCATCAATAGATATAAATCAAATCGATTACTTTTTTATCTGTGAACTGGAAGATGTCAATATAAATATTAGTGGCATCAGAAGAATTAAAAGTATGCATATTATTCACAAGCGGCCCATAGTCGCACCCTTGGGGTACACCCCACGCATTAAAACGTCGGTTTTAATCAAAAAATATAGTAGGTGTGAAATCCAAACAACTGGGGGACTAAACTTTCCCATATCGATAATGAACCAACAGAAAATATAACAAAAACCATCGCTTTTTGTACTTTCACGATGCACGTTTTAATCAGTGGACAATCACGGAAATTGTTTGTGTCAATAATTATACACCGGGAATACTTGATTCCGTCGGCCGATACTGTGACTTGCAGTGATTGCGTTTTGTTAGCTAAAGGTGTATAAATATAGATTTACTTATGCTCGATAAATTATATACACGGTTAGATCAGGAATTTACGTATTAAGGTAGAGATAAATACAAAAGATAGATATAGAGTTTATTTTATGTGATCCGGATTTAATACAGACGGTAGGAGCTCCTTCTGTGTCTGAGAGCCGCCTTGGTAAGCACCGCCCTACTTATTACGGTTTGAAAGACATAGAGAGCCAGTATAATTACTCTCTCTACTAGGAGTAATTATACTAATAGGCTGTGAGACCGTTCCGTCTTGGTCTTCAGGAGTCTGACGACGCAACCTTCCTTGATTTAAGTTGTACTTGTAGCTTCAGTAGCCATTTACCATCAGGTTTGAAACCTCTTTTTCACCTCAATCCAATAAAAAAATAAGATTCATAACATTTTGAATTAGGTCGCATTTCAACGTGTCAAGCATTCTTTCTAATTGAAATATATTTTAATATTTCAATATATTCTTCTAGCGTAGGTAGAATCGACCCCTGGTACCAGGGGTGTTCAGGGCGCTCGCTTAAATATCAGCACCACCGAGATTGTTAATTGTAATTTTAAATGCTCAATTTATTACTTGCTCAGCGGTGAAGGCAAACACTGTGATGGAAGCTCGAATGTTTGGGAAATAATAAAGAAAGCGAGAACCTGTGTAGTCCCACCTACTGAAGCAACCCTTCCCGGCTCAAAAACCCTCTCAGATATTAAGCAGGTCTTTGCTCAATAATGGATCATTTTACACACTACTTTAGATTACTTTACTTTTACGCGCGAAAGACGAAATAACTACAGACAAGACACAACAATATTTCTCCACGCCACGGGTTGACTGGCAGTGAATGCCAAAAATAACTTGGTTACACTTTTTATTGAGGTTTTAATAAAGTTTCATTAAACAGATAAATAAGTTTCATAATGTAGATGACTTCTTTGTTATCTTGGAACATTATTGAGCAAAGGTCTCGCTCTATCCGAGTGCTCACACCATAGCCACCGCCAGTCACCGCTCTAGATAGCATAGATCTGACATTGGAGATGTTTATACCACTATCTACAGTATTTGTGATTTCGTTCTGGCATTTCCTTTAGCCGAATTTCACGCAGGCACATTGTGAGACGTGATCTCCGATTATTTTAAGTTATCGCCATCCATTCATATCATACATTCCGTCATTCATATATCGTCACAGGAGTTACTCTGTCTATTCTATCCATCACAACTTTATTGTTGTATGGATTAAAACGTCACCGAACTTTTGCTTAGACAAAAAGTCCTAGTCATTAAACCATTGAATCTTGTATACTTAATGCGCAAAGCGCCATCACACAATTGCACTGTCTGTGGCGTGTTTGATGATGTTCACCATGTACTGATGGAATGTGCCGAAAATCAGAATACAAGGAGACCTTTTATTCACTTGATTTCGGAACTGGGCGATTGTAATATTATTATGGCGAAGCTCTTGTCAGACGTAGCTGCATTGTTATATAGACTGGTTACTTCTAGGCAGTAAGTAATTAATGTATAAAACTTACTTGGCGACATAATCGCATATGTGATTAGGCCTCTTAATAAAGACAAAAAAAAACATTGAATCTTAAGCGTTATTGTTCGTCAGTACACTAATATTATAATATCTATTACACATTACAAGTTCAATGCCTCTAATTCCTCAGTGTTGCTACTTGATAATGAAGTGTAATTGAATGGAGTGGCCGACACTGCGGGACAAAGGGAGCAATGAGCCGCGCTAAGCTACCGGCGACAGCTCTGCAGTGTACGCGGCGCCCATATGCCGCGATGTGTTGGTGCGTTTGTGTACAGCTGCTTCGAGCACTTGATACTTGCCTGGTAGCTCTTTTTTTTTTTGGGGAAAGGCGGCAAACGAGCAAGCGGTTCACACATCTGCAGCAACAGAGGTTCTGCGGGAGTGTTGCCGGCCTTTAAGGTTATTTGGGAGATGGGAGGAAGGATGAGGAAGGGGAAGAGTAGGGGGAGTAAGTTCCGGGTACCTCACTCACCGAACGAAACGCAGAAGCACAACATGCCTATACTTCACTCCGGTATTTTGCGAGGTCGTGATACCAATCCAGTCAAAGAACAGATGCATGAGTTTTATTTTTACACAGTAATACAAAAACAAATATACCCCTAATATCAATATATAGAAAATTATATTGAACACGCAACTTTTATAAAGTAACATCAATATGCATTATTTTTATAGAGACCTACACAAAGGAATGATGTGATAATGATATGTCCTTGAAAAATTGTTTTATTATTTCTCTGGCAAACCGTACGATGTTCACCTTCGTTGCCTAGTACGCTGTAAACTTTGCATTTAAATTTGTTTTTAACCTTTTAAAATGAAACTGCTATTTGAGGATCTTATCTTGTTTAATTTTAGTTTCTTATATATAAGTCGGTGCGAGTGCTGTTCGCGTGAATACAAGAAATCGTTGTAGTTAACCATATCGCCGACACTGTGATTCGAACCAGAATCACTCGCGTACCTAACTACGAAAATTGACAGAGAGAAATAGATTTGTAAACAAAATAGTGTATTTACATACATACAAGTATTTACATTCCATCGCCCGAGCCACGCGGGTTTGCTTGCTGTCTCCACTGCGCGCAGGTTACGTTGTCATTCGAAAAACGAGACGAGACGTTCCCTATACAGCCCAAAAAAAAATTCAAAAATTTGTAAAAGTAAAGTAGCAGCTTGTAAATGCCAACTGCTGGGCATAGTCCTTCTTCTCAAATACCTGAGAGGGTTCTCGAGTCGGGAATGGCCTATCAAGCTGCGTGCTATTATTTCTCAAATATGCAGCTTTCCTCATGATCTTTTCCTTCACCGCCGACCACGTGGATTCATCATCATCATCCATCATTTCAG
Source organism: Bhutanitis thaidina (assembly GCA_029286595.1). Lineage (NCBI taxonomy): Eukaryota > Metazoa > Arthropoda > Insecta > Lepidoptera > Papilionidae > Bhutanitis > Bhutanitis thaidina. The sequence continues at coordinate 838,870 of JAGSMS010000043.1, read as the reverse complement.
CCTATCAGAAGTCCACTGCTGAACATAGGCCTCCCTCAAAGATTGCCACGAAGCTCGGTCCTGAGCCACCTGCATCCATCGACTTCCCGCGACATGTGGATTAGCACAAAAAATTGCTATTAACAGTTTTAGCGGCCACCGGATATCGAACCGTGGTCTTACACGCCCTTTTAAACTAAAGTAAGCGCCCTGACCCACTACGCTAGCACAGTTGTAAAAAAAGCAAGTATCAAAATCATTTAATCGCTCTACACCGCGCTCCCGTCCCGCAAGATAGAGGCATAGGGTTGTATGACAGACAACTCAAAGGAAAATATCCTCTATGCATGTGAATATTAATTATTAATATAATTCACTAAATATGGTATGCCCTTTGTGTCTATGTTCGTGTTGTGCATTTTGCATATTTTTATTAAATCATTAAATAATGAAAGCTCATGCAAAACATGTGAGAGGGGACTTCATTTATATTCACGGGCTTTTTTTTTAATTTTTTTGTTAGAGTAATTCAGATGTAAACAGCCAATAAACTGTTCGTGTAACAAAGATTTTAAATTAATGTTTCATTTTAATGTTGTTACAATTATATGACGCTATGTTTAGCTACAAATGATAGGGTGGAACCTGGGTTCGAACCCCAGTAGCACACACCACTAAAATGTTTAATAGCAATTTTAAGTGCTGCACTTACCACGTGCTCGTTGCTGAAGAAAAACAACGCGACGAAACCTGCTAGGATAAGTAAAGGACGCCAACCCGAACTGGAGCGGCGTGGCGGGCCCTTCTTTTTCCCAAGGAAGCCTTTTCCCAGCAGTACTTCCAGGGTGCTACTTCACTAGTATCTGTATGGACTACAAATGATTGTCTGGTGTGTGTCCATGTGCAACTTATGTATATAAACTGCCCCCGGGACTCAGGTGGAATTCCCACAGTGGAAAGGAAAGTTATTTTTTAAAAAAAATAAAGAAAATTTCGAAAGATTCCATATCATAATCAGTTCAACACGTTGCAACAATAGAAGTTCCATATTATAATTCGTGTTAAGGATTACTTACCGTCGCATGCTACGGTTCCGATGACACGATTTAGAGTTGTCTAATGCTTTGCAATTATTACAGAACCCGTTGCCGGTCCCCAATGTGAACCTCACCTGCGTCAACAAAAGTATCATAAAAAAAAATCTCTCGCGAAAACATTAGCCGGCTAACGACAATCGCTGTGTTATAATTGAGACTAATGATTGAACCGAACCCAGCATCGTCTGACGGCGCGGCTGCATCGCTGGAAAGTTTGCGTACATTGATATAAACGATCCTGCCACCGGTTATATTTGAAAGTCATGCTGCCTTTCTTTTTTTCATCGTGATCTATTTAAAAAAAATAGCGTTCACACGATGCGTACATTGCCCCATAAGAGCGTAAATATGCAGCGCAGTAATTATATTGTTATCAGCTAGGGTTTGCGAGATCGAAGTTAAAATCTACCTTTTACTTCCATTTATTTTTACCACTTGCAATGGGTGCAGAGTTTTTTCTTCTTCCACGGATCTTCCTGACTGTAACCAATCCACTCTCTTTTCCTCTTTCTTTCCTCCCTGATCGTCCTCATCCACTTACTTAAGAAATCACCAGTGGACTGTCTCTAGCGGGTTCCAGTGCTCTTTATATTGTCGCGAATTTCGATAGACTTTTTGTTTTCGATTATTCCAGAATATTCCCTAAACGATATTTATTTTTTATTAAAGTAAATAAGCTTATATTTCAACCAGTGTACAGCCACACTTATTTACCTATCAAAGAGTTTCTTTAACATAGACTGGTAATTTATAAAACATTATATCTTTTGTCTTGTCATTCGAAGACGTAAGAGTTGAATTATTACCAAGAACAAGTACTGGCTGTATGGACTAAAGTCCTTTGCCTTTCCCATTAGGGATCAATTAATATCATCATCGTAAGAGTTGACAAGAAGTTATCGGGCATTGGTTACGATATTGTTTATAACTGTGTAACTGTGTGTAAACGACCTATCAGTCCCACCTGATGGTAAATAGCTGTTGCAGAACGCCTTCAAACATCTTCAATCGAAGGCGGTTATAGATGCGTTGCCGACTTACAAATTAAAAAAAAACAATTAAAAACATTCTGAGATCATATTCTAGATCGCTTCCATGTTAAATTTGAGTATCAAATATTGGCAAAATAATAATCCGGAGGCCCATCCTTACTCCCCATCCGCATCCTCCCACCCAGTTCCCAAATGTCTTTAAAAGTGTGCGTATCTTGTGCTTATGCGTTTCGTTCGGTAAGTCCTCACTAACCGGAGGCCCACTCCACTCTCCTCTTCCCCCCTCCCGAAATAAACTAGGAGGCCGGCAACGCATCAGCAGCTCCTCTGGTGTTGCGGGAGCACGCGGGCGAATCACTTACCATCAGCTGAGCCGCTTGCACATTTGCTCTCTTCGCCCCAAAAAAAAAAATTAGTGATGTCTCCAATATCTCATACAAAATAGATTTAAAGGTTTTCTATTTACCAGAAACATTCTTAAATTCAGCTTCTTTAATACGTTTGTATTTTTTTTTCTAAACTCGTATTTAGACAAACAATTTACTGACACAATTCTTTGTACATATATACTTGTATGAATACATTTAAAAATGTATATTTGAACGGATTTAACTTTTGATGGAACCATTTTATAACCCATATGTTTTAGATTGATACTACGAGCAGCTTAACATTGATATGTGAAAGTTTGTAAGTATGTCTGTATGTCTTTCAATTATATTTAAAGCACTAAAAGGATATGAACGAAATTTGGCAAAGATGTCTGTATTAATACCATCCTATTACTTGTTATCTCAATTAGTTCCTTTGGGACAGGCGAAGCCGCGGGTAGCTCCTAGTGAATAATAACGTTGTGAACAGAGAGATTCTCGCATACTATTCCTTTTACGATGTAGGTCCTGGGCCTATATAGATATATTAACATGACTGGCCGATGGGACGTAAAGGATCGGAGTAAATTTATTTCCGCGATAAGTCGGACGCCGGCCAGGAATGTCGTCTGTCCGTACGTAATTATTTTTATTATTAGTCACCCGGGCTCGGGCTGGGAAAGCGAAAAGGATCGTCTTTGGACGGATTCTTACCTTTTTTTTTATTACGTATTTGTATTTTAGTTAGTGACGTTTCGAAATTACATTGTTTGAGTAACTGAAGATGCTTATCTGTTTTCTGTAATTTGTATTTATAAAATTACACATGGAATTGTATTGTACAATGTTTTTGTGCAGGTCTACGCGACTGATCTAAGTTCAATTCCTGTGTAGCACGAACTGTTAATGCCCATATATTCTTCTGTCAAAAACTTCTTTAACTATCAAAGAATAATCTCTTTCCGTTGACAGTTGTGGTATCGCAATCTCTGTCTACTCCATGAGAGATTACAGGTGTCGGTTTCTGTTGCTTTTGTGGACAGAGTGATTGTCTTATCCCATCACCAAAACCCATTAACCTAAACAGCTCAACACTAATTATTTCCGATCGGGAAGGATGGTGCACTTTTTTTTTACGACTGGCAACACCCGAACGCTGTATTTGCGTCGCCTAAAAACCCAAACCCCACACGGGTTCCGAAGATTTATGGCATTGAGGAGCTTGTTTTTTTTTCGACACTGCTATAAAACAGATGGTAATAAGGTTGTGTAGCGTATTCAATGAATGTAATAATTAATGATGAAATATATAAATTAATAAATACCATATTTCTTACTACCTTACTTCCCGCCCTTACTGCTTATTGTTCGACGAAGAATTAGCGGGCGTATGAAGGCAGACAATCCGAATATGCAGAACCCAAGTGATACAGACAATTGATGGGAGGCCAGTGATGACGTACGGATCCGAGACTTGGTCCTTCACTGCAGGCCGTATGAGGAAGCTCAAAGTTGCTCAGCGCGCTATGGAAAGGGCTATGCTCGGTGTTTCTCTGCGTGATAGAGTATGCAACGATGACATCCGCAGCAGAACTAAGGTAACCGACATAGCCGTATAGATCAGCAAGCTGAAGTGGCAATGGGCCGGCCACATAGCTCGCAGAACTGACAACCGTTGGGAAAAAAAGGTTCTCGAGTGGCAGCCACGTACAGGCGAACGCAGTGTAGGACGACCCCCCACAAGATGGAGTGACGACCTGCGCAGTGTTGCGGGAAGTCGATGGATGCAGGTGGCTCAGGACCGAGCTTCGTGGCAATCTTTGGGGGAGGCCTATGTTCAGCAGTGGACTTCTGACAGGCTGAAATGATGATGATGATGGGAGGCGGCATCTCTAGACAGTGGGTATCGGCTAAGCTCTATAAAAATATATCGACGTTTCCTACTGACGTAGTTCATGTGTCTATGAACACATTTACGTCTCTAATAACTATTCCAAGTGTTTATTACAAATACTAAGTATACGAATACATATCGTATTCGCTCTCTGGTGTATTCTTTAGCCACCCAGATATTTTTGTTTTATGGGTAAGGCGGCAAACGAGCAAGCGGTTCATCTGATGGTAATAAATTACCGTCGCCAACATCAGAGGTGCTGCGGGTACGTTGCCAGCCTTTAAGGGTATTTGGGAGATGGGAGGGAGGATGGGCAAGGGTAGTGGGCCAGCGTTTATCTCACTCACCGAACGAAACGCAGAAGCACAAGATTCCTCGACTTCACGCCGGTAGAACGAGATACCAACCCGGTCGAGCCAGCCCATTCGAGCAGCAGCAAAAGCCGCCGCATGGCTCAACCACGTTAAACACATGCGTAAGATGTTCAGATATAAGTCTTTCTTATCTTTATACCCTCTAATTGCTTTCTGCTGGGCAAAGGCGTCCTTTTCAAATATCTGAATGGGTTTTGAAGTCGAGGAGGGTCCGCCATGCTTCTCCAGAATTCCTCACGGTGTTTTTATTTTTACCATTGCTTTATTTTAAAGTGCCGGTGGGTTCGATCCCCGGCGCCGGCACCACTAAAACTGTTGATAGAAATTTTTATGTGCTGAATTTACCATGTCCCTCGGCTGATAATAGATATATTTCAGAATAAGTTATAAAAATAAAGTACGCTTTCAAAAATATGTATAATGTTTTGGAAAGAGTAAAAACGACTAAAGTCTTCCGTTTAACAGTAAGATGACAACCCGATACCCTACTGGCAGCGACCCTACCTTCGACGCCGGGAGTTGCGGGTTCAAGTCCCGCTGGGGTTAAACAATTCTATGATGAGTACAAATATTTGTGACCGAGTCATTGATTTTTTATCTATGCAGGTCTAACCATCTTATCAACATCTATTTACGAAAACAAAGGGAATCCTGTTTAGGGATCGAATGAGTTGTGAACCTTCTCTACTTCTCAGAGCCAAGCGGCAGATCATGCTGCTGCTCGAATGGGCCAGCTCCACCGGAGCAGCGCCACCTCGCCCAACCCAGCTACAATCTTCCAAATATCCTGCAGCTTCTCTGTGGTTGTAGATGTACGTGGGCGATGGTAATCCATCAGGTGAGCTCGTTTGCCCACTTTCGCATGAAAAAAATGTAATATGATGTTAAGTGGTAAATGCCACGTGCACCACCACCGCCCACATCCATCTGCAATCCCAGAGCAGCTGCAGGTGCGTTGCCGGCCCTTGAGGATATGAGGGGGATGAGGGAGCGACGGCAATAACTTCCTAACAGGTGTGCCGCAAGCTTGGATAACCTTTACAATAAAAAAAAAATTGAAGGAATATTCAGACATAAATACTTATGAATATTTTTTTTTCTTGAAAACAATACTAGCAATGCTATTTAACTAACATCACTAATATTCCTGTTAACCCTCCAACTAAGCATTAGAGCTTGTATTTGGAGTGGTTCACGACAATAGTCGAATGGTGGGCTCGAACCTGCGACATCAGGCTTCGCAGTCCGCACCCTAACCCATTAGGCTATTGGCGCTTAATATGTTTTGAGATTTTGTTTTTTGATCTCGGATTCGAATAGGAGACTCATTTCAGGTGTTAGGTATGTATCAGTGCGCTATTCGCTGAACCGACGCGGTGTTCAATTGGATCGCCTACGCAGTTAAACGTACCAGGAAAACAGAACTGTACAATACGGTAATAGAGATAGGGTTTATCAGATATAATAATTTGTTTGTCAGTGTATCCGTCTGTACAAACATCGGTAAAAGCAATGCATTAAGCGTATCTTTATGGGCTACCTATTGGCCATATGGCTGCGGTGGAGATAGTTTTTATGGTATTATTTGTGGTATTCACCTTGTACCATTTTATGTACGGAGTACTCGATGACCATCCACGGAATTGTTGTTTTTTTATCTCGAACAGTGGCCAAGCGGCTGACCTGATTGTGAGTGATCACCGACGTCCTACGTGAGCCAGAGGAGCTGCAGTTGCGTTGCTAACCTTCAGGGATAGTAGGGGCCGAAAGACTTTTTAATTTTTTTCCTCGAATGCCACACTTCAATTTTGGTTTGGTGATTTATGGAAATAAACAATGACAGGCCTAATTCTATCAGTTTGTTGTACACAATAGCATCTATACCACTTAAACGGCCACGAACCTGTTGTTGAAGGAGCTTGAGCATTGAACCTATAACTTCCTTAAGCATAAAACTCTTCCTGAAGCTTTAGAGAAGAAGGGGGAAGCAGCAGCAAAAGCTTTCTTGTTTCTACCATGTACAAACTATACTTATTTAATCTTACTTGACCTAAAAGCCCCGACAGCCTCCGCATCATGAGACTCGAACACCATACCCTGGAGGGCACGTGCGAATGAGCTTTTCTCTCGTGATACCAAGAATGTGAGCCTATCACCTGATGGTAAGTGGTTACTGCAGCCCATGGACACCGACCAATAACTTCAACCGCTGAAGGTGCGTTGTCAAACCCGAGGACTGAGATGGACTACAACACATCAGTTGTTACACAGCTGTTTGATGGCAGAAATGTGTAAGAGTCTGGACCGAGGACCAGCCCAGACGACCCCCAGGCCGGGAAGGACTCCACCACCAGTAAGACCTGTCACGTTGTTCCAACTAAACTCTGGCGAAACTTTTGACAACTCGATGGTGTAGTGGCTAAGCGTTTGGCTGCTGCACTGTGGGTCGCGGGTTCGATACCCGCACGGGACTAGTATTAGTATGGTGCTACAAAGAACTGTTTCGGGTCTGGGTGTGTCTGTCTGTCCATTGCCTCTACGACACTAGAGAAATTCCTACAGTGGAAGGTTACGTTTTTTTAGATTTAAAAGGACTAATAATACCTAGACCTAACCTCCGTCCAACCCAGTATTGGGTAGTGTATATATACCAGGACATTATGCGGTCGTGGGAGCCCGTATAACGTCCTGGTACTGCTAAATATCAAATAAGTGCTACGACTATCGGAACGGCCTTCGAAAATCTCAACGGCTACCCCCGGATGGCGGGATAACCATCTCGAAGTACACGAGACCAATATTAAGAGGACCGATGTGGCGCAGCAGCGTCTAAGGTGCGAGGTGTCTGGTACAGCGTTCTCCAATCCGCTTGCCTAGGTTGGCGATTGTAGCAGATCTTTGGATAGGGGACGCCTGTGTCCTGCCTGTTAAGGTAAGGTAAGGGATTAACGCGCTAAAAATCTTGTGATAGCTCATTGTGTTATTAGACTCCATAGAGTAAATAACTCTTAGATAGGACAAAGTATACGTTTCTACAGCATAATCTCAGTAGTTAGTCTTTTGATGAAAGATAGGAAGAGTATGCACACTAGGACTTTATCAAAAGGATTATGATAATATAAAAGAGTTAACATAGTTTCACTTAGATGCCGTTAACGAGACATGGGAGGAGATGTTTTGCCTGATGTTGAGCCGAGCGGCTGCTCTTGCTGCTGCTCGAATGGGCTGGCTCGACCGGGGTAATACCACGTCCTCGCAGAGTACCGGCGTGAAGTAGAGGCATCTTGTGCTTCTGCGTTTCGTTCGTTGAGTGAGGTAACCGGAGGCCCACTCCCCCTCGCCATCCCCTTCTTCATCCTCCCTGCCATCTCTCAAATACCCTTAAAGGCAGCACCTCTGGTGTTGCAGGCGCCATCGTGTGAACCGCTAGCTCGTCTGTCACCTGTCCCATAAAAACGAAATAAACATTCACTTTAATTCTGAAACCATTGCCACGATGGTCACTCCCCCAGCCAGGGTGCAGTGCCAGATGACCTCGGTCTTCACAATTAAAGCTGGTCCATTCGAATGTACGTCTCCGTATTGGAACCAACAAACCGAATCATCGAAATTAACTCACGACAGTGTATTCGTGCATACAAAACCTTTCAATGCCACGCCGCTGAGTGCGTCTGCGTACAACGCCATCTTTATGACCATGCGGTAAAGTATATATTCGCGTGCATTCGTGTTGTTGTCCGGCTTCGCGGTTCGGTATCGTGCACTGATAAGGCAGCGCGCACACTGTCACGGGCGCACGGCGATAATGCGCGACTCACGAAGATAATGGACTCGGATCGTTTTGTAAACACAGCCTTATCTGTCGAGTGTCGAGTGCTTTCTGTTTCCCGGGCTCGCCGCTGCGCATCGGTAATGGGGCTGAAGTGCCGTAAGTGCGTTACAATACTGCCGATTGTTTATATTTGAAGCGGTGACCGAGTCGCTCCAGCGTGTACCGGCGCACCGGCGTACTGGCGTACCGGCGTACCGGCGTACTGGCGTATCGAGCGGGGGGTCGCCAGCAAAACACGAAATTTCTTCTTCTTATTAGTATATACGGCAGTAGTTATCCGAAAGGGGGGCAAACGAACAAGCAGCTCACTTCTGTACACCTCAAGTTACCCCGCAAAAGGGGTGAAGCAGAGGCATCTTGTGCTTCTGCGTTTCGTTCAGCAGTCGAGGAACCGTAGGCCTACACCCCCTTTCCTGTCATCCTATTCCTTCCTTAGAGGCCGGCAGCGCATCTGTAGCGCATCCTCTGGTGTTGTGGATGTTCGTGGGCGTCGGTGATCATTTACCATCAGACCTACCCAGACTATACTCCAAGTAGGAGAGCAGGGAATGAGGATGTGTATTGAAACCGAAGATCTGAAATTACATCCACATAATACCGGCCTATCTTGACGCTGTCATCCACGGAACCAACCATCGCTCTTCAGTTCTCGTAAACTGAACGAACATCTGATTCTTAAAGCATAAGAAAGTAATTCAATTAAACTCTGCGTCTTATTTACGAAAGTTAAGTGGCGAACTGATGTTCAATAGAATCCTTGTTCAAATGTTTCGAGTGTGTGAATGGGCGTTATCAATCGGGTTCGGTTCGACTCTGGTATAATTCATCATTATCATATTATATAACACATACACGTTTTCAAAGTTTTCAATCGAGTTAACAAAAGAACAGACTTATTAAATTTGCAAACTCGTTCTATTTCACGACGAGATGAAGAGTGTATTGGGAGGTTCCGTTTGACTACGCCGAGCGTGCCGAGTGGGAAACAGTAAAAAAAAAAAAAAAAAAAGAAACACAGGGTTCCGACAGAATACCAGCGCTGTAGTTGTGGTTTAGCATTGCTACAGCATTATGCTGAGGACACCGTTTTGTTGCTGCAACCCAACAAAATATTATTATTATTATTATTATTTTGTTATATTAATTAAGTTTTCATTATATGTTACTTGAGTTGTGGCAATGAATAAAGTACTTTCTTTCTTTCTTCTTTCTTAATATCTATCTACCTCTATGGATCGCGACTAAGCAGTAACCTCTTCCTCTCCCATCCCGAAATGTCCCTGAAAATGTCTCTACCGAAGAAGCTGTAAAGGTCACCGGGCCACCAGCGTGTCTAACGTCGGGGCCTTAGTCGGTCCGGCTATCGTGGTAGAGCCAAGCGGCGGCGTTTGTTGTTGCTCGAATGGGCCGGCTCGTCCGGGTTAGTACCACGGTCTCGCAGAATACCAGCGTGAAGTAGAGGCATCTTGTGCTCCTGCGTTTCGTTAGGTGAGCGGAGGCCCACTCCCCATCACAATCCCTCTCGTCATCCTCCCTCCCATCCGTCCCAAATACCTTTAAAGACCGGCAACGCACTTGCACTGCACTGGTGTTGTTGTACAGACCACGGTAATTACTTACCATCAGGTGAACCGCTGTCTCTTTTGCCGGCTTTCCCGTAAAAAAAAAAGATAATCAGGACACACTGACCCCGTCTGCCCAGCGAGCTGAGTATGGGTAACACTCCGACAAAGCCGGCCCGCTGGCGCCTTCCTCCGAGAGGTCTTTGATCTGCAGTGGACTTAAATAAGTCATAGAATAAGTTAGCTTTAAGTGGAACTACAAAATAAGTAACAAACGATGTCCTCATAAGGATAACAATCCTCCTTCCGCTGCACTGATTTCTAAAACATTTAAACGCAATTCCGAACACGTACGATATAGAAAACTTGAAGAGATTCGGCGCCTTAACGTTAGGCGATTATCACTGCTGGCACAATGGGGGCGAGTGGGGATCGAACGTAATGCTCGACCGAGGTGCCCATTATTGTGTAAGGGGCTTTAGGATTACTTCCGTGACGCTGAATAACGTATTAAGTGCAGAAAAATGAAAAAAAAAAATGGAATCTATAAAATGATCTAAGAGCCAGATTAATAATTATTTATTTATTCTGTGGGCGGACTTAATTCCTTTTGGCATTCTCTACCAATCAATCCTGGGTGAGAAAGAAAACATGTTGGCAGGTAATATTAAATACATAACCCTTATAATATACTTACATACTTATAACATACATAATACACTATACATTAACATATAATACATACATAAACAAATTAAATGTGACGGAGCAGGGTATTGAAAGAGTTTTTATTCGGAGCTTTCTTCATATCATCGGGGAGAGCGTTCCAGAGAAGAGTGGCTTGTACGGTGAAAGAAGAAGAAAAGAAACCAGTACTATGTTGTGAAACACTAACCTTCAGGCTGTTTGAAGTTCGAGGCGTTCGGTTATGACTCGAATGAAGAAAATTGAAGTTATCCTTAAGATACGAATATAAATATTTATATATATATTTTTTTAATGTGTTGACCCGATACAGGGGGTTGCGTAGCAAGTTTAGGCCTGTTCACTCAGATTGTGGTGTTGAGCCTGTTTACTTCTTGGTGTCCGAGCCAAGAATACGAAACGTTTATGAGCTTCGAAATACACCTCAGTGCGGGCCTTCCCCTCGAGGATGAAGATATCGGAATGAAGCCTCCTGTTTCGGAGCCGGAATCCGAATCGGTTATCGTGGCTTCATGTTCCGCGCTCAGGCTTTACTTTGAATGAAAGTTTAATTAGAACAAAAGTATGTTTCATATTCCAGTCTTACTTTACTTTGGAAAGAAAGATAGAAACATTTATTGAACAATTAACATTTTATTAACAAACATACATAGTCACGTGAATACTTATTAAAAAAAAAGTAGCAGCCTGTAAGTGCCTTCAGCTGGACAAAGACCTCGTTCTCAAATATTTGAGTTGGTTTCGGAGCTGGGTAGGGACCGCCACGCTGCTCCAGTGCCGGTTGGCAGGCTTCTCATATCTTCGAAATAATATAATTTATTATTTCTCAGATATGCTGGTGTCCTGTTTCCACTATGTTTTCCTTCACCGCCGAGCACGTGTCACTCTATTTCATCATCAAGAACGTAGGCCTCCCCCCAAGATGGCCCGTACTTAACAGCACTTAAAATTGCTTCTTAACAATTTAAGTGTAATTAACACCGGGAAATCGAACCCAGGTCACTAGTTTGAACTCAGGAAGCAGTACGAAATGTCTTCATAGACTTGATAGAGTCCAGATCCCTTGAGTTCCATCGCATAGTCATAAATGATCTCCCCTCTCGATGGCAGAAACTTATAAATAATAAGGATAAATACTTCTACTGAATAAATATATGATTTTTTCAATAAAAAACGGCTATTTCATACTTAAACCTCTAATATTCATTTAAATATTAAGTGTTGAGTTTATCACAACTTTACAACTTCGTTATAGACACTAACACTTCTAAAAAAAAGTTTTCACGCAACAATTCAATTCGAACAAGAAATAAATTTAAAGAAAAAAAAAAAGCTTTGTTATTTTCGTACACATAGCTCCGAATGACCAACGAAATTTGTCCACTTCTACGGAGGTAAATAAAACTTTCCTCGCTATGGCAACACAACACCGCGTAAGCCGGCGGATCGGATTAGGGCATAATCGCATCAAACGGTACGCAGCGAGCATGAAATCCGCGCCACCTTGTGTGGAGGGGCTTTTATTATAAATCTCGGTGATGCAAACGTAAACTTTAAGTCGAAATATTAGCTTTGGTTAGGTCTTAATTTCGTGTCGAATCCAACGTACATTCGTTTACCAAAACTTTTTTATTAAAAACCATGCCGAATTTATAAATCTTTTCCGAGTGGCAACATTGTACAGGCAAAAGCAGTGCAGGAAGTGTCGATCTGCACGGTGTTGCGGGAAGTCGATAGGTGCAGGTGAGTTGCTTTGAGGCAATCTTTGGGGAGACCTATGTTCAGCAGTGGACTTGTGACAGGCTGCAACGATGATGAATCATATTGATGAGAGGAATTGTTGTACGTGGTAGAGCCAAGTGGCGGTTTTTGCTGCTACTCGAATGGGTCGGCTAGTCCGGGTTAGTGCCACGGCCCCGCAGAATAACGGCGTGAAGTAGGGGCATCTTGTGCTTCTACGTTTCGTTCGGTGAGTGACTCAAGGCCCAGTCCTCCCTTTTCCCACCCCCCTCCTCAACCTCGTCCCCATCCCCCAAATATCCTAATGGCGGCAACTTACCACCAGCTCCTCAGATGTCGCAAAAGTACGTAGCCGAATGTGATCACTTTAAAAAAAATATTTAACCAAAGTGACATGACAAATGTAGATATTATAAAAGATAATATAGCCAAGAAGATCAGAAGTATATACATTTATTTATAGTCATTGAAACCCATTTTTCAACAGCACCTAAAGGACCAACGTGTCAGGTGGAGAGGCTGTAGGAGTTTTAATATACAGATCATCGCGAGAAATCGTGCGTACGCTTCGAAAAACGCATTGCTCCGAGCCCTCCGCAAAGGAGATCCAACTGAAGTGAACTAACCTAACCAATCGTGTATCGTAACCTTAAAATATATTAATTTAGATAAATTACTAATTTGAAAACACCATGTAGACTTATTGATTATCAATGTGTTCGCACAAACGTAAAAGAAACTGTTATGTGCGTACATCTTTTATATGAAGGACACTATAATATTATTTTGAAGTAGCGAATTTCGTAGCAAACAAAATGGTTGACGTGGCGGCAAAATATTTTTCTGTCGCAACCGACAGAAAGGACAACTTATTTTCACATTTTGTTCTCCTCACAATAGACTTTTTTCACTAACAGATCACAAAATAACATATTATGTGTTGCTTGCCGACAAAAGAGCAAAGGAGGCGGCGAAATGACAGAGTACCTTTGTCACTGAAAAAAAAAAGAGAAAAAAAAAGTAAGAGGATTATATTAAAACCTCTTTTGTCAAAATATAGGGCGAGGTTAACACATTGATTGGCGCCATTTTCTGACATCACTTGAGATCACGACCGTCATCAAGATCTTTGAAATCGATATGAAAAGTGCATTAGAATAATTTCGTAAGTTTAAAAAAGAACAATACGATTTCTTTAACTCATAGCACTTTTTTTTTTAATTATAGCTCATGAGGGTGTAAATGGGAATGTAGCATATTTTTCTTCAATTGCAAACCAGAGCTGCACGTGTTGCACCATGCTAGTAACAAACGGTTTTTTTTATTGAAGAAGTAGGCAAACGAGCATGCGGCTCACCTGATGGTAAGTGACCACCGACGCCCGCGTACATCCACAACACCAGAGGAGCTACAGCTGCCGGCCTCTAAGGACGGAGTAGGCTCTGTTCATGAAGGTCCCTAAGTCGTAACTGTTCGGAAATACCGCTGGCGACAGCTGAGTAATATCCCTCTACAAGAAGCAGGAGTGTACAAGCTCGAATATGTATGTGGTCTCTTATATAGGGCAAACAAAATACATTACAACGCGTCAAAGAACACATAGCTGATGTAAAATATAGGCGCTCTGGGAGTCTATGATCATATTCTGGATCGCTCCAACCATTACATTTGTTGTATTTGGTAGACGTCTGGATTTAAAAAAATCTAATAAAACGCGATAAAATCCGTAAATAATAGTTTGTGATCTGGGTTCGATCCCCGATGGTCGGCACCACTAAAATTGTTAAAAGCAATTTATAGTGATGTATTTACCACGTGCTCGGCGGTGAAGGAAAACATCTTGAGGAAACCTGCATGTCTCAAAAATAATGTTTAATAAACGTTATTTCGAGGATATGCAAAGCACCCCGACGCCCTTCCCGGCTCCAAAACTCTATGAGATATTTGAGAAGGTGTCCTTTGGTCAACAGTGGGCACTGACAGGCTACACTACAGAGAGTACGAACATTAAGCACACGCGGTCTTATTGAGTACAAGGGTGGACAGGATATTAATACTTAAGTTTATTATGAACAACGTGACATGTGATAAGGCTGACGCGGTATGATCAGCCTTGGTCTGATACATAACTTACGAAATACTCATTGGTAACATCCATCACACAGGGGAAAGAACTCGAATCTCCTGATGACCCTTAATGATTTCTAGTATTCTCGCGAACACTACACATTTGAAGTGAAACAATTATTTACAGATTTTATCGTATTTAATTTTGTTTTTATATTCCCGTCGTTTCGATTGCTTTACAGCAGCCGTGGTCACGTGGGGACCGAGGTGTTAGACATCCAGATGTCATAGTCAACTCGGGCTACCTTCAGCTGTTATTTATTAAATTTTGATCCGATCTACGCAGAATGTGGTCACAGTATCTTGAGATCGTGCAGTGGTCGTTGAGTTTTAGATTTAATTTTGGTTATTACTGGATCCCAAGCCGGTTGCCTAAGGACCTAAATCATATGTCAAATATCAATGAAAATTAGTTTCAAACAGAACTCGAAAGCAACATTAACTCATTCAGTAATTAACCATTCAATCACGTTTCACTCAAAACACGTTCTACAGTCAATATTGACCGTTCCATTTCGATGTCTTCACTAAAAACAAACGCATGGGCGCACTTGCTTGCTTGTTGCCCTAATTAAATTACACCCTGCTCTGGACAATTAACACGAACGCACAGACAACAACGCAGACTTATATGAAGATGTGGATATAAGAAACTTGTGATCGTATTGACCGATGCAGGAGTACGCAAGTGTGAGTTTACTTTAACCTCAAGCCAGTGGGATCCAACCACGCTGTATTTTTTTTTTATATTAAGGGGGGGGGGGCAAACGAGCTAGCGACCCACGTACATCTGCAACACCAGAGGAGTTTGGTTGTTTAAGGATATTGGGGAATGGGTGGTACTCGTGTGATGAGGAGGGGGAAGTGGACCTCCGGTTAACTCACTCTGCGAACGAAACGCATAAGCACAACAACTTCGATATAGCTGTTTCTTGCTGAATCCTATATCAAACTATGTATATGAATCTGGTGTAATGTCTGACAGACCACAAATCCTCGCAATAGATCAACGATTCCTCCCGTCGAGGTCTATTCCGCGGGACTATTATGCGATCAATGAACATTCTAATTTCAATAGAGAGAATATAGCTGTGTGCTTCCTGCTTGGGTAATCCTGTAGTAAATGAAGTTAAATCCAAGGACAGGCATAACAATGCACGACCTCCAGTTACTGTGCTGACTATATGACCTCCTGTTGCTGCCTAGATAGGATGATAGCCGGTGGAAGAGACGTCAAATCGAGACGTCATAAACAGTAACCGGTGATGCTGAAAAGCTTATGACAAGTCGGGAATAAAGAAGTGAAATATTATATTTTTAGTTGTTATTTATATATTGATTCCTCATGTATTACAAAAAGCCTGACGACTGCTCGCGAAAACAGGTTTCCGACAGAATACCAGCGCTGTAGTTGTGGTTTAGCATTGCTACAGCATTATGCTGAGTAGACACCGTTTTGTTGCTGCAACCCAATAATTTTTTTTTTTTATTATGTTAATTAAGTTTTCATTATGTGTTACCTGAGCTGTGGCAATAAATAAAGTACTTTCTTTCTAAATAAATGCGATAATGTTCGTTCTAAAAATAGTGTATTTTCTTTGAGTAATAATCGCGTAAACACCAGTAATCGTTGTAGTTAAGTAGGTTGGCAACACGTGGTAGGCGCGAGCGACTGCTCCTGATGCTGCACGAATGGGCCGGCTCGACCGGGATTGTACAACACGGCCTCGCTGAATACCGGCGTGAAGTAGAGGCATCTTTTGCTTCCACGTTTCGTTCGGTGAGTGAGGTGACCGGATGCCCGCTCCGCTGTCACTCAACCCCCATCCCAATCATCCCTTCCATCTACCACATATCCTTAGAGACTGGCTACGCATCTGCAGCTCCTCTGTACGTGGGCGTCGGTGATCACTTACCATCAGGAGTGCCGTTTGATCGTTTGCCCCCTTTACCGTTAAAACAAAAATGTTTTTTCTCGCACTGATAAATCTGTACTTAATATTGAAATTACAAATTTGTCATAACTTTGAAACAATTGTAAATGGATTTTTATGAGTCATATAAGGAGCTGTGACACTATAGTTGTGTTAACACTTATGCATTGTGTTTAATCGCGTGCTATTTAAATAGACAGTTCTGTCTTTTTTCTACAACAACAGATGTGCACTTCAACTTACCTTAACCGCCTATAAATATTCCACTGCAGAATATAGGCCTTATGAGAGGGATTCGCCATAATATTCATCTATAGAAAGCTTTTGCTATTTTCAAAGCTTTTCCCTTATTCGAACCTGTTACAACCACTAGAAGAAAGGGGAAGCGAATTATTATGCCGTATTGACACGTAAAACAAAACACAAAGAAAACACACGTGAGAAAATTTCCATTGTAAATAATGCAGACAAAGAACAATCCCAAAGTCCACAGATTAAATAAATTTGCTAACGACGTAATGGTATAGAATACTACGGAATTGTATCTGATACATTGGTGTATCACAATCGTAAACATAATACAAATAACAAAACACAACATCTCGAAACGCAACCCCGAGTGAATCGACGGGCCGAATGAATTAGCCGCAATCAATAAGATGGCGCTTTCGTCGCTTCCTTCCGGTCAGCGGCATCCGTTCCGATTCCCTCCTATACGACCCTCACTTCCGGCGTTCTAGAACTGTTCGGCGTGGCTGGGGAATATTTATTCTTTGGTTCATTTAGGAAGAGGTTCATAAATTCTATTGATATTAGTTGATGACGTCGTGGCCAAGGAGTCGAAGCCTTACGTGTCGATTGGGTAGCCAATAGAGATAAAGAGTCATGGTGGATAAGTGACCAAGCGCTTGTTTTAATTTCGTAGTTCGCGAGTGTCTTTAGTTCGATCCCCGATGCCGGCACCACTCGAATTGTTATTATATTACGAGCATATCATTTCGAAGGCAAAGGTCTCCTCACGATGTATGACCCTTTGTTCAGAAGTCGAAAATTAATGGGCTGCTAATTCACTGTGCTATACAGCTGTATGTACCATATTTCTATTTGAAGTGATGTTCACGGAAGACGTGACATGTCTCATGGAAGACTGCCAACATCATGACGAATCTTAGACGTTGATTGAAAACGCAAGTTATTACTCGCTCGCAAATCAGTTTACTGAAAGTCCGTTACAAAGTAAATCTGACAACGTCTCTAATGAGCCGTCGACAGACGAGAAGAAAATTCAAAAACGTCGTGCACTATAAATTCCTCGCTAATTGCATTGTCGTCGACGTGTGAGGTTGTCTATGCTTAAAAAACTATAACAAAAAATTGACGCCAAATGTTCGCGCCAAAAGTGATTAAAGCTGCGACCATAGATAACTAAGCGCCTCGTAGACGATAAAGATATCGAGCGTTTTTAACAGACGTTACACTTAAAAATACTATAATTCAGGCTTTGTTCGATTGAAATAAGGGTGTTAGATACGAACGAATAAATTTGCTGGAAATTAAGGAAGGAAGTTCGCAAAGATCTCGTTAAAAAAGGTAACGCAGCTGTGAATATAGATAAAAAATTGGAGGATAGGCATAGATCAAAGATGTTATGAGAAAAAGTAAAGATTCTAAGTGAACCAAATCTGTGCCTCTGGATGAATTGTTTTTAATAATAATTACTATGGTCTTCGTAATATACGTTGTGTTAACTAAATAGACCTATAGACAAGTTAGTTAATATATAAGCTGATTTTTTTTTTATGGGAAAGGGGGCAAACGTGCATGCGGCTCACGTCGTGGTAAGTGATCACCGACGCCGACGTACACCAGCAACACCACAGGAGCTGCGGGTGCGTTGCCGGCCTCTAAGGATGTTTGAGGGAAGGGGAAGAGGGGAAAGTTCCTCCGGGAACGGGGGTTACCCGATCGAGCAGGAGCGAAAACCTACTTGGATCCACCACATAGAAGATTGCGTTGTTAAAATAAAGGGTTTCAGCGGTGGCGAACCATCCAAATATACCAAAGTGCATTAATTCCTCTTCTATTTTTTTTTATGGAAAAGGCGGCAAACGAGCAAGAGGTTCACCTGATGGTAAGTGATTACCGTCGCCCACGTACATCTCCAACACCAGAGGTGCTGCAAGTGGATTGGCGGCCGTTAAGGGTATTTGGGAAATGGGTGGGAGGACGAGGAAGAGGAGTGGGCCTCCGGTTACCTCACTCACCGAACGTGGTACCAACCCGGTCGCCAGAGTTTTAACCACACCAGAGTTTTAACAACACCATGTGACAAACCTTGTATAATCCCTCTAATACTTGAATAAAAAAGAAAGTCACCAAGACAAAGGTTTCATAGCGTTAAGGTCTCTCACAGTACCAATTTCCAATATTTTTTTTTATTATCTTTATTTATTTATTTGTCAGTTAAATTAACTAACATAAAAGTGATTTAAAATTAAAACTAAAAGGCACATTAAAACTAAATAAAAAATATGTATTTCGATTAACAACGCGTCTATATGTAAATTTTAATAATTACGAAGCCCTCAATTCGACTATTGTCGTGAACCACTCCAAATACAAGCTCTAATGCTTAGTTGGAGGGTTAACAGGAATATTAGTGATGTTAGTTAAATAGCATTGCTAGTATTTTTATAAAAAAAAATATTTAATAGCTTTCAGAATAAAACATTTCCCCATTACAGCATTCCTCCGTCGTGGCGGGAATATAAATATGAATTGTATATATACTAACACCCACACAAGAAGCACGGCGTTTCTCCGCGCGATGGAGTCTGCAACGATGATATCCTGGCAGCATAACTAGAATAACTGGCTTAGCCGTTGGGATCGGCGAGGACGGAGAACCGACAACCGTTGGGGAAGATAGGTTCTCGAGCGACAGCCGCGTAAGGCCGCGAGCAGGTAAACGCTGTGCGGGACGACCCACAACAAGATCGAGTGACGGTGGATACTGATGGCTCAGGACCGAGCTATGTTGGAATCTTCGAGGAAGGCGTATGTTCTGCAGTGGACTTGTGATAGGCTGAAATGATGATGATGCATTTATCTATATAGGTAAAAAAAAAGTAAAGTAGCAGCCTGTAAGTGCCCACTGCTGGGCAAAGGCCTCCTTCTTAAATACGAGTATCAGAGAGGGTTTTAGGAGCCGGGAAGGGCCCGCCTCGCTGCTCCAGTGCGGGTTGGCGGGCTTCACATATCCTCGAGATAATATTTTTATTATTTCTCAGGCATGCAGGTTTCCTTACGATGTTTTCCTTCACCGCTGTGCACGTGGTAAATACAGCACTTAAAATTGCTATTAACAATTTTAGTGGTGCCGGCACCGGGGTTCGAACCCACTCTACTCGCGCTCTATGAAACTAAAGTCAGCGCCCTGACCGCTAGGCTACCACGGCTCTTGTAGGCTCTATATAGGTAATGAAAATATAATGTTACGCGACGGGAGTCGAACCAGCGACCCGTAGCGTTAAACGTTATCGCTCAACCACAGCGCCGACATAACACCAACATCACTATCTAATTGAATTAACGAAAATTACAAAATTTTTAAATCAACGCCACAGACGTACAAGCGTTTTTCTTTATCGATACTACGAAACACTTATACCCATCTAATCGACTTTGTGTTTCTCGTGAAAATCGATTCTCGTCCGAACAGATATGTTCACAAGTAATGTGCCCATGTCTAAAGTAATATAACATCGGACATTACATTCTGTCGGTTACATCATCAATGTTTCAATCGTACGTGTAATCTGTATGAAGATATTCGAATGAACATTAACTGATATTCATAAGTGATTCGATCGGTCGGTTTAAATGGCTAGATTAAACGGCGTGTTTAACATCAATTTTATATGAGATAGGAGGGGAACGAGCAAGCAAGCTAATGCCGTCGCCCACGTACGTCTGCAACACCGGAGGAGCTGCAGGTGCGGTGCCGGTCTTTAAGAATATTTGGTAAATAGGCGGAAGGATGGGAAAGGGAGTAGGCCTTCGGTTCACCTCACCTCACTTACTCGCCGAAAGGAAGATGCCGTCTCCTTCTCAAAAATTTGCGAGAGGGTTTTGGAGTTTGGGTTTTATATTATTTCTCAGTCATACGGGTTTCATCTTTCCTTCACCGCCGAGCGCGCGGTGAATGCAGCACTTAAAATTGCTATTAACACTGTATGAAACTACCCTGACTACTTGAATATTCCATAGATAAATAAATATAACATAGATTACACAGACTAATGACAGCTACATAGATATATAAGTCGTGTAACATTATATGTCCCCTTAAGCCGCCGAAAAGTATGAAATATCGCTTCAAATAACATGTCACGCCCTCTGTCGGTACGCAAGTGATTAACTTTGGTGACTTCCATTATATTCCGTCATAGCTGCATGTAAGTAAAAAATGTAACTTATCGCATGAACATTTGGCAAACCGAGCAAGCTTTACGGACTAATGAGAACTGTAATACCTAGCATGTTTTAAATAGAAGGTATAGCTTTTTCAACCACGATTTTTTAGCTTCACCTTTATTTCATTTTTTTTGGCAAACCAGCAAGCGGGTCACCCGATGGTAAGTGATCACCGTCGCCCACATACATCTGCAACACCATAGATGCTGCAGGTGCGTTGCCGGTGTTTAAGAATATTTGGGAGATGGATGGAAGAGGAGGGGAATAGGGAGAGGGTGTGGGCCTCCGGTTACCTCACTCACCGAACGAAACGCAGAAACACAAGATGCGTCTACTTCACGCCGGTATTCTGCGAGGCCGCGGTACCAACCCGGTCGAGCCGGCCCATTCGAGCAGCAGCAAAAGCCGCCGCTTAGCTCTACCACGCTTCGAATGGATAATTTATACTTGCGATATATATACAGAACATATATATACTATTATCAAGCAAGTCAAAATCCGTCGTTTACTTATATAAATAAATAAACTGTGCTGTGAAACTGAGACAAGAGATAATAATAATTGTCAGGATGTATTGATCAACATGGAGTCTGTGAAAATAAATTTAAACCCACTTCCACAGATCCGAATAATTATGATTAGAATTTAGGACGGGTATTAAGAACCGATGACAATACAATAATATGGTAGTAATGTGTTGGTCTGACGTTGGAGCTGGAAGGTGGGTGACGGAACCCTTGAATAGCTGGTGCAGCCATATTGTTTGGGCTCATTAGATATATCTTAACCAGTCCTATACATTTCACCTGGTGACTAGGACCTGTTGAAAAGAGAGAAAAAAGCCAAACATTTTTTTTTAAATTATTTAATTTTTTTTTAATTTTTGATACTATTTTTAAATTCATTTTTATTCAATTAACTCCAATTCCTTGATTGGAAAAAAAAATGTGATGCAATCAGACACTTCTAATTTTCATTCTGTACGCGGATCTTAACAGTTTGTCTAAACAGCCTTTTACCATAGGGTAAGTAATATTTCTTTACACTATGCTTTTACTGCATAAATACAAACGTGGAAACCAACATTTAATACAAAAAGAATATCTTATACTTATGTATGCAGAAACATACATACATATATTCACGCCTTGTTTCCAACGGAGTAGGCAGAGACAATCTTCTTTCACTTGCTACGGTTCTGACATACGTCTTTCGCTTCTCCCACTTTCATCAATCTTCGAATGCATGCCCGTTGGTTTAGAGTACTCTTGACCTGGCCTTTTTCCAGAACGTCTCCGATTTGATCGTGAAATGTTCGCTTCGGTCTTCCTCTCCCGACTCTACCGTACCTACAGCTATAATATTCATAGATATAAATAAATGTTGCTACATAAAAAATATAAAATATCGGACTAGCCTTTATTACTGTCACTTTAGTGGAACATTTAAATAACAACAAGCAGGTATTCCTTCATAGAGAATTAATAGAATAAGTTTTAAATCCGAAATATTTGTAGGGACCAACCTTTATATTACTTAATCTTTGTCGTATTGAAACTATAGATATTCTATGTTTACGACAAGTGAAGGAATATGAAAAAGGAACGCACAACACTAAATTACTCAAGCTTCAGCCCAGAACGCCTTCCCTGTTGTCTAAACGACGCACAATTACAGACAGAATCGTACTTGAGCTTGTGCCTGCAGCTTTGCTACACTAAAAAAAAAAAACTAAAATCGACCCGCACAAGATCAAACGTACAAGACGCGATTTATCAAAAACAAACCACGTCGAACACGAAAGATTAACATGAATAGATTAAAAAATAAAAGAAGGAGACCGCGGATCAAAATCATAAATCATGCTCATTATATTCGAACAGGATTATTTTTTACCCAAAGAAAATGTTCAAAAAAGCATCGGAAGGCTGAGAGGGGAGCGCCATTTTGAGGGTACTGACAATTAGGGCGGGAAAATCGGTTAGGAGCAACCAATGGAAAAAGCGCGTTTCAAAAGGCGTTCTACAATCTGACCAATAGCAGGTAAGGTCGGGCTACTCATGCGCTTTGGCGCCGATCCATAGAATTATACATATAAT
Organism: Bhutanitis thaidina; assembly: GCA_029286595.1. Lineage (NCBI taxonomy): Eukaryota > Metazoa > Arthropoda > Insecta > Lepidoptera > Papilionidae > Bhutanitis > Bhutanitis thaidina. The sequence goes on along the minus strand of JAGSMS010000043.1, from coordinate 815,688 downwards.
ACGGCAGTATGGGCTTGGCCGTCGCCGTGGAAGGACGTGCGTGATTACAAACTTTTTGTATAGGAAAAAAATGTCGAAGTGCCTACGGACTAAAAGTGTTTTAATCTTGCATTAGCAAAATCGTTCCTGGTGTTTCCCTGTGATAGGACATCCGGTTTAACTTCTTTTGTTGATATAAAATTTCTAAGTATTGATCATTAAGTTACTAACCAGCTACCCATCAAACAACACGGACAAGAAATAGCCGTTTGATTAATTAAAAAAAAAATTTGTTTTCTAAATATCGCTTTTAAAGCGTGCTCAGTGCGTATCCGTGAAGACTTGGCATCGTCTACATCATCAGTGATGGTGATGGCCAGCGGCGGCGGTGGTGGGCTGGTGCAGTCCCCACCCGACATGCTTCATCACCACAACATCATGGATACATCGTCGCATGTGGAAATGATGCCGAGTAAGTAGAATTTATAATGAATCTACACTCAAGTTATGCAGCAGACTTCATCTTTGTGTCAAATATTTAAGTTACACATCTAGTTACGTCCAAATAAGTCTAGATATATTTATTGACTGAATTATCGTGAGCTTTTATTTTAGGTTAGCGTCATACACTTTAAATAAAACATTAATTTCTAAGGTCTACCAGGTTTGTTGTCTCATAGTTGCGTATCATTTAAAAGAACGTAGGTAATAAATTATTCAAATTAAGTTTTGTTATATGTATGCTAAGTAAATTTATTATTTAAACTGTATGGTAGTATAAAAAAAATTAATTGTCCTAATTACCCCACCCACTTCAATAGAGGTAGTTTAATTTGCCTCGAAATAACAACCTTGTTAGTTAACAAAACACTATTAACTTTCAATCGAAATTATCTTTATAACCTACATCTAAAAATTTAAACCAGGACATACATATATATATATATATATATTAATGAAGTCGTATGGACATACCCTATGATTTCAATAATGACGAGTTCCGAAAGGTGCGGAATTATTAATTTGATATTTAACTTTTTTTTAATTTTTTGACAGATTGGCTCAACATGATAAATATTTTTGTTTCTATCATCCTGGTACAAATTTAAATTATTTTATTTCGAAGCTCTTTATACTTAGTATGAATCCAATCCATCACAGAAAAATATAAATATATTAAACAATAAGTAGGTATACAAAATAGCTAGTTGGCAACACCTTCGGATTTGCTGTATCAAAGAATAAACAATACGCTTAATTCCTAACAATGAATTCTCACTAAATTTGCCTATTTACCAACATATATTACCCATTAATTGCTATTTTTTTTAAGGTAAAACAATTGTGCATAATAAGAAAAATTTTAAAGAAAGTTTACACTTTTTGTTTTCTATTACAAAATTTATCAAAAAACCTAAACATCGTTAAATAGGTGAATAATAAAAGCACACTGGTGTCTTAAATGGTGCTAGGCACTCCTTCTCTGCCTAAGAGTCGTCTGGTTAGGTAGGATACCCTTACCCATTTCTGATGCTTAACAGCGGTGCAATTTCTGTAGTGGCCCGGTTTGAATGGTTCCGAGACGCGGTACAGTTGAGGGCTGTGAGGCGTTCACAGGCCGCTGTCAACTTCTTCGATTGAGGTGGTTTTTGTGTGTCCACGAGCTGCAGGAGCCATTTAATATTAGGTGGATTGTTAGCTCGCTTTTCTTCCTAATACAATTACACACGCTTTGGCATGTCTCCGTGTAGTCGAACGAAGTTACTCCATGTCGACAGGTTTTCTACCGGAGAATGTTATGAGCTTTTTCCTTTCGCCATACCTTGCGACACTCGCGGGACTAAAGGATGGTAGATTTTTACAGTAACTACCACGCAGTAAAATAAAAATAAAGGAATATCTATATGATTTAGATTATTCTGTCTAATACATTTAAAAAAATAGAAAAACACCAAACCTTTTTTTTTTTCGAAAGAAACAATGAAAAAAACAATTTATTCATGCCATATGTACGGCACAATTCCTATTTTAAAAAGAAAAAAAAATCTTAAATCAAAAAAATTTAAAATATTATATCCTCAAACTAAAAATTAAATAAACACATCAACATTAAAACTAAGCAGAGAAAATAAAAACTTGACTACTTAAAAAAAATTGTATCTTGTCTATGGCACGATTTATCTGCGGCTGTGCTGCAGTGTTGCCGTAAAAAGTCTCTCACCCGGCACACCTGATCTTCAGTGAAACCAGTCATGGACAGTATTTCTGTTCTGCTGCAATATAACTACGATAAAAAAGACGCAAGACCAAAGTATACAACCAGTGCGTGTTGCCAGTGATGACGTACGGATCCGAGACTTGGTCCTTCACTGCAGGCCGTATGAGGAAGCACAAAGTTGCTCAGCGCGCTATGGAAAGGGCTATGCTCGGTGTTTCTCTGCGTGATAGAGTCTGCAACGATGATGTCCGCAGCAGAACTAAGGTAACCGACATAGCCGTAAAGATCAGCTGAAGTGGCAATGGGCCGGCCACATAGCTCGCAGTACTGACAACCGTTGGGAAAAAAAGGTTCTCGAGTGGCAGCCACGTACAGGCGAACGCAGTGTAGGACGACCCCCCACAAGATGGAGTGACGACCTGCGCAGTGTTGCGGGAAGTCGATGGATGCAGGTGGCTCGGGAACGAGCTTCGTGGCAATCTTTGGGGAGGCCTATGTTCAGCAGTGGACTTGTGATAGGCTGAAATGATGAAAAAAGAGGCAGTTTGTCTGTGTATCAACTCAATTCGAGTAATTAATGAATTTGTCGTTGTTTCTGTAACGAGCTATCAAGCAGACAGGGAATATGTTTTTTTTATGCCGTCATCTGTCAGACGATCACAACAGAAGTTATGTGATTAGAGCGAATACAATTCTGTTAAAACTCACCGCTACTTTCTTAAAAGTGAAATTTCACTCTAAAGCAGGCTAGTCATCTTTTAAAAATTTCAAATTTCTTTTTTTCATTGGTTCTATAAAAGTTACCTATCATTAATGGTTCTTTGATCAATAAAAAAAAGAATACTGATTTTCTGCTTGAAATAATATTAATTTAAAAATATTAAACCTCTTGCAATCAATTTGCGCTTAGTCTGTAATAACTTACAAAGTATTGTAATTTAGATATTTAGTTAACTAACTAGATCAATTTCGCGCGCTTTAACATACTTCGTTAATAGAGAAGTAGGCAAAGGAATAAGATATTTTATGCCAAAACCTCCGCAAACGTTTATGCACGTGGCAAAGAGAAATAAAAAGACGCCGAAAACTTGCTCAAATTCAATTTGCTTAAATAAACTTTAGTGATCGAATACAGTAAGCCCGTGTAATCTTGGTTCAACTTTAACCAATAAGCGTAACTGGGTGAAGGAAAGGGGGAATACTTGATTGATTTATAAATTGCAGGGGTGGCCTCGACCCGGGCATTATTTCTGCTAATGCAAGCGAAACCGGTCGTTAGAGGGTTACAAGATTTATTTGTAAAGCACCATCACAAGTTTGGATAGATAGATTAATAGTATGAACAGTTTTTCTTTATCTGTTTCACTCAATTTTGACGTTAAATTTGAAATCCAAATATCTTTAATACAATCATCATCATAGAACGAAACGTGCCATAGGCTCACATAATGCTAAGCGATTACCGACGCAGGTACATTTGCAACCAGAAGAGCTGCCGGTGCGCAGCCGGGCTTTAAGGATATTTGCCGAGAGGGAGCGGGGTATGGGTCTCCGCATACCTCACTCGCCGAACGAAACGCAGAAGAAGTAAAAGAAAGAAAAGTACTTTATTCATTGTCACAACTCAATACCTTATATAACACGCAATGAAACTCAATTAACCATAGGGATCTATCGAGTTGCAGCAACGTAACGGCATTCGGACTCAGTGTTGCCACAACTATAGCCCATGTTCTACTGTCGGTACTATGGATAAATTCGCGAGCAGTCGTCAGCCCAGATCAGTCATCATCAGTCAGATAATTCATAGATTACAGTTACCCTACTGTAATCTATGAATTATCTAATCGGTATAAAAATATAAATCTTTATATAAAAACAATTTGAAGTTAGCGGTAGAAGCACAAGATGCCTCTACTTCACGCCGGTATTCTGCGACGTCGTCGTACTACCCCGGTCGAGCCGGCCCGGTGTTGGTAACACTAACATATGGAAGCGAAATCTGGGTATGGCAGAAGCATGAAAGCAGGATAAATCCAGTAGAAATGAGTGCGTTAAGAAGTATGATTGATGTGAAGATAATTGACAGGGTTCGAAATAATGTGATCAGAGAGCGTTGTGGCGTGAAAGACGATGTAGTGACACGAATTGAGAAAGGGATGCTGAGCTGGTTCGGACATGTGGAGAGGATGAATGAAAGAAGGTTGACGAAACAAATATATGAGGCGAGTGTAAATGGTAGAGTCGGGAGAGGAAGACCTAGGCGAACATGTCACGATCAAATCCGAGAAGATTGATGAAAGTGGAAGAAGCGAAAGACCGTGTCAGAACCGTAGCAAGTGGAACAATATTAATAATATAACAAGGCGTGAATATATACATATCACCTTCCACTGTAAGAATTTATCTTGTGTCGCGGAGGTTACATACATGAATTGCACACGGACAAACACCCAGACCGGGAGCTTATTATTTGCAGTGCATAGAAATACGAGTACCGTGCGGGAATCGAACCCGCGACCCATAGCGCCGCAGCTAAACGCACGCATTACGCCACTGAGCAGTCAAGTTTACTTTGCATGTTCATCTCTTAATATTTTCTTGTTTTCTCTGTATTTTGTATTTGCTTCAGTTTTGACATAATTTTCTGTGTGCGCACCCCCCTCCCTCCCACACATGTATTTTAATATAAATCTGTTTTCGCTAATGTTTGCATGGAAGAGATCGCTGTCTTGCGATAAGGCCGCCTATTTGTACATTAAGTAGAACAATAGTATCTGGATGTATGCCTGATATATTGTAGAAATAAATTATAAATAATAAATGTAAAAAATTTACTTCAACGTCACCTGTTTTATCTACTTATGACCTTGTAGTTTCTCTTTGCAAATCTGTAAAAGACCAGACTCTTTCTTTGTCGTAAATGTCATTACACAACTGGTTTATTTCGGATATACAAATGGAAAAAGCTCTCCCAACCTAGACCTGAATTCTAGTCAGACCTGCTCTGCTCCGGACATTATAGTCCTTTCAGACCACTTTTCAGCAGAGCTCATTTGAGACAACAGGACAAATGGTGAACCCGTCGCGGTCTTCGTGTGCAAACCGACGATACGAATAGCTTGAAAGTTTTGAAACATTGATTTGCACGAGCCCTCCGCATATGTGATTTGAACTCGTATCCCCCGATTCGTAGTCAGATCCCCTAACCACTCGGCTATTGTGATTTTGGTTTATTTCGCTCCCTAATTAATATTTAAATATGAGAGACCGACGGTCATTTTGACAGAATTCAGTACAGCCAGAGATAACGTCTGGTGGGAGTAACTTATTATGTTTTTTTTTGGTGACCGTGGGTAAAGGTGCTAGGTCCTACATGTCTCTGCAGTAATGCAGTGACCGGTTACTTATAACAGACCGACAGACCGACTAAATTCCCGCAGAGAGGCAGCTGGAGGTCTTAACGCCTGCGGCGAAAGTCAGTCTAGAGCTGGTGTCATTGCCAAGTAGTATATAATAAAAAGAAGCAACGACACTGAGCACGACAGCCCAATGATATAGAGATTTGACATTTGGTGTGTCGTGAATTTATTCGATTGATTGACAGAATGCGATAATACTACTGTCTAAACAAATTGGTACTTTTTAAACTGCTCCATTGATTTTTTCACAAAAAAATACTAATGCTACCTACATTACTTCCAATGTCTGTCTGTAAACCCATTTTTTATAAATTAAATTTTTAAATATGACAAAAAAAATTGTTTTTAGCAAGCGGTACATAATGCCTTCATAGACTTTGTAGAATCTATCACATAGGGATAATTGGGGAGGGGAGTTGGCCTCCGGTTACCTCACTAACAGAATGAAATGCTGAAGCACAAGATCCCTCTACTTCACACCCATATTCATATATATGTAACCGGAGTAGGTATAGCTAACCGAAGGACCAGTGCCCCTGTTTTACGTGGTAGAGCTAGGTGGTAGTATTTGCTGCTGCTCGACCAAGCGACTTGACCTGAGAAGAATACCTGAGAGAATTAGAGGCATCCTGTGTTTTTCCGTTTTGTTACGGTGAGTGAGGTAACCGGGAGCCTACTTTCCCTTCCTCCTACCCTCTCCCCGACGTCCCTCCTACCCTCTCCCCGACGTCCCTCCTACCCTCTCCCCGACGTCCCTCCTATCCACTGCAGCTCCTCTGGTGTTGCAGATGCAAGTGGGCGCCGGTAATCACTTACCATCACACGAGCTGGCAGTTAGCTAGTGCTCTTTGCCCCCTTTCCTATAAAAAAGCGTCCACCGCCGATCATGGGAAGCTGCAGCAGAAGCCAGCTTGCATTTCTTAAAAGTTACCATTGTTACTTGTCGTGTGATTGTTCTGGAACACTGCTTACACAATTTCGACATTTGCTAATAATTCATGATTATGTAAGAAGCAACAGAAAGTAGACCAAAAACCACAGATAATTTGGACGAGAACAGATCATTACAAATAAATAAAATAGACGTGTCTGTCAGTGATTTTCGTCTCTTGCAATAGATACATTTTGTTAAAGGGACATTACCAAATATTATGTCCAAGAATTTCTGGTTTGTCCGTCCGAACAGATTTTATACAGAGCTTTTATATTTTATTTTATATACTATTATTGTAGTTTCTGCATCATACTCTATATATATTATAACGTCGTCTTTAGCAATTTTAACCACAACGTCAAAATTATTACTATTATCTACTATGCCATCAAATATTTCACAATCATATCCCTTGTCATAAATCCTTAATTAAATAATACCGTACATGGTGTTATTTTAAATCAAGACGTGTTCACCAACAAACGAAACCAATTCTTGTGTGAGAAAAATAACACGGTATGATTTTGACTTCATGAGGAATTTTTGTGAAATATTTTGTGGTATATAGCGGATAAGGACACTGCGGTTGTCAACTGCTAAGTTAGACGAGACGGAACACAACACAATCGGACCTGGGCAACCAATAATTATAACCGAAGCCAATATACACAAGGTATTGACTGGTATTCGAATCCAAGAGCTATGGCTCAAGAAATAATGCGATAGACAATACCACCCGTCACCTAATTCCAAATAAGTTCCGATGAAAAATGGTTTGAAATGTTTTTAATAATTGTGTAGCTCCTTAATACCCCAGTGTTGGTGGCGTGAGATCGTATATATTTATTCCTCGAGTTGACGCAAGCAAAGTCTCGCGCTTAGCATGTAAAGAACATGTAGAAATTGCGAATCCAGCAATAGAAATTACAAAACAAAAATGATCACTCACCATTCGTCAATGACTTCAACTATCACGAATTACAGATAACGAAATGAACACGGAAATGCGTGAAGATATTACGAATGTAGAAAAATCATTGCCTGGTTTCAATACATTAGCGGGAATCTCGTAAAAAATGTTGAGAGGTGAAGGTCTCAGATCAATCGACTTTTTTTTGAATTATCAATACGCGGAAATACCTATTCCGATTCAAACTGTAATTGAATATACTATTTAGTATTTATAATTTGGATTGAAGGTAAATAAAGATTCAAAAAAATTCTTTAATAAGACTCAAAAATGTGAAATGAAAAATTAAACAGTGATAGGGTAGCACAGGGATCGTGTCTAGGCCCGCTTAATATTGCACAATTCACAAGCGACCTGTTTTCGAATCCAAATGCCTCTTAAGAGTTTTACCACTTGCAGCAAAACTTGCATCTCTTAGAAATCCAAAAAAAGTGTTTAGAAGTCTGCAATTTACAAACGAGGTCTCAATAATAAAAGGAAACCTGTGGCTCAGCAATGAGACATGTAAAGGCTTTCGATTTACAAAGTGTTTTTGTGGTAGCATCGCGACGAAGCACAAATGTTTCGGCTCGACTGGGGAACACTGTCACCTATCAGCGTAATGTAGCAACAGGTGAAACCGGAGACCCGTGTACTGGTAATGTGGCATTCCGTCAAGTCAACGCACATCTGCATCTTGATTCAGCATCGTGGATCGATGCAGGTGTCTGGACGGGAGGGCTGCAGCGGTCACTCACCACACCATCAAGTGGACTGTGTACTCACTTGTTACCCTTTTTTTAATTTAAGAGCCACGAAAGCAAACCTTCCTCCGAATTAGGGACCTCGTGTTCGGTCCCGCTGTGCTACTTGTACATCTATCTCTTTGTCTTAAATGAGCTCAGGTTAAAAGTGGATAGGAAGGGCTAAAAATGTAGAGACCTCTGACAAGCCTAGTATTAGGTTAAGCCAAAGCTGTATAAACAACAAAAAAACATCAGAGAGTCAGACGCTACAGAACGCCTCCACAAGCAGGAGCCTTGAAGCGCAACACAATAAAGTCTAGTCCACTCGTAAAAACATGTTAAAAAGAAAACGATATTGTGTTAAATTTATACACACTATTTATCGTCTATTAAACGGTAATTTTAAATGGCGCCGTACCGTCTAAAGATAACTCCTAGAAATAATGCGTTTGTTTCGCGTTCGTCGATAACTTTTAAAAACACACACAACCTTATAGCGCGTTATTTGCGTAAACGCTTAGTGCATAGCCGCGAACCTATATGCCTTGTACTTCGCAACAATATTGTCTAGCAATTTTCATTTCTCTGCATAACGTTAACGTAAGTTCTGAACTTAAATTATTATTTACAGATTTCATCTCGTTTAATTGTACTTTTTTTTTTAAATCCGTCGTTTTAGTACTCGCGAAAATACTGCTGGTTAGGTTAGTTTAATTAAGAAAGAAAGAAGGAAGAAAAACCATTTATTCACGACATAAGTACAACACATTGCTTTTTATAGAAAAAAGATAGATGCAAAATTTAACAAAAAAGATAAATTCAAAATTAAAACTGAAGAGAAGAAAACAAACAAAAAAAAATGCTATGAAATTTGAATGCTGTCTTTGCCACGATTTATCTGTGCTGCATCGTTGGCCTGAGAAAGAGCTCACTAAGCTATGGCCGCGGCTGTAATGACAGCCTTGGCGCTGATTCTCAGCGCGACCAACAGTGGATAGAAACACTCCATAGAGTCAAAAGATGGAGTCACGGAGTTGCAGGAAGTCGATGGATGCAGGTGGCTCAGGACCGAGCTTCGTGGCAATCTTTGGGGGAGGCCTATGTTCAGCAGTGGACTTGTGATAGGCTGAAATGATGATGATGATGATAGAGTCAGTAACTCGTTCATGGGACAATGTATACGTTTGTACAGTAAAATCTGAGTAAGTGCGCAAAGTCTTCTAATCAATAAATAAAAAAAATAAACAAAGACTAAACAAAAAGGGTTGTTATAATATAAAGGAATACATGGATGTTTGTAACCTCTGGGGAATAAGTTGTTCGCTCTCAAGCCGTTTCCTGAAAGTGATTTTGTTTTAATATGTAAGTGATCTGCTTGTTGTTGGACCATTACAATCCCAATGATCTGCTTGTTGTTTGACCATTACAATCCCGATCTGCTTGTTGTTTGACCATTACAATCCACGATCTGCTTGTTTGGACCATTACAATCCTAATGATCTGCTTGTTGTTTGACCATTACAATCCACGATCTGCTTGTTGTTTGGACCATTGCAATCCCACGATCTGCTTGTTGTTTGGACCATTACAATCCTAATGATCTGCTTGTTGTTTGGACCATTACAATCCCGATCTGCTTGTTTGGACCATTACAATCCTAATGATCTGCTTGTTGTTTGGACCATTACAATCCCGATCTGCTTGTTGTTGGACCATTACAATCCCGATCTGCTTGTTGTTTGACCATTGCAATCCCACGATCTGCTTGTTGTTTGGACCATTACAATCCCGATCTGCTTGTTGTTTGGACCATTACAATCCCGATCTGCTTGTTTGGACCATTACAATCCCGATCTGCTTGTTTGGACCATTACAATCCCGATCTGCTTGTTTGGACCATTACAATCCCAATGATCTGCTTGTTGTTGGACCATTACAATCCCGATCTGCTTGTTTGGACCATTACAATCCACGATCTGCTTGTTTGGACCATTACAATCCACGATCTGCTTGTTTGGACCATTGCAATCCCACGATCTGCTTGTTTGGACCATTGCAATCCCACGATCTGCTTGTTTGGACCATTACAATCCTAATGATCTGCTTGTTGTTTGACCATTACAATCCTAATGATCTGCTTGTTGTTGGACCATTACAATCCTAATGATCTGCTTGTTGTTGGACCATTACAATCCTAATGATCTGCTTGTTGTTTGACCATTACAATCCACGATCTGCTTGTTTGGACCATTGCAATCCCACGATCTGCTTGTTGTTGGACCATTACAATCCACGATCTGCTTGTTTGGACCATTGCAATCCCACGATCTGCTTGTTTGGACCATTACAATCCCGATCTGCTTGTTGTTGGACCATTACAATCCCGATCTGCTTGTTTGGACCATTACAATCCCGATCTGCTTGTTTGGACCATTACAATCCACGATCTGCTTGTTTGGACCATTGCAATCCCACGATCTGCTTGTTTGGACCATTGCAATCCCACGATCTGCTTGTTGTTGGACCATTACAATCCCGATCTGCTTGTTGTTTGGACCATTACAATCCCGATCTGCTTGTTTGGACCATTGCAATCCCACGATCTGCTTGTTGTTTGGACCATTACAATCCTAATGATCTGCTTGTTGTTTGGACCATTGCAATCCCACGATCTGCTTGTTTGGACCATTACAATCCCAATGATCTGCTTGTTGTTTGACCATTACAATCCTAATGATCTGCTTGTTGTTGGACCATTACAATCCCGATCTGCTTGTTTGGACCATTACAATCCTAATGATCTGCTTGTTGTTTGACCATTGCAATCCCACGATCTGCTTGTTTGGACCATTACAATCCCAATGATCTGCTTGTTGTTTGACCATTACAATCCACGATCTGCTTGTTTGGACCATTACAATCCTAATGATCTGCTTGTTGTTTGGACCATTACAATCCACGATCTGCTTGTTGTTTGGACCATTACAATCCCGATCTGCTTGTTTGGACCATTACAATCCCGATCTGCTTGTTGTTGGACCATTACAATCCCGATCTGCTTGTTTGGACCATTGCAATCCCACGATCTGCTTGTTGTTTGGACCATTACAATCCCAATGATCTGCTTGTTGTTTGGACCATTACAATCCCGATCTGCTTGTTGTTTGGACCATTACAATCCTAATGATCTGCTTGTTGTTTGACCATTACAATCCTAATGATCTGCTTGTTGTTTGACCATTACAATCCCAATGATCTGCTTGTTGTTTGACCATTACAATCCACGATCTGCTTGTTTGGACCATTACAATCCTAATGATCTGCTTGTTGTTTGACCATTACAATCCTAATGATCTGCTTGTTGTTTGGACCATTACAATCCTAATGATCTGCTTGTTGTTTGGACCATTACAATCCACGATCTGCTTGTTGTTTGGACCATTACAATCCACGATCTGCTTGTTGTTTGGACCATTACAATCCTAATGATCTGCTTGTTGTTTGGACCATTACAATCCTAATGATCTGCTTGTTGTTTGGACCATTGCAATCCCACGATCTGCTTGTTGTTTGACCATTACAATCCCACGATCTGCTTGTTGTTTGACCATTACAATCCCGATCTGCTTGTTGTTTGACCATTACAATCCCGATCTGCTTGTTGTTTGGACCATTACAATCCTAATGATCTGCTTGTTGTTTGACCATTACAATCCCGATCTGCTTGTTGTTTGACCATTACAATCCCGATCTGCTTGTTGTTTGACCATTACAATCCCGATCTGCTTGTTGTTTGGACCATTACAATCCCGATCTGCTTGTTGTTTGGACCATTACAATCCTAATGATCTGCTTGTTGTTTGACCATTACAATCCCGATCTGCTTGTTGTTTGGACCATTACAATCCTAATGATCTGCTTGTTGTTTGACCATTACAATCCCACGATCTGCTTGTTGTTTGACCATTACAATCCCACTGGACCATTACAATCCCGATCTGCTTGTTGTTTGGACCATTACAATCCTAATGATCTGCTTGTTGTTTGACCATTACAATCCCGATCTGCTTGTTGTTTGGACCATTACAATCCCACGATCTGCTTGTTGTTTGGACCATTACAATCCCACGATCTGCTTGTTGTTTGGACCATTACAATCCCACGATCTGCTTGTTGTTTGGACCATTACAATCCCACGATCTGCTTGTTGTTTGGACCATTACAATCCCAATGATCTGCTTGTTGTTTGACCATTACAATCCACGATCTGCTTGTTGTTTGACCATTACAATCCTAATGATCTGCTTGTTGTTGGACCATTACAATCCACGATCTGCTTGTTGTTTGGACCATTGCAATCCCACGATCTGCTTGTTGTTTGACCATTACAATCCTAATGATCTGCTTGTTGTTTGACCATTACAATCCCGATCTGCTTGTTGTTTGACCATTACAATCCTAATGATCTGCTTGTTGTTTGACCATTACAATCCTAATGATCTGCTTGTTGTTGGACCATTACAATCCTAATGATCTGCTTGTTGTTTGACCATTACAATCCTAATGATCTGCTTGTTGTTTGACCATTACAATCCTAATGATCTGCTTGTTGTTTGACCATTACAATCCTAATGATCTGCTTGTTGTTTGACCATTACAATCCTAATGATCTGCTTGTTGTTTGGACCATTACAATCCCACGATCTGCTTGTTGTTTGGACCATTACAATCCCACGATCTGCTTGTTGTTTGGACCATTACAATCCCACGATCTGCTTGTTGTTTGGACCATTACAATCCCACGATCTGCTTGTTGTTTGGACCATTACAATCCCACGATCTGCTTGTTGTTTGGACCATTACAATCCCACGATCTGCATCGAAGAAACATTAACAGTATCTGCGCGATCGCCTAATACGAGTCAGTGCTCGTGAACGCCGGGTTAGAAATCCAGTCTTGGTTAATATTTGTGAAATCTTTGATTATATCTAAACTTCTATTAATTCTTCTTCTCATATTCTTAAAACCTCGTTTACTACTAACTACTAACTACAGACGTAGAGATTTTTATTTCATATCTACAGACAGATAGCGGGATAGCTGACTCAAAAAAATCCCGATCGAAATTAAGCAGACCGAGGACGGGCAGCGTCTAACGTGCTAGTTGTCTGGTGTTGCGATCGCCAAGCCGCTGGAGCGTGGCGATTATGATAAATCCTCCGTGTGGGAGAGGCCTATGTCTTGTAGTGGAGGTAAAGGAAGGTAAGACAGTTACCACCCATGCTATTCCTTAATTACAAAAATAATTATAGCAGCTGCAAGAAAACGACACCCCATATTATTAGGTATAATCATCATGATCATTTCACCCTATCACTAGTCCATTGCTAAAATCCTCCCTCAAAGATTGGCCATCAGCAGGAGCCTTCCCACAACACTCACTCCACCTAAGGTATCCAGCATTTTTAATTATAACTCATTGGAATGTGCTGAATTAAAGCAGATTATTAATACTATAGATATTATTAGAAATATTATATTAAAAAGACAAATTGTCTTCGTTGTTGCACCTGTTTCTTATTCACAGGACTGTCGATTGAACTTGAAACAGAAAGAAAAACGTTACGTTTGACAAAATCAAACTTTTTTTAGTGAAGAATAAATTTATTTAAATACATATAAATGTATATCTGACGTCATGCAATTGTTAAATTATATATGTTGAATGTAATAACCAAAATACTTTAAAACGTTCAGCCACGAGCACTAGGCGCGCATGCGCAGACACGGACCACCTATGTCTAGTTTTATGAGCACGCGAACCCGGTAGCTGATAGCTCACTCACACCTACGAGCTAAACTCACTGTTTGTGGCCAGTGATGCCGACACAAGACAGGGCAATATTTTCTGGTTTTTTCTTTTTTTTCAGTCCAGTGTCATGTCATGTTTACTTTCGGTATGTTGTCTGTTACAACTCTCGATTTCTTTTCAAAATATATAACCAGTTTATTTCTTTTAGTAAAATGTTTTATTACGATGTTTAAAATAGTATTTTTTAAAAAAAAAAAAAATACTAGCAATGCTATTTATTAACATTACTAATACTCCTGTTAACCCCTCCAACTAAGCTTACAGCTTGTATCAGGAATGGTTCACGACATTAGTCGAATGGCGGGCTCGAACTTATGACGTCATGTTTCGCAGTCCGCACCCTAACCCATTTGGCTAATATAAAACCTATTGGCGTTATTTGCGTAAACGCGAGCAAAGTCACGAGCACAACTTGCTTATACACACTGACATAGACTGTACGGTGATCCGTCGACACCAAAGTGTCGTGCCCACTAGTGAAGCCCGCGTACGTGTCGGCTCCTGTGATCAGCGCATTACCAAATTATGGCAGTTAGTGGATGAGTCGGGTTTGTTTTTTTTTATTTTTTTATTTCTATTGTGACAGACATTGAACGTGCTTTAGTGGCACTATGTAGAAGGTGAAGGGATACCTTGTATTAGCATTTACATACCAGAGACATCCGACATGATACGAAAATGGTACATTTTAGGCTTTCTAACGAAAGACTACAAAGACGGAGCAGTATTTAATATAGCAATGTTTCCCGACCTTTAGCTGTCCGCAACATCGTTCGCCTTCTTAATGAAAACACCGTTAAAAACATATGTCGTAAAAATGTAACCTTAACCATTGCTATTACAGAAAACAGATAAAATTTCGCGTTCGTCCTCCGTACTTAACTACCGGTGCCTATTTAACTTGTTTGACTTAGATAAGCCCGGTATCTACTGAACATATGTTCGCATTAACGTACCCCCGTCGCGGCGCGACTTACATACACGCCGGATTCGATTCCCATGTTAGAGTTGCTTGTTGTTTTGAAGTTGTTGCGTTTGAGATACCATAATTAAGTAAACAGTCGGACATTAGTTTTGTGTTAAAATAGTCTGTATGCGGTGTGGCGTGACGGTGTAAGTGAATCTTCTCCTCCACCCCCATCTGCCGTTTGAGTGATGGTGAAATGATCGACGCTCCGCACGCTCAGCGGTATCAGGAAAGGGAGTTTATTTTTTAATTTGGGGAAAATGGTTAACGAGCAAGCTGCTCACCGGATGGCAAGTGATCACCGTGGCCCACGTACGTCTGCGACACCAGAAGAGCTGCAAGTTTTTTTTTTAAAGAAGAAGGGGGCAAACGAGTGTGCGGCTCACCTGATGGTAAGTGATCACCGACGCCCGCGAACATCCACAACACCAGAGGAGCTACAGATGCGCTGCCGGCCTTTTAATAAGTGCGTTGCCGGTCTTCAAGAGTTTTTGGGGGACGGGCTTCCGATTACCTCACTCACCGAACGAAATGCAGAAGCACGAGATGTCTCTACTTCACGCCAGTGTTCTTCGAGATCGTGGTACTGCCTCGTTGAAGCCGGCACCATTCGAGCAACAGCAAGAGCCACTGCTCGGCTCTACTGCGTACAACAACTACGTAAAAATAAAAAGAGAATATTCCTTGGGAAAAGCTATTGTTTAGACGACAGCGTGTGTTATCGCTGTAACAACACGCAACATCGAGTAAAACCATAAATTAGGGAATGTCGAGTCTAGTTGTGTTCCGTATCGTCTGATTATTAAAGGCCGGCAGCCCATCTGCAGCTCCTCTGGTGTTTGCGGATGTTCGCGGACGACGGTGATCACTTACCATCAGGTGAGGCGCTTGCTCGTTTCCCGCCTCTGCCATAAAAAAAAACTTTCGATCTTAACGCAGCTATAAATATCGGACATGGGAAGGTAAAGACCGGCGTGTTTGCATCTGTGTCAGTACACATGCGGCACTATGATATCTCCTGCGGAGTTGACAACCGAC
The DNA here is from genome assembly GCA_029286595.1 of Bhutanitis thaidina. NCBI lineage: Eukaryota > Metazoa > Arthropoda > Insecta > Lepidoptera > Papilionidae > Bhutanitis > Bhutanitis thaidina. The sequence goes on along the minus strand of JAGSMS010000043.1, from coordinate 799,562 downwards.
ATTCGTAAGTAGCTCGTTCGAAATAGGAAGTTACCCAAAAGAAAATAAACACTCGTTATTTCGTAGGTCGTAGAAAGACTTTAGATTTCAGCTCAGATGTCTTTTTGTTCTATTTGTAATTTTTTTTTGTTAATGCACCTTAACAATATCGGCTTGGCAGAGAATGCCAGAAGGCATTAAGCCCACCCTTCGTATTGATCTTCTTAAGGTGGCAATGGGCCGGCCACATAGCTCGCAGAACTGACAACCGCTGGGGAAAAACGGTTCTCGAATGGCAGCCGCGTACAGGCAAACGCAGTGTAGGACGACCCCCCACAAGATGAAGTGACGACCTGCGCAGTGTTGCGGGAAGTCGGTGGATGCAGGTGGCTCGGGACCGAGCTTCGTGGCAATCTTTGGGGGAGGCCAATGTTCAGCAGTGGACTTCTGATAGGCTGAAATGATGATGATGATGATGAAGGTATACAAATAAAGTTGGAATAAATCGATAGAGAAATCGTCAACTTACTGTGAATTAAAAATATATACAAACACGTCACGTACCCGAGCAATATGTATAGTTACACTAATTAAACATAAATTACGTCGGCTTGGCGCCCCGGCCGGCATATCTTCACGGAAGTCCATCTAGATGCCGAGATAAATGCGGGGATCAAAGCCCGGAGATCCTTATCCACCAGTATCGAGCTTGTTAAACGTCCAGAGCTTTTCGTTAAATAATTATTGGGGTTACCTTACGCTGCTGAATAATTATCGAAATTCAACGTGCTTCGTTGAGATGCGATTGATTTTTTTTTATTTATTCTCTTCTGTAAAAATTCATTTCAAATCATTATTGAGTAATTTCACCTACTTGTTTTACGGTTGCTTAATTAATATTTTTCAATCTACGAACGCTTCCGAGTCTAAAGCCAACTAATATAGGTTTCAAAGAGCTCATTGATACGCTCCCTCAGCATCGGGGATCGAACTCGAGTCTCCTGATTCGGAGGCAGATACCTTAACCACTCGACTATCGTGGCTCTTAAATAATACAAGATTAAACAACAACTAAGAACTCATGACGTGTCATATCAATAGAGGTTCTATGGTTAGGACACGTTAAGGGATATATAAAACAAAATCTTTGTAGTACCGTAAACTCAAACCTAATCTTTTCGTTTGTTTTTTAAAACTACCGCGGTCTGACGGAGAAGAAACTGGCGATAGAATTTCCGTCGGTATTCTATATTTTGTAATATTTTTTTTTAAGCAAAGTACATTTAATTATTAAGCAAACAATTAACATCTTGGGCGCGATGAAATCTTTCCCTGGGTGTTATTATAATCTATATATTTCTTTATATTTAAAAAAAGTAGCCGCCTGTAGGTGCCCACTGCTGGCCTCCGTCTCCGTCTCAAATATCTGAGAGGTTTTTGAAGCCGGGAAATGCCCGTCACGCTGCTCCAGTGCGGTTTGGCGTGTTTTACATATTTTAGATTTTTTTTTTATATAAGTTCTCAGTCATGCAGGTTTCCTCATGACGTTCTCCTTCACTGCCGAACGCGTGGTGAATACAGCACTTAAAAAATGCTATTAACAATTTTAGTGGCACTGGGGATCGGATCCAGGTCACTCGCGCTCTATCAATATTATAATAACCCGTTTTATAAAGTCTCTATTTAATAAATATCTGTAATAATAGAGCCGTGGTAGCCTAGTGGTCAGGACGCTCACTTTAGTTTCATAGAGCGCGAGTGACCTGGGTTCGATCCCCGGTGCCGGCACCGCTCAAATTGTTAATAGCAATTTTAAGTGGTGTATTTACCACCTGCTCGGCGGTGAATGAAAACATCGTGAGGAAACCTGCATGTCTGAGAAATAATAACAATATTATTTCGAGGATATGTGAAGCTCGCCAACCCGCACTGGAGCAGCGTGGCGGGCCCTTCCCGGCTCCTAAACCCTCTCTGATACTCGTATTTGAGAAGGAGGCCTTTGCCCAGCAGTAGGCACTTATAAGCTGCTGCTTTACAGTAATAATATAGTCGTATATTTGTTTATTGTTGTAGGATCGTTAAATGCAACACAAGCGACTATAATCTCTAGTAACGATAGGTAACGGAAGTTAAATTGGCGAAAGAGGGATGTTTTCCATATTGGAGAGATTTGGGTGCCGGGAAGATTCCGGCACACTGCTCCACGCGTTCGGTTTTACGGACTTTTCACGGCCTCATTTTACTGTAACAGTAATTAACTGAGAAAGAAATAGTAATAATTAGGCATAGGTTCTGATAGCCGTAAGGATCGGATCGGCAAGTTGAAGTGGTAACGGGCCGGCCGGCAGAAGCTCGCAGAACTGATAATCTTTGGAGAGGTGATGGAGAGGTGAGGTTCTCGGGTGGCAGTCACGAACGGACAAACGCAGGCGACTCGCCGCTAGATGGAGCGACGACCTGCACAGTGTTGCGGGGGTGTGATGGATGGCAGGTGGCACAGGACCGGGCTTTGTGGCTTACTTTTAGGGAAATGATTATGAAATATACATAATAAAAAAAAAACTCTTCGGATAGGGATAAGGAACGGTCCGTAATCAATTTGTAATAATAATTTTGTATGTCTGATTATTAGGTATTTTTTTTTTAATAGTATAGCACAATTTTTTATCATGGGAAAGGGGGCAAACGAGCAAGTGACACACCTGATGATAAGTGATTACCGGCGCCCACGTCATCTGCGACACCCGAGGAGCTGCTGAAGCGTTGCCGGCCTATTAGTCTATTTGGGAGGGGTGCGCTCCGGTTCCCTCTCCCGCCGAACGTAACGCAGAAGTACAAGATGACTCTACACAACGCCGGCATTCCGCGAGGCTGCGTACTGCCCCGGTCGGGACGGTCGTTATGCACACCAGACCAGTCCGTTTACCACAGATTAATAAAAAAAAATTCTTAACTTACGACTAGTTATAAAGACGTTTTAAAAAAAGAAAGGATTTAGTCTTTGCTAAATTATGGTGCTAAGGTTTATCTCTAGTTTAAGATTAATATTTTATATTTTGTATCTATTTTTTCTTTAAATATAGCATAACGCCGTCTCCTACTTATTAGGAATGATTATAATATATATAGGGGAATAAAGCGGATATCCACGACGTGCAGTTAGATGCCGAGCGGCCTCGACGGGCTTCTTTTCACCTCTCTGGGAGATGAAACGGCGATAGGTGACGAACCTAGTCACCGGGTTCGCTCACGCATAGCACTAGAAAACCTTTTATTATTATTTATGATAACAAAAAATATTACGAGGACATGCGAAATCCGCCAACCCGTTCTGGAGCCTTTCCGTCGGCAAAAAGTAGCTAAAACAATAAATGAAGGCCTTTCCCAGCTGTGGAGCATTTATGGGCTGCTACTTCACCTATATATAAAAGTTTTTTTTTTTGCTACGGAAAAACCTGCAGTGCAGGCGTTCAACTGGTGAAAATTCGTTCCAATATGAAATTAATGACAATTCTATAGTCTACGACCTAAGAAACATAATTTTGTTTGTCAAATGTCAATGCTTATTATATTTTTTCAATTTACCACAGTTTCGTAACGAAGCTCCGCTGACGGGAAAAAAAGCTATATCGAAAACTAAATCAAATCCTTAACAGCCAGTGATGAGGAACATGGGGAAACAGGAATATCGACACTACAGTTTCCAACTCTCCCATTCAGCGTGATGACTATGGGCCATTAATGTAACACCTTCTTTTCTATAAACTCTTCATTAGAAAGATCCTTTTCCGACACGTTTAGTTCTAGCTCTTTTAAACAGGCTGGTGGGAAAAAAAAAAGTTTCGAAGTTTATATCGTTACAAAATATCTTCGTGATAAAATAACCTCAAACGACAACACCGGCGCATGGTGCATGCAACTACATATTGTCGCCGTCAGAACGCGTTCAGAAATCGAAAGCATCGGGCCGCTGAAAGTGAACCGGTAATAATATAAAACATCCCCCTTATCGGATGCGTAAATTCTGTCAATTACGAGGCCGAAGTCGGATTTTCGCTTCGGGAGGAAAATAAAATTAAAAAAAAAAAACACGGACCGCCTCGCTACCACTGGCGCCGGTTTGAGATAACGCGGGATTTTTTCGAACGTTTCTTTTGTTTTTTTTTTTTCGTACGTTATAGTTCTTTTATGGGGGACATTCGATAAAGCCAGAGATTATGTTTTTTATACGATAGCAAAGGCAACCCGTTCGTAAGGTAATCTTCGGATTGGAGGATTTTGGACGTTTTGATTATCGGTTGGTAATTATTTATTTTTGGCGTCGTTGTGTGTATGGATTTTTGATACCTTGTTTTTTTTTTAAATAATTCCTTATTTGAATTGATTAAAGTGTCCGTTGTTAAAATTTGTTTTGGATTTATTCTGATTTTCGTTGCCTAAGGTTTGCTTTTAAAATAAAATAGGGTTATAATTTGCGAGGTTTATTAAATAAACTTTAGATAAATTATAAGAAATTGACAATAAACATTAAACTTTATCACTTGCATAAACCAACGGGCACAAGTTAAAGATATTGACGATTTCATTAAAGAAAGAAATAAAGAAGAAGAAGACATAAAACTCTTGACATTATAAGTAAAGAGGTGTGGATAGGTAAGAAGCGCTACACGAGAGAAGCGTTAAAACTTTCCTAATTAGCTCACCTTCTCTCTGTCTGTCTGTCTCTCTCTCTTTTTTGCTCCCTATAATTAAGACATTCCGTCCTACTTCCACCTGTCATCTTATACAGTGTGACGTTACTATGTGACTTATGCCTTTGTGAAGGCCCAACGTCATGGAAGTAACCTTAGATAGGTTACCTTTTCACTTCTAATATCTCTGTATAAAACCAACAGCCAGTTGTAACTAACGCAATTGAAAAACAGCCTTACCATTAAACTTAATATTATATCCAATATTACGTATTTATAACTAAATGTACCAAGTATTCAAAGAATGAGGTTGAAAGAAATGATTTAGCAAATTTGCGTGCATCAAATTTAACCACAACATTTACAAACCTTTCAGACAGTCAATCACAATTCGCCGCGAACAACGCCCATTTGACAGCTGTCAAATAAAACTGACAACTTCATAACTTTTTTTGCGACGTCTATTTTGAGCAAATACAATGTCATTTTTTGTCTAAACGTTTTTGGACATGCTGAAAATGCCGTAGTGACGAATTTTTAAAATATTCGCCATTATTTTTTAGTTAGTTGCCGATTAGAGCGGCGCCTCTGGTGGTTAGAGCGAAATTTATAACTTTACTATTGATTTTTTGTCATTAATGCTAATATTGATAGCTCATTCTTCTGCAAAACAATTAGGTGCCAAATGTCACTTTGTAGTAATTTACATTACTATATTACAAGGGAAAACATGCCATCTTTTTCTTTCTCACGCCAAACCCTAATCCCAGAGACCACAGCAGACCAGCAGCATCTCGAGCGCTCAACACACTATAACAAACAACAAATAGCAATTCAATTAAGATCAATCTGAATCGAAATAATTAAAAAAAAACCCCGCCCGTGTAAATTTTTTACAATCGATCTCTTTTTGGCTCACAGACGCAATATTTAAATATCCAACGAATCTAACGACACTTCATATGTTAAAGTCACATGAGTTAAATACACTCGAAAAACGTAACCCTCCTTTTGTGGCAGTCGGTTAAAAAGGAGCACTTCAACAGGTTTATTAACCGGCCTTTGCTGACGCTTTATTGGAGAAGCCTTATATATACTAACAGATGACCAAAAAAATATTACACACAATAGTAACTTTGTTATTAATTAAATCTGTTTGACAGAATGCAGAAGTCTGTGTTGAATATTTAAATTTTTTTTGCAATTTAAAAAATATATTACGTTATATTATAACTGGTGGTAGACTTCTTTGCTCCTAAAGAGTCGTCAGGGTAAGCAGTACCCCATTTCTGCGGGCAAACAGCAGTGCGACTGCTGTTGTGTTCCGGTTTGAAAAGGTATAGTGAGCCGGTATAGTTACGGGCTGTGAGGTCTTTGATTGAGGTTGTTGGAGCAACTAACCATCAGGTGGATTGTTAGCTCGTTTTTCATCTCATTCCAATCAAAGAAGGTGAAAAAATTGCATCTTCATCCTTATCAATAGTGAATTGAACTATAAGTCGTATTGGGGACAATCTCAAAATTATCAGATCGAATCCAGTTAATGTTTCACAGTGTTAAACAGACCGTTTTAATTTTTAATACTTGGCAATATAGCCCCTTGGTCGAACGCCATTTTTTATACACTATAAATATTTTGTTAAAAAATGTATTTCACTTTTTTAGTTTATTTAAGTCTTCGACCGGTTTGGACCTTTCAAAGCATCTTCACAAGGTTATTGTGAACGATTCTTATTATTCTTTTTCTTAAACGACCTGGAAGTATTTAAGTCCAGGTGTTGGCCTCTCTCGTGCGGAGGACTTGTCGTGATCACGACGCTTGGCAATCGTTAACCGCAGCGCCAGATACACCTCGCACCATAGAGGCGGGATTCGCTTGTAATGTAGTCTCACATTATTTTTATTCTCGCCTTTACTATTATTTGCGTCTTACCATTGTTGACTTTTCTAAACAGCGTCGCTTGAATCCGAGCCTCGGATGCGTTAAGACAATCGTCCAACAATGATGTCATTCCAATCGTTTGTCATTGGTGATCATTTGAGCTAACCTTCGAAGTCAATTTACAACTTTACTCCCCAAAGTTAGGGCTAACTTTCGAGTGTGGCGTAATCAGTAAAAAAATACTTTAGGCGCCACAGTTTTGTCGCCATCGTAATGTCGCGCCGTTGATATCCGGTGTGTGAAAGAGAGGACTTTTGTTTCTTTTTTCCTTTTTTTTTTTTTTGGGAACCCAATGGGTCAGTGACCATGGCGTTGAAATATTACGCCCTAATGATTTATTGCCCACTTGCTTAAAGGCTGACGTTTCTATTTCTTATTTCTTTGCACGCTTCGCGCATTTTTTGCAGCCGTATGTTACAGAAAGAGGTGCTCTGGGAGTTGTGTCATGGGTACCACAACGATAAATTGGAAAATCCATCCAACTAATACAAAGCATATATCCGACAGAGAGCGTTTTGGGGCTTATGATGGTATAAAAAATAGTCAAATCTCTAAAAAAAAAACCTGATGAGTATCGGTTGCGTGCAGAGTGTCGCATCCTGGCTGGTGCGCTCCTTCTCTGCTCAGGAGTCGTCTGGGTAGGTACTATCCTCATAACCATTTCTGTCTGCAAATAACGGCTGTCCTCCGGTTTGAAAGGACTACCTCATGTATTCCATCGTACTGCACACAACGCACCTGTAACCTTCTTCGGTTGAAGTTATTGGCCGGTGTCCATGGGCTGCATTAGCCGCTCACCATCAGGTGAACTGCTAGCTGGTTGTTCATTCCAAACCAATTTAAAAAAAATTACCGCGAGAAATATTAGTTTAATAAATTTTTGGAAATCAATAAAAGTTAAGTTTGTATAATTCCCTTACCTGTAATCTTTAAGTAAGGTATTCCATGATTATTTATACTATATATATTATCAATTTAATCATCGTCATCAATCCACAGCAGGATAGAGCTCGATGTTGTGTCAAACAGATAAGCGACGCGTCCGCCCTCCGCCCTCCGCCCTCCGCCCTCGGTCAGCTACAACAAAATCTTTCGTGGCTTACCTTTTCCCTATGGCTGTGAAGTAACGGCGTTATAATCTGCCCTTTTTTTCCCGTGGGTGTGGGTAAGGGGTGGTGAGAATTAGGTCACGGAAGTCCGGTTAGTTGCGCTGAATCGTGCCCAAGTGAAATCTGTAAAGTCCGCCTACCACATTCGCTTATAACTTCTAAATTCCTAGTGGATTTTAATGCGGCTTACATCTTCATTTAGAATATATTATGTGGTTTTAAGACGAAACATATCGCCGTATTAGTATCCACGTTAACCATACAAATCGTATGTAGGTTTAAAACTCATTGGTTCGACCCTAAGTGATTATAACTCGGTTCTCCGTATTCGGAGGCTGAACCCCTGACCACTGAGTAGATATTGATGTTTTTTTTGACGTTCGATAGCGGCGTAAAAATCTGCCATCCCTCTCTTCCCGCGAGTGTCGTGAGAGGCGACTAAAGGAAAACCCTTGAAAACCGACAGATGGCGGGATAACCGTCTTGAAGAATATTAGACCAAAAATAAGCAATAATATAGGGCAGCAGCGTCTGGGTTCCGATGGGTCTGGTGCTGCCATCGCCAATCCGCTTATCGAACGTGGTGATTATGGCAAATACTCCTCATGGGAAAGTCCTATGTCCTGCTGTGGACTATTTACCGGCTGTTACGGTAAGGTAAGTTGTAAAGATTGTATCACATTCACATTTAGTTTATCTGTTACAGAATCGACTCTGTTTATATATATTACTCTGTGATTCTGACCGTGTAGAGCAGACGCGGTTCGCTGGTATTATATTAATTATCTGTACGACGTGACATGTGACATAGAAGGAGCCTAGTAATATACGACATGTAGCCACTTCCAGTGAATGAATCGACACGACGATATTTAAATCAACAACGCGCGTGAAGAAATTTGAATTCGAATACAAATATTGAACGATATACAAATCCTATTAATGGAAGTGTGCTGATGGTTGGACGTGTCGAAGCCTCTAACCGCAAATTGTTGGCGGATCATGTCACGGGGTTGGGTTTCTGATTAGCGTGAATACACTTATACGCAAATAAGGGTCAATACAAAAGTATGCCGACAACTGTTTGAACCATGTGTATAGGCGCAAATGTGCAAGCGTCTCACCCGATGGTAAGTGATCACCGACGCCCACGTGCATCCGCAATACCAGAGGAGCTGCAGGTGCGTTGCCGGCCTTTAAGGATATTTGATGGTAAGGGTAGCATAAGATGCCTCTACTTCACGCCGGTACACTGCGAGGCCACGGCGAGCAGCAACAAAAGCCGCCGCTTGGCTCTACCACGTACATAAATATGTAACGTACGAGTACTTCACAAAAAACCTATACCAATATAATAAATCAATACAGTGATAATTTCAACAACAAACTTATCATCAGCCACGTCTACTGTACACTTTTGTACGTGGTTGAGCCAAGTGACGGCTTTAGCTGCTGCTCGAATGGAAACCCTGTCAATTATCTTCACATCAATCATACTTCTTAACGCACTCATTTCTACTGGATTTATCCTGCTTTCATGCTTCTGCCATACCCAGATTTCGCTTCCATATGTTAGTGTTACCAACACCGGGCCGGCTCGACCGGATTAGTACCACGACCTCGCAGAATACCGGCGTAAAGTAGAGCAATCTTTTGCTTCTGCGTTTCGTTCGGTGAGTGAGGTAACCGGGGGCCCGCTGCCCCTCGAACTAAAATAAAAGGTGATAAAATCCGTAAATGATGATTTCATTTCAAAAGTTAACTTTTCTTCTGGTCGTTTGTATTGGATGGCTAAACATCCAATTTTCTTAACGCTAAGATGTCAAGTCTTGACAGGCTCGTCAAGATTCTGTCAAAATTTTAGCAATTGCTATAGCAGTATAGCAGTAACACCAATACAATTTTCTCTCATTGTACGTGTTGTGTTATTGCACATCTAATATTTTTTGTTCTAAAACAGAAGGCAAAGGTTTTATGATTTTACAGCCAACCATCGAATCGGGTTACAAGGTATTTTTTTCTCCGGCATCCCGAGCCATCATTCGCGTCGTCATAAACCCTCACGGTAGCTCGGTTCTGTCAAATCGACTTTTTTTTTAGTTAAGCTAGCGACACACCAAGTGTTAATACAATAATGTTAAACGTATTTTTGATATTGGAAATAAATATTAATGTTGTGCAGTTGTGCTCGAATGGGCCGGCTTGACCGCGGTAGTACTACGGCTTCTCAGAATACCAGCGTGAAGAGGAGCATCTAGTACTTCCGCGTTTCGTTCGATGAGGTACCGGAGGCTATATCCTTCTACCCATACCCCTCTTCCCATCATCCCTCCCATCCCTCAAATATGTTAAAATGCCGGCAACGCATTTGCAACTCCTCTGGTGTTACAGAACTTCATGGACGACGGGTAATCGCTTACCATCAGATGAGCTGCCTGTTTGTTTTCCTCCTTTCCCATAAAAAAAAAGAAAGAATAAATAATTCTGATGAAAATCTACCGAGGTTAATGCCACAAAGAGCCAAAGATGGATGACGGAATAACCGAAACTTACTTTTAATTTACTCATATTTATGAGCCTAAATAAGTTAATTGCTGGACATAAGTGTTCCATCTAGTGCCAACAAAAACCACCATATCATGCAAGGAAGATTTGACCATGCTCACCACGGTTGGTTAGTGCAGTTCTGCTCCCCATCAGTAGTCTATGCTATTAAGGTTCGATGTATTTGGGAAAAACCATCTCTCATATTCCAAAATTAGGTATATCTCTTCGTTCTCCAATCTGTTGAAGGGAAGCAACGTATAATACTTTATTAGTCTGGTACTGCGATCTCTGATGCATTTACAAACTGTACCAATAATGACATATCTTCGGAAGCCAACAGGATGAAGGTACAAACATAATTTTTTATCATAGAAATATTTTATTATTTCTTTTCATTTTCTCTCGGTGTACAACGTGCTCATGTCTAACACCGACTTATCCCTCTTTGATCCGACGTATGAAGTACTTAAATGTTACACCACAAAAAAAAAACGTAACAGCTGTAAGCTTAACGCAAAAATCGTCTAAGTCTACAAGTGTTTTCTTCATTCTTAAGATTCAAATTCGCGTAGAACCCGCTTCGAATTCCCTGAATTAATTATTGCCTACTGTAAAGTTTATAATGAGGTAAATATTGTCTATACAAATATTTTTGATTGGATTCATTGGATTAGAACACCTTATATAGTCGTGGGCTTACAATCTTAGCCGAAGACAAGGTTTTTAGTAATTTTCGCGAAAGTAGGATCTTTCTCTTTTAATAGATAAGTGAGTATTTTAAGGAGAGTAAGGTGTCAGCCCTAGATTCAACATCGAGGGTGGATGAGAGTCTCCTATTTTCTATATTCTAAATATTTTAACATTGTGCCTATTTATATAAGATGGGGAATATATTTTACGTAATTAATAATTTCATAATTACCATAAATTCACAACAACAATCGAAGTCAACCGCTGTATGTGTGTGTATTGGATAGACATGCATTGCGTGGGAGTGTGCGTGCGAATGTTTGTTAAATAGTAAAGTTAATAGCTTGAACGGGTTGCAAGCACCGCCCAATTACACAATTACCCTGAAATTTGTTATGACTTGCACAGGAGCAAGCGGCAACTGTCGAGTTTGCTTTTTGCAACATTATCTATTAAAATTTCGTTGTCACCAACAGCTTAACAGTATTAGAAAAATCCGGTCCTGAGCCATCTGCATCCATCAACTTTCTACACAAAGACAGACTACCGCTCCATGTATTAGTATTGGTATTGGTATTTGTATTGGTGCTGGTACGTCTATGCTACGCGGCATTAACCGGTAAGAGGTTGCCATTCGAGAAACTTTTTCTTCTCAACCGATAACACAACGACAAAAAGTCGGATTTCATCGACTTCATTCTCAAGAATATTCCTTAATTTAAACATTGCTCTGTAATTCTACCTACAAACTAATGATTCATCAATTATTTTTTCCCATCGTACGCCATCCAGCGTAATCTTCGATCATTTGACACGTATGAAGACGCCACCTTTTTTTTTTAAATCAAGATGGCGCCCGATACGTGAATATAGACGTCAAATCAAGGCAGAATGGAGTTTTATCTTGATTTTACAGTGTAAGGCCAGAAAATTAAGAACTTATGCGTAATAACACATTTATTTAATGAAAACATATATTAAATCGGATTTCATCACGTACAATTTTCACTTTTTTAATTCTCAACGTTTCAAGTGAATGACTCTTGGTAACGTGGGAGGAGAGGAGGAGGGAAGGGGTTGTTCGGGTGGCGATGGCTAAAGGCTTTGCTCGCTGTCGTCATGGCAATTTTCAAAAAGAGAATTCGTAGTCCCTCTCTACGCCTATATGTGACAGGCGTGAGTACTTATATATATTTACTACAAGGGTTCTTCAGGGCATAGTCTAAGATGACCAGCACTTTAGTTCTCAATATAATTTAAATTTAGCTGGGATCAAAACTAATCCCAGCTAATATATATATGTATATATAAATTTTGGTCCCAAAATCGCCCACGCTTGCTCTCCGCTCACCGCTCATCTAACGGCCTCAAAAAGTACGGTAGCTTGGCATCCGTAATGTAGATATTACCGCCGATATAGTGTCTAATGACTTGTAATTTTTTCTTCTCACGGCATACTTCCTCGTAAGTCACGGAATTCATGTTGAACGCTCCTTAAATTATAAATACCAAATCTGTCCTTACACAGACCAATGTTGTGTTTCTTAAAAACATTGTAATAAATAAAGTAATTATATATGATTAGATGTCCTTAAAGGCCGGCAGCGCATCTGTAGCTCCTCTGGTGTTGTGGATGTTCGTGGGCGTCGGTGATCACTTACCATCAGGTGAGCCGCACGCTCGTTTGCCCCCATCTTCTATAAAAAAAAAAAAAGATCTATCTCCAAAGGCTCAGGTATATGATAAAAATAAAACAAAGTAGATGTAGTTCATTCCAATATGTGAACACTTTATATGCATAATATTTAATTTCTAAAATTAATAAGACATTGCAAGAATTACATAGAAGCCACAGATGTGTGATGATTGAGACTTACCAGGTGACGCCTGTCAAAAAACCGCAGGATTTAAATTATAAAAGTAGATAATAATTTGTACTTTGGTTACACTTCTCACATATCCTTTACCTTTGCTCGACTCAAGATCGAGTACTTCGCTCTTCTAATAGTCTCAAGATTAGTATTCAACAACACAGCGCTGGATTCTTCAGCAGGATCTTTCACTGTACAGGCTATACTGCTCTGGAACGTACACGCCGACAATGTGAGCGTGAAATAAAAACTCTTTCAAAAGTCTGATTCATGAATATTTCCGTTCTTGAAGTCAGTTACAGAGTTACTAATTCCACAACATTCTATGTTACTTATTTATTAATATGTATATGTATATTTGTCTATATTCAAGTAACAAAAACCTACATCTATACTCTCTATCGTAGATGAATAAAGGTGTCTATGGCATAAATGCAGCGACCATTTTCTTAATATAATACACTAGCTGTGCTCCGCGGTTTCAATCGCGTTAGATTTGAATTATACATGCTCAAACACATAAAAAGTACACGAACAAGTTCTCTGGTTACTGCTCCGTTACAATGAGTTATATATAATAAAGGCTATCTAACGCTAAAATATATTTTCAAATCGGACAAATACTTTCTGAGATAGCGCCTTCAAACATACAAACTATTCAGCTTTATTATATTAGAATACTCCTAGATCTAGATAACCATATACGTCTGGTACCCACAAGGACAGGCAGAGATCACTAATTACCATTTGGCACGATCCAACTTAGTTTAAAGTGCTTCCGCAACTTACTGTTTGTGTCTCCGGGAGATAGAAAATGCTAGGTGGTGAGTATCGTTTTTTTTTTTAATTTTTTAAAACAACTATTCCACAATTTGCGAATACAGCTAAATGTAAGTTAACAATCTACGTACTGATTTGGACGTGTGGAGATGATGAATGAAAGTAGGTTGACGAAACAAATATATGAGGCGAGTGTAAATGGTAGAGTCGGGAGAGGAAGACCTAGGCGAACATGTCACGTTCAAATCGGAGACGTTCTGAAAAAAGGCCAGTTCAAGAGTACTCTAAACCAATGAGTATGCCTGCGAAGATTGATGAAAGTGGTAGAAGCGAAGACGTATGTCAGGACCGTAGCAAGTGGGAGAAGATTGTCTCTGCCTACCCCGTTGGGAACAAGGCGTGAATATATACATACATACATACATACAATCTACGTACTGTTAATTACTGGGTATATTTAAATCAGCTCCTTAAAGTCTATAAAAGCACAAACAACCACTAAAGAGAGAGGGCACAGCCGACTCCGTCCGGCTAAGCCAATAGACGCGAGATTTTTTTTTTGAGTTTCTTTAACTCACCGCCAAAGCGCGCCGCTGTTACCTCGCCAGCCCACTGTTTACTGACCACCTTTATGGTATAAAAACTTTGCTTTTTTTTTCATTCCAATAATGGTCTTAAAATGTTTGGATTGGATCGAATATTGCATTGGACACAAGGATCTGTACGTCCGCATCCTCTCATCGACAATTGCTGGCAGAATACCGGAATGCTTTTGCCTGTGTATAAGTCAGTAAAAGTTTTGGAAAATATTTTATCTGTAACAGCGATAGATTACATCATAGATTAAGTTATAGGTATATTCCATCGGTCTCCGTTTAATTACAATTTGGATTGTGAAAGTAGTCTTTGATTTAGAAATTAACGTAACGAAGTAATTTCAATTCATTTCTTTTCGTTTTCGTAATATGTGTGCAAGAATTATTTCTCCAAATCTTTATGATGTCCGTGATAGCTCAGGTGTCGTTTTACGTTCCATAGTACGCGTGTGTGGTCTCTGTTCGATTCCCGGTGACTGAATTTACACGGTTTAATCTATGCATAGAAAATGTCGGTGGACTCGCTAGAACAGCGTAGCTCTCTCAGATATTGAGAGAACGTCTTCCTCCAGCTATGGCAGATTTGTAGGCTACTGCTAGTCTAGTTTAGTAAAGTAAGGAACAATTTGCATATATTTTTTTTTTATGGTAAAGGCGGCAAACGATCAAGCGGTTCACCTGATGGTAAGTGTTTACCGTCGCCCACGTTTATCTGCAACACCAGAGAAGCTGCGGATGCGTTGACGGCCTTTAAGGATATTTGGGGGATCAGAGAGAAGGTAGAAAGAGTGATGAGGAGAAGGGGAAGTGGGCATCCGGTTACCTGATTCCCCGAACGGAACGAAAAAATACTTCACGCCGGTATTCTGCGAGGTTGAGGTACTACTCGGATCGAGCCAGCCACGTTCCAGCAGCAACCTACTGATGGTAACCTAAGATGATGAAGAGAAATGTATTATTTCTTTAACAGCTATTATGCTAAGCTTATATTTTTGGCAACACAACCACGCAATTGGCAGGCATGGCTGATCCTCGTACGCTGACGTCACAAAGCTGAAGGCTGTCGGTTCTAGTCGATGATCGATTCGTGGGAGCGTGGTCTTTCCTTCACATTCAATGTGTCGCATCCAGTATCAAGCGACTCTAACATGTTTAAGTGGAAAAAGAGTATAGTTCGTCAGGAGACTCGACGGTTGTTAAATCAACCTACGCAGATTGTAAACGCTTGACAATGGCTCGGTGGGTGGCGTGGTCGACATTGGTGTTGTGCGTTACATACAGTGCAGTGAGGGAGCGTGATGATATAACAGAAGTGGTAAACGCACTGGTAGAAAGGGGAGATTGGACAACATCTGGTATCTGGTGTCTGGGTTTACTTTGGTCCGAATAATTTTTTTATGGGAAAGTCGCCAAACGTGCAATAGCTTCACCTGATGGTAAGTGATTACCATCGCCCACATACATCTGCAATACCAGAGGAGCTACAGGTGCATTGTCTGGAGGAGATGGGAGGGAGGATAATGAGTGGAATGGGGAGGGGGAGTGGACCTCCGGTTACCTCACTTACCGAACGAAACGCAGAAGCACAAGATTCCTCTACTTCACGCCGGTATTCTGCGAGGTCGTGGTATTAATCCGGTCGAGCCGGCCTATTCGAGCAGCAGCTAAAGCCGCCGTTTGGCTCTACCACGTTAAAAAATTCATATCAACAGCTTCGAACAAACTGACGGCGATACACTTACTCGAGAGTATGTTTTTTATGTACGGATAAGACCCGATCTGAAAACCCAACGTACGTAGTTTTAAACCAGTTCGGCTCAAAAAATTAAACAGCATTAATCACAACGTCGGTAATGTCCCGCGTCGCTCCACGTCTTTAAATGTCAGCATGGTATTGATCAATTCAATATTGCATCACAGTTTTGAAAGGGTACAGGGGCCGGGCGATCGCATTGAGCCTCTCGAAGTACCCAAGCAACTCTGAATGAAGTCGGACCTCTAAAATGTTAATGCAATTCAAAACGTACGGAGGTTTGCCTCGTACACGGAGGTGAAGGATTTTTTTTTATAACTCTTGAGTGACAGACGAGGTAACCAATGCACATAAGTAAGTGGGTATTTCTATATCCTGTATGGGCCCATGGATACCATGCAAAACAACTTCAATGGAAGAAGGTTAAAGATGATGTCATTACCTGAAAGAGCTTTGCTGGAGCGCCTTAATAAATATCCTGAATAAACCATTATTAATCATGAAGTGTCGATTTCAGAAGATCTGACGAAACTCCCGCGAGTTCAGTCAATCTTACTCTTTCGTTTCTTCAGGTCTTTTTTTCAGTATACAACATGCACATGTTATGTAAAGAGTAAAGTAGAAGATAAAGAAGATTGGCATGTGGAGGAAAAGAGAAAAAAGGCAATCGCTAACCCACCTGCCGAGTGTGGTGATTATAACAAATATGATGTGGTGTCTATAATAAGAGACATATATAGCCGTAAGAATCTGCCATCCTCTTTCCACACCACACCTCTTTCTTTTGGAGGAGGTCGTTAGAGACCTTGAAGATTGGGATGGCTTTCGACAGATGGCGGGGCGATCGTCTCAAAAAGTAAGTAAAGTAATAGCCTGTAAGTGCTCACTGCTGGGCAAAGGCCTCCTTCTCAAATACTAGTATCAGAGAGGGTTTAGGAGCGGGGAAGGGCCCGCCACGCTGCTCCAGTGCGGGTTGGCGAGCTTCACATATCCTCGAAATAATATTTTTATTATTTCTCAGGCATGCAGATTTCCTCACGATGTTTTCCTTCACCGTTGAGCACGTGGTAAATATAGCACTTAAAATTGCTATTAACAATTTTAGTGGTGCCGGCACCGGGGATCGTACCCAGGTCACTCGCGCTCTGTGAAACTAAAGTGAGCGTCCTGACCACTAGGCTACCACGGCTCTTCATAATAGTACCAGACAATAAATAAGCAGACCTAAGACGGGCAGCAGCATCGAAGGTGCGAGGTGTCTGGTGCTGCGATCGCCGATGCACTTACCGAGCGTGTGATTACGTCATATCCTCCTTATGGGAGAGTCCTATCCTGCTGTGAAATATTTACAGGTCGTTAAGGTTAGGTAAGGTAAGGATTATAGAGGAAACAACAGTGTTTTGGTGAGTTAACGGATACGCGTGGGTCATGTACATGCCCTGTGAAGATTTTTGGTAGAGACGTACCTTCAGAAGTGGATCTTGACAACACAGGGCGATACATACAGGTCATGTTGGTAACTGTAGACCATGGACACCTTGATGCCTCACTAGAGAATCTAGATGTAGATGCGATGTCAACTCCAAGAGTTATAATATCTCGCGGGTGAGTGATCTTTGTGAGAGTGCAGTGAATTATAAATGTGTTTTTGCTTTTGACCGTTTAAAAATAGCATCAAATAACTATTTAGACGAATAGTGTAAGCAATAAACCATAACGATTATTAACGTATAGCGTCTTAACAGTGTAGGACCCCACGAGACGGCGCCGTTTAACATAGTACCTGTTAACTGTTGGCAAATAGAACTTTACTCGGCGCGGGATCACAATACAGCGTTATGGTGCGGCAATGTTGGTTGACTTTTATTTGGCTTAGCTATTATCCACGAGAAGGGAGTCTTCAACCGCGCCGCGGTAGGACTCGCTAATTTTAAACTGGCGTCCTCAACAAACAGAGTTAAACCAACAGGACGCGCAGTACGGGTCATTATCCCGAGCGTCGCGACCGCGGGCGCTCGTAGCTGCTGCGCGTGCCGAGGTGAGACCTTTCAGACGGATATCTTCCCTGATGTTTGTGAAGTGGCGATTGGATGTGTTTGTCGAGTCATTAGGACCGCGCTTCTCAATGTTTCATCCCCCTATCCGTTGTGAGGGGACCTCGGGGTTTCTGTATGACATGATCACATTGTTATGGACAACATAGGAATTGTCAAAAGAATGAATTAGACATCAAAACTCTTGAAGCGAACAAAAAAAAAAAAAAAAGAGACGCTTCACTAGGTGGCTCGTTTTTTGGTCTAGCAGCCTTCGTAAGAGCCATACCATTTTATTCGCAGTAAAGCCAAGCGGCGGCTTTTGCTGCTGCTCGACTGGATTGCTACCACGGCCTCCGCAGAATACCGAGGTGAAATGAAGGCATCTTGGGCTTCTGCGTTTCTTTCGGTGAATGAGGTCCGCTCCACATCGTACCTCCCATCTCTCAAATACTCTTAAAGCCCGGCAACGCACCTGCAGCACCTCTGGTGAAGCAGATGTACGTGGGCGACGGTAATCACTTACCATCAGGTGAACCGCTTGATCGTTTGCCGCCTTTCTCATAAAAAAAAACCCGTATCTACACTGACCTTTAAACCTTTCAAAATCGGAACGCAACAGTAGCTGCAATGGTGAACGGCGGCAGCAATGGGTAAGAGCGTGATGCCTACCCGGGCGTCTTCTCGGTAGAGAGGAAATCTACCACCAGCTGTCCGTGAATTCCGTGAATTTCACCACACCGTAGGTTGACTGGAAGAGAATGCCTTTTTTATGGGAAAAGACAGCAAACGAGCAAGCAGTTCACCTGATGGTAAGTGATTACCGTCGCCCACATACATCTGCAACACCATAGATGCTGCAGGTGCGTTGCCGGTCTTTAAGGGTATTTGGGAGATGGGAGAAGAGGAGGGGAATAGGGAGGGGGAGTGGGCCTCCGGTTACCTCACTCACCGAAAGAAACGCAGAAGCCCAAGATGGCTTCACTTCACGTCTGTATTCTGCGAAGCCGTGTTACCAACCAGGTCGAGCCAGCCCGTAGGAGCTGCAGTAAAAGCCACCGCTTGGCTCTACCAAGTAGAGTAAGGCATTTCATCTTAGTCCTCAGCGGTGGCGACCCATCTATCTATCCAAGACGTTTTCTTCTTTTTCTTTCTTCACTGCCTACCTTCCACAGTAGTATGTTCAGGGGAGGAATGTAGGTAGCTGCTTGAACTCCTAGTCCTCTTATTCAAGTGGAAGTGCCTGACACCTCGCAACTATTCTTCTGTCTGGGTAGGTACCACTACAGCAGCTGTGCAACTAATGTGTTTCGGTTGGTAAGGTGAAGAGAGCTAGTGTAATCATGGGCTGTGTGATATACCATCTTAGTCCTCAGCGGTGACGACCCAGTCTGTGACGTCTCGTCGTCTTCGACGGAGGTTGTCTGCAGGCGCCACCGCAGGAGCCACTCGCCGTTGGACTGTGAACTCGTCTTTCAACCCATTCCAATAAAACGACAAAAAAAAAAGTGTCTTGTCAATATAAAACTAATCAGTGCTCAGCTTCCATCAATAATCACGCGCGCCGGAAGATCGGCCGCTTAATGAATGTACCAACTAAATTAATTAACATTCGAATACAACAGCCTTCGTTCTCGCCGAGTTGGTAAACATAGCTTAAACCTGTTCTTAACTAAAGCCAATCTATTTTTGCTTGCTTCATCTGCTACCCAATCCCCCCCCCCTCCACGTAGTTTGTGTAGTGTTTTTTTTTGTGGAGCTTATGTAGCAATGGGCTTCACTACACTCACGTACGATTTGTGTCGATGGTTTGAACGTTAAGATGACGAACGACACATTGTAACTAACTGAGCTCCGGTGATAAGTGGGTTGTTATGTCGAACCACATCTCTGTATGTATGTATATATTCACGCCTTGTTACCGACGGGGTAGGCAGAGACAATCTTCTTCCACTTGCTACGGTCCTTACATACGTCTTTCGCTTCTTCCACTTTCATCAATCTTCGCATGCATGCTCGTTGGTTTAGAGCGCTCTTGACCTGGCCTTTTTCAGAACGTCTCCGATTTGATCGTGAAATGTTCGCCTAGGTCTTCCTCTCCCGACTCTACCATTTACACTCGCCTCATATATTTGTTTCGTCAACCTACTTTCATTCATCCTCTCCACATGTCCGAACCAGCTCAGCGTCCCTTTCTCAATTCGCGTCACTACATCGTCTTTCACGGCACAACGCTCTCTGATCACATTATTTCGAACCCTGTCCATATAAATAAAAAAGTATAAGATGATTTAATTCATTGATGAAGTCCACGATCTAGTCGAAGTACTCAAATAAAATAGGTTCAAAAACTGAATAAACCGACCGACGTGAGCACAAATCTGCGCTGGTGTTCTACTCGGATATTAACACATTCATAGTTTCTCTTCGAATATGCTTCGTTTTGTTTTAGATGTTATAAATGCAAATATAATATAGAAGATAAACATCACTGTTTCGCAACGAATCCGCTGGTTGACGTTGACGCTCAATGTTTTTTTTTTTTTTTTTTTAATAATTTCATAGTGGCAACTTTACTATCGGAATATATTTGCTAGTCACTATTAATGCAGACATAATTTGCAGCTAACTTGGTTTTGACTGAGATTAGAACCCGAAATCACAAATCGATTGGCTAGTATCATTGAGCGCTATGGCCAAAGGCCATTTTATTAATGCTAGTCTGCGCTACTAAAAGATAATAATAAATCTATCTATGGTTCTTAACAGGTCTAGATTACACACTAACCTACATTTTAACCCATTTTCATCAGAGCTTATTAGGAACAAAGTGACAGGTGGCGAGCCTGTCACAGTATCTAAACCAACGGTACAAATCGTACGTAAGCTTCCAAAAACTCATCGGTTCATCAATCCATCCATATAGGGAATCGAACTTGGGTCGTCTGATTCGGAGGCAAATACCCTAACCACTAAATATTCTGCCATCTTAATAAAAAGACCACTTTCTTTTTACAAATTCAAAGGCCTTTTGTAGAAACACTTTACGACTGTTAGCGGGTGTTTTAGAAGGTTATTTAAATTTAAAAAAAAAGCATCTAAATATTTGCCATCCCTGTGCCGCTCAGTCCACTGATGCTTAGCGGCAGAAATAGGTAAGAAGATGGCATGGAAGAGCTGAGGGTCTTACCACCTAAATCTACTACATTCTTTATATCTTTATTAGTAATATCAACATTAAACATTGATAACTCAAATAACTTAGAACTAACGTATATAACAAACAAATATGTTATTTAATTACAAACTTTTATTTTGTCTTTCACAGT
The DNA here is from genome assembly GCA_029286595.1 of Bhutanitis thaidina. NCBI lineage: Eukaryota > Metazoa > Arthropoda > Insecta > Lepidoptera > Papilionidae > Bhutanitis > Bhutanitis thaidina. Next base: position 778,242 of record JAGSMS010000043.1, on the reverse strand, counting down.
GTACGGCCCTGTTACATCAGACACTTTAAGTTTAAAAAAAAAAACAATATAACGTTAATCAAGTTTTGCCTCCCCGTGTGTTTTTGTTAAATCACTAGCGCTTGTGTAAACTGGCTTTTATAGGGCGAGGAAGCGCGAGATCTGTCGGACGTTCCTTGGCATATATTTCACCGCAGCTACCCCCGATGGTAATCGTCGTGAAGATAAGCCTGGATGCTTGTAGTGCGGTATCTTTGTGAGGCGTCCTTTGCCGCGCCGCCGGGCATTCGATTATTGAATTTAGGGTTGAACATACTGTTTGTTTTAATATTTTTTAAATTAATTGAAATTGTTTGATAATACGTTTATTATGTTCTTTTATCTTGTAAAGGATTACGGACGTGATTTAATTTAAGAAATAATTGTACATTTTATGTGCTTTACGAATTTAGCTTTTGAATATTTTTTCCGTTTTGTATTGGTTTATTTGACAATATTGGAAAGGAAATGTTTATCTGCTTGTCTGTTTATCCGAACAAGTAATATATCTTTGGATTCGGTCCTTCTGTTATGTCTAACCCATCCCGTCATGTCACTGCGTGGTGGCAGAACTCTTCAGCAGGCAGGGCTTGCAATGATGTTCGTCAAATAGTGAAGGATTTTTTTTTTATTTTAAAATTTCTCTGCTACTGAACTATGTCATCTAAAAATTAATAAAGCAACAATAATAAAATTAATATTCACGGAACGTTTGCTATCTAAGTTATCTAGCTTCTCCAAATATTTATATCAGTGTGCCTCTAATCACAGTTAAAAGCAATAAAAATGCTAAATATACCAATTATGTAGGAGCGTGAGTAATTTATACGCGTATTGGAATTTTAAAATAGAATATCCAAAATATTATCAACGAAACGTGTCTATAACGATAGGTGTTTAATTTTAGTACGGACCGATAGACATACGAAGAGGACACATTACGTTTATTTGTATGTAGATATATGATAATAACAATGTAATGTTTTCGTACAATAAATTATAATATGATATAAATGATTATAATACAATATATTATGGGTAGGTACTAGGTAGCCTAGAGACCAGTGGTACCCCAGTAGTCAAGGCGCTGACTTTAGTTTGATAGAGCACTTGTGACCTGGACTCGATCCCCGGTGGTTGGCACAACTAAAATTTTTAAAAGCAATTTTAAGTGCCATATTTACCACTTGCTCGGCGGTGAAGGAAATACCGTGAGGAAACCTGCATGACTGAGAAATAATAAAATATGTGAAGTTTGGCAACCCGTACTGGAGCAGCGTGGCGGGCCCTTCCCGGCTCCAAAGCCCTCTCAGATATTTGAGAATGAGGCCTTTGCCCAACTGTGGACACTTACAGGCTAGACTTTAGATGGTATTATAATTGAATACGCTGAAGAGAAACCGGTCGGTTAGTTATATAAATAAATAATATGTATGGTAAAATGAATACAAGACATAATAATAATTGTCAATAAATTCGTATTTGGTTTAAACAATAGAAAGAATAATTTAAACGTACAGATATCTGTCTGTTTATAACGTGGTTACTATTACGATTTTTAAATTACCTTATACTTAAACGAGTTGATTGTTTTTTTGTTACCTTTGAGGTTTAAGGAATTTAAAATATTTTTAATTAGGTAACAAAACTGAACACACATTCACATAATACAAGCAATTTATGGTTCGAAAAGGATTATAGTCGCTTTGGTAATCTACTATAGCGTGCAATTCGTTTGTATTTGCCGGACGCACGGACCTACTAATGGGGGGGGGGGGGGGTAGGGCGGCATACCTACTTGTTAGTTATGGCACTGCGCTCACCAGCCCACCGCTGTAACTTGGTCAGTATAGGCTGCATCCCTGTCAGGTTTTGCTGTAGCGAATATATTCAGCGGTTGACTTAAAACTATAAACATTAGTATATCTATTTGAAATGAAACTATCCTCTACGGTAACGGTTAACCGTTGTAAAGATTTATATATATGCAGTAGGAATTTCTATTGTAAAGCTCTAGGCAGAGGCTCTGGAGGGCAGATATAATTTTAATAGATACTGATTATTTGTTCATAATTTCGTTTCATCCAATTTGTTTTTATGATTGTGCTGAATGTTTTTTTGATAATATATAAAATAACTCTGTATATACACTGAAATATTTAAGTAATTTTTATTTAATTTACTTCTTGTTTTGTATTAAGTTATAATTTAATTTTTCAGACATTAGTTACATTTTACATATAGTCCTCGCTTGTTACATTTAATATGGTATAACAGAGTACATTACGTTTGCGTATATAATATAAAAAAAGATTTATACATAAAAAAAAATCCGAATTTAAAATATCACACGACAGGCAACCCTACCACTACAACGTCGGAGTCTGTTCATTATTGACACAATAAATTCTAACCCGCGCATTTTTAAAACCAGCCTCGTACACAGCTACACGCACAGACATGTCGTGCACACACACACGCACACGACGGTAAGTGTTAAAGATATATTAGTGAATTTACACGTCCGGGTAGGATCCGGATTCTTCGTTGGTGACGGAGAAATTCAGAGTGGACCGGTAAAAGGCAAACATCCAACTACACATGAAATTAGTAAAAATTAATTTGTTAAAAGATGAGAGATAAGATTTGTTGGGATTCGAATGTAACGACAATTTTTCGTTTAACCCGTTATTAGATACTCGTATAAGGGTTAGGTTCACCTTTGGAGGTTTAATATTGAACGCATTTTACACACGGAAAGAATATAGTCTAACGTTCTCTTCCTAATTTTTTTTAACCGTTTACACCTTACCGTATAAGGTAACAAAGGACATACTTTATGACTGCTGGCATTATCTGCCAGTCAACCCCTGGGGTAGTCGGACAGGTGCATCAACTAACTAAATAATTGATTAGGACTAATTATAAAACAAACTAAAATACTAAAAAAAAATCTTCTTCAATTTTTATCATCCTGTATAAGCTCACCACTGAGCATAAGCCGCTTCTGAAGCGCCAACAAAAGAGGACACGCCATCAATCATCAAGGAAGATTTGCCCACACTCAGCGCTCAGGAAGGTAGGCGCAGTGTCGGTATCCTCGGATAGAGACGCTGCTCACCATCGCCGTGCGATTTGGGTTCATTATTATAGGACTAAATACAATTGGATGGACGGAGCCTCGTCCGTGAGACAGCGAGGTGCTCGCGTGCGCGGAGTTCAAGGACAAACGATCAAGCGGCTCACCTGATGGTAAGTGACTACCGACGCCCACGTTACAGGTGCGTGGGCGTAGGTAATCACTTCACAAAAGGGTCTTCTCGATGTTACAAAGGGATTTGGAGCCGCATTGCTCTAATGCGGGTTGGCGACCTTTGAATGTCGTCGAAATACTTACTAAATTTTTATCAGACATGCAGGTCTCTGCCTAGTGAAATTCGGCACGTCCGTTAATCAGCCCCAAGCAATCAACTGCTGCACATAGGCCTCGCCTAATGGCAACATTGTCGTGCTTTTCTTGGCTTGATAAACGAGTTAACAGGTCCACCTGATGGCAAGTGGTTACTGCAGCACATGGCTGTATATTCGTACGAGTCGAATGTCGAGTCGGTGTCCTCGAGATAATAAGTTTTTTTATTATTTCTCAGAGATAACCTGCTGAGGAAACCTGCCTCACGATGTTCTCCTTTCAGCGACAAGCCCGTGGTAAATGGAAAGGATATCTCGAACGCCTGATAATGCACTATAGAAATTTGAGGGTCGTGACCCATAAGAGCCTATCGCTCTATAGCGCATGCCCACACAAAGTTTTACGAAAAGTACAGGAAAAATTCACCGGTTTCTGGCAATTGCTTATCAACACCGGAATGCAATTCTCGCTCATTTTACGACCGAAAATTGCGTGGCATTGACATTTAATTGTTAATTGTATTCGTTATAATCCCAACGGTTAAACAATTAAAAAAATAAACACATCTTTTAACGCTATAATTATCAGCGATTTCCTTAATAATTTTTTTTTAATTAGTATCCTTTCTGGTTACACTTAAGACGCTCTCTTTGTAGTGCATTGTTGGGTTTCCGTTTTTAGAGATCGGTGTGCCGATGAACAAAACCAATGAGCTAATTCGTTACGATTACCGATTGGCTTAGTTACGCCGTATTTGGTGGATGGGTACATATATTCACGCCTTGTTCCCAACAAGGTAGGCACAGACATTCTCCTTCCACTTGCTACGGTCCTGACATACGTCTTTCGCTTCTTCCACTTTCATCAATATTCGCATGCATGCTCGTTGGTTTAGAGTACTCTTGACCTGACCTTTTTCCAGAACGTCTCCGATTTGATCGTGAAATGTTCGCCTAGGTCTTCCTCTCTCGACTCTACCATTTACACTTACAATGGATCAATGGAAGGTATCACACTCTTATTAACTTTCTATGTGGTAGAGCCAAACAGTGGCTTTTGATGCCGGTCGAATGGACCGCGCAGAATACCGGCGAGAAGTAGAGGCATCTTGAGCGACTGCGTTTTGTTCGGTGACTGAGGTACTCAAGTCCGTGACACGGTTGAGAACTGTAACGCAGCATTCAGTGGTGGGACCTCGACCCACTCACTCACAGTTACATATGCACGCGCGGCTCTGTACTCAAGTAGTGCTGTGTCACGCCCCGTGTCTCTGACACTCCATCTGACCCTTCCTCCGATCTTATCGTCTAGACACGGGAAGCCAAGAGTGTGTGTGAGTGTTCGCGCGTTCACTTACGGTACTATAATATCTCCCGCGCAGTTGACAACTGATAGTATTCGGAAGTTGTCGCTGTGGTCGAAATCGGCCGGAGAAGGCATCTCACATCTGTTCCATCATGCTGGTTATTTTGCTATGTATCTATTTGTATCCGTTACTTGTAATGATAATTGTCTTTATTAAATGAAACCGTACAGCCTTAACCCTTGCTCACCGCTCATTATCTCCTCTGCAACATGGTTGCCTGGTAGAGATCGCTTCTTAACGATAAGGCCGCCAATTGTACCTTTGTGTATTTTATGTTTCTTTTTATTTATTTTTCCCTACTTTTGTTAATTGGTGTACAATAAAGTGTATTTCGTTCATTCATTCAAATCAAATCATTTGTTCATCAACATAAGAAACCTAAATTTCACTTGTCGAATGACTTTTTTATTTTAAACCACCTGATGGAGAAGAAACAGGCGAAAACAAACTGCGTGGATTTGTAAATGTTACTATTTCATTTCATATACACTATTGTTCTGCACGTTTACTCGATCTTTGTTCGAAGTAACCAAGATAACGAAGTGGTTAGGGGATCTACATCCGAACCAGCAGACCTGGTTTTAAATGATGAGTTTTTCACTGAGACCGCGAAAAGATCACCACCCGTCACCAGATAAGCTCTGGTAAAAGTTGGGTTACAACGACTACCAGCGTTTACACTTCTGACCACTTCCGTGTTGGATACGACGTCGTGAGAGGATGTTGTTTTTTTAATTCATGTTGTAAAAAATAATCGTCTTACAATACATACGGAGATCCTTACACAAAACGAAATATTTGTGTCAACGTTCAGTGATAAGATAAATGATGAATTTATATTATTTGACGCTACGGAACCCTCCGTGCGTAGAGTTACATGCGAGTATGACCGAGATTTTAAGATTTTAATTGCAAGACTGCAATAAAGTACATGCACGCGGGAAATATCTAATGGGTTTATTTTTACTGTTACCTTATTATATGCACAGACAGACAAACTCGGCCATAAAACATAATTACTCTATATAGCATTAACAACGATTAAATCCTGCAGTGATTAAAACTTTGACTTGCGTAATTAAAATTTTTTTTTTTTTTGGATTTCTTAAAAGATGAACTTATGATCACCCGGCTGTTGATAATGATGATAAGATAGATACATCTACATAGATGAATAACCATACATACATAATGCCGTGCAGCCTGACTGACGGACGAGGCTCTGGAGGTCCCACCGATGTCGGCAAATCCAGCCGAATCTGCCTAACCCATACACCACAGAGAAGCATTGGGGAGCAGCATCTAAAGCGTGTGGGTACCGGCACTGCACTGGCCAAGGCGCCTGCCCAACGTGGAAAGGTATATGTCCAGCTGTGGACTTATAAAGGCTGACAAACAATAAGAACTTTCATTTTTATGGAAATGGGGCAAACGCCTCACCTGTTGTTAAGTGATTACCGAGGCTAAATTAAGTCTGCAACAGCAGAGGAGCTGCAGGTGCGTCGCCTGCCTTCAAAGATATTTGTGGTACGGTGATGCTACCACGGTGGGGCCAAACGTACATAATGATGTTGTTTATGGTCCTGGAAATTCGAATAACATTCATCCCGTCATCGAATCAGTCGGTATTCCAACCCCGTACCTACGGTCTGCTAGAAAGGAGAAGGTCTACAGTACCCACTTATTCAATATACACTTATTGTACCAATCTATTTTTACGTTTATAAGAGCGTTATAAATGTACGTACTGATGTCCTAACCATATACTACAAAAAGTACTTATTTATTTATTTCACTAGACGCCTCGCACATTAGACGCTACTGTTCGTTTGCGGACTCGATTTCTTTTAGAAGGTTTATCCGCAATCGGCGGGATGCTGTAAGATTTTTAAGACTAGTTTCTGTTAATATTATTTAACATTTGACTTCTGTTTTCTAATATTGACCTTTTAATATCAATATATTTGAGATGTTCAATATGAATGATTACATGACAATCTTTTATCGAACATTTAAATATTTGCACATCTGTAACATGAAAGAAAGAAAGAAAGAATTTATTTGGCAATCACACAACAAAACACAAAATAAAAAACAAATTAAATAAACAAAAAACATGATAAAGATTAATATGTTGTGCGATGTCAAAAAGGTTCCTGTCTCAGTGATATCACAGCACTGGTTTTCAGTCGGGTCCTTCGTTGACTTCACGAACAACCGGACAAGTATATAAAAAAAAAAAGCATTACTAGTAAAAAACAAAAGATGCTCAGTTCTTAAATCATTGTAACCGTTGAGCAGAATACCCATCTCGAAACAGGAGAATTAAACAAAAATAGAGCCAAAACACTTCAAAAAAACTTCAGCGTGCGTTTCACAAAAAAAAATTTAAATCAAATCAAAAAAAACAAAGAACAAATGTTAATAAAATAAGTTAAGTATTTAATATCATGATGAGATGAAATTGTACGAGATTATGGTAAGTAAAAAAAAAAAATATCCATGCTCCGCCTTATATCTCTAACTATCATAACCAATTATTTTTTTTTTTTTTTATGGAAGAGACGGCAAACGAGCAAGCGGTTCACCTGATGGTAAGTGAGTACCGTCGCCCACATACATCTCCAACACCATAGATGCTCCAGGTGCGTTGCGGGTCTTTTTTGTTGCCGATATTTGGGAGATGGGAGGGAAGAGGAGGGGAATAGGGAGGGGGTGTGGGCCTCCGGTTACCTCACTCACCGGACGAAACGCAGAAGCACAAAATGCCTCTACTTCACGCCGGTATTCTGCGAGGCCGTGGTATCAATCCGGTCGAGCCGGCCCATTCGAGCAGCAGCTAAAGCCGCCGCTTGGCTCTACCACGTTTAAGTTTTGCGGAATATATTACGGATAGTCCGTACGGACGTCCGGACAATATTAACGCAAATAGATGATTGTGGTAGACTCTAGCGCTAGTTAATACAATCTAGCGTTACTTTGCGGAAATTCATTATCTGAAAGATGTTAGAAAAAATATAGACAATTATGCGTAAAAAACTCCTAAATAAGTATATATTTTTTGATATTTAATTATTAATTAGTATTTTTTTTTAATCCCGACGTTTCGGGTGCTTTGCAACACCTGTGGGTGAGTGGGGGGGGGGCACAGGCAAATAAAAAGGTAGTGTTCGTGTAAATGTTACCTGCTTCGATGAGAATAAGGGCACCACATTGTCTCCAACAAAAGCGTGTACTACCACCACACCATGCACCATCACCACAACAATCACCCACTCGAGTACTACAATCGACATTTTGGGTGTGGTAGAGCCAGCAGAGGTTGGTACCACGGCCTCGCAGAATAGCGTACATCTCCCAAATACCCATGAAGGCCGGCAACGCACCTGCAGCACCTCTGGTGTTGCAGATGTACGTGGGCGACGGTAATCACTTACCATCAGGTGAACCGCTTGCTCGTTTGCCGCCTTTTCCATAAAAAAAAAGATAACACACCAACAATGTTTAAAACGCGACACGTGTTTCGCCTCACGACAAGGCGTTATCAAGAGATTAGACTCTGCGACGTAAAACCACAGAGTTGAACGTCGCTGTAGGAGGGAAGTTGGTGCTCTTCTTCTCTTTGAACTAGATAATATAAATAAATATAAACCTTTTTTGTATTATTACATGCGACAATTTAAAAATGCGGAAAAGAGCCGTGGTAGCCTAGTGGTCAGGACGCTCACTTTAATTTCATAGAGCGCGAGTGACCTGGGTTCGACCCCGGTGCCGGCACCACTAAAATTCTTAATATCAATTTTAAGTGCTGTATTTACCACGTGCTCAGCGGTGAAGGAAAACATTGTGAGGAAACCTGCATGTCTGAGAAATAGTAACAATATTATTTCGAGGATATGTGAAGCCCGTCAATCCGCACCGGAGCAGCGTGGCGGGCCCTTCCCGGCTTCTAAACCCTCTCTGATACTCGTATTTGAGAAGGAAGCCTTTGCCCAGCAGTGGGCACTTATAGGCTGCTACTTTTTATGCGGAATTTTGCAAAGTTATTCTAACATCTTTAAAATAATGGGTTTCTGCAAATTAACGCCAGATTCTATTAAGTAAATAAAGGAAAAGCCTGGAAAATCTAATGGCATCCGACGAACGCCGGACTTCCGCGGGATGAAGGGGGGCGGCAGATTTTCTTAGCTGATAATCACAAGGTAATTTCTAGATTAACAGATTAGAATACGAGACTGAGCCGTAAATAAAGTAAATAACCACTCAAGCCTATCAACTATATGGGTGGGCAGAGATTACATATTTCTGTTTCTCCCTATTCGGCTGTCCGGGTGATAGAATTAATGCGTAGCGAGCCTCGCTCAGGTTTTTCTCTCGGAGATTGCCAGATCCATGGGATGAAAGAAGGTAGAAGATTCTCATTCCGCTATCGTACGGCTTTTATATCTATTTCCAAAAGAATCTTCAACATCTTCTCATGGGGTAGGGGTTCAGCCTCCGAATAAGGAGAACTGAACTACATAGCTCCTTACTGCTCCACTATGGCCATGGCAATCTTAACCAGTGATTATTTTTCCAACAATGAAACTAAATTAATATAAATAAAGCTATATTTATCAGCGATTCCTTAATTTTTTTTTAATTAGTATCCTTTCTGGTTACACTTAAGACGCTCTCTTTGTAGTGCATTGTTGGGTTTCCGTTTTTAGAGATCGGTGTGCCGACGAACAAAACCAATCAGCTAATTCGTTACGATTAGCGATTGGCTTAGTTACGGCGTATTTGGTGGATATATTCACGCCTTGTTCCCAACGGGGTAGGCAGAGACAATCTTCTTCCACTTGCTATAGTCCTGACATACGTCTTTCGCTTCTTCCACTTTCATCAATCTTCGCATGCATGGTCGTTGGTTTAGAGTGCTCTTGACCTGACCTTTTTTCAGAACGTCTCCGATTTGATCGTGAAATGTTCGCCTAGGTCTTCCTCTCCCGACTCTACCATATTAAATATTTATACTAAAATGTTACATTTTAATTAATGTTGTCTATCAACACATGCTCGAACTTCTTTTAAATGTGGAAACTTGTAAATGGCTTTGTAAATATACATATTATAATATTTTGTTAAATTAAGTACAGGCTGTAAGTTTTCCGAACAAAGTTAAATAAATAAATAAATATTCAATTTGTATCGTTGGCGGTGGGTACTAAACTGCGACGGGCTCACAATCTGTCACGTTGCTCCAAATAGGATGCTGATAAGTGAGATGAAACGACACACTAATTGTGTAGATCCTCTGACCGCTCCAGTGTTGGGTGCACGCTTGTTACAGCTTTTAATAAAGAATCTAGAAGGTTCTTGTCAAGTTCTCAAATAAATCCAATCACCAAAAGGCATACGCGAATAAAAACAATTTCACTTAGATTGAGACTAACAGATAACTCTTATGCTATCTCCATTCTTATGACCAATTAAGGCTTTATCAAAATCACCGTAGCTAGCCTTACATTGAGCCGTGAGACAGAAAGAGACAGGGTTTACGAAAGAGACGTGTATACACCCCCCTTTGATATGCCGACAGGGCGGAGCTTGACGATACACGCCCATAAAACTTATCGATTTCGCCCCCGTGCTATAATTTATTCATAATTCCTTTGTTATCCGCCTTTGCCTCTGCCTTTAATTCGCCGAAATACTTTTTTTTTCCTTTTAATTTCGCTCGAATTGTGCCTTAAAGTCCGCGCGTACTATTTGTGTTATATAACCATTTGTCATAAATATATATATGTAAATCACTCGACTCGTATAACGTGGGGATATATTCAGGCAAATATGGTTCGTATAGATTCAGACAATGTTATCTAATGTTTCGAATTGCTTTGCCAAAGCGCCGATAGCTCAGTGTTAGAGGGAAGTTAGGGGGAGCTGCGTCCGAAAGAAGAGACACGATTTTGTTAGCTTTTGTAGGGACCTCGTACCAATGCTTGACCATTGAAACGGCTATGGACTCACCATCTGATAGTTTGTTCCAAATTAACTTCGGTGAGGAGCGGGTAGAAAGGTCTAAAATGTAGTCGGTGATTTACAACAAAACTTGGATACATCTGCTGGTAAAACTAATTAGTATTATCCGGGATTAGTTCTCCTTCGTTAACTACTTAACCAGTTAGTTTGTTTTGAAAGAATCGACTAAGGGTATCTTTCTGTTGTCTGAGGCATCACTCCAGCAGTGTAGAATATAAGCAGGCTAATGAAGTAAAAGCTTGTAAGGAACAATACTTGTTCTGCAAATGTCAACCTCACCTGTACAGTCACCCTGACAGATGTTAATCTGGCGACAGACAGACATCGGAGAATCCATTACAATACTCTAAACTTAACCCACAGACTGGTGATGTGAGACTGCATCGATTTACTAAATACGACTTAGAAAAATAAAAAAAACTTCAGGTGTCTACAACTTGGTAGTGTGATCCCCAATACGTCTACCAGGCGAAGCGAAAATCCACCTATTGGGAGAGGTCTTGGAATCCGCTGATGAAGAAACTAAATACTGTCTAACGCGGAGAGATATATAAGATAGAGATCTAACCGAAATCTCCTCTCGACAGAGAAACTCCGGCTGTCTCTGTGCGTGGGCTGCGGGGGCCAGATCCACGATCAGTACATACTGAGGGTCGCTCCCGACCTGGAGTGGCACGCGGCCTGCCTCAAGTGCCAGGAGTGCCGGCAGTTCCTCGACGAGTCCTGCACCTGCTTCGTCAGGGACGGCAAGACCTATTGCAAGCGAGACTACACAAGGTGAGTGGAATCACAGTTTCATATCAAGTTCTTCGGTTCTGTAGGTGTGAAGAGAGAGAAGATAGTAAACAAAAAAAATAACAAAATCATAATAAAAACCGAAAAATAAAGAGAAAAGCATGGAAACAGTCCGCCGCATATCGAGGAAACGAAGCTTGCCTCTCAATATTTCGCTACACCGGAAATAAATGTATGATATATATGTGCCTGTGCCGGCAGAGCACTGTCTCTCAGTGCCAACCGCCATGACACTCCGATGTCTCTACATACTCCTCTAACACTACTCTACGCTTTTATAATCTACATATGCACATAGCCTAAAACATAGTACTAACTAATATGCCTCTAGAGGAGGCAACGTTAAACATTGTTTGTGTAAATAACTGTTCGATTAAATGTGTTGCAATGTTTGTTTGTTATTGAGTGGCATATTTGTGCAATAAATGTTTCATTCTTTCTTTCTTTCCAATATATAACATAGCAAATTCAATATAAAGATTATTCCATCTGTACGGAAAAGAGCACATCGAGTGTAAGTAATTATATAAAGCGTCTAGTGGAACTTATCTTCCTTATGTCATCTAACCGTCATTTTGGATCGGAATTCCAGGTGTTGAGAAATTGACTCGACTTGAGCACTGACGGGTAGTGCGATAATCTGAGACCATATGGTCTAGTTGCATTTGCCTCACCTAACTTGTGGGACAAACAAAAACGAAATTAAAATTTCAGTGGCAAAGGTTATGCCTTAAGAGAATGCTTCCAGCATTAAGCTCTTTTACTGATTTGTAAATTTAGATAAAGAATAAATAAATTTACCTTACCATAAATTTTAATGAACAGACCATTTCCTCCGATCATTTTTCTTTTTTTTTCGATTTACTTGTGTGTACATAAATGATTAAATAAATAAGTCTTGTCGGTATGTTCTGTAGAATATCTATCTTCTCATTGTTTGATAATAAGACTTCACCATTAAATAATTCTGGTCCGATCTATGCAGGAGCTGGAAGCATCCAGTTCCAATCATGTCTGTGGTTTCAGCTTCAGTTATCACCTTTTCTATTCTCTATAGAGACTAGTTTTTTGTTTTTAATTTAATAGCATCGAATTTATATTTTATTTTATTTAATGAACGCCAATGTAATGTACACTATCACAATATATTAAATGTATATATCAATGATATTACCTTAGTAAGGAGTATACTCGTAACACAAGGTTATTTTAGAAAATCATTCGCCTCATCCAGAGCATAGCCTAAATTAATGCTAAAACCGCTTTAAATTTACAATACGTAAACAAATCAACCTCCCCAGTGCTCAATATGCCAAACAGCGATTTCTAGTCGGAACATTTCAAACATTGAAACAAGTTCCAAGTCAAACTACGACTAGTCCCAGCCGCGTCGGTCAGCCAACAACACCGTTTGTGTACAAAGGAGCCACAAACGCGGGTTAATTATAAACGGTTTACACGATACCGCGTTTAGAACGCAGTGTATAAAAGTCCTCATTAAGAAAAAAAAATATCCATAACCGCATGTCAGTCATTTTTAAACGCGGCGCCACTTTTTCAACACAACGCCAAAGATAAATTCACTAAAATAACTCTCACATGTTTACCATTTCACCCTTCCATCCCGATCCCGATGCTAAAATATAGAATTACCTTCGGCAAACAGTACCTCGCCTCGGTCGGTGAAATTTTGCATCAACTATCATCTTCTGCGTTCGTAACAAGATATACAGTCGTATGGCAAATCTTATTTAACGTCGGCAATGATAAGTTTGTCGATGTGCACAGTGATGTGCCGAGAAAATAAACTGGGTTTGACTGAGCATTATGTATTTGGGCGCCAAAACAAACGTCACTTTGACAGCGCGGCGGGCGGCGGGAACCCGATATGTCTATGGTATGTTTGTCCTCGTTTACACCGGTCCGGATAAGCAAGTTTTTCATTACGCTTTTTATTCAAACCTAAATTTAAATCAAAACATTTTCTAAAATTTCAGAACGATTCTGAATGGGGATCGGAGCTAATTATCGTCTTATTGTATAAGCAAAATAACACTGGGTTCTAAAACCTGTTTCAATCTAAATTGGTAAGAAAAAAAGCACACTTACACTCCCAATACTATCCAGGATGATCGGAATATCTGTAACATCCTGCGGACGTCCAGAGATGCATCGAATAGATTGCTTTATAAACGGAAATTGTTTCGTTATAAAAACAAACCGCTATTACAAATGTAAATTACTTAAATTATAACAGGGCTTCCAATCACTCACACATTTAGGTTCTTTATTTTAATAAAAAACCTAAATGTGGGTAATGTTAGTCGTGTTTAGAGCCTAGATACCCTAGATAGAAATGTAGCGTGTTGTAACTCGTGTATGTATCACTTCAACTGAATCTGAAATACAGGCCGACGAATTCATATCTATCATCTAAAATGGTCTTTTCCGTTAACTTTCACTTTTTTTTTAATTTATTTATGTTCACAAGAAAAGGCAAAGGAACATTATAACAGACAGTTCGTACAAGGCACCGTTTATGATTCCAAAAGTAAACTTTTAATTAAAAACTCTTTGCAATTAAAAAAAATTGGCTTACTCTAGGATTTTTCCAAATAAAATCCAAATCCGAAGGATCTGACAGAAACAAGGTACGTAGGGAAGTCGTAGAAAATCAAAGGAGATGGAAAGAAAAAGTCTACTCTTTCTCTTTCCCTTTTTTAATGTTAAAAATCGTGTAAAATGTTAGGTAGTATATTTGCATAATAATGTTTACGTTAATTTAGGTGCGTCGTACTTTAATGGCCGTCACATTGTCTGCGCGGGAGATGTAAAGTGGGTTGCGGAAGCCCGTTTAGCCACGTTGAATCATGTCAAATGGAAATCGATAATCTCCGCTAACAGATGCTGCCTGCGGTGGCTGGCCTGAACGAGTTGGCAGTGCACTGGTGCTTTGATGTTCTTGTAGCGTGTTTTTCGCGTTAGAGGAGTTCCTTTCGCCTGTTTCTTCACCGTCAGAGCAACCTTATTTCGAAACGGTGGTAGATTAAAAAAAAATTAATAAGAATTGACATTTTCGTACGTGGAAGAGCCAAGCGGCAGCTTTTGCAGCTGCTCATAACGGCCGGCTCGACTGTGGTAGTACCACGGCCTCACTGAAATAGACGCGTCTTGTGATTCTGCGTTTCATTCGGTGAGTTAGGAAGGAGGCCTCCATCCCCACCACAAATAGTTTTTAAGGCCAAAACGCACCTTCAGCTCTTCAGGTGTTTAAGATATACGTGCGCGTCGGTAATCACTCACCTGATGGTAAGCTTTCCATAAAAAAAAATTCTTAAAGCGAAGAATGATGAATGAACTTACATTTCATTTCATTCATTAGCCTTATGGTGACAGGCGCGTGAGATGTCCTCAGGTGTCAAATTAAATATCTACACGGCCTAATTAAAATATATGGATAATGTCCGCGCCGATGCGTTCCTTCCGGTGGAAATTGTGCTTAATTATTAAAGCTATAAAGTATATTGTTTAATTACTCTACGACAAAACCATCTTACATAGTAAATTATAAATATAGAATACATTAAAAACTGTTTTGTATTAAAAAAAAAAACAATAATTACACATTGGATATAAATTTACTCTGTGAATCGCATCAAGAAGTGACGGAACGCGCGCTTGCGCATCCATGCGGATCTAATATCAGATTGGCACGGGTGCATAGAGTAATGAGTATCAAAGATTGCTTTCACCGTCGAAAAAGGATTAAGTATAGCATAAAATCGTGCAAAATAATTTATTTTATTTCTACGTACAGGGGTTACTATATTTTATTTATACGTCAATGAGAGCTAAAATATTTTATAACCTCTTTTATGACCGTAAGTGTTATAGGATATGATTCATAGCAAATTACATAAATTTAATCTTTGGGAAGTAGACAGAACAGAAGAGCGATGTTGTCTCAAGATGCTGTATGTGGTCAATATTAGATGCCCAAAGTGTCAAATGATTACGAAATAATAGATTCGCACCTGTGTCTACTATGTGAAAGATCATAGACTATTCTTCTGCTGATCGAATGATAAAATATTCTCGTGTTTCCGATGTTTACTTTACCGGTAATTGAATACGCGTCCCGGGCAACAAACATCGGTTTCCGCCCGTCTCCGCTTACAAAGGGTTAATCTTTTTGACTAATCAGATATATTTTTCTATGCACAGGGTTGCCCGTTGCTTGCCTTAATTATTTAGTGTAGGCAATATAAATATTGATTTATTTAATTTATATAACAGTTGAAAACTGCGTTATTTAGAAAGAGAGAAGGAAAATAAATAAAAGAGTGTAGCACGGCAGCATAGTCTTGAGTTTTAGATCGTTTTTGTTACTGGAGGTAGACCCAGGCTCAAATACTAAACTAATAAGGAATTTAGAAATTCGGTACAGCATGTACCATATTATTGTATTTAAACAACAAATAGTGAAAACATCTAGGTATCCATACAGCATCACCCTATACGGTTTCAATTGAGTTTTCAAATATATTTTTATTAGTTAGTTATTTAAATACACCTGCTACTGTTATCTCACAACCCCATGAGTTGACTGGCAAATGCCAACAGCCAGCCAAAGGGCGGACATAAGTCCGTTGTTAACTTATACTTTAAGGTGTAAACAATATAGTTTCTCAATAATATAAATAAGTAGTTTAAAATCGTTGCCTAATTAAATAATTACTTAAAAAAAAAGTTAATTGGTGATATTTATGGAATCCCAATAGTGCTAGGTGCAACTCGCACTTGGTCGATTTTATTTATACACGAGAAAATGCCTAAAGCATACAGCGGTAAAGGAGGGCTATTTTGTACTGAAAACCCTTTGGTGTTCCACCTTCGCCGCATACAGGCAGGGCCACCGGAACGGGGGCACATTCGTGACCCCACCAGCGACGGCCGCTTCAGTTGGCTCCTCCTCGGGAGAGTACCTCTCCCTCTCTCTTCAGGCTAAACCCGATTTTCATTCACCGCGTGTGACCCAACCAGAGCTTTGTAGGTTTATTTTTTTCTATAATTTCTCAGATATGCAGGGTTTCTTCATGATGTTTTCCTTCGCCTTCATGCAGGTTATAAACTATCTATACTATAAGTAATGATAATTTAAGCGGATCGAACCCAGGTCAGTCGCGTTGTATGAAAGCAAAGGGAGCGCACTGTATATCAAGCTCTCGCTTAGGCACTGACGTCAATTATTAATTTATCCACATCGATATTAATTTCAGAAAAATCTTCTATTTCATTTATAAATCACTGTATTATAAAGATCAAACAAAACGACACATCTGTCCGTGTATAACACACATAAACAGCGGGAGCAGAAATGA
This sequence comes from Bhutanitis thaidina, assembly GCA_029286595.1. Lineage (NCBI taxonomy): Eukaryota > Metazoa > Arthropoda > Insecta > Lepidoptera > Papilionidae > Bhutanitis > Bhutanitis thaidina. The sequence continues at coordinate 761,249 of JAGSMS010000043.1, read as the reverse complement.
GATACGGGGTAGGCAGTGTCCGATTTCGCTAATTGAGGGGACGGGGTAACAGCTGAAAATCTTGCCTTAGACGGTAAAACTCTCAGGTTTAGTTTATTTATTTAGTCGACCCTTGAAGCTAACTTCAGTTATTTATAAACACTACCTACACTAACACGTATCAAGAGCCGCGATAGCCTAGTGGTCAGGGCGCTCACTTTAATTTCACAGAGCGCGAGTGGTCTGGGTTCAATACCCAGTGTCGGTTAATACCAATTTTAAGTACTATATTTACCACGTGCTCGGCGATGAAGTAAAATAATAAAAAATATTATTTCGAGAATATGTAAAGCTCTCCAACCCGCACTGGAGCAGCATGGCGAGCCATTACTGGCTCCAAAATCTCAGATATTTGAGAAGAAGGCAGGCCGTAATTAGTCCCATAGGACCTTAGTAACAGTATTCTAATGTGGCAATTACTGAAACTTTCTGCTAATCCTGTTACCCTAGTACTTACGTACGTCTTCCTCTACCACTACTCTACGTATATCTTCCTCATGCACTCTTTATAGAGAACCGTACTCTACTACATATAAGATTTCATGCCTGTCACACACAGGGGTAGGCAGATACCAAAATTACCATCTTTTATATATACGTACGTACACTACGATGTGTGTTTTATGACCGTGGACCACGTAACGGTCGCGTGTGGCAGGGAGAGCAGCGCCCCACCATAGCCCCATCAGCGGTCCAACCCAGCCAGAATCGCAGAGGATTACAAGAATGACCTTTCTAATCTCACACCGTTCCGTCATTCTAATGACGCTCCTCTGACGCAGAAGAAACAGACGAAAGAAACTTTGTAGGTATCGCCTTTTAGTTTAGACCTTTTTTTAATCCTTCTTAGAGCAGAACAGCCAACGCTCTTAAATAAATGATGAGTGAAGAAGAACGTAGAGAAGAATCTCCCGAGCACAGCATCTCGATCCTTCATCCGAGCACAACGTGTGTGCTTTTGTCTTTCATATTGACATGACGAAACACGTCAAAACATCTAGCTCGGTGCGGTCCATCGCTGGATAATATTCCGGAGAAAGCGCGACGCGTGTGTGGTCTCTATTTATTTAGATGTGCTGTCAATCACGCCCGCGGATGACGCCGTGCAGATGTGAGCAGGATCGTCACGCGTGGCGCAACAGTTGTTGGCATTGTCAGGAATTCTCGATAACGACGACTTCTTTCAAATCAGTAGTGACTTCAAAGTCGACCAGACTTTATCTGTGATGTTATTTTGCAAGTCTATGTTAACGAAACTTTGCTATATGAACTTAAAGTATTTTTTATGGATATATATGAAGGGGGGAGGGGTGTATTATATTACATATATAAAAATATATCCCAAAATGGACAGCACAAGCTATGCTAAAAGCTATGTTAAAATGATACTTGACCATGTCATTGTAATAAACATAATTTAATTGATATAGACTCTGTTATTTTCACAGTAGGCGTTCAAACAGACGGACAAATTCTAAAAATTATTATTGACTTCTACTCTCTCACACCATTCCTCCAACTCCCTACAGTGCTTTTTATATAGAATAGAAAATTATAGATTTCATAACAATATAATAATAAATTACGTCTCAGTATTCTGACCAACATCAAAATTCGCTTTTATATTCATGTATTTGAATTTAAAAGCGCTTTCGCTCTTCATCATTCCAAATCACAGGGGAATAGAAGAAATAATAAAGCACAACACTGCCTACCCTATAAAGAAAAACACCAAAGACACAATAGGTATTTATTTCTAACATCAATAAAATCTCCATTTGCGAGACACATAGATAGACACAGGAAAAAGCAGTGAAAATCGAGCAAAACCTCTAAGTACATTTTGAAACAACCCCCAGGGAGGTTATTGACCGGCACTTAACGGGATGAAAACCACCCCCGGCAATACCGCTAAAAGCATCGCCTATACAAAGGGTGGGTAGCTTGTGCACTAAAGGGACGGTACACACCTGAAAGTGAACGAAAAAACTTTTTTGTATTGAAATAATTTGTGTTTCAAAAGTGTTATTATTATTCAGATTTTTTTTTTAAATATACCCCCATTCAGATCCAAAAGCCTTTTCCGCTTGTGTTTTTTAATATTTCTATTACGATTTCGTTTCGTAAAGGTTTCGAAACTGAAAATATTTGGAGTTTTGTGAAGATAAATTAATCTACTTCTAATCTGTTTTTTTATGCGACAGGGAGCAAACGGCTCCTCTGATGTTAAGTGGTTACCGTCGCCCACGCCCACTAGAGAAGCTGCAGGTGCGTTTCCGGCCTTTAAGGATATTTAGGGGAAGGGAGGGAGGGAGAATGTGGAAGCGGAATGGGGAAATAGAGAAGTGGGCCTCCGGTTACCTCACTCACCGAAAGAAACGCAGAAGCAAAAGATGTCTCTACCTCACGCCGGTATTCGACGAGATCGTGGTACTACCACGAAGAATTCCTCATCACATTACTCATCATGTCATTCATCTGTCTATCTTTATTTGTTATTATGACGACCGATAGATCGATGGTCAGCGGCGCCGTGGGTACCGGACGTGTATTGTAGACTTGAATATATAGTCATGCTCGCTTCGAGACCTCTGCCTGGGACACCGTAGTGTCCGCGCTCGTCCGCTTCCCTTTAATATGATCGAGGAGGGCGATGGCTGATGCAGATGTCGTACCTGTGAACAGATGCTGCTTGCGGTGGCTGGTCAGCTCGAGTTTGCAATGCACCTTGTGCTTTAATGTTGTGGATTATATTATTATTATATTCTTCTAGCATGCTTACGGTTGGTATGGGACCATACCTTTCGAAGGAGAGGATATCTATGGAGTTACGTTCGGAGATGAAACCGTAAAGAGGAATCTCATTACGAAATGGTTTTAAAAAATTTAATTTATTAATTAAAATTTCCATTCATTCATTCATTTCGTTCATTCATTCGAAGCCTAGTAAACGACAGTATTTGTAAGACACAGATTATTGATCGTTGACTCTACTACACTACATTGGTCCCATCGCCTAAACGTTCCAACGTTTATGGGGAGATGAAGACTAGTGTAGGCTTCTATGATTGCGCGTACACCTGCCGGATACCAACAGGGTTTCTTTCGCCTGTTCCATCACCATCAGAGGTACCACATTACAAAACAAGTTACAATTGACAAACGAAATTTCTACATCTTATAAGTCAAATAAAGAAACTTCATTCGTTTCATTTCATTCACATAATAACTATATGCTGTGCTGGTGACATTACCAGTATTTGGTCGTCTTGGTTGAAACGAGGAGGATATTATCACCATCGCTCCGTTAAACGGGGCTGACATAGATGAAACAGACAAAAGATTTTTTTGATATAAAAGATTTAAAATAATTTTTGTGACAATAATATTCAGCTACTGTGTAACTTGTCGTGAATTTTCGTCTTAATCTATATTATCTGTATATTTATATTTCTTATTATAACATAAGTTAAATAAAAGCTTGTAAAATGAGTATAAATAATGAGTATGTTATTAAAAGTAGAATTAAAACTAGATTACAATAGAGTGTTTGTTTTTTTTTTTATATTGTCCTCACTTTGCCAACAGGCTGTTCGGCACGAAATGCGACAAGTGCGGCTCGTCCTTCAGCAAAAACGACTTCGTGATGCGCGCGAAAACCAAGATATACCACATAGATTGCTTCAGATGCTGCGCTTGTGCGAGACAACTGATACCCGGTGAGCGATAGAATACGGACACGCTCCGAGAATTTCTTTTATTATTACAAATACCTTTTTTTTTTTGTCATTACTTAAAGCGTCAACTCGCAATGTTGGTAGCAATGCAAAGATCGTTTGGCCAACACTACAGAAATTAATTCAAACACTTTGCTATCTGTTTTTTTTTTTTTTAATGTTTAAAAAGAAATGCTTAACGCTTATGCTTCAAAATGGCCTGCAAATAGTTTTACTTTAATAACGATCGATTAGAATAACGATATTTATAACACAAAATTAAGATAATCTCTAGTTTTTTAACTTCATTTTTCGTCTGCCTTAAAGAGTAGAACTTTCTACTCTTTTTCTTACTGACAAGGATTAGCCATAACCCATAACCCAACCGATTGGCATCAAAGATTAAGTAGTCTCGAATTCTATTCGATGTTTGTATGGTCTAAGGATAATTGTCACACCGGGACTACAATGGAACTTTATTTTTTTTAATATCAGTAAAGTAATGAAGGCTTTTGTTTTCAGGAGACGAGTTCGCGTTGAGAGAGGGAGGTGCTTTATATTGTAGAGAAGATCACGACGTATTAGAAAAGGTTTCTCTTCTGTGTTACATTTCTTTATAATTACCCCTGCATCTCCTTATCCGTCTCAAATTCAGGGTTTCGGTCCAGCCGTGTTGTGCAGTAGTTAGTCTTGTCTCCGTGATTTCATCTAACCTTTCCTTAGATCACATCGCTAAAGCGTTACAACAGATACGAGTGGAGCGTATCAGTGTTTTTTCTACACTGGCTGTACTATTGTATCTTTTGTACGTGGAGGCAAGCGGCGGCATTTGCTGCTGCACGAATGGGCCGGCTCGACCGGGGTCGGTACTGCGGCCTCGCAGAATACCGTCGCGAAGTAGAGGCATCTCGTGCTTCTGCGTTTCTTTCGGTGAGCGAGGTAACCGGAGACCTCTGCCCTCTTACCCAAAAAACTCCAGGTCATGATGCTTAAAGGAGTTTTTTAAGAGGTATCTAAAGGTGTGAGATGTCGTCATATATATCATGGTTGGTTTACTCATACTCATGCCGGCGTGATGTGGAGACATCTTGTGCATATGCGTTTCGTTCGGTGATTGAGATTACCGGAGGCCCACTCCACCTCCCCGTTCCCCTCCCCCCTCATCCTCCTTCCCATCTCCCTAATACCCTTAAAGGCAGGCAACGCAAATAATAATTTTCCGTCAGGTAAACAGCTTGCTCGTTTGCCGCCTTTCCCAAAAAAAAACCACGTTGGACAGAAGGGTTGGAGAGCTTAGTGCCAGTATCCTGGCACTTCGCATGATCACATTCGGGTAGATTATCTGCCATCACCTTGATGTAGATAAAGTTGTAAATAAAGTTAACATTTGTAGAAACCGATCGTATATTCCCCACGCACCCCTAATGTTACCAGTTAACTAATAAGTATATCTATTTTATTATTTTTTTAAATTGCAGAGTGCAAACACGAGTGGCAGCAGTGGTACGAATGCAGAGAGCAACAACAACACCACATTAAGTAATAACAATTCACACCAACCCCACGAGCTTGGCTCCATGTCCGGTGAGCACTCGCTCTTTACTTCATTTTATACATTTTTTTTTTATTTCCTTTTCTGTAAATTTTTAATACCATAAAACGTACAGTTAAACGGTGAAACATAAATTAAATAAAAAATATCCAAATTATGCCGCGTTGTACAAAACTACAACAAATAGTATGTCGAAATGGCTGGCTTATTAGGCTGCTACTTATTTTTTACTGGAACGTATTTTAGAGGTTGCCTCAAAGGGCGGGGTTTTTTTTTCAATCTCAACTATTATTAAGACCAGGTCTCGTGCTAAAGCACTGGCTTAGTTTTACAGTTGTATGATATTTTCATTCATTCAAGTTACTATCGTGAAGTTTTCAATTTTTAAGTTTTTTTTTCTTTTATGAGTTTTCGTATATGTAAATACCGCATGTAAACTATATTTCTATTAATGCGAATACAGAGGCATTGATGTTCTTCTGATTCCCTTGTCCATTTGTGAAGCCTATGCGATAATTAACAGAGGAAAGGTTAATACATCAGACACTGTACAGGTTAGGTATCATCAAGACCATTGCGAATGACCAATAAGGTAATAGAATTACTATTAAATTGCTATATAAATCGATGCAATGTCTTGTCAAAGCAAAATGTGAAAAAAAAAATCGCAGACAAATTATCTTTGAACACTCATAATTAGGCAACATTATCTTATCGGTTAGATTCAAGTGGTGATACACATGGATTCGTTATTCGGCACTGATTACACGGTACACAGGGCAGAACGCAGGTACAGACAAAATTTAAAAAAAGGCTATCGAGAAATAAAAACAGCCGTGGTAGCCTGGTGGTCAGGGTGCTCACTTTAATTTCATAGAGCGCGAGTGACCTGGGTTCGATCCCCGGTGCCGGCACCACTAAAATTGTTAATAGCAACTCTTAAGTGCTGTATTTACCACGTAATCGGCGGTGAAGGAAAACATCGTGAGGAAACCTGCATGCCTGAGAAATAATAAAAAATTTCATTGCGATTGGAGCGGACCTATCCCGGCAATTAAACTCTATCAAATATTTCAGAAGGAGCATATCTCTTAAACTTACAGATAGAACTAAAATATATCACTCTCTTCCTTAAGCTTTACTTTTTCTCTATTAAATATTAGTTTTTAATTTACTTAATTACGTATCTACTCCAATTTGTAAAAAAAAATACCTCGTATATCATAACTAGCGTTGCTGGACGTACGTCAACTATCGCTCTTTGAAATGCGCCGACAAAGCAAATGCCGCCTTTAAATTGGCCGCGTGAAAACTGAAGTGGACAGACTTTTTATCTTATTAATCTCGTTTTCGGTGATGAATTAGAAATTATCTATTATGCCTGCACTCGTTACGTCACATTTCATATTTGAGGACCTGGAATGCAGAGTTGCCTGGAGTAATTTAAGTAGCTCTCTCATAATTGTCTTTTAAAACGTATGTTATACGGTTGGGGTCTTGGAAAGGTCCAGCCAAACACAGCGACTTGATAATCGCCAGAAGGAGAGGGATACCGTAACGAAATAAGCGTCCACGAAAACTTATCTTGATCGATTTATATTTAACTCAGCTAAGGTCGTGGCTATGTTCAGCAGTGGACTTCTGATAGGCTGAAATGATGATGATGATGATGAAGGTCGCGGCTTGTAGTTGGAGCCGTGGTAGCCTCGTGGTCAGGGCGCTCGCTTTAGTATCGTAGAGCGCAAGTAACCTGGGGTCGATCCCCGGCGCCGCCACCAATAAAATTGTCAAGAGCAATTTTAAGTGCTGTATCTACCACGTAAGAAAAAAAAATACTATCTCGTGGATATGTGAAGCTCGCCAACCCGCACTGGACCAAGCAGGCCGATCCGATCCGGCTCCAGAAACCTCTCGGATATTTGAGAAGGAGGACCTTTTACAGCCAGCGACTTTAGTTTTTTTTTTGGTTAGGGTTATTTTAAGAGAAACAAATACAAAGTCAGTCGTAAACAAACTGCAACAACGTAAACCGGCTGACCCCAGCGAAGGGTCAGCAGATAATAATTAGGGATTTAATACGGCGCGACTAATCCCAACGATCCCCGCTTCACACCTTTCCTAATCCCTCAACGGACACTGGATTACAGCGCAACCCTTTTGTTCATAAACTCCAAACGCTAATGGCCGATGGCAAGTTTATATCGATAATTATGCGCTAAAAATTCTCTCTGTCCCTTCACGAGTAGCTCCTGTCGAAATATACATAACATCTTTTTTTTTAATTATTGGATTGCGAAGACACATGTCATAATTCGCCTGATGATGAGTGCTTACAGCAGCCAATGTACACCAATGCAAACAACTTCGATCGAAGGTGGTTGGAGATGAGTTACCCCTGTGGACTAAGCATACCTCACAGCCTGGAACTGTACTGGGCCAGTAGCATACCTTCCAAACTACAACCGTCAGTGGTTGCGCTGCTGCATAGCGTCCGGAAACGGCCAGAGAACGTTACCTATCTAGACGACACAGCATAAGAGGTTTACTGGTGTACATGCACTGTTGGTGGTGTAAAGTTATTATTTTTATTATATAATCACGCCTTTTTCTCAACGGGGTAGGCAGAGACAATCTCCTTCCACTTGCTACGGTCCTGACATACGTCTTTCGCTTCTTCCACTTTCATCAATCTTCGCATGTATGCTCGTTGGTTTAGAGTACTCTTGACCTGGCCTTTTTTCAGAACGTCTCCGATTTGATCGTGAAATGTTCGCCTAGGTCTTCCTCTTCCGACTCTACCATTTACACTCGCCTCATATATTTGTTTCGTCAGCCTACTTTCATTCATCCTCTCCATATGTACAGACCAGCTCAGCATCCCTTTCTCAATTCGCGTCACTACATCGTCTTTCACGCCACAACGCTCTCTGATCACATTATTAAGTAAGGGAAGTAAGTAAAGGAAACGCTATATATCCCCTATAAGAGCCGGATATCACATATTAATTCTAAAACGAATACAGTCTTGCTTTCGCCTTTTTGTTCAAAGCAAGAAACAATGAAGATTTAAGGGACTATCAAATCCCAATTATAGACTGTATTTTGGAATGATCAATCCGCCATATGTCACGACAATGGTGACATGCAAGGGAAGTGGGATTCTCTTACCGCGCGGTAGTGAGAATAGTGTTGCTAGAACATAAGAGCAAAAGTCAATAAAACAAATTTCAAAAAAAAAATTTTGCTCTTTCGATTATTTCCAACATGTGTATTGTGTTTGATGTGTCATAGATAAAAGGAGTATGTTACAGCGATTACAATCTCATTGTCTTTGGTACAAGATAACCTTAAATAATTAATTGCATTAAATTTATCAATGAACATGATCAGCGCTTGTTAAATTTGCCAAATTTGATTTCGAATACACAACATCATAATGAACGAAAATTTAACTCACCCGACTCTGTATACGCAATTGGCGGGACTTCTAAATGTTTATTTTAGTGGTACAAACAGTCAATACAAAAAAAAAAGAATTATTCTATGTCCAAGGATTTTCAATATAATTCATGTAAGCAACAACTTTAAAGTAGCAGATTGTAAGTGCCCACTGCTGGGTAAAGGCATCCATCTCAAATATCTGAGACGGTGTAGGAGCCGGGAATGGTCCGCCACGCTGCTCCATTGCGGGTTGGGGGGCTTCACATGTCCTAGAAATATTTTTTTTCTTTTTTTTTCTTAGACTTGCAGGTAACGATGTTTTCCTTCCCCGCCGAGCATGATGTAAATACAGCACTTAAAATTGCTATTAACAATTTTAGTGGTGCCGGCACCGTGAGATCCAATTCAGGTCACTCCCGCTCTATAAAACTTAAGCGCCTGTCCAATAGGCTACTATCTATCCGAGTAAGTTTGTCTGTATGTCTTTTCTTCATTCATATGCGTGTATGCTTCGTTTAATTTATTCGTCTTATTCGATTGTTCATTTTACAATTTTTGCTGCTAATCACTTTTTTTTTTAACTACATAACTACTTTTCGTACGGTAGTGGCGTAAAAATCAGCCTTCTTTCCTTGGGCATGGTAACTAGACGACTAAGGGAAAATAACTTGGAGATCTGGCGGGACACAGGGAGCAAACTCTATCTTCCGTAAAGGTGACAAATGGTTTGAGAAAGCCCGCGTTCAGTTACGCCGAGTCGTGCCAAATGCCTCTCCGCCTACCCCTATGGGTGACAGGAGCGAGTGCTTTTAATTAGATACCCAGAGTGGTGACTGGCAGCGGCATCTAAGGTTCGATGTATTTGGTACTACCATCACCGATCTACCTACATCTAGTGGAATGAATACGGCAATTGCTTTCCAAGTAATTAACTGTCCGGAGCGATGTTTTCAGATTCGGGAAGCGAATCGGGCTCCCACAAGAGCGGTCGGGCTCGAACCTCCAACGCCGCGGACGGGAAGCCGACTAGGGTACGCACTGTCCTTAACGAGAAACAACTACATACCCTCAGGTAAAATAGTTTGGTTTGGTTTTTTTTTTTTTTGTTATAAAAGTTTATCATCGCACAAGATATTTCTTCTATGTCTTGGAAGCAGTTAACATATATAAACTGCAGACGAACACTCTTGACCCGGAACAATTATTTATAATACATAAATGTCCCGTGCGAGAATCGAACCGGCGACCCGTATCCTCCAGTATCTCGTATCTGCCGATTACAATAAGTTGTACAGCCGCGGATCGAACACACAATCGTAGCCACTGGCAGCACTAACGCCTGTCACCAACAAGAATAGACAAAGCATATGATTTTCCACATACCCCTACCGGATGATAGATCGTGGAGTTTGGAGAGCCCTGTCGTGTGTTCCTGGAGATTGCCTGGGGATTCCCTTGGCTTTTCCCTTAGTCACCTTACTAAACCCACGAGTGAAAAGACAGTTTACCTAACTTTCGTCTTATAATGTAATAAATGTTGCATCGGAAAAGTAAAGGATCATCAGTCATACAGCCTGTCACGACTTCACTGCTGAACATAAACCTCCTCAAAGATGGCTACAAAGTGACCATGGCTGGGGTCTGTGTCTTGAAAACAAAAATTTAAAACAGCTACCTCACATTAAACCATTAGCGGTACACCATGTGATACATGATGTTAAACTCTAAAATAACCTCTTGCAGGACCTGTTACGCGGCCAACCCTCGACCGGACGCGTTGATGAAGGAGCAGCTGGTGGAGATGACCGGCCTCAGTCCACGCGTTATCAGGGTTTGGTTCCAAAACAAACGATGCAAGGATAAGAAGAAGACCTTGCAGCTCAAAATGCAAATGCAGCAGGAGAAGGTGGTAATTCATCTTTTTGGTATATGGTTCTTTATTATTCAATAAACCTGGCTCCAGCTCTAGGATAATCGAAGTTTTTCGCTACCGACACATCGATACGTTTAAATCGATAATGAATTATATCGACTCATCGACGTGATACTGAAATTTGAAAATGAATGCAGTTTTCTAAATTATATTGATGACAGGTCTGTTCGATTTTACGATGTTTAAGACTGTGGTCATTATTTCTAATACCTTTTGTCTTAAAATAGGCCTTGTAATATTTCATCGAAGTTTTTAAGCAATGTTTAAAGCAGTCCTGTGTATTTTTTTCGTAATTCATTGCGTTAAGAGAGAAATAAAGATCATTAAAATTTGCTGTCTCCATTATAACGATTGTGTTCTTGTCATTTGTTTTGTGAACAGTATAGAGATGATATAACGTGCACAAAGAACTACGTACATCGTCTGAACCGAACAACAAATTTGTACTAGTGTATTATGTCTGAATTACATTGTCTGAATGGGGAATTTACATATTAATGAAGGGCGGGTAACACCCGTTAAAAACATTTAAGCAAATACTTCCACATTTGATATTTTTTAAAGATTGCAATCTTTTATATTTTAACTGTTTTATTTCTCGACTATACAAACACCTCAATCCATTTGTAACTATGGCCGCATCAAATCACTTGAAACGTCGACAATTAAAAAGTCGACGATTCGAATGTTTCCTTTTTTTTGTTTCAACATCTTTAACTTTATTCCTGTTATATTGTTTTATTTTTTCTGTGAATCTTCGATACTTCATTGGATAAAAACATTTCTATATTTTATTCAAATTGTTTAGAAGAATTTTAAATTATTGGCAGAATTGCCTCGACCCATTGCCAATTACAAAGTTTTTAAATGTTTGATCACTGTTTTATACAACAAACAGCGTTTCCTCTATCCACTTCTTCTTACAGTGTATAAATGTTTTTTTTTTTGGATTATATGATAGGCAATCGCAGAAATTACTTAGTTAACTACTCCTCTAGTTCCTGGGTGGGGTCTGTTTGCTCCTCCGTTTCCGTCTATTTTAGAAGCAAGCAGTATTTCTTTGCTCATCATGTCCTCACTTTACCAGTGCTTGATTTTTCTTGGTGTTTTTATTTAACAATACAGAATCGCTACGTACATCTACAGCTTGAGCAGATGTCATTTTCTGATTCACTTTCTCAAGGTCCTTCCAGTTCGGCCGGTTGTTTCTATTTATGTATTTCTAGCAATTCATTGTCTTCTGTTACAGATGTTCGCTAGTTTAAATCTTGCTTGGTTTAATGTGATTATTGAAAGATCGGTTCTGGATCCTCTCGATTGAAAGTGATTTCTCGTTCTGTTGAAATCATCTTAGACCAACAACGTCCACAATTCCATAACCAGTTGTCCAATATTAATGTTGATACTGCTAAGGCATATTGAGTTGAAGTCGTGATTCGCTTCGTTATCCAAATCTGTCGTTTAGTTCTTCGCGATCTGTTTCAGCTCTTTGTCTGCTGTTAATATTGAGTTTAAATAGTGTCTACAGTATTATCGAAGTTGAGAAAATTACTAGTGTCTCTTCTGACTTAAGTTTTATTAATGGGGAGCAAACGATAGTAAGTGATTATTAAACATGTTGACCTCGGGACTATTAAAAGATAAAATGCTGATATCAAGTAATCAGCATAGAAATGAAATGAAACGATTATTTACGGATTTTATCGCAGGTCGTAAATAGGACCAAAATTAATAAATATAAGCTGAAGGTAGCCCCAGTTAACGATGACATCTGGAGGTCTAACACCTCGGTCCGCCCGGGGACCACGGCTGCTGTAAAGCAATAAAAACATAATTAAACACGATGAAATCCATAAATAATAGTTTCATTTCAGATAAAATGCTGTCTAGTTTACAAATTTAAGGTCGCGTCGGATATTATAAGTACAGTGTCAACCTCATCCAGGGGTACCCATCGGTTACCCCACACGGACACTTTATTATAATGAATTTTCGCAAAATATCAATATATATTTATATTATATTTTCACTTCTTTGTAACTTGCGTACACCCTTAACCCTTGCTCACTGGTCGTTATTTCCTCTGCAAAATGGTTGCCGGGTAGAGATCGCTTCTAAGCGATAAGGCCGCCATTTGTACCTTTGTGTATTTTATGTCTCTTTTTATTTTATTTTTTTTTTCCTATTTTTGCTATTGGTGTACAATAAAGTGTATTTCAATATCATCAGTTTCTTTTCACTTTCACTACATATAGTTAAGTTAGGTTTGTCGTAAGTTTGTCACATGGCACTGGATGTGAAGCGTGAGGTTGCGTGTGCCGGCAGGAGGGGCGACGGATGGGTTACATGTCGATGGGCGTGCCGCTGGTGGCCGGCTCGCCCGTGCGGCACGAGGCCGGCCCGCTGCCGCTCGAGGTCACCGCTTACCAGCCGCCCTGGAAGGCGCTCTCCGACTTCGCGCTTCACGCCGACCTGGACCGCGCGCCGCACCACAGCGCCGCCTTCCAACACCTCGTCAGCCAGGTGCGTACCGCTCAGCACCACGTCGCTCAAGTGCGAGCCGACCCGATGACATATTTATCGGGTTCGGCTGTAATGATTCCTTGATCAAATGGCATGTCTCGCATACACGTGATGCAGCCTGCTCATTATAAGCCGAAGCTCTGGCGATCGTGTAACCGATAAATATATCCTATTCGGATGGCGAACTCAAAACCTCGTGACGTGGAGCAGGATATCTGGTACGAGGGGAGCCGGCGCTGCCTTCACCGAACCTCATGCTCAGCGCGGTGAGCATATCTACCATGTATCATGCACAGCGCCGATGGAAATAGGACAATTGTAATACAATCAGCATCGCCAGGAGCGTGTACCGGGACTCCTAACGAAACTGATTGGAGCATTTATTGAAAACCACTAATGTGACATGACGCTGTTTATTTTATGATTGCTACTGGCAAAAGTATGTATGTATGTTTGTTAGTACATGTGTATGAAAACGATTTTATGTATTACATAAGATTTTTATTTATTAGTATGTATATATATAATCACGCCTTGTTCCCAACGGGGTAGGCAGAGAAAATCTTCTTCCAATTCCTACGATCCTGACATACGTCTTTCGCTACTTCCACTTTCATGAATCTCCGCATGCATGCTCGTTGATTTAGAGTACTCTTGACCTGGCCTTTTTCAGAACGTCTCCGATTTGATCGTGAAATGTTCGCCTAGGTCTTCCTCTCCCGACTCTACCATTTACACTCGCCTCATATATTTGTTTCGTCAGCCTACTTTCATTCATCTTCTCCAGATGTACAAACCAGCTCAGCATCCCTTTCTCATTTCGCGTCACTACATCGTCTTTCACGCCACAACGCTCTCTGATCACATTATTAAGTAAGGGAAGTAAGTAAAGGAAACGCTATATATCCCCTATAAGAGCCGGATATCACATATTAATTCTAAAACAAATACAGTCTTTCTTACACCTTTTTTTTCAAAGCAAGAATCAATGAATATTTAAGGGACTATCAAATCGCAATTATAGACTGTAATTTAGTTTAGTAATTTATGATTATCTAACTTCTCTATGCGGCTGCCGTAATATTTCACCACACCACAGGTTGACTGGTAGAGAATGCCTATAGGCAGTAAGTCCCGTCTTTTGTGTCCTTTTGTATTTTATTTATTTTATTAGGCAATCACAAATAATCAAAATTTTACAGAAACATTATGCTCAACTTGCAATCTCTGGTTTGTGTTTGGGTATATAGGTGGGTGTGTGTATGTGTGTATGGGTGAGTGGTATGTATTTGCTACTATTACTTATTTGTCATAATATGTATATGAAATATGAATAGATAAATATTAATTGGATCGGTGCATCTTTTTGACTTGACGTATAACAATATAAAGGAATGGCAATAGACATTAAATAAATAGATAAATAAACAATGCGCGCTCGCCGCTCCCAGATGCACGGCTACGACATGCCGGCGCTGCCGCCGCCGCGCGCCGCTCCCGGCGAAGACAACTACGTCACGTACCTCGAGAGCGACGACAGCCTGCCGCCCTCGCCCTAGTGCCGTCTCGCCTAGCCGCCCCCGCCCGAGCGGGACGGACGACCACGCTCCGCGCTGCGGCTCGGGGAACCGGCGCCGTCAGATGGCGTGACAGTGTGAGCGCGCCAAAAGTTTGTTTTTCGACTACTCGTCGCGCGGGCCGCGTGTGATAATTGTTGAGTTTGTTTTTGTTTATATCAAAATAAAAAACGAATTAAGCCGGATCGCCTATGAGTTTTCGGGTGTATGTAAACGTAAATGTACAATTGCGGTTTTTTGTAATGAACACACACATATTTCGAACAATTGCTGTTTGGAAATGTCGAGAGGCAGTGGGATAGTGCAAAGTTTTAATTAGAAATTATAAAATATCTTGCCAGGTTTGAAAGGTTAGTTAAAGTCGATGTGGGTCGTGTCTAAGTGTACAGGTACAAGTGAACATTTACCAATCTTTTTGTCATTCTCTATGAATAATAATATTTTTAATAAATACGTAAATTTATTCACTACACTTCGGAAACTAACAACTGAGCGAACACATTCTGTTCTCCAGTTCTAATGTTAATAAATACATAAACCTGCAAGTTCACGACCGACACGACGTACAGAAGAATTTATTTGCTATTTTATGTGATGTTTACCATTAGTTATACGTTTCTTTTTATTAAAATGTACTTAATTTTATTCTTTAATTATCTTTCGGTGTATTCGTGTATTAAGATCTGTTTTCAGTGTATATATATTTTGTGTACATAATACTGTATAAATATAATTATAAATATTTAGATACTTAAAATACAATAAGTTTATTATAAATAAAATAACAATTTTAGTAAATTATGTGTATCTGTTACAAGCATCCAGTCATTTTATATTAGCTAACTGTATTATTTTATCTAAATAAATAAATTCAGCGTTAGATATGTGAAAATATTTTATAAGCTACTTTTAAAAGCCATAAAGCACAAATTTTTACCACATTTTGTGCATAATATGAAAATTATTCAACGTTGCATTTCGTTTTATTTGATTTTTATCCTCCCCACCCTCGCACCATTCGTCTCAAAGAATCAAGTATTAAAAAAAAATCTGTTTTCAAATTTGGTTCTTTTCGTAACAATTATCTTACATTGAACATCATTATGTCGATGGTGATGTGTTATGTTGCATTATAATGACGGAATTGTTTAATTTATTTGGTAGCTAAATCTATACACTGTACTTAGATTGTGAGCATAATATTAATAAAAACATTGAGTACCTAACGATTTTGTCTCATTTATCTCCAGCCTCGTTCCTGGGCTACTGCTCATGAGTCTCCGAGCATTAAAAAAAAACAAATGGGCGAATGATAATGAAGGAAAAATTATTGAGTTTCACGAACCGAAATTCGACTCACGGTGCAATTTGTTTACAATATAAAATGCCGTGACACCTCCACCTACATCGGAAGCAAAGAATATACCGGGTTAGTACCAAGGCCTCGTTGAATACCGGCGTAAAGCAGTTGCATCATATGCTGATGCCTCCTCATCCTCTCTCCCATCCCTCAAATATCTCTATCTGGTGTTGCATGTGTACGTGATGTACGGTAATCACTTACCATCATTTGCCCCCTATTCCATAAAAAAAATCGTAGACCCGAAAAAAGCTTAAGACAGAAACAAGTAATTTGCTCAACTTCGATAATAATGTAAACTCAATAATATTAGCTGATAAAATACTGAAACAAAAGATAAATGAGATCGAGAAGAAAACTAAACGACAGCTTAAGATCTAGCAAAGCTACTACAAAGCAATCAAAATTTCAAATCAAATTCAAATTTGATATGGAATTGGGGACGTTATTGGTCTGATTCAACAGATGATTTCAACAGAACGACAACCCACCTGCAGCACCTCTGGTTGTTGCAGATGTACGTGGGCGACGGTAATCACTTATCATCAGGTGAACCAATTGCTCGTTTGCCGCCTTTCCCATAAAAAAAATATTAACATGATCCTCTATAGTACTTGAGTGTTATGTTGGTACACAACCTATCATTCATATCCCTCGTCAAAAGAAAAAAAAAAATAAAATCTTGTTATTTTTTTGTAGTTTTTATAATTTTTTTTTATTGTTTTATTAATAACTTGTTAACTAATTGTGATGTAATAAATAAAGTTTATTTCTTTCATCAATTCATAAGCCAATCACGTAAGTCGAACTTAACGCCATAATATGTCCACGGAAGACCCGACGGGGGTCTACGTTGGCGTGGAAAAAAAATGGAGGTTCACAATTCGTAAACGGTCAAAGAAAATTAATTTGCTTTCGATAGTGAAAAACTGAAATGTTGGCTCGACTTCTCCTATCAATGTAGGCAGATAATATTTTAAGAAGCTCAGCGACTGTTGCTTGTAATTTCGAAAAGATTAGTGAAGTAAAGTGAATCGATGTTAGCGTTTGCCAGTGGCAGAACAAGTTGCTAATTCGTGGTTGGAACTCAGCCGCAACGCAAATTACCATAGATCTAATCTTCACATTTTTTTGTCGAGTTTTGGGAATATGGTGCAAATGTAGCTGCAGGGGGTCCACCGGAACCAGCTAAATTTTGAAAGTGGTCTATGAGAAAAAAAGTCTGGGAACCTCTGATCTAATTGAAAGGTAAGCTTCGAGCGCCTGTGCGTATTTAACCAGCAATATTGTATAACCGGATCTTCTTGCATGACGGCCTACGACGTTCGTATATATCTAATTACCTACACAATGATTAGGTTTCATGTATAATTTTATTAATTATTCATTCACTAACAGTGATCAGGGCGCTCACTTTAGTATCATAGAGCGCGACTTGGGTTCGATCCCCGGTGCCGGCATCACTAAAATTGTTAATAGCAATTTTAAGTGCGGTAATTACCACGTGCTAGGCGGTGAAGAAAAACATCGTGTGGAAAAAAGAAACCTGCATATCTGAGAAATAATAAAAAAAAATATTATTTCGAGGATATGTGAAGCCCGCCAACACGCAATGGAGCAGCGTGCCATTTCCGGCTCCTACACCCTCTCAGGTATTTGAGAGGGAGGCCTTTGCTCAGCTGTGGGCACTTACAGGCTGCTACTTTACTAACATTGTGTAATTCAGTAGACGTCATGTCTACCGAATTACACGTTTAAAAAATTCTAAGCGATAAACAATATTAATTAGCCGGGGATCGAGCACATACTGTGAAATTAAAGCCAACGCCCTGACCACTAGGCTACCAGCTCTCTTAGAAGGCAAGTTAGTTTCATAGCAAACCTAAGAGCTGAGAAAAAATACACTCCCGATAAAAATCATAATATATGTTAATTTCTCCTCACAAAAACAAACCTTACATGATATATCTAATGAAAAGTTACATCTATTTAAATATAGGCGTATTCATAGTCTAGGATGTGAGAGGAACAGGTGTCTGTGGTTATAAAAAGCCTGTATCACAGATCACCGGGTACCCATCCCACGGAAAAGACATGAGCATTATTTGGTATTAGTGTGGTGGTACTGGTATTTAAAGTTATGGTATAAAGGGCCAATCAATTTATATATTATTGTGTTAGGAACAAGATAGATCATTACAGTAGTTTAAATTATAAACGAGATGGGAAAGATATAGGAATGTAAACATGTTGTATAGGTATGTTTAAACTGTGTAGTGTAACGTCATGCGAAGTGTGAATGTGTGTACGCACGTATGTGTGTGTTTTCTGAATATAACTTATAATAAGATGAGTATGTACTTTATATAATATTTCAAGTATATGATTTATATATTCGTATACGTTAAACGGCTACCTCATCTGTCACAGAGCGGTTGTATGAAGTTTTGTCTGTAATTTTATTTTTCACTCTCTGTATTTATTTACTCATCCAATATGAAAATCTACGGTATGAAAAATATCGGTATTGTAAACTAAAAAAACAAACATTTCTGCCAATTGTTATTGTCTCTTGTACAAGTTTCACAAGAAACAATAATATATTACAAACATTTCTTTTTAAATAATAATTTTGACATGTCACCCGACCCTTCGATAGCTCAGTTGGTAGAGCGGTGGACTGTAGCTGTGTAAATAATTGACATCCATAGGTCGCTGGTTCAAATCCGGCTCGAAGGAGTTTTTTGTTATAGTTTCTTTCTGCTTTATTAATTCGTCTTTTAATAATAATCGAACATCAATTACTATTCACAACTGAATAAAATATACCTAGGCTATTCACACAAATTGTTTTTCTTTAAAATTTATTGAAAGACATAAAAGGTGTAAATGGTAGAGTCGGGAGAGGAAGACCTAGACGAACATTTCGCGATCAAATCGGAGACGTTCTGAAAAAGAGCCAGGTCGAGAGTACTCTAAACCAACGAGCATGCATGCGAAGATTGATGAAAATGGAAGAAGCGAAAGACGTATGACAGGACCGTAGCAAGTGGAAGAAGATTGTCTCTGCCTAACCCGTTGGGAACAAGGCGTGAATATATACATACATACGTCTACATAAAGGTAACTTTTCAGGAGACAAAACAAACAGAATTATTTTGAATTTAGAAGGACATCAATAAAAGGAGGTAGAGGCGTCTTGTGCTACGTTTATTTCGGTGAGTGAGGTAACCGAAGGCCCACTGCCTTTCCCATTCCCCCTCCTCATCCTTCCTCTCATCTCCCAAATACCCTTTAAGGCCGGCAACGCACCTGCAGCACCTCTGGTGTTGCAGATGTACGTGGGCGACAGTAATCACTTACCATCGGGTGGACTGCTTGCTCGTTTGCCGCCTTTCCAGTGCCGGACCAAATCTAACCCCCAACGGTAGATATGCTGTTGGCTTAGTGGCCTTTACAGCTTCATCGGTAGAGACGCGCGAGCAAAAGGCCCGCAAGTTAAATAAGCCTTCAATAAGAATTTACCTAAAGTATATACGGGTTAATAGTAAACTATAAAATTGTGGTCAAGATTAAAACTTTCGGCATAGTCAAAGGAAGTTATACGATTGACTAAATCTAATTTTATTGATGTTGGAAAAGAAGCAGCTCAATCTTCGAAGTGAACCTCGTGCTGCGAACACATTAATTTGAGAAGTCCTAGAAAGGCTGGAGTCCATCAGGATACCCAAAATTTGACAAATTTGCTTTTATTAGATTATTGTATAACTTGAATATCATGTTTGAACTACCAATAATTGTAGCCACATAAGGAGTAATAGCTGTGTGATATTGTCGTAAGAATCTGACACTCTCTTTCTTTGCGTGGGTGTCGGTAAGAGACGACTAAGGGAAAAGCCTTGAAAATCGCTACCGATAAATGGCGCGATATGCATCTCGAAAAATACTGATTAAGCAGACCAAGGACGGGCAGCATCGTCTAAGATGCCAGATGTCTGATATTGCGATCGGTAACCCGCATCCGGAGTGTGGCGATTGTGGCTAATCTTCCTCCTTAAGGGAGAATCCATTAATGGACTATGAAAAGGCGGTAAAGGTGCTGAGTTATTCAAATGCAATCGACACCTGTACGTAGTATTTATAGTAGTGCATATCTAACACACGAAATACTGGAGAATATGCGACTCTCATAACAGCGGTATCTCCTGAAACTTAAATATTAGAAAACGGGTTTTGTGGGCTCATCGGGCTTGAAAAATTATCAAACAGCGTGAAAATCCTTTTCGACAAAAAAAATGTTTGTCGGACTTTCCAGGCGGAACGAATTTTTGTGATAATAACAAGAAACAAGTATTTTTTTTGTTTTTTCACTTTATGACATTTCGCTAAAATAAACAGGAAATTTGAAGGTCGGAGTTACCACTACAAAAATTTTCTCCCAATTTTAGGGACTTGTAGCTCCTTCCGACACAAGTTATTTTGTTAAATTAATATTAATAGTATGAAACAAATACACACATTTAAAATATACTTTTCCCGATAGAGTTTATTGTGAACAATTCGTTGCTGATTGTCGTTGTGTTAATCTAACGACAATCAGCAGCGAATTTTGAGATCACTTTTACTAAGAGAAAGTACACAAAATACACTATTAATGCGCTATTACTATAGGCTGGTGTTTTTTGAGAGTGTTTTCCCTAACGGACAGTTGAATCTACCAAACACCGATTTTGAAGTTAATAATTAGGCGTTACTTTGCCTAATTATTTTATAAATGAAAGAGAAACAATGTTACTTGCTAAGATTAAGTTGAGATAATTTAGTAATCACCGAAGTGATCGTATGTTATTCCAACAACTTACACTGTTTACTAACAACTCATTTTTGACTTTCAGCCTATTACAATATTGTTCGTGACTACCGTTAAAAACATTGACGGTAGGTAAAAATTAATGAGCATAACAATGGACATTGTAAAAAAAATTGTTAAGAGGCTTTTTAAACTGAACTTCTAATAGTAATTGAGATAACACTTCTTCGACTTTAATTCCAGAATACCAATGATAATACTGTTCGTTGTCTGTCAGTCATTGCTAGAAAAATCACAGATTCTTAGCTACCCCGGGTTTTAAAATATTTTGTAATTTATTACATTGTAATATCTTATAAGTTACATATTTTTATAAGTTATCTTTTTCAGTGCAGATAATACTCTGTAAATATCTGGATGAACACAGGTTGCCATTTCTGACCGTTTCCGTTAGATTGTATCTACGAAACGATAATAATCCTGTGTGTGAGACATGGAAAATTTGCGCAAACACTTTTATTTCAACCCTTTGACTGTAAACTGGCATTTACACGCAGGTGGTCAATGACAAATCCTGCATTAAAACTCCAATTGAGTAATTTAATTTAACAAGAGATTCAAAAATGTAGTAGTAAAAGTAAATTATTGTTTCAACTTCTTCGTCTTTAGTAGTATCTAAGCACTCCACTGCTGGGCATATTATGACTCTTAAAATTGAAGAGTTTTTTTCTTATTTTATGAAAAAAAAGTACCTACAGAATAACGTTATGCATTGTTGACCTAGACGGAATGCCGCATCATCATCATCAACATCATCATTTCAGCCTATCAGAAGTCCACTGCTGAACATAGGCCTCCCCCAAAGATTGCCACGAAGCTCGGTCCTGAGCCACCTGCATCCATCGACTTCCCGCAACACTGCGCAGGTCGTCACTCCATCTTGTGGGGGGTCGTCCTACACTGCGTTTGAATGCCGCATAGTATGTATAAAATTCAAATCCATTGATTACAGCAGTCTGAGGTCTATTTTATAAGTATGATATTAACCATTTGTGTAGGGTCCAGGGGGTAGTTCACTTTGTCAAAAGCGCTGGAGAAGGCTGTCCCATTGAGCAACTGAGTTGTACCAAATCGTGAGCAAGTAGTAGTCAAAAGTAAAATAGCAGTCTGTATATGTCCCACTGCAGCGCAAATGCCTTCTCTCAATATAAGAAATGGTTCTGAAGCTAGTCACGATATTTTTCAAGCATGAAAATTTTTTTTTACTGCTGTATGCGGTAAGCAAGAGTGTTTCTGCATAAAATTATACTGTCGTCATAATTATAGTTACTCGAAATTATTTAATGGAAAGCCTAAGTGGCATATTGCGACTTTACGAAACCCTGTGGCACTGGCTACCTATAAAATCCAGGATGTTCTCCGTTTGTTCAAGTTCAATATGACCCCGTCATTCCATTTTTATTATAATACTGGAATGTACAGTGTTTTTTCTGGAAACTGTGGATCAATATTAATTTATTTTAAGGGATTTCAAGTGAGTTTTAGGTTGACAAATTTAGAACCAGGTGATTTTTGGGAATTACCTCTAGTGAGTTTATTTTTGCAACATGGCAACACTGCTTACTTCACATTTATCAACAACTTTAAACTTTAGTTCAAACTAGAAACTTGATTATAAGAAATTTTTCGTTGTGCAAGGTGTCTTTTTAATACAGTGATTGTAATTAAACAAATAAAAAAACGTTATCCAAATTTATTGTAGTGTTCCACCACATTAAATGACAATTATTTACTAAGGTGAGTTAATAACGCATCCTAGCTATAGATAGAACAAATAATAAGATAAAACTAATAAAATTGGATTAATATTTTATCTTTAGTTTTATAAGAGTCCTTAGTAGCCAGATATTATTTAGTGGCTATGTATGTTAGAATTTCTAGGAAGCAGTGGAATATTCATAAAACTTATAAGTTGTTACATATATAAAATTGAAGTTAAATACATTATTCTAGAATTCATAAAAGCAAGAATAACTTGTCAATTATAATGGATCAAAAGCTGTTTGCCTCTGATACTTCATTTAATCACTTCACGTCATGTCTTCAAATTTTTTTTTAAAATTTTTACTTAGAAGTACAGGCACACAATGTTTTCCTTCGTTGCTAAGATTTATTTTAGGATTGGGGAAAGAAACATGATAACAGTCCAATGGTAAGTGTTGGAGTTTGAATGTGTAAGTAATGGCAGCCAACACTTGTCACATGTGAAGTGACTGTTTTCAAAAATTGGATTCTGTTATGAAAGTACTTCACATCTAGAAACGGACAGTGAAACATCCTAGAGTTATATAAACATAAAATATTCTGAATGTGTAAGTCTAGTGTTTGTAATGTATATTAACCATGAAGTCAGTGTTTTAAAATAGCCCCTCACTTCCAGAGCCCAGTATCCTCAAATAGAAAGATCTAACAGTAAGTGGCTACTGCTGCCCATGGACATCTGCAAACAATAGGACTAATATCGAATAACACAGCCTTTGTTTGTCCACAGTTTGAAAGGCATAGTAGTCTCTATGATAGACATACTGATAGACAAAATTAAAAAAACTTGCGAAAGAAACTTTTTAAAAAAGGCATGCTATAAATTAAATCAATACATTAAATTGTGGAAATAGCTCTTACTCTGCAATTGCAAGTCCCTTTTGCTAAAATTGTTATTATTATACATTTGTTATAGTTATTTGGCTGTGATTGCCTAATACCCATGGTAGCCCTGGTAGCCTTGGAGCCGTGTTAGCCTAGGAGTCGTGGTAGCCCTGGACCCATGATAGCCCTGGAGCTATGATAGCCCTGGAGCCATGATAGCCCTGGAGCCATGATAGTCTAGGAACCGTGGTGGCCTGGGAGTTATGGTAGCTTAGGAGCTGCGATAGCCTAGTGGTCAAGGGTGCTCCCTTTAGTTTCATAGAGCGCCTGTGACCTGGTTCCCTGGTGCTGGCACCACTAAAATTGTTAATAGTAATTATAAGGGTTTTGTATTTACCACAAGCTCGGTGGTGAATGAAAACATCGTGAGGAAACAAAGACATGCAGGCATGGCATAGTAAAAACATAATTTCAAGGATATGTGAAGCCCAGCAATTCACACTGGAGTTGTGAGGTGGGGCCTTCCCGGCTCTGAAACTCTGATAAGTTTGAGAAGGCGGCTTTTGTCCAGGTGTGAGCACTTACATGCTGCTACTTTACGTTTTTACTTTTAGATTAGCTTGGGAGCTTTTAGGAGTACCTTAACATTTATGCTCTCTGTTTCTTTTGGATAATTTTCAGATGAGGAGAAGTAAACTTACCGGTATACCTTCTCTTGATTACGACGACTATAAAGAGGAGAAGCCGGGCCAAAAGGTTAGTTTTTTTTTATTAGATTGTGTAGTCAAACGAGCTAACAGTCCACCTGATGTCAAGTGGCTATTGTAGCCCATGGCAAACGACTTTAATTGAAGGAGGTTACGAATCCAGGGCCGCCTCTGAAGACTAAGATGGAATATCTCACAGCCTGTAACTATACAGGCTCTCTACATCCTTCAAACTGTAACTCAACAGTGGTTGTGCTACTTTTTGGTGGTAGAAATAGGTAAGACTGTGGTACCTGCCGTGATGACTCCTAATAAGAGACGGAGCCTACCATCCAGTTTTAGTTCTTTTGTACAAGCTTTTATTTAACATTGTCTTTCCGGATCATAATTTTGAATCAAGTTTTGAAGCACTTGCTTACATCCAATTGATTTGAAATTTAAAATACTTAGGTAACTGTGATGATAATGAAGTGATATGGTATCTTGAAGCTGATCAGGATGCAGCCTCTGGCAACTTCCCAACTCAGATGGTGGCCCCATTGGGTTTAGGCTTGTTGGATGTGTTTTGACATTTTTTACTTTTTATTTATAAATAATATCTAAATGTTTTTACCACAAAAATTAAAATTGTTTATATTTTTTTATCAGAAATTTATAGATTAATCAAATTAAAGTATAATACTTCTTAACGTATAATAGTTATAATACTCAACTTTCACAAGTAATCCAGACAATGCTTCCGGTAATACGGAAGGATTATTACCCCATGGTCACTTACTTCAATAGTGTTCGTAGACAGAAGATAGTATATTTCAGTACAAGCCTAAGCATGTACGTGGAAGCGGCTCGAATTGTTAGCGACCAGGGCTCTCTCGGATCGGCTTGATCCCCTGGCCTTGCGAAGATATGTTGCATCTCTTTGCATTTTTTTACAAAATATACCACTGGGAATGTTCTGAGGAGCCGTTCGGATTGATCCCAGCCGCTGAGTTTCATCATCGTACATCGCGACAGAATTCGAAGTTCTATCGATACCACCTAGATGGTTGGCATTCCACCACAGTGCGTTTTAGTCGAAGTTTTCTGCCACGCACTTCGACTTTGTGAAATCAGCTGTCGCCAGCGGTATTTCCGAACAGTTACGACTTAGGGACTTTCAAGAAAAGAGCCTATTCCTTCCATAAAGGCCGGCAACGCATCTGTAGCTCCTCTGGTGTTGTGGATGTTCGTGGCTGTCGGTGATCACTTACAATCAGGTGAGCCGCACGCCCGTTTGCCCACTTATTCTATAAAAAAAAAAATAAGCGGGGGTTTTTGCTGCTGCGGCTCGATCCGGATATTACCGCGACCTCGCAGAATACCGGCATGAAGTAAGAGACATATTGTGCTTCTGCGTTTCGTTCGGTTAGTACACCCCTCACCGCCGTCTTCCGTCTCCCCATCCCCGAATATACCTAACGGCCGGCGACGCGCCCGCAGCCCCTTGGTCGTTTGCCCTCTATCCCATAAAAAAATGTTCCCATGTCTTCTTTAGATTTTAGTCGTCAATGTCATTTCTTCGCTTACGTTCAGAAATCTATACTTGTATATTAATTAGTCTGTCTCCGTGGTTATAAACGTGGTAGAGCCAAGCGGCGGCTTTTGCTCCTCGACCGGGGTAGTACCACAACCTCGCAGAATACCCGCATGAAGTAGACGCATCTTGAGCTTTTGCGTTTCGTTCGTTGAGTGAGGTAACCAGAGGCGTGGGCCTCCCCATCTCCATAATTTCCTTCAAGGCCGGCAACGCATTTGCAGCACCTCTGGTGTTACAGATGTACGTGGGCGACGGTAATCACTTACCATCAGGTGAACCGCTTGCTCGTTTACCGCCATTATAAAAAACAAAATATATCGACTTATTTCACTTGAGACCAGAACACTTTCTGACAGCTGTGTTGTCTTCCTGTACCTGCAAGAAGCGTCGCGCCCGGCCCGCTCAACAATTATATTTTCAATATAATACCATGTACTTCACAGTCAAAACTACAGTAGTTTTGTCTGCACTGATCGTGTATTGTTTCATTGTGATATGTTTTTGAGGGGTTAATAAAAAAAATGTTCAAGGCCATAGCCATGTAACTGTGTCATTTCCTTGACGGAAACTCTCTGGCCTTCCTCTTTGGCATTCGAAATCATGCAGTACGTTCGCTCCGGAGTGTATACAAGCATGCACATATTATGTTCCCCGTCACTTTTGTACGTCACTGCCCTCTTTTTGTAACAGCTCCTGAGCGATCGACTCATTCCCAGGGACGACAATCATCTAAGGTTACAATGGGCGGACTTAATGCCAAGTGGCATTCTCTACCAGTCAACCCTTGTTGTGGTGAAAGGTTGGCAGGTACAAAACAAAGAATAAAAAGTAAAAAATTCAATTAAATAAAAAACTCCAATAATAATAAGTTGATAAGTACATACAAACACACTATATAATTAAATAAATATTTATAACATAAAATACACAAATACGTATACAAGTATATAAAAAGATACATAAAAATAAATATATAATAAAAATCGAAAATACATAAGCCGAATATTGTCAATGATCTATTAGGTAATTACGAACTAGACTCTTAAATGATTTCTTGCTAGGAGCTGCTTTTATCTTATCGGGCAGAGCGTTCCAGAGGAGTGTAGCTTGAACAGTAAAAGAAGAGTTATAGTATCCTGTATTATGTTACTGTCCTGTATGATATACCATTTTATAAAGAATATGTTTTTTTTTTATTTTAAAATCGGAAGTCTGGGCACTTACTGAGATTTTGTTGTACAAACGTATACATTGCCCCATGAACGAGTTACTAACTTTATAGAGTCTAGTAACTGGCTTCACAAGCTTGTGTCTGTGCCTAGTATTTACATTATGTACCTCACACCGAGCCGTGGCAGCATTAGGCTTGGCAGCATTAGGCTTGGCAGCATTAGGGTTCTGACTTCGATCACCATTGCCCGGGACCACTAAGACCGTCAATAGCAATTTTGAATATTGTATTTACCACGTCCTCGTCGGTGTAGGAAAACATCGTGAAGAAACCTGGCATGTCTGAGAAATAACGAGAAAAAAAATATTTCGACGATATATGAAGCACACTGCCCCGCGCTGGAGCAGCGTGGCGGGCCCTTCCCGGCTCCATAACCCTCTCATATACTCGTATTTGAGAAGGAGGCCGGTGGACACTTACAGGCCGCTATCTACTTTTACTACACGGTCGCTTCATATAGACGACATTCCTTTCTTAATTTTTCATGTCTGTCTTCACCTTAATTTATGATCATCGGACCTTTCGCTCGCACTTAACTATAACTTTAGTGATGCGCGTAATAGTGCCTATCGATAAGATACATTCCGGAGAGTGTGCGGAGGTTTTGCATAACCTGATTTACCCTTCCCCTTTCCCCATCACCGAACGACTGGGCGCGGCGAGAAGTTCCACCCTTATGTTTTAGACATTCCTCCATCAAGCACGAAGCGGTTTGCCTCTTCTTTCATTGTGTGGACGGCTAAGGAGTGGAACTCTCTGCCGAGGTCAGTTTTTCCGGAACGCTATAATCTGGACATCTTTAATGCCAAAGTGAACAGACACCTTCTAGGTAAACGTGTACCATCCTAGGCCTCATCTTCGCTTTCCATCTAGCGAGACTAAGGTCAAACGTAAGCCTATTTTATGTAAAAAAAAATATGGATTTAATAAAAAGATAACGTCCACAGCGATTTTGAGGTCACAGCTATAATTCTATATTTATTAGTGCCGAAACATTTTCTACTTATACTTATAAATACGTTTTCTGAAGTATTTAAACATCCTACTCCAACGGTTTTAGTGTCATGGAGACACTAAAAACCGTCGGAGTAGCCATGTTTTAAATGAAACGTAATTTTTAGTGTCATGGAGACACTAAAAACCGTTGGAGTAGCCATGTTTTAAATGAAACGTAATTTTATTTCTAGGTGCCTAGTGTTGTGTTATTACTGCTTTTGGGCGCGTATCTGACACTCGGCTACGTAACACAGCTGATCGAAGATGACATGCCGAAACCGATCAGTGGGAGTGAGATAAAAACAGACGTAAGTATACATTTATACCGAAAAATATCAGTCTCCACTACTTTAGAACTTATATAAATATAAACCCTTTTGAAGTATTATGATCTAACTAAAACTAAATCAGTTTTAAAAACAAATTTCATATATCACCCGCACGCGGTGCACGCTGCTGATAAACAATAGAGGCTCAGACAACGGACTGATGGCGAAAAACCCTTCGAAACATACCGAACCCAACACCACCAGCCCCGCCCCGACCAGCGTGATGAGTGCAGGCAAATCTTCCATGCCTGATATGCAAAGTTCTATTGGCGTTTTCGTGGCAAGGCCTACGTCCAGCTGTGGGCGTTTACAGGGTGACAGAGTAAAGTAGTTGTGTGGTAGTAGTATTGGGCATTTCCCGTTACTACATCGTCCTCAACCTCTCGATGCTGCTGCTATGCGGGCTGGCGTGGAGAAACCAGCACTTGAACCTCGCTTTACGGGGCCGGAATCGTGTAATTTAAATGTATTTAAATTCGTAGGATGCTTCGGACACGTTTAGCGAGGAATCGGCAAAGAAATATCTCACCGAGATACTCGGATACGAGCCGAGGGTGGCCGGTACAGCCTTTCATTATGAAAAGACCAAAGACCTGAAGGCGTTACTTGACAACATAGCTGAGCGAGCCCACTTGCCCGTGAGAACGGACTGGCAGTTTGTGTCGGGTAAGTAACATCATCAAGGGGTTTCAAGGGAATTATGCCCCATAGTAGTAACTAAGCGGTAGGCTCCTTTTCTGCCTAGGAGTCGTGGTCAAATACCATAAGTCACCGTAAGAGACCCATTTCTGTCGCTGACCAGCAGTGGAACCAGTGCTTTCTTCCTGTGTAACAGGTACAGAGCCGGTATAATTACAGGCCGAGAGGCATTCCATCTAAGTCCTCAGGGGGTGACAGCGCATGTGTAATGTCCTCCGATTGAAGCTGTCTCCTACTCGTGTAGTGTCTCATCCGTCGTGCCGTCAGGTGAGACACTTAGCACGTTTATCCAATAAACAAATTTTTCCATTACCATGGAAACCTCACCTGGACACGGTGAACCTTGCTCTCCGAGTGACAAGGATCTAGAGACGGATAGTCAAAAATCCTTTGTCAAATCTCACTCGAAAAGCATCTAAACAAATACGAGGGCCTACCGGCACTTCCCCTAGCATCATGATTTGAGTAAACCTTTGACTTTCACTAGTGCTTTGTCCCATGTCCAATGTGCCCACTACGAATTCCTCATTCGCAGTTCCTCACCAAAATACACGGTGAACTTAACCGAGTACGAGCGAGCGTCTTCACACACGCACACTTCTCGAGGAACTCAGTCGCTCACATGCCGGACAACACAAGGCCCGCAAGTGTTCACGGTTTTCTCCCGACTATAGTGAGACCCTTCGTCTCGGAAGTAAACCACCTACAACGATTGGACGTCCCCAGAGGCGTGGCGGGGATGCACGAAGCAAGACGAAGTGTCTCTGTACACTCTCGCCCTCCCCCAACTTGGATCAGTAACGGCTTCCGTCTTCCATCTTCCCAGAGGTCTCCAACGCAAAAAGGGAGTCCTAGTGTATTTAGATTGTTTCACATTCCAGGCGACTTCTGGCTGGCGTTCGACACACCTCATGTGAACTGCTACCGGAACTTATCCAACATCATCGCTGTGCTGGAGGGCGAGAGCGGGTTCCACCCCGATGGTAGTATTGGCACATCTCTGCTGGTCAATTGTCATTACGACTCCGTGCCATTTGCCATAGGTAAGATATTTTTTCCAGATGATAATCATTGACGCAGTATTCCTCCGATAGATGAGAACGTTCGACGAATTAAACGTATTAGAGCCAAGCGGCGGTTGACTCTGTGTTTCGTTCGGTGAGTGAGGTAACCGGAGGCCCACTCCCTCTCCCCATCCTCTTCCTCATCCTCCCACCTATCTCCAAAATACCCTTAAAGGGCCGTAACGCACCTGCAGCTCCTCTGGTGTTGCAGATGTACGTGGGCGACGGTAATCACTTACCATCAGGTGACACGCTTGCTCGTTTGCTGCCTTTCCAATAAAAAAAAAACGTTCATAGAAACTGGACACGCCAAAATGGCAGTCTGTATATTATGTCGAATAGATCGGCATCACCGCGGGAATTATGTAAAGTAACTCCGCTTCACCTGGCAAATCATGAGAGCAGCCGGGGGTGCCATCTCTCGGCGCGTGGTGCACCGCTCGTCTTTACCTCTGGATGCATTGCTCCCTTGGACTGCTGGACACTGAAATCACGTGTGGGAGCCTCAAATCTGCAAAGATTCCTAGTGATATCCTAAGACACAGAAGAGTGAGATCAACATTTAATGTACACAGATTATTGATGCATACAATGCGTTGCCGATGGGTTTACTCACTCACGGCTTGATAAAATACAAAATATTACTAAACAAAAACAGTCAAATAAATTAAAAATTGCTTCAAAGCGCTACTCTGTAATAGGCTCTTCCGAGAGTATGACGTGAAGTGGACTTCCACGGCATACGCTGGTCGTATACTTGTTCTTTAAGCCAGGAAAGTTAAGGAATGGAAGAGTACAAAAATCATCGTGACAAAAGCCTGGGTAAATCACGTGGTCTTCAACAAATGGGATAACCATTTGGTATAATACACATACTATAGAGTATTAGAGCGGGCATCAGCCTTGATGACGTCTGGTACCACCATCACCAGCCAGGTGGAAGCTCCAGCCTTCCAATGAACACATGCACTTCCAGGCGCTTCTGACAACGGCGTGTTCTGCGCTGTAATGGTAGAAACCCTCAGTAGACTGTCGCGAAGGAAGACCAAGTTGAAGCATAACGTTATCTTTCTATTCAACGGAGCCGAGGAGAATCCTTTGCAGGTTAGAACTTTTATTTAAACACGACGCACGCAATCGTTAATGTTCAGACGTTTATTTACAGCCGATTTAATTTTGTTTTTTCACTGCTGCACAAAACTGTGAAACAATTATGACGTGTTAGATTTTTTTAGGGGGCAAACGAGCAAGCTGCTCGCCTGATGGTAAGTGATTACCGTCGCCCACGTACATCTGCAACACACGAGGAGCTGCACTGCCTTTTAGAATATTTGAGAGATGGGAGGGATGTAAAGGGAAGTGGAGTCGTCGAGCAGCAGCAAAAGCCGCCACTTGGGTCTACCACTAGCGATATATCCCATAGTTTTTGCAGGTGGGTTTTAAATGGAACATAGAGTTCACCACGCTTCCCTCTACCAAACTACTGGTCGGGTCACGTAAAAACAACACGGAACCGTGGCGAGGTGACCAACCAGTGGCGTAATGGTAACGACATGCGTCCCTTCCCCTCCACTCCCCTATCCTACACAGATAAATCACCTACTTCCAGAGTTGTCAAATGAACATGATATATTGTTCTGTGAAAGACGTTCGCCGGAAGTAAAGACAGCCAACAAATGCAATGCCTAGTTATGTTTTAGACGTATAGACTTTATCTCACATATATATCTATGTAGTCTTTTTTTTTTAATTTAGCATTTATTTCTGAAGCTGCTCTATGTTTTCAGGGCAGTCACGGATTTCTACAACACCCCTGGTCACGAGGGGTGACGAATGTGGTGAATCTAGACGCTGCTGGGATGAATGGGAAGCCGATCGTTTTTCAGGTAGTTTTTTTTGCATAGAACATTCGATTACACCCGTAGGGTGTTTAAAATCTGTCGTGCCCTGTCTCCCCGTGGGGAGGTGAATAAAATGCAAATGATTCGAAAATCTGATGGGAATGGAAAAAACCCGGCGACGTGCGCCCCGTAGAGAAGGAAGGTAGAGGATAACCTCTGAATCAGTTTTAAGCGTGGTAGAGCCAAGCGGCGGCTTTAGCAGCTGCTAGAATGGGCCGGCTCGACCGGATTGGTACCACGGCCTCGCAGAATACCGGCGTGAAGTAGAGCAGCATCTTGTACTTCTGCGTTTCGTTCGGTGAGTGAGGTAACCGGAGGCCCACACCCCCTCCCTATTCCACTCCTCTTCCCTCCCATCTCCCAAATATCCTTAAAGACCGGCAACGCACCTGCAGCATCTATGTTGTTGCAGATGTATGTGGGCGACGGTAATCACTGACCATCAGGTGAACCACTTGCTCGTTTGCCGCCTCTTCCGTAAAAAAAAAAAGTTGACCCGAGTTCAATATCTTTTTAACAAACCGAGTTCGTAAATGCAATTTATATATAACTAAAGTAAATAGCTATCGCCAAGTTAAATGAAGTGAGAAATGAAGGTTTTCACGCAATTTGTACTGCGTACCCAGAATCCTAACACTAATTTGTTCTAATAGTACAGAGGAAATTACTTGATTATTATTTTGAATAACTTTCATTATCCAAATAAATTCGCCTTGTTGCTAAGCATTGAATTTGATATACTGTCTCTGTAATTATTATAGGCTATTACTGACACTTGACATACAGCATAAACAGGGGCGGACCCAAAATAGACCCCTGCGATATAACAGATGCAATTCCCGTAAATCCTGATCGGTGACCTTTCAATACAGTCTGACTTCGTTTTTCAACATAAGATTTAACCTATCACTGTAATTCATCAGGTGTACCGATTTATGTAAGCATTTTGATGAGCATAACGAGGTTAATTTTATTAAAAGCGCTTGATAAAATTGGAATAAAAGGCATCCACTTGAAAACCAGCTTCAAGTCTATTAAGAATGAAGTCCGTGAAGGAGAGCAGGCTTGTGGTAACACCTCGACCGCTACAAAATCCACGCTACCCATAAAAATATGCATTTGGGCTTTTGAGATCGGTCGATATTGTTTAACATCATATCTGTCACCACCTTTTGATACGTTTCGTTGGCTTAAACACTAAAACGGCGACAGGCTCACCACCTGTCACGTTGTTCAAAGTGGGTTGTAACGATTAAAATATAGATATTTATTTGTTCTTGCTGACCACCCAAGTGTTGGGCAAAGAGTCGTGGTAGCTTGTTATATTATTATTACATTAACTAAGACAAGTCATACCAATATCAGGTATCGGATCCCCGTGTAATATCGGCGTACCAACGCGCTGTGGGCAGCCCTAACGCGCAGGGCTTCGGCGAGATCCTGTTCAGGTCCGGTCTCATACCGTCCGATACCGACTTTAGGATTTGGAGGGACTTCGGTGACATACACGGTAAGGAGCTTTGCATCCAATGCCTTTGCTCGTGGCGACGTCAGGTGGCGAGGGCCGTCCCCATCCCTTCCATATGGCTGCCACATGCGTCATTGCTTGCGAACAGGCGCTGCTAGTGGAGGCTGGTCTGCTCCAGTTTGCAATGTCTACCTTGTGCTTCAGTTTTGTGAATGTTTTAGCACTATATTCATACATCTGCTTCGGATTTGAGTTGTGGAGCATAGTCCACAATGTTGCCTCGCTGCAGGTTGATGGACTCTGAACGAGTCTGATATTATTCTGGGTCATGTAGATTTTCTAACAATGTTCTATCCTACAGATCGTCATCGAATTTCGAACCTTACACCCTTGTCGCACTTATTCATGTGACATGCATTTTGTTAACTAAAGGGACTATGCCGTTTATATATATGACTTATATTTAAAGATGAAAAAATGTGAAAGGCGTGATACCTGTGGTGTTTTTTCGCCTGCAGCTTCAACTCCAGAGTTGAAGAAACTCGTTAAGAAATGGTGGAGGATTTGTAAGAAAAAAAAACGATTGTCTAGCCAAATTTTAATTTCTTTTATTCGTTTCACATTCCTTCGGATTTGAGTCGTGGAGCATAGTCCTTAATGTTACCTGACTGCAGTTTGATGAACTCCACGAGTCTGATGTTGTTCTGGGACGCGTAGATTTAAAAAAAAATGTTCTATCTTAAAGATCGATACTGAATTCCTAACCTTACTACCTAGTCGTATATTTATGAAATTTCGAAATTTAATCTTATTGCGCTGACTTTCACTATCTTCTACTGCTTCTTTGCTGACCTCTTAGGCCTCTTCCGAAGGCTGTGTACAAACGCCACAGGTTGGCCGAGCCCAGTCCTTCTCAAAGTCAGACGTCTCGCACATATGGCACCGCGGCCCGTTTTTTTACGGTCTGTGTAGGTGAGATGGTAGAACCGCCATTCGTTATTGGTTTGGCCTTCAGTCTAGTCCTATACCCACGGCGTTTGATAATTAATTACAATTGCAGGCATAAACATAGCATTCATCAAATGGGGCAACGTCTATCACACGAGAAACGACCGCCCGGAGCTGATACAAGATGGCGTCGTACAGAACGCGGGAAATATGCTCTTGAATTTAGTCAAGGAACTCGCTGATTCCGAAGATTTGAAAACGAAGGTATGTGTCGTGTTCGACATTGCTCTAGAAGTTGTAAAGTGACATACATATTTAAGATGTTAATCAGTTATTGTTGTCTGCTTAGGTTATAATAATCATATAAATATTTATTATTAAAAAAATAAACCATTTCACAATTTTGATGAATCGTGGGTGCCTGTTTCACAATGGACAAGTCCTCGCTCGGTTCATATAGTCTTCTCGACGAGCAATTACTTAAGTTGCCGACCCGCCCTCAATGAAATCCCGCGAGGTTGACGCTCTTGCCGAGATCAGTAAACAATCTATTATTCATACAGAATGCCATTTGGATTTTTTAAAGCTATTTAAATTGTATGATTTTTTTTAATTTTTTTTTATTACATTTCAAAACTTTTTTTCTATTTAAATGTCAATAAAGTCGCATCCAGCTTGCAGTATCAGATTTACATCGCAGGCCTAAAAATTATTTTCGATTTTATTTTATTATATTTAACGGACGGTCGC
The DNA here is from genome assembly GCA_029286595.1 of Bhutanitis thaidina. Taxonomy (NCBI): domain Eukaryota; kingdom Metazoa; phylum Arthropoda; class Insecta; order Lepidoptera; family Papilionidae; genus Bhutanitis; species Bhutanitis thaidina. The sequence continues at coordinate 725,983 of JAGSMS010000043.1, read as the reverse complement.
TAAGATCTTTGACTTTAGAGTCGTTGGCCTAGTAATCTATTAGCGCAAATATATCCTGAGTCAAAATAACAAAAATTTAAAAATTACACTGAATAAACTCAGTACTTACTTATTTAATTTATATTTGGTGTATGGTCTGGAAAGGGCCTATAAAATACAAGGTTAAAATCAGTGTCGTAACGTCGCATCCATCCTGTATATTATGTGTAGTAAAGAAAAGTAGCAGCCTGTCTACTGCTGGGCAAAGTCCTCTTCCTCACATTTCTGTGAGGGTTTTGGAGCCGGGAAGTGTCCGCCACCCTGCTACAATGCGGGTTGGTGGATTTGCGGTTGTGTATATTTATTCTGCCACCAGTAAGACCTAAAAAGCAGACGAATTAAATTAGGGTTGTCACCTACGAGTTATGAATATCTCCCATAGCTTTCGTATTCCACGAAGTCGTTTGTTTTTCAGGTGACACCGACAACGGCCGTGTATTACGATTACTTGAACCTGTTCCTTGTGACATACGGCCCCGCCGCGGCGCAAGCAGTGGACGTGTCGGTGGCGCTGTTCGCTCTACTGACCGTCGCTTACTATCTGTGGATTGTTGGATTTAGTGAGTTCATGATCTGTAATCACATCAGTTTTAAGCGTGGTGGAGCCAAGCGGCGGCTTTTGCTGCCACTCGAATGGGCCGGCTCGAGCGGGTCGGTACCGCGGCCTCGCAGAACACCGGCGTGAAGTAGACGCATCTTGTGCTTCTGCGTTCCGTTCGGTGAGTGAGGTAACCGAAGGCCCACTCCCCCTCCTACTTAAAGGCCGGCAACGCACCAGAAGCACCTCTGGTGGACGACGATAAACACTTACCATCAAGTGAACCGCTCACATCAAGTCAGGGTCAAGCAGGTCCCCTCGTGCACCTTGCGCCACGACACCACGCTGAACATTATGGTTTTGTTACTTCCAGGAGTTTCATCAATCGAAGACCTGTGGTACACCGTTTTGGGGCAACTGCTAGCGGCAGCGGTGGGCACTTGGACTGTGGTCATTTTGGTGCTTCTAATGGCGGCTGCGTCCACGCAGTTGAGGTTCGTACGTATACCGAAACACATACAGCATCAGCCTTCTCACTCCACAGCTGAACATGGACCCCTCCGAGACAGCACCAGCAAATACAGGCGTGTGATTCTTTTAAAAGTCTGCCCGTACTCAGCACGCTGGGCGAGCGGGTTGGTTCTGCTCCCCATCGCTGGGCTATGGGATTTGGGTTCGGCAAATTCGGATGGATATTCTGGCATATTTGGCGCGAGCTTCGTTTCTTTGCCATTAAGGTGCAACACGTGCAGTTGAGGTTGGCATCTCGAGAAAGAGATAGTATGGTATACCCTTACGCACTTTTTACCATATATTGCCAACATACACACATGCTGCTAGGTAGGTGGTGGCGGCGAAGAGATTCCTCACCCCTCCCTTGTTTTCCGTGGGTGTTATGAGAGGCGACTGAGGGAAGAGCCACCTGTCACATTATGTTGGTGAATCTGGAATTTCTCCATGCGACGGGTTATAATGACGATGGCAAGTGATTACCGCCAGGTGTGCTCTCATACATCTGCAACACCAGAGGCGCTGCAGGTGCGTTGTCGGTCTTTAAGGTTATTAGGCAAGAGGGCAATGGGCCTCCGGTCACCTCACTCACCGAACGAAACGCAGAAGCACCAGATGACCTCTACGCTGGTATTTTAGCGTCTTGATCCCTCTGGGTGACAACCATGAGTAGTTTTTATAATAATAACGGTTCCTATCACCCTTAATTGAGATTAAAGTATACTTTTCTCTTCCAAAATTCGTTTATATTCATTCAGCTCTTTAAGTGTGATTGATTGACAAACAATAAAAACATTTATAAAAAAATCCATCGAAATCAGTGGAACGGTTTCTATGTTGAATTTTATATGTTATGTATATATGTGGACGTAAACGAGAGTATCTGTCCGTCCAGATACCTGCAGAGACCCTGGTTGGTCGTGCCGTTCTACTGGATCCCGTTCTTCATCGCTTCGTTTGTAACTGCGTTGAAATATGATAAGGAGATATCCAAAAAGGTGAGAATTCGAAACACTATGATTTCTAACTAACATCTCGCGGCTTCATCCGGCTGGACACAACATTTGTGCCAAGATAGAGATTATCTATTAATTGAGATAAATAAAAAAAAAACCCGTCGAATAGTTTTCAAGTTAAATCCGCCTAAACATGCATACATACGAAGCCGCGTGGTGCTGGCGTAAGAAGTCTATCTAACCTTCCTGTAGATGTCGTGAGTGTCAAAGAAGGAACACTGGAGACTCAGCACATCCGATAGATGGCGGTGTGACCATATCTGAAAATGATATCGAAAATACCATCTTATAGGAGGAGTCATAAAAGAGTAAGGAACACACACAGCAGTGATGAGCTGCGTCTGGTGCTACGGTCGATTATAGCGAATCTTCCCGCCTGTGTCCAGCAGTGGACTATTTAAAGGTTGTCAACAGGAGCGTTTTTCTTTAATCGGGGTGACGAACGAGCTAGCAGTCCAGCTGTTGGTGAATGGCTACTGCAGGCCCGTCCACCTGCAAACAACTCCTGTTGAAGGCGGTTACTGATACCTCGTCACAGCTGAGGACTAAGAGAATTGTATGCCGTTCGGCAGATTAAATATAACTAATTTTAATAAATATAGTTTTAACTTTTCACTTCCCAACGTTTCGGCTTGGGGATTGGGTGCAATTGAGACGTCCCGAAGTTATAGTTAACTCGGCCCACCGTCAGGCTTTCGATTATTCGCTCCGGTTCGATCGCAGAAGGCGTTCCACAGTATCATGAGGCCGTACGGTTCCTACCGCTGGTTAACGATTTAATTTTATTTACTACTGGAACCCAATGGTGACAGCGCCCAGCCATCTTCTCTATTCAAATTAGGATTTGGATCAAACGCGACGAATTCCTTCAAATTAGTTTCGACTCTGTATGTAGTATTCGCTTGAATAAAAGTTATAACTATACATAGTAATGATTAAAGTAAAGTAGCGGCCTGTATATGTCCCACTTCTGGGCAAAGATTCTATATTTGAGACTGCTTAGAAGCTGGGAAGGGTTCCTTTAGGCAGCTCGCCACTCACAGGCACAGCACAGCCACATATTATATATATATATATATAGCAATATTCTAAGGGGATCTACCTCCGAATCAGGAGACCAGAGCCCGATACCCCACGAGGAAACGTCTAGACGTGAGACCGTTCCAATACGTCCGCGAGTGAGCTTGTCTCACCGCATTTTGATTAACTCGCTTTCTAATCTGTCTGTCTGTATAATTGTCTGATCGGTTAAAACTGCAATCAATTTTAAACCAACTTCCCGGATGAGCTGGAGACTTAGAAGCTCAGTACTGGATGCCAATGCAATATTAACTCGCTTTCTTGTCCATCGGTATGTTTGTCTGTTCGGGACAAATTTTACAATTGATTTTTAACCTTACTTCCCGATGATCTAGACTATGATGCTTGAAACTATTATTAAAAATCGATGAAAAAAGAAATTGTTTTTATGAAAATGTATTCTTTTCAGTTGACGTATAACCCATCCCGTTCCTAATCGATTCGCAGTGCCGGCTCAGCAGCTCGCTCAGCGCACTGCAAGCGATGGCAGCAGTGCGGCTGCTTTTAGGAGCAACATTGCTCTTTCTCGCGATGTTCCCGAGCCTCGCGGGCCTGCGTTACGTCATCAGCGTGCCGCTCTTCATAATGTCCGCCATGTCCCTTGTGTCGTTGACGCTCGTCAGATATTTACGAATGACAGGTGAGTTTTGTTTTGTAAATAAAAGTATATAGTAGATTACTATTAAACATAACAAATAAAAAAAAAGATGTAAAGTATTCGTTTAACAATTAAGAGTATTTCTAGTAGAAAAAAACATATTGCTACTTGGATATTTCGGAAAATAACACAATCAGACGTCTGCCTTCCATGCACATTGCCATGCGGTGTACAAGATGGGCGCGTGAATCTGTATTGCCCAGTGATATTACATAATGGTACTTTTAATAAAGCAAATCTATAAAAAAAACTCACTTTTCACTGTAGAAATGTCTCTTGTAGTCCATAGTACTACCAGTCCCGTGCGGGAATCGAACCCGCGACCCACGGCGCCGCAGCTTAACGTATAACCACTACGCCACCGAGTTTTCTCTGTGATGTTTGTCTCTATCTTGTAACACATTATGTATATTTACTACACAGTAACTGCTATTGGATATGATATATATACCGATAGGACCGAGCTTCGTGGCAATCAAGGCTGAAATGATGATGATGATGATGAACTGCTATTGTGGACTGAAGTAAAGGGCTACTGTGGCCTGTATACAAGGTCAGAAAAACGAGCGCGCGACCCCCGGTCGGAGGCCGCTCCGTGCGTTTTGGTCTGAAAAATAACGTTTATTTCGATTCGATAAATCATATATTCCTACTGCGCCACCGCAAGGCCCTGTACGCTACTAATATAGTGATGTGAAATTACATCGATTTTGTATCGGTATATGTAACGATATAGATATGTTTGTAAACAATTTTTATGATTTTTTACCCTCCGAGTGTCAACTGACTGACCTTGAAGCTGACTGACACGCTATTGTTACGTAACATATCAGAACAAGTGACACCGAAAGGGTTCATTGAATCGTGCGATTTGCAGCATGGCAACACTTGACGCTCGAGTTTGTCCTGTCGGTGCCGTCGTCGATGTTCATCATGTCGATGGCGCTGAGACTGGGCGCCATCATGTTGCCCACCGCTGGACGGATGCCCGCCAACTATCCCGACTACATAGTGGGCGCTTTCAACTTAGCGTTTGCAGTTCTCATCTCCACCACAGTGGTACCTATCATTTCTCAATGTTAATATAAATCTGAACGTTGGCTTGTCTGGACGTTTGTCTCTCAATCGTACCGATTTTGCGAGATATCTGTAAAAGAACATGCGCTACCATTTATCCCAGGAAAACACGAAGACAAGATGATATTTTTACACAAATGTTACATAGTATTAAAATACATTTTTTTTTACAAAAATCTGTAAAAAGAAAAATTTTAAAACATAAAGACTTGGCTCATACACTCACCACACACTCGCCACATACTCACCACACACTCACCATATTTACATTTAAATAACCTCATCGCCAAAATAACATAAGAACCTACTGCTTTGTTATATCATTTTTTAAGCTTATTTTTTGTTTATTTTATTTTTTTTGTTTTTATATTATCCTCTAAATTACAAAATGTCGCTTGGTTTGTTTGTTACTTAGTAATAATCACCTGTAACTGTACACGTTATCAAGTTCTTTTAATTATAAATAATGAAGTCCATTAGTGGCAGTAAGTATTTTACCTAATCTATATAATTATTATCAAAGTGCTGTGTGACTTTGTTTTCAAAAGTGATTTAAAAGGAAATAGTTTCCACCGCCGGTGGAATTTAAGGAGATTCCAAAATGTGTTTCTCTTATAGCGCTGCACTGCACCCGACGGGTACAAGATATTGTGTTTAATTTCGCAATATTTTACTTTGATTTTTTTTTGGCTTCCGAAACCAACCTTTCTCTCCGAAAGGTAACTACTTTTTCTCCGAAAGCCTCTGTCGAATGCAGATCCCACGCGTCTGTAACGCGGAACAGCATCTCTATCGCTGCACTGAGCTCGTTACGCACATGAAAAAAAAATGGCGGAATTCGCTAGTCTTACACAAAAAACATCACGCAGATCCGTGACGGGCTCGTCGGCTTGTGAAGTGAAAACACCCTGTGTTGGAGATCTGTAACTGTACAGGTTCAGTTCACCGCACAAACCGTCATCAGCAGTGGTACATAGACGGCTCCTGAGCAGAGAAGGACAGCCTCCCCCCCCCACCAAGTTAGCTCAGCACGATTTGGCAAAAAAATTTTCGTGGTAAAGCCAAGCGGTGGCTTTTGCTGGTGGTACTGCGACCTCGCAGAGTATCGGTGCGAAATAGAGGTATCTTGTGCTTATGCGTTTCGTTCTATCTTCAGCCTCCCTCCCATGTCCCAAATATCCTTAAAGGCCGGCAACCCACCTGCAGCCCTCTGGTGTGGCAGATGCACGCGGGCGACGGTAATCACTTACCATCAGTTGAAACGCTTGCTCGTGCCGCCTTACCCATAAAAAAAAAATCGATATTATTTAATGCTTCCACAGTCCGGAATCGAGTTCCTGTTCTCGCGGAAGCGCAACTGGCTGCCGATCGGACTCATGTCGACCGTCTGCCTGGCCCTCATGCTCGCGCCGCTGAGCCCGTACGACGAGGGCGTCGCCACGCAGAGGCACTACTGGTTTGTGAGTAGTCCATCGTCCATACCCCCCCCCACCCCCCACTCATAAGGAGGCAGGTGGATTGACGACTGCCGACCCTTACACCAGCGAAGTTGCAGCAACATGCGAGCGCAACCCGATATATCGATACGCTCATGAGAATAAAAGTTCTTATCCAAGTCATATCCAAACTTACACCTAGTGGTCAGGTCGCTCACTTCGGTTTCGCTGAGCGCGGGTGACCTGGGCTGCCGGCACCGCTAGGAATGTTAATTTAAGTGCTGTATTTACCACGCGCCCGGCGGTGAAGGAAGGCATCGTGAGGAAATATGCGTGTCTGAGAAAAAATAAAAAGGTTTTTTTTTTTAAAAAAAAAAAGGCATGTGCCACCTTACTTAAAGGCAACCACGGAAAGCCAGTAGATACAGTCTAGTATAGTTAAATGAATATTAATATTATTCAGATCTATTTCTTATCTTAAGTAACAATACAGTGAGTTATAAGAAACTACAACTTGATAACATTATTAGACGAAACAATACAATCAAAGAAAGGTAATAAATGTAATAAACAAAAATAATGAAATAAGTAACCTACGATTTTCTTCTATAAATTATTGTATAATGCCCTCCGCATTTTAGTCCTCGTCCATTTTTTTATATTCCTCATTATATTTTCTAACCATTCTATTTAGAGGCGCATTAAATCCTATATTAGTACGAGACATTTTGGACCAGAAAGGGTCAAAACGAGATAATCTTACTGACTTAACTGGTGCTGAAAATTGCAGTCTTGAGAGTAAACAAAACAAAATATTTTCGAGGGTATGTTGTGAAGAGCCCGCCAACCCGCACTGGAGCGGCGCGGCGGACCCTTCCCGGCTCCAAAACCCTCTCGGGTATTTGTGAATGGAAAGCAAAGTCACCTTTCTTTAGCACACTAAAATGGTGCCACCTCGTGGTCGTTTTATTTTCGTCCCATGCTTCTATCTTTACAGCACACGGAGATAATAACTTACGACGTCAATCGGACCCTAACAGAGCGCTCGTCCGGAGTGCTTGTGACCAGACAGGACGCCTACACGCTGAAGACGGTCCTCCCGGCGCTGGAGGCGAGCGGGTCGAGGATGCTGAGCAGGAGCGACTTCGGAGAGGACTGCAAGAAATACGTCCACTGCAACCTGCCCCTGCACCGACCAAGGTTCGCGCGTTATCTGTGAGTATATGCACCTCATGTCGTACGCGGTAGAGCTGTGCGCTGGCTTTATCCGCTGCTCGAATGTGCCGGCTCATCGCGGGTTAGTACCACGACCGCGCAGGGTGAGTGAGGAAACCGGAGGCCCCGTCCTCCCTCCCGTCTCTCAAATATGCTTCAAGGCCGGCAACGCACCTGCAGCACCTCTGGTGTTGCAGGTGCGTTACCGTCGCCAGCGTGTACGCTGGCGACGGTAATCACTTACCATCAGGTGAACCGCTTGCTCGTTTGCCGCCCTTCCTATAAAAAAAAACCATAGATTCGATGCTTATTTAAGTTTCGAAAAACTCTTGTTTAGATGAATCCTCAAGATGGATTTTTTTTAAAAAGGCATGTGCCACCTTACTTAAAGGCAACCACGGAAAGCCAGTAGATACAGTCTAGTATAGTTAAATGAATATTAATATTATTCAGATCTATTTCTTATCTTAAGTAACAATACAGTGAGTTATAAGAAACTACAACTTGATAACATTATTAGACGAAACAATACAATCAAAGAAAGGTAATAAATGTAATAAACAAAAATAATGAAATAAGTAACCTACGATTTTCTTCTATAAATTATTGTATAATGCCCTCCGCATTTTAGTCCTCGTCCATTTTTATATTCCTCATTATATTTTCTAACCATTCTATTTAGAGGCGCATTAAATACTATATTAGTACGAGACATTTTGGACCAGAAAGGGTCAAAACGAGATAATCTTACTGACTTAACTGGTGCTGAAAATTGCAGTCTTGAGAGTAAACAAAACAAAAATAATGAAATAAGTAACCTACGATTTTCTTCTATAAATTATTGTATAATGCCCTCCGCATTTTAGTCCTCGTCCATTTTTATATTCCTCATTATATTTTCTAACCATTCTATTTAGAGGCGCATTAAATACTATATTAGTACGAGACATTTTGGACCAGAAAGGGTCAAAACGAGATAATCTTACTGACTTAACTGGTGCTGAAAATTGCAGTCTTGAGAGTAAACAAAACAAAATATTTTCGAGGGTATGTTGTGAAGAGCCCGCCAACCCGCACTGGAGCGGCGCGGCGGACCCTTCCCGGCTCCAAAACCCTCTCGGGTATTTGTGAATGGAAAGCAAAGTCACCTTTCTTTAGCACACTAAAGTGGTGCCACCTCGTGGTCGTTTTATTTTCCTCCCATCCTTCTATCTTTACAGCACACGGAGATAATAACTTACGACGTCAATCGGACCCTAACGGAGCGCTCGTCCGGAGTGCTTGTGACCAGACAGGACGCCTACACGCTGAAGACGGTCCTCCCGGCGCTGGAGGCGAGCGGGTCGAGGATGCTGAGCAGGAGCGACTTCGGAGAGGACTGCAAGAAATACGTCCACTGCAACCTGCCCCTGCACCGACCAAGGTTCGCGCGTTATCTGTGAGTATATGCACCTCATGTCGTACGCGGTAGAGCTGTGCGCTGGCTTTATCCGCTGCTCGAATGTGCCGGCTCATCGCGGGTTAGTACCACGACCGCGCAGGGTGAGTGAGGAAACCGGAGGCCCCGTCCTCCCTCCCGTCTCTCAAATATGCTTCAAGGCCGGCAACGCACCTGCAGCACCTCTGGTGTTGCAGACGTACGCGGGCGACGGTAATCACTTACCATCAGGTGAACCGCTTGCTCGTTTGCCGCCCTTCCTATAAAAAAAAACCATAGATTCGATGCTTATTTAAGTTTCGAAAAACTCTTGTTTAGATGAATCCCTCAAGATGGATTTTTTTTTTAAAAACGTTACGTTTCACTGTAGGAATTTCTCCTGTGTCGCGGAGGCAGTTTACATACATGAATTGCACATGGACAAACACCCAGACCGGGAACTATTATCTGTAGTCCATACAAATAATAGTCCCGTGCGGGAATCGAACCCGCGACCCACGGCGCCGCAGCTGATCGCTCCGCCACTACGCCACCAAGCCGAGGTTATCCTGCTTACGCGTATAGAGTTTCATTAAAATCGGTCTACTCGTTTAGAGTAATTTTATTGCGCATACAAAAATGAATTGATGTGTGCACGCACGACGTCGTGCATCTTTAGATAATTCACACCGCCAAAGTCAAAATCTCGCCTCGCTTATGCCTTTTTTTTTTTATGAAAAATAGGCTTGCGTTTGACTTCAACATGGTACACGCTTGCCTAGATGTCTGTTGTGATGTTGGAAGAAATGCACGCATTTGTGCTTACGGCCGTTCTTCTAACTCGTATACGTGAAATCGGTGCCGCTGAAACTAAAGACACTATATATATTTTTTTAAATATATAGTGTCTTAAGTTTTGATAAAGCGCATTTGAAATGAAACTGTTATTTAGGGATTTTATACCCGAAACATAATTGTTTCATTTCAAATGTGTAGTACAGTACTATATTACTAATTAGCCCGTTAATCACTCGCAACTAAACATTAGAGCAGGTGTCTGAAGGTATCTCAATTGGTTCACGGGAATAGTCGAATGGCTATAAACTATTTATGTTTTTTTATTGGATAGAGATGACAAAACGAGCCCGCGGTCCGCTTGACGGTAAGTAGCTACTGCAGCCCATAGACAACCGTAGACAACTTGAAAGGAAGTTGTTTACAGATGCCTTGTCAGCGCTGAGGATTGTGATGGAATGTCTCCCGGCCTGCGGTTACACCCGCTCGGTATACCCTTGGGATCCGAACACAGCAGTGGTTGCATCAAAGGTAAGACGGCGGTACCTTACCCGGACGACTCCTAAAGCAGAGGAGCATCCTTTTGAGATTACTTTCCATTTTCAGATCCGACGTGTTGTTCCTTCACATGGAACCACCTTCTCCTTTCGACCCTGCGCCGTCCCTTAACGTGTCTCGATCCTGCGTTGGGAGTGTTTGCATCGTCGAATGCGTTATGATCGGTAAGAATTTTTAATTTTACTTTGCAGCCTCTAAACAGCCCACGGCTAGGCTGTTTTCTTTTTATGGTAAAGGGGGCAATCGTACATGTACGGATCGCCTGACGGTGAGTGATGACCGACGCACACGTAAATTATTGTTGTTTGTTGCACAACATGTGCAACCCATGCGTTATCGGTCTTCATGGATGTTCGGGGGGGGATGTGGACCTCAGGTTACCTCGCTAACGAAACGTAGAAGCACATGATGCTTCCACTTCACGCCGGTGTCGTGGACGATGGTACTGCCCCGGTGGAGCCGGCCATTCGAGCAGCAGCATTAGTCGCTTGGCTCTACCACGTCTAAAGTCTGTCTGTTAAGGGTCTGTTTAGCCTTTAGGCCCTAAATCAAAAATCGCTTTCATTTTATAATACGTAAGAGAGCTGAGTTATAATCGCTCTGCCGGCACCACTAAAAGTGTTCATCGCAATTTTAAGTACTGAATTTACCTAGTGAAGAAGAACATCGTGAGGAAAATTACATACCTGAGAAATAAACATTTTTTCGAAAACACGAGAATTAACCTGCTCGCACTGGCATTCACCTTATTGCCCAGTAGTGGAACATTTATAGGCTGCTACTTTCCTTTTATCTCACAACTCAGGAGAAATCCTACAGTAACGCGACGCTTTCTTTTTTTTAAAAGCAAAAATTTTTTTTCCAGGTCCACCTCACAACACTCTAACCATCTTACCACAGCCCGGTGTGAACCTCACCGACTGGTCGTTCTCATCTCCCGTGCAACCAACATCTCACTTCTCCAACAGATCGGTCTACGTCATCTCACACTCAACTGCAACTTACTCGGAGAAACCAGCGCCTTTGGAATTTACACTGACTTTCAATGTAAGTTGATTTTGAAGATAAATTCCACGTCCTAACCAAAATAGCTATCGTGTATCTAAGGAAGAGCTATGGTCACAGTACTCTACCATACCTTGTGTACCATTTTCAATAATGTTTAAGTTAAGCTTTTTCAGAGAGAGGCAGAGGTCTAAGGCTGACAGTGGGCTATTTACAGGCTTTTGAGGTTAAGGTGAGGAAGGAGTGAAACTCCAGTCACCTCACTCACCGAATGAAACGCACAAGCACAAGATGCCTCTAGTAACAGATATTGCCCTCTATTGTATTTGTTAGTTTTTTCTAGTCCCTCTAAAGATACATTATGATTTAGATACAGACATAAAAATAATAGACAATAAACAGCCGATGTTTTCCTTGCATGTCTGAGAAATAATAAAAATATAATTTCCCCCTTAGAACCTTTTTGAACCCTTACCGGCTCCAAAACCCTATCGGATATTTGTGAAGGCGGCCTTTGCCCAGCTGTGGACATTTACAGGCTGCTACTTTACTTTTTTTTACTTTACAAAATAACATTTTCATTAATCTATTTAACTGAGATTAGAACCTACACTGATATTTTCATCTCTTAAAATTCTTTAACTTTTCAGGTAACACACACACTGCAGCCCATCGTCGAGATCTCCCACCACGCCCACAAAGTGGCCCACCCGGAGGACTTTACCGACGCGTACGAGAGGCTTCTCGATGCTGCGCCTAAATATTTTAATATAGCTTCCAGTCTGAGTATCAGAAGCAATTATATATTTTGATGATTTGAACACGACACGACGTCCTGTAACATTTTCTACAATAACATCTCTTTCTTCTAATATCATGTTTTACAAACAAAAAAATATTTTCATAAGGTTTGACTACAAAATAATCTTCTATATAGTCTTGTGTACGTAATGCCTCGAGGGCACAAATAAATTTATTCAAAATTAAAGTTTTAGAGAAACAACCATTTTAATCAGATTTAGGGGAATATACATACAGAAGGTATAGCCGCGGTCCAAGGATATATCCCTGAACATTGTAAGTTTCAATGTTAATCTGTTATCAACGTTGGAATCTTTATTTAGTTTCGTTTGTATTGGTTGTATTCATTTATTCGGTGGTTGTCTTTAGAGAGGAATTATAAAGATATAAATTAATTATTTAGTAAGTAAACATTTTAAAATGTGTAACACCGCCATCTATCGGAGCATATACACAACGTGATGTCATAATGTTGAATGTAGCGCCATCTAGTAAGTGTACGTAGAAGTAATAATTTACCCGTTTATTTTTTTCATATAAAGATACCAACGAGATTAATCTATGAATTTTTAAAATACGGTCAATTCTATATCTGAATTCAGATTTTTCATACCGTAATTCAAAACAGTAGTAGTTGAAATAACCAAGCGAAAATTAAGTCTAGTTAACCATAATTACATTTATAACTAAATTTAATATTTTTCGCTACGCTTTTATTTTACGACATTTAATAAACTTTAAAACAAATTTACGAGCTTTAGGGTCGGAACATATAGAGGGGGAAATTACTTATTCAATAAAAAAAGAATAATCATAATCGGTTCACAATATCCGCGAAGATATCGCGCCTCCTCCGTCTTTGAAGTCTGTTGAAAAGTTATTTAAGAGGACTATGCAATTAGGGCTGCCAAATATGGTACACAGGGACATGTGCCGGTTTGAGCATTGAACCATCAGTCTAGCCGATCTCTAGTCCGTTGTTTAGTTTCTGTACTATATTACGGTTTACATTGTTAATAGACTTATTATTTTTACAAATGTATTTCGATGTTTTGACATTGATGGCAGCCCTAGTACTCCGAAAAGTTGCTGGTATGGACTTTGGTCGTCACCATGAGCACATTTAAGTCCACTGCTGAACATGGGGGGACAAAGCGTCACGTAGTGTCGTGGTATCGACGTAACTTACAGCCCTTTCTTACCGTAGGTTTTTTAATCGACTAAGGCAGCGATTCCCAAACTATGGTACGCGTACCCCTGGAGGTGCGCAGGGTCCCATTGGGAGTACGTGAGAATAGTATTGGTAATGGCGGAGATACTGAGAAGTTAAAACAGTTAATATGTTGTTTAAAATGAACCTTATGACTAATAACTTACTAAGGTGCTAGACTATGAGGAGTAGGTATGGAGTTGTCAGGGGAGTGGTACTCATAAATGAAAAAGTTTTATTAAGGGTTACGGGAAAGGAAAAAAGGTTGGGAAGCACTGGACTGTGGGAAAAGTCTGTTAAAGCAATGGCCATCGACAGATGGCGGGATAAGTAACCGTCTCGAAAAATACCAGACCGATGGACTGGCAGCAGCGTGATCGGCAATCCGCTTGCCAAGCGTGGCGATTTAGGCAAATCCTCCTTACGGAGAGATAGATGTCCTGCAGTGAAGTATTTATAGGCCGGTAAGGTAAAGAAAAGTTACCTCATCGATAAGATGTCATTCCGTCACGCGGACCCAGACCCGGAAAATATTTTTATGGCATATACAAGTACTCGTCTCGTGCGAGGATCGAACCAGCGACCCCGATGAGCGGCCATTCGCTGAGCCATCTGCGACACCCACAAGCCAACCCCAACCCCAACCCCAACTTCCAAAAAAGCTTATTTACTATTGAACTATTCTAATTTAGTTTATTAACAAGGAGATATGACCGTTGCGTTATAGATGTAATTTCATGAAGCCCTTCGAAATGACTTCAGAACATAAGCATTGTGATAACAAATACGTAATTATTGACTGTTGCTTTGTGGTTTTTGTATTTTATTATTATATACAAATGGGTTAGATTTAAGCGAAAATGTTGTACTGAATTTGCTATACGCTTGTGATAATAAATATCTATGGAAACTGGTTTATTATATTAATATTTTTTTATATCATTCGAGTTTACTCCTATTGGGATTATAACCCAGGACGCGGAGCTTTACAGTCAGGTACTCTAACCACTCAGTCACGTGGTCGTTGTTTACATAATACATAGGTGAGTACAATTCACCATTTTTTTTGGTGGTATCCTACACGGGGGCAAAGGTGCAAGCGGCTCTCCTGGTAAGTGATTACCGACGCCAACTACATCTACGACACCAGAGGAGCTGCAGGTCTCTAAGGATATTTAGGAAGATGGGAGGGACTAACTCACCGAATTGAACAGAAGCACAAGAGGCCTTAACTTCACGCCGGTAATCCATAAGGCCGTGGTACTGCCCCATTCGTAGTGTCAAAAGCCGCCGCTCGGCTCTACCAAGTAAAACTGTCAACCATCAAAAGATACGGATAATATGGTTTTGAATAATACCAGTAACTTCCATTTTGTTTCGATGTCATTATCACCAAAATTCATAGTATCACTTACTACAATCACCTCCAACAACAATATACATGCACACCTGAATCCTTATCACAGAAAATTTAAATTCTACCTCGTAAATTATTAGAAGCGCCAATAGCCTTATGGGTCAGGGTGCGGACTACGAAACATGAGGTCGTAAGTTCGAGCCCGCCATTCGACTATTGTCGTGAACCACTCCTGATACAAGATGTATAGCTTAGTTGGAGGGTTAACAGGAATATTAGTAATGCTACTCAATAAATAGCATTGCTAGTATTCTATTTTAAAAAAACAGCGATTAAAACTATTCTATAAACTGTTCAAAATAACTAAAAACTTCCGCTTAACACTAACCAACGCTACACGTTATTACATAAATTATTCAAATGTCCGTTAGTCGCGAAAACGTAGCAAAAACCGCGAAAATATAGAACGACCTCGCTCTCAAGGTAAGGTCGTCAATACTAAGGACATGGCCTTAGACGAGGCCAAGTTCGGGCAACCTTCGAGCGAGGCCGTAGCCTCGGTCCAAGGATATATCCCTGACATTGTAACTTTCAATGTTAATTATTTATCAACCTTAGAATCTTTATTTCGATGAATGTTAGGTTCGTATTCATGTACACGATGGTTTTGGTTGTTTTTAAAGGAATAATAAAATTATAAATTGATATTTATAAAAATAAGTAAACGTTGAAAATGTACAACAACACCATCTAGTCGAACTTTTACACAGCTTGATGTTATAATATAGTATACAGCGCCATCTATTAAGTCAACGTAGACATAATAGTCTACCCATTTTATTTTTTTGAATCAATTTATGATTAGTTTTTTTTTTACTTCTTAAATAAGGAGAACTCTTTCTCTGACAACAAATTTTTAGTATCAAAATTCAAAAAGGGGTTTCAAAATAAATCATCGAAGCAAAAATTGAGTCTAATTAGAGATAACAATATTTTTAACCATAACTAAATTAAGTATTTTTATGCATATGCCAATTTGAGAGAACATTTTCTTCTGCCGTGTGTTCTAATGCCGTGTAAAGATATGACTATAATGTAATTAATTTTTAAAATTGTACGTCATTGTTACCTTACAGTGAAGACGATGGAACATATTAAGAAGATGCTAGATGGCACTCTAATTGATTGCTGGGTTACGTCTTTACCAAATGCATGGTTTATGTAGTTCTCATCGAATAACGAAAGATGGCAGTAGAGTACAATATAAACAGTAATTGGCAAGATAAGACATGTTACGGCGATAAAACGTAAAATATCATTGTTATAAACAGATGGAAAACAAGAACGCTGACTTTCTGATTAAACAAGCCACTGTGTTCTACAAACAGCTCCAGCCATCCCGAGATGTACCTGTTACTCGAGGGTCCTATTCCTAAGCCTACGCCAATTGTCCGTCCTTTTGTCTGTCCTAGCTTTAGACGGCTATATCTTTTAAACCGAAATGGGCCGATATCCTGAACAAAGTATTTTTTGCTCTGTCGTAAAACAGTACTCTGAACTTTGAACTGAACAAGTAATAAAAAAATATTTTATGTATGCGACGGGCTCGCGTTCAACATGCCGAATCAATTATTAATGAAAACACATTTTTTGTACGGAACCCACGGTGCGCAGGCCCGACTCGCACGCGGTCGGTTTTTTTTTTATCACGATTACAGCAAGTTTTTCATTAATGAAAACCTAAATAAGGCTATGACAGAAATAAAATTTAAAACATTAGCTCTTTAGACGCTGGCCCCACACTGAGGATCGAATTGAAGTCTCTGAATCCACAGATTAAGGAGGCAGATAACCACTCGGCAGGCATGGCTTTTATCATCTAATCATCCTGCACATCAAAATATGCATATCAGTAAGTGTTTAGGTAACTTGTTCATCTTAAAATAGTATAATACAAGTCGTTTATCTGTACATTCGCTCATAACTTCTTGGTGACAGACGTCCTGGCAGACTACGATCACGGACCGAGTGCTTGTAGTAAGGCAGTCTCCGATCCAAAAGACCGGTTTTTTTCAGTGCGAGCTCCTGATGCAGAATCCCTGGCTACAAGGTTGGGTCTGTGGGAGATGACATGCCGGTGCGACTCCCCGAGACAGGCTCGACAGATGTCCACGGGCACCGTTCTCATCTCATTTCTCTTATGGGAAAGGCGGCAAACGTTCAAGCGGTTAACCTGATGATAAGTGATTACCGTCGCCCACGTACATCTGCAACACCTGTGGTGCTGTAGGTGCGTTGCCGGCCTTTAAGGGTATTTGGGAAATGGGAGGGCGGATTAGGAAGGGGATGTGGAGAGGGTGTGGGGCTCCGGTGCTTCACTATATAATATATAAATCCGGGAGACTGTGTATTTAAAATGGCCGGATACCGTTTACATGCACTCTATTACATATATGCATTTAAAATGTCAGTCTTTCCATCATTTAACGCTAATAATTTAGTTAATAAGATATGGGTTTTTAACAAAGAGATACGTTCGAGTTTCGTACGTAAAGATCAAAGATCCCTTATTAAGCGATAAGACGTCTGTCTGTACCGTCTGTTGTTCCAATACGACATTTGACACATTCGTCGATGTCATTGTCTCGCCCCTACATATTTATGGAGCATTTAGTTATTCGGGGAATATGGGAAATATTTTTTTAAAGATTTCCATTTCCAGACCGATGCAGTATCCGGAGAAAACAAATAGATCACAATTCATCATTAACTCACTCATTTATTTTAATTGGCATTATTAAAACATCGGTCAGAAATTGAGACAGCATGTGGATATTGATTTGACAAACATAAATTAATCATTTGACAAATATTAATATTATATTAGTTTCTTGCCGATGCGCTATCCCTCGCACGTGATCTTCCACGGATCTACTTGACTGTTACCAGTCTTCTCTCTTTCCTCTTTTCTACATTTTCTCTTCCTTTTCTTCTTGATCTTCCTCTTCCACTTACTTCAGAACTCACCACTGAACTGTCCCTAGCTTTTTTTTTTGGGTGGAGGGAAAATGATTTTATCATACCCGTTGTTGGCCGCGAGGCCTCCCAACGGGTTATGTCGGACTCGGATCTCGGAAGGAGAAACATACCGACTAAAAACCCATCCACCTCGCTGATTCTGCAAACTCTTCTCTTTCCACGTGTTCGGGAGATAGAAGGTGACAGTCATCGGAGAATCAGTATGCTTTATCGGGAAAATAGGACACATATCTCCAAAGTGCACTATAAGATTTACATGGAATCTCACAGAACCCTTTTAGAAGTTGATTAAAACAGTTTATGTTCAGTTTCGAAGCTGATTCTTCAACGAGCAAAGTGTCTTGTATGCGGTAGAGCCGAGCGGCGGCTTTTGCAGCTGTTCGAATGGGGCCCGCTGGACCGGGGAGCTTCTGAAGAAAGAAGCCAGCATCTTATCCCCCTCCCCTACGAAAAACTCTTCTGGTTTCGACCTCTCCCGTAGCGCGGTGGAGTGAAGCAACCGGAGGCCCACTCCCGTCCCCTCTCCCTCTCCCCAAACACTTTCAAGTAGGCGCTAATCACGCTTACTCGCTTGCCCCCACTCCCGTTAAAGAAATAATCCAACTTTGTTCAAAATGTCACCAAATAATATATGCGCAGTATCTGTGACTCGCTTGCTACTTTTTATTCCTGAACAGTAAAGTGTAAACAAAAATTGACGTATGCAAAGAGCAGGGTGACCAAACGTTAAGTTTTTTTTTTTTATTGAAAAGACCGCAAACGAGCAAGCGGTTCACCTGATGGTAAGTGCTTACCGTCGCCCACATACATTTGCAACACCATAGTTGCTGCAGGTGCGTTGCCGATCTTGAAGGATATTTGGGAGATGGGAGGGAAGAGGAGAGGAATAGGGAGGGGATGTGCACAAGCACAAGATGCCTCTACTTAACGCCGGTATTCTGCGAGGCCGTGGTATCAATCCGGTCGAGCCGGCCCATTCGAGCAGCAGCTAAAGCTGCCGCTTGGCTCTATCACGCTTAAAAAAATTCTCGAGACTCCGGCACGGCACGGTGATTTTAAGACTTTTAGGATTTAGACTTAGACGTGGTGTCGTAGAAGACAATGCTGTCTAAAGTACCTACTACGCCTAGAACCCATCTAGGTAGGTACCACCCGATGGTATTACCACTAGCAATCCTGTTTTGTTCTTGTATCGGACTGTTAAGTACTTCATATTAGTCCTGAGGGGTGACAACGAAGCGGCAACCTTCTTCGATCGAGGTTGTGTGTAGTCTATAGATTGAAATAGCCACTTATGAATATACTCTATTGTACACTACATCACCAAAGGAAAATTAAGGAAAAAAAAAAGTAAGTAAATTAAGAGGTTTTTTTTTTTTTTTTATGAAAAATAGGCCTGCGTTTGACCTCAATCTTGCCCGATGGAAAGCGAAGATGAGGCCTAGGATGGTACACGCTTGCCTAGATGTCTGTTCACTTTGGCCTTGAAGATATCCAGGTTATAGGCCTCCGGAAAAACCGACCTCGGCAGAGAGTTCCACTCCTTAGCCGTCCGCACAAAGAAAGAAGAGGCAAACCGCCTCGTGCGTAATGGAGGAATGTCTACAACATAAGGATGGAACTTCTCGCCGCGTCTAGTCGTTCGGTGATGGAAAGGGAAGAGGGTATTAGGTTATGCAAAACCTCCGCACACTCTCCGAAATGAATTCGATAAAAACCGAGAGGCAGGCCACTCGTCTACGGTGTTCGAGGCTTTGAAGTTTTGCCTCTACTAGTGAGTCACTGCCTATGATCCTCTTCGCTCGGCGCTCCAACGAGTCCAAAGCATCAAGCTGATGTTTAGCCGAACCATCCCAGAGGTGGGAACAGTATTCCATGCAAGAGCGGACTTGAGCTTTGTATAGATTTAAGAGCTGCTCCGATGTGAAGTACCGTCTCACCCCGAGAGGATACTAAGTTTTTGGCAGCAGTGTTTGCTATGGACTCGATGTAACGACCGAAATTTAGGTTAGAAGAGAGATCTAGACCTAAGAGCGCAAGACGGTCATTTACCGGAACGGAGACATTCCGGAAAGTCGGAGTCAGTTGGAATGGACTCCGTTTCGCCGAAAAAGACAAGCCCGTGTTTAAGAGGGGTTAAACTCGACCAAATTGGCATCACCCCATTGGGAAACAGCCTCCAAAGTCGAGTTCACCCCCTCAATCATCGATTCTCTGAAAGACTGGACTTTTTCCCCAGACTTCGCATCGGACAAGTATCTCCCGAGACTGTGCTGTCATCTGCGTACTCAAAGATATCGGGTGTTACCAGCAGGTCGTTGATGTGCAGCAAAAAAAGAGTCGCGGAGAGCACAGACCCCTGAGGCACACCGGCATTAATATCATGGAGATCGGACGAGGCGCCATTAACGACAACCCGAATCGATCTGTTCCTCAGGAAATCCTCGATCCAGATGCAAAGCTCGGGAGCAATACCATATGCCGGAAGCTTGCCAATGAGACTTGCGTGCCAGACCCTGTCGAAAGCCTTAGAGATATCAAGAGACACGGCAAGAGCTTCACCGTGTCTCTCAATGGCTTCGCTCCAGTGGTGAATAGCATACACAAGAAGATCCCCAGTAGATCGGCCTCGACGAAACCCGAATTGACGGTCACTGAGGAGGTCGTTGTCCTCCAGGTATGCAAGGAGGCGGTTGTTTAAAACGCGCTCCATAACCTTACAGAGTATGGAGGTGATTGCGATAGGTCGGTAGTTGGCAGGGTTGGCACGACTTCCTTTCTTAGGTACAGGTTGGACATTGGCAATCTTCCAGGACTTCGGAACTTGACCAGTCCTCAGGGACAAGCGATAGAGGCGAGTCAGAACAGGAGACAACTCAGGCGCACATGACCGCAAGACAATGGCAGGAATGCCGTCAGGCCCACTAGCCTTATTCACATCTAGAGTTCTGAGTATTTTCAGTACCTCTTTTTGCCGAATGTGTACCTCAGGCATTGCAGAGTCACAACGAGGTAGCAAAGGTGGGCAGTTATCAGCTGCATCTAGTTGTGAATTCTTCGCAAATAGAGAGGCAAACATGTCTGCTTTCTCTTTGGCGGTGTGAGCTAATGAGCCATCGGACTTCTGCAATGGCGGGAAAGAAGACCGGCAGAAATTGGCTTCGACCGATTTGGCAAGAGACCAGAAAGCTTTACTCCCGGATGGGTAAGACGCTAGTTTGGCTCCAATACGGCCAATATGGTCGAAGCGGGCCTTGCGGAAGGCACGTTTGCAGGACTTAGCAGCACTATTGAAGGCTCTTTTCAGTTTCGGGACATTCGGTGCTTTGCGGGCTCGAGCATCCGCCCACTCTTGGTAAGCTAAGTGCTTTAGTGCTTCGGCACTATCACACTCAGAGTTGAACCAAGGGCGGGCTCTCACATGGAGTGAGATATCAGAATATGGAACCTTCTGTTGCAACCTTCGCTGCTCTTTCTGGCAACCAAAGGTGCAAATAAACAAAGCTACAGATACAAGGTCGGTGGTGCAATACGAATATATATACAATGAAATCGAAACTATATACCTACGTATTTATGAAATGTATTTATTGTTACAAGCTGTGGGTAACAATATTGGAGTAAAAAGGACAGTTTCTTAGTCTCCTATTTCTTTTTAACACTTAGCAGGACTAAAGGAGTAAGCAGAGTTTCGTCTTGAAGCGCTGTCCCTCGCACATTTTCTACGGGTCTTCCTAAAAGTAACCAATCCCCTGTCGTTCTTCCTTTTTCTCTTCTTTTCTTCGCCTTTCTCTGCCTTTTCTTCGTGATCTTCCTCTTCCACTCACTTCAGAATTCACTGCTGAGCTGCCTCAGCGCGTGCTTATATAGTTTCTCATTTCGATCGTCTTTTTAATTACGATTATTCCAGAATATTCCCGAAACGGTACTTAATTTTTATTGAAGAAACTATACTTATATTTCAACACAACCAGTGTACAGCCACCCTTGTCGAAGCTTTGTTAACATCGACTGATAATTTATAAAACATTATTTCATTTGACTTGTCATTCGTTTTGTTTGTGTTTATCATTGGGGAGATAGAAAAAATTTAGAAATCTATAGTTGTGGTACTCTAGAGTGATTCATCGCAAATGCTCGACCGGGGAAAAACTATGTTCACACAGAATACCTGTAAAAATGGCAGCAATGGCAGGTGTCAGTTTGGGTTCACTTCTATCCTTTATATTCCAGATATTCCTTTCCGGGCAAGACTTTCCGTTTTAATTATGAAATCATGGCCATCCTATAGTTAAATAAAACGATATTATTTCCTCAATGTTTTCTCTGAGAAATGATTGTTATACGCTTGCGTCAAAACAAAATGAATGATAATTTATTTACGAACGTTAAAAAAAGGACGACTGTTATGTTTATCTATTGCTTCTTATAATTTTCCGTTATTTAAAAATGTGATAAAATTCTTTATTAATTATTAAAAAGTTTTCGTACATAATAAATTCACTGTGTATAAAGCATAAACTTCTACAACAAAGATAAGTTCCATGAGATAAAGGATTTGGTGGAAAGGGTTAGTACTTATCATAGAATACCTACTTTATTAGCCCATTTCTGTCTAATGCTAGACGATGGTCGTTCCATGATAGAGCCAACGCAAGCCGACACGCCATACATGGAAGATTTGCCCATACTCACCACCACCGGACCAGAGTCGGTCAGATACCATCGTCCCATAGGACTTGTACAGCTAAATAGGAACTCATAAATGTCGTGTTCAAAAAAAATAAATTGAACTTAATTTTAAAACCTGATGAGCCGCTTGCTCCTTTGCTTCCATATCCATAGAAAAGACAGCGCTGGCTCAATAACATGACTCTGTACGGAACCCTAAAGAGTATTTTTTTTATATAGAAGAAGGGGGCAAACCAGCGTGCGGCTCACCTGATGGTAAGTGATCACCGACGCCCACGAACATCCACAACACCAGAGGAGCCACAGATGCGCTGCCGGTCTTTAGAGTACTAGATCGTTATTGGGAATTCGAATTGTCACAAATGTCTTCCTGTTGCGTTGCAGTCGCAACTGGGCCGCAGGTCGCTGTGTATTTCACAGCGAAACAAAGGTAAAAGTCGACTATAATCTTTTTGCAAATATTCAAATCGATATCAATTTCCCAATAATCGCAGGTCGCAGCAATCGCACGTACGGCTGTATCGCGTAATCGCCACGCTATCGCCCCAGGTGATACCCGCTATCGTCGGACGTGGCCGTGGGCGTGGGCGGCGTCACGCTCCGCGCCAGTGTCGTCCCGCGTGCCGCTCGAGACGTACGTGCGCGCGCGCATCGCACGCTGTGACATACAATGGATAGGATTTGGATTTTGATCGCTTTGCTAGCGATATACGCCGGTGTCGGAGGTAAATTTGTATTCGAATCATTACAATTGTGAATTCGTTTTGTTCTTTTTTTGATTTTATCTGTTGTTATCGCGGGGCATGTTGTGAAGCTGCGTATTGTACCGGTCAATCGCAGACATTTACATACTATGTTATTTACACAGCCGTGTTGTGTGTTGTTTCGGATGATCTCGAATATTATCGTTATAATGTTGATATAACACTGTGAGCTATATGAAAGGCAGGCAAAGGCCAAACGACCCGGGGGAAGTGTGTTGTCACCACGATTCCAGATTCTTCTGTCCGGGATACGCATCGTAAACATTGACGGGCTATTTATAATCTCTGTGTTGAACAGTATGCGGTGTAATTACTTCTTCTACGTATCACACTGATAGTGCATTTTGAATTTGGAATGGTTTAATTCTACAGGAATCTCCTGTGAGCTATGGTAGCCTGGTGGCAAGGGCGCACGCTTTAGTTTTATAGAGCGCTAGTGATCACCTGGGTTCGATCCCCGGTGAGGGCAACCCTGAAATTTTTACTACATTATTTCAAGGACATGTGAAGCACGCCGACCTACTGCAACAGCTTGGCGGATTCTTGTCGACTCCAAAACCCACACAGATATTTGTGAAAGAGACCTTTGCCCAGCCGTGGACACTTACAGGTTACACGCGACTTCGATTCCGTAAAGTTAACATTGTGTATCAACATCTTTATAATTTATAATCAAACAAAAATCTTTTTGTCTATGGTTGGTGGCCAACGACACAATAGATGGATTTCGGGATCCACCGCAGGTTGGGGCGTGGTGGAATACTAAACCCATGTACCTACTGTCTGTAATTGTTGCCAGTAGTATCATCGTCCATCTCCTCTACAACTCCACATAGCCCTGGTTTCAATCAAAGCTTGTACATACAGAACTGTGTAAGCAGAGTAAGCGCAGAGTCGATAGAACCCTTTCGAATTTCAGTTAGGCAAATTCGGATTGATAAAGTAAAGTATTAGCCAATAAAACCCACTGCTGGACATAAGGATGCTGGACTTCACATGTCCTAGAAATAATATTTTGTTATTATTACTCAGGCATGCAGGTTTCCTCTCGATGTTTTCTTTCACCCCCGAGCACGTGGTAAATACAACAATTTTATTGCTATTAACAATTTTAGTGATGCCGGCACCAGGGATTGAACCCAGGGCACTCGCCCGAAACTAAAGAGAGCGCCCTGACCACTAGGCGACAATGACGTCAGAGCGTTTTTTTTTTTTATTTAAAGAACTACCTGCCTAAATCCATAGGATATTGCGCGAGATAAAAGTAAGGTAGATAAACTATCACGGCCGTATTCCCAATAGAGGGGTGGTCAGAGTTTACCAGAGCTTATTGGTAACGTGACAGGTTGTGAGCCGGACGCCGTCCTCGTTTATCAGACCCACTACGTAAATCGTTACATAAGTTTCGTGCATGAGCCCTCGACATTGCGAATGAACTCGGGTCTCCCGATTCGGAGGGAGATCCCCTAACCACATGGCCATCGTGGTATAAATTGATGGCGAATATTCCATTTATCACTTTAGTAGAGGCTGCTGACCGTTTCGAGCAAGTATTCGTATGGTCTACACATTAAAGTTCCGGGTTCCAGTGTTTGTCCATGTGTATTTTATATATGTATACTGTCTCCGCGACACCGGAGATATTCTAACAGTATAAAATAATTTGAAATAACGTAGATATATCCGTTGGTACAGACAGACATTCAACTATGTTGCATTAGGTTAAATGGCATGCTTTTATAAGTGGTAGAGCCAAGCGGTGGCTTTCGATGCTGATCGAATGGACTGGGTTCAGTACCACAACCTCGTACAATACCGGTGTGAAGTAGAGGCATCTTGTGCTTCTGCGTTTCGTTCGATGAGTGAGGTAACCGGAGGCCCACTGCCCCTCCCCATCCTACTCTGATGTCGCAGATGTACGCGGGCGACGGTAATCACTTACCATCGGGTAAGCCGCTTGATCGTTTGCCGTTTTTACCGTAAAAAACTATATGTAATATTGATTGTGTACATAATGATACTGTAGTGTACCTTATACCCGGTCGTCACACCCCGCGCTGCAACTCGTTTAAGTGTTCACATCCGTATCCGGCTATCCGGGTTTTGTCGGATAAGTAATTTCCGGTGCATTCATTTAAATTTGTTTACCTTATCTGGTACACGATTATTCGAACAATATCCATGGAGTACAGCGAAGTGAATAATCATATGTTGTTGTTTATTTACGAAGCCTGCACGGTCGCGGGTCGCCGGTTCGAAGCCCGCATGCTGCCGCTATTTATATTGGGACTACAAATAATTGTTCCGGGTGTGGATATTTGTGGGTTGTTCGTTTTCATGTTATGATGAAAATCATCTTGAAAGTTTTTTTACTACAGCAGACCAATGCCGTCTGTCTGTAGCTCATAGATGGGTCGACACGATCCAGAGTATCTTGTACTAAAGCAAAGTCGGTTAGTATAGAACTAATTTCAAAAATGCTCGAACTCAATATGTACGGTGTATACTGTACGGTGTGACGAACGGCTTTTAATTTTACGTAAGTAAGTATGTAAGTAAGTAGCCCACTGCTGGCTTTAAGTTGCCTGCCGCAGATGTACGTAGGTGACGGTTGTCAGTTACCAACGGGTGAGCCGGATTGCTCGTTTCCCCCCTTTCTCATAACAACAATGCTTCTCTTGGAAAGTATGCCCCTACTCCTATGTGGTAAAACCAAGAGGCGGCTGTTGCTGCTGCTCGAATGGGCCGGCCCGACCGGATTGGTACCACAGCCTCGCAAAATACCGGTTTGAAATAGAGCCATCTTGTGCTTCTGCCTTTCTTTCGGTGAGTGAGGTAACTGGAGGCTCCCCATCCCCCTCCCATCCTTCCACTCATCTCTCAAATACCCTTAAAGGCCGGCAACGCACCTGCAGCTTCTCTGGTGTTGCAGATGTACCGGTGCGGGGCACTAGTGGTACTGTTCCCCATCATCAGTCTGTGGGATTTGGATCCGCCAAATTTAATATTCCGCTAAGTCGGAGAGTCGTCAGAGCCTGGCTTGTTATCTAGCTGGATGCACTATACTGCTGATGGGGTTGGCATTTGAGAGAGAGAGAGAAAGAGAGAGATGCTGCATTTCGCCTCACACATTACCTTATGGCCATTGATCTATTTAGTCTTAGAACGAGTTACTTCCGTGCGTCTCACCATTTAACTGTCCCAGATTACGTAGCCAATTTTGTGCATCTAAATTATGCTCATGTTCCATTGTATCAGAGGTGGGCGTATAATAACTGGTATTCAGTGCTGCATTTATTGTCCTAGGTACTGAATTATTGTGAACATGTCATCTGTTAATCATAAGCAATCACGCCTGGCCCCTTTTGGTGTTGGCAGAGATTATAGATTTCCATTTGCTACGACTCAGCGTAGCTTACCGAGCTTTTGCAACCAACTTTTGCTTTTTTATTGGAAAGGCGGCAAACGAGTAAATGGTTCACCTGATGGTAAATGATTACCCTCGCCCACATACACCTGCAACAACATAGGGTTTGCAGTTGCGTTGCCGGCCTTTAAAGGTATTTGGGAGATGGAAGGGAGGATGAGG
This sequence comes from Bhutanitis thaidina, assembly GCA_029286595.1. Classification (NCBI taxonomy): domain Eukaryota; kingdom Metazoa; phylum Arthropoda; class Insecta; order Lepidoptera; family Papilionidae; genus Bhutanitis; species Bhutanitis thaidina. Next base: position 699,187 of record JAGSMS010000043.1, on the reverse strand, counting down.
AGGGTGATGGGTGAAAAATTTAGAACAAAAAAGTGTACAGAGTGTACCTACGGAGTTTCTTTCGCCGGTTTCTTCTCCGCCAGAGGAAGTTCGTTTCGAAACGGTGGTAGATATTAAATAAAAATGACGCTCGACAAGTGAAATGTATGTTTCCGTTGAATAAATGATTTGATTTGATTTTACAATGATGATGTAAATAAGTTCGCGGAAGGGGGGGGGGGGGAGGGGGAGATTCTAACGTCAGGCAAGCAATGCAGTATCATAAGATGCCTCTATTTCACGCCGGTATTCTGCGAGGTCGTGGTACCAATCCGGTCAAGCAACAGCCGCTGCTTGGCTCTACCACGTTTAAAAGTTAAATTTTGGGTGGTATGATCTAAATATGTGAATCGGGAGACTCGAGTTCTATCCCCTACGTAGAGGGCTTCTATTGTACCAATGACTCTTTCGAAACTCACGAGGTACGAATTGGATACGAACAAGAATGGATCAACGCGCCTCAATGGCGTAAGTTGGCAAGAAGGGCAACAAGAGCTTATTTATTTATTTAAAAAAAAAAATTAAAAAAATGGTAAAGGTATTTCTTTTAAGGTAGGTAATTAATAATAATATTAAAAAAATGGTGGACTGTACGCAGTGCGCCATTCCGTGCGTTCTTAAATTGAATGAATAAAAAGTATTTTGCCCAGCAATGAGTCATAAGCCTCTACTATGGTAACTACAACTAATATATATATTTGGGTGTATATATATATATGCTGCAAAGACAAGTGCGTCTGTCTGTGCTTCGGTTGGGAAAATCTTTTGTAACACGAATCGAAACGTTTAGAAACGTGTATATGTACCATGTTCAACTTTAATTACTCACGTATTGTTGTGTCATCTGTCGGTATGTTTTCTCTATTACGTATTACGTAACCTGCTGTAACAAAACTATTTACAAAGAGATTTGTTTAAAATAATACAAAATTTAGCTGAAACGACTCTATGGCTGTCTGTTTGTAAGATACACCTAAAACGAGCGGTGGACTATTTCTAGTCTGATGTAAATGATCATACAGAAAGGCTGTTTGACATAAGCCCACAGCTGAACAACCCCTTACCTTGTATATGCACATAGCACGGTTCTCCTCATTATTGAATAAAATTTTAAGTTATTTATTTGTAATGAAACTATTATTAATGGATTTAATCGCATTTAATTGAATTAAAATTAAAATGTCGACGTTTCGGGGGCTTCACAGCACCCGTGGTCACGGGGGGACTGAGGTGTTCGACGTCCTGATGTCATAGTTACCCTGGATACTATCAGCTTTATAATTACATATTAATATTTGGTCCGATCTACGCAGAATGAGCTCACGGTGTGTTGAAGTCGTGCAGTGATATGCTTGGTCTTGGATTTAATTTTATTAATTACCGGATCCCAAGCAGGAGGTAGCTCTATTGTAATGTAGATATTTTTTTTTTCATTTCAATAGCCTCGCGAATCATCCTTGGCAGGAATCGGTGTCCTCTTACGAGGATATGTGGTCTGTCAAAACTAATGTTGGAGCAATCCAGTCAATATGATCGAAGACTGTACACAGAGTAATAAAGTTCAATTATACTTAAGTTAAATAAAATATACCAATTTACTTAAAAACCGTTTTCACTTTTACTGACTTTAATTTTAAACGCGCGCAACGATCGAGGAGTGTTTCTGATTTCGTATAGGAGTGCGTTCCACAGATGATTTTGCCGCGTTTAATTAACTTTTTTAAAAGTCTATATTGCAAACCTTTGTCTAATGTTCCTCGGTACATGAGACCTGTCGTCTTCTATAAACCAATATAAATGCTTATCTGTCTCATTATCAGTGCTATCGTGTTTACGCGGTCTATACACTCCTGCGCCGTTGTTTATAAAGCGTTTACTATACAAATCTCTCGATGATTTCTACCTAATTATATATAATGCTCACGCCTTCGTATAGGGGTAAGCATATATTACGTATTTCCATTTGGCATGAATTTTTTTTATATAGGACAAATAATCAAAAGGGTACCGAAGTTAAAAGAAATACTTTTGATACACTGTAAGGGTAATTCTTTTTTTAATTCGTTATTGTACACATTCTGACATATTGACAATTTAAATAATATGCAAGAAGAATCTACTGGGGCGAGCTTAACCCTAAGCGGAGTTCTCTTCCGTTGAAGCCTAGAGGAAAGAAAAAAATATGATCCTTAAATAAGCATATGTTAACTATAATTATGTTTTACAATATATAAAAAACAATATATTAACGCATATAACAACCCAAACTGAAGACAGCGTGGCGGGCTCTTCCCGGCTCCAAAGAAACCCTCTCAGATATTTGAGAAGGAGGCCCTTGTCCAGCCTGTGGGCAAGGTTTCGAAACTTAATTGGGTACGATTTGTATGGTTCGCCTTCACACTAAGACGGCAACAGGTTCGCCACCTGTCACGTCCGTGATTATAAGCTCCGCTGAAAAGTGTATCGAAACGACTTAAATGTCCAGACCTCTGTCCATCCTATTATTGGGTACAAGGGCTTGTGAGCTTATCATGTATTTAATGTAAGCATTATTATTACAAAATAAAGTAAATAACGACCATTTTGTTTAATTTTTTTTTGTTTTCTGCCGAAGTGACAAATGTCAAAGAACGTGTTATTTATGCATTAATGTTTCGAATCTATCGACATAGGTAAAGTTAAAAAAAAAAAAAAGCTTTTTCCATCATTCACATTTCGACACGCCATTTTTCGTACGCCGCTTGAGCCAAGCGGAAGCTGTTGCTGCTGCTCGTACGGTCCGGTTGATGTTCATGAAAATTGAAGGTGTCTACATCAGCTCGTTCAAGTCCACCGCTGAACATATTCCTCTCCACTAAGCTAAAGTCACGATGGTCAAGAGTGATCGTCCGTCTGGTCTCCCCCGCCGTGGGCTTCCGTCTGGTTGAGTTATAATGTATATATTTGTTTTATTTTACTTTAAGTATTTTAATTAATATAGTTAAATATTATTTATTTATATTATTGTACGTTATGTATGTATCCATATTTACATATATCACCCAACCAGACGAGTATATATTTAAATAATCCCAAAATAATAATAATAATTAAAAATATATTATTATTATACGTGTCAGTGATGGAAGGTGACCCTGGCGTTCGGTGTAGTCCAAGACGCACTGCTCACCGTCACTGAACAGACCAGTGGGAGTAGTAATTAGGACGGCGCCGTGCTGTTGCCAAAAAATCCTACGTTTGAATCGCTGGTTCTTTGTTCTTTTTTAGACTTAAATAAATGTGACGTGGGAGTATATATTCCATATATTCCACAAGTGACATTGTAATGATTTTATTACGTTGTTAATGATATTGTAAGTTCGTTCATTCGATGAAGACCGTGCCAGCCGCCGACTCTGATTTTCTACCACAAAGAGGGTAAAACCGATCATTTCGTTTTCAGCACATGAACAAACATTAATTTAACACATAAAACCGGAACTATTATTTGTTGGACATATAGATCTGTGCCGTTAGCAGTCACGGTTGCTCCAAACCGATCAATTTATTAAAACCTGTAGTCAATTTCAGCGTAAACGATTACAATACCGCGTACTTCCCCACCACCCTCCCCCTTCCTGCAGGCGGAATGCCCTACTTCGACATTCCATCAGCGCATGCTCGGAACTGTAAACAGACGTCTGGAAATAGATTCTTTTAAACGTGATGTTAGTTGACATGTGTTAGTATGTATCACGAAGTTCTGTAACTGTCCCATACGGGGTTGCCAGTGTTTATAATACTTCCTGAAACTGACTGAGATTCATTTCATTGAGAGATTCAATACTTTCGTTGGCTAACAGCGTAGAGCATCAAAAGGGCGACGGGGTTTTCGCGACTGTTCACCGCAACGGTCACAAGTTCGATTACAAAGCGGTTAGAGAACGAAGGACGGCACCCTCGCATCAGAGACGCTGCTCCGCCACCAGTCTCTGTTAATTATCTGGGTGCACCGCATGCCGGTGTAATTGATCGTTCGTGGACCTGGGGCGGAACGTCTCCTCTCGTGGGTATTTTTTTTAACGTTGAGGAAAATGCTTTCCGCATTATTCCCCCGCCCGTTCCTGGCAGGGGGATCACAGAAGGAGAACCATACCAACTCAAAACCATCCACGGGATGCCGTGGACCCCGGAGAGGCCTTTATAGTTTCATATATAGAACCCCTTGCGAGAGCGATGGCCTGCAAATTTAAAGTTTAACGTGGGGGCAAGCATATGTATTCGATGAAGTTATTGCTGTTAGCCGTTTTGGCTTTTACAGCTTCATAGGTTTGCCGCCTGCGTCCTTGAGGCCGCGGGCGTTTATGCTTTAAATAGATGTACAGGAGTACATCAAGCAGTAGATGTACCTCTTTATGGTAAGCAATCTAAGGACCGTCCGAGGGAGGTTCGGGCCTTGTCTCGGACGGTCGTGGTGTTTCGGTAGTAATGGGCGGTAAGGACCGCCCGGAATCCCGGGTGCAAGGTGTGTACGCGGGTGTTTGATTTGCACGATACGCTCTTACGCGTCGGCGGGGGATTGTGTATGTGACTCCACCTCCTAACTGTATGTACAGTGTGTTCAGGTTGAGTAGTGTTAACCGAAACTAGTTCAGTTTGTCGGTCTGTAGGGGGCAAGGTGCTTCCCCGCTCGCACGCACCTATCTATATAATAAACCCCGTCCACCCCGCCTCCGGTGACTGGTTATGTCGGGATCTGCAATGAAGATGATGCTGGATCTGATCTGCTGTTTGCCCTAGTGCCCTTTACAGCTACATCGATAGAGACTCACAAGCAGGAGGCCCGCAAATTAATTAAACCTTCAGGATATGATTTTGGATTTTGTATATATGAAATGACCAGTACTAACTTTCATAGTGCGATGATGGATTGTATGCGCAAGGTATACTCTGCGAATAGCGCCATCTAGAGAATTGATTTGCTAACTAAATGTCTGCCATTCTTGAGCTTCTCGTGTGGTGACATGCGTGTTGCCTCACCGACGTTACCCAGGACATTAGCCTTTAATCAGCCCAGCAGCTTACGAGATCGGATAGACCATAACGCATGCTGTCCCAGTACGCTTGTGGTATACACATATGTTTTATTTGAACAATGCCTAAACGTAGCCTGTCTTATGCGGGGAAATACGTTTCAGCAGAGTCAAGGCCGATGTAAACAGTATTATATATATATAAGTACTGGCATACTTAAGTACTTCTGTATATAGTATAATACTGAGTGACAAAAATAATTGTTGATTTCAATGCGCATTATCAGTTCACGCGTTGGATTTTCACGTTCTCATTGTTACTTATAAAATTTACTGGCGCAGAATTTCTTTACTGACATCAAATACTGATATTTTACTTATATTCAACAATTAGTAAGACTATAGGGTAGAACCAAGCAATGACTTTTGCCTCTGCTCGAATGGCCTGGCTCGACCGGGGTAGTACCACGACCTCCTAGAATACCGGCGAAGTGAAGTAGAGGCATCATGGCTTCTGCTTTTCGTTCGGTGAGTGACGTAGCCGGAGACCCACTCTCCCACCCCTACCCCCATACTCATCTTCTTTCCTCCCAAATATCCTTAAAGGCCGGTAACGCACCTGCAGCCCCTCTGGTGTTGCAGATGTACGTGAGCGACGGTATCACTTACCATCAAGTGAGTGACTTGCACGATTGTCCCCTTTTCCATAAAAAAAGATAATGTAATAGACCACGAGAGGCAACGTTGGAAAGTGAGCAGGGGACATTTGCCAGTCGTGGCAAATGGTTATTTAATCTCCTGGTGTTATTTTTTTCTTTATTGGATTCCGTTGACAAACGAGGTAATAGTTCACCCAATGGGACACCTGGTGAACAGCTTCAATCGATGAAGGTAACAGATGCGCTGTCAGCCCTGAGGACCGAGATAGTAATTATACTGGCTCTCTATACCTTTCGAACCGAAACACAACAGTGCTGACCACTGTTGCTTTGCGGCTTACCCAGACGTCTCCTGGGTAGAGATGCCGATGTAAGAAATCCACTTAGCAGTGTAACCACTGTTGAGTTCCAGCTTAAGGGGATGAGCCAGTATGATCCGTCTTAGTGCCTCAGATGTGACCTCCTTCTACTGAAGTTGTTAGCAGGTGCCCATGGCGTTCCCTTAGTGCTGTAGAGCGCCCACGTAATATGTGCGTGTCGTATAATGTTTATATTATTTATAGGCGGCTGAAATAGTAAAGATGGCGTTACCCAGATGGCTCGAAGCCAAAAAAGGAGTCATACCGCATTGGTTCTGCTTGCACCCATAGAATAAGTGTTATTCAGTTCATCTGCATACTGCAGTGCTGCAGAAATACCGCATCATGGCGTATCGAATGCGGTAAAAACTAACAGGGCAGGGAAATTTAATCCGGAAGGGGAATGGCGTGCAATGTGATGACATTTGATAAAAGAAAGCTATTTTAGGCTTATACGATATGTGCGGGGTAGGTTCACAGAAATCACTTTAAAATACCCGTGCGATATTTATCTGTCTATACTAATATACTGATAGTAAATTATGAAAATACTTTCTACGTTAAATAGCCAGTTTAATAAGGAAGGTTATAGGCTACGTAACATCACGCAACGATCCATGGGAGCGGAGCAGTAGCTATAAACCTGGGTCGTTTACTCATCATTTGTATGCAAATGGCATCCAAATTTAACGCAGGTGAAATTGCGTAGCACACTCTTCAACCGTAGGGGTAGACAGAGATTATGGCATTCCGTTTTGGCAAGCTAACCGTAAATAAACGGACTTCTAGAGCCCACTTAAACTTAAAATAACTGCATATCTGAATTGCACATATAATAATGTAGGTAAATTGATTGCGTTGATATATTTGTCGTAACATCTTTATCTTTACTATCTCAAAGTAAATGTGTTCACTTCGCGTGTCGTGAGATATAAAGACATCGATATGTATGAAGTCACGGTTCAAATTGTGCAGGCCTGCACATCCACAGTAGAACGACGGATTGTTGTTAGACTTCCATTAAATTTTGGGCTTACTTCACTGTGCGACATTATCTATTGATTTCAACCAATAACCAAATTTTGAAACCGGCTACCTATTACTGTTCAAATGATACAGCCCTTTATAAGTAGGACCGGACGGCGTATTCTCGGCACCGCTGAGCACGGAACCCTAAAAAGGGACACGAAAAGGGTTGCGTCCCCTGTAAATGACACCTACTTATACCCCTTTCCTCCCACGGGTGGCGCGTGAGTTTATTCATGGAAAAGCCTTACAGAGACAATCTCTCTCTCTCTTCCTCTCGGCTGCCACGTCATGTTTCGTCTTCCGAAACGGCGAAAAGTTGGTCGCTGAAGCCCGTTTTGATCTCCCTGAATTCTTAATGTCTGCTCACCCCTATGGGCGAAAGGCTTATTTTTTATCACCATACCTGATGACAACCCAAGGGCCGCCCTCTTAAGGAGGTAAAACCTCGGCTCAGGTTGCAATCGAAGTAGGGAGGACTATGATGTTTGAAACGGCTCTGCACTCGTGTAATCCTATTCGTCGTGTATTGAATCTGTGGCCGAGCATTCGACGGGGGACAACGCGGTGTGTGTGAGACATGTGTGCTGTCTGAGTGAGACATGTGTGAGTAACGCGATGAAGTCTTCCTGGTCGACGATGACGTTCTTGGGGTGCCTTTAGTCAGGCTTTTCCTAACGCCGCCGCTTATGAATTAGGATGATCCTTCTACTTTTCCAAATATCTTGTGGGTAATATCCACAAGACATATATTTAAAGAGGGTCGGCCAGAGTGGGGCAGATTTAAATCGCGGTGCAAGTCTGCATTCCGCGTGTAATAAGGTGCGCGCGCATGGATGTCATCACAGTGTTGGCGTCACAACTATTTATAACCACTTGCGCTTGTTGTGACGTCATCGGTCGAATCTGTAACCGTAGTGCGGGTCACATTTCTCCGTGACGTCATTGCCCCGACCTCGCAACCCGTCGCGGTCCAGTGACGACAGACTCATCCGTCAGACGTACCTTGCGGGAATAATCTTGGTGAGGTACAGAGATCGAAATACGAACATACGGGACAAAGTACTGTCAGTGCGTGACGTGAAATGTATAAATTCGATTACAGTTAACTTATGGGCAAGTGGGTGGGTGAGCATATGGCCGTAGGCTTCCCACTAACAGCATGGTAGAGCCAAGCGGCGGCTCCCCCCTCCCCTATTCCGGCTCCCGATCCTCCCTCCCTACCTCCAAATAACCCGAAAGGCCGGCAACGCACCTGCAGCTCCTCTGGTGTTGCAGATGTAAGTGGGCGACGGTAATCATTTACCATCATGTGAGACGTTTGCTCGTTTGCCCCCTTTCACATAAAGGACTAAACTAAAAACACTGCTCCCCACCACTAGGCTGTGTGATTTGGGTTTCGGCAAATAAGTGTGAAGAAGGAGTGTAAAATTCCGGGCCCTCATTCGTTATATGCCTCGCGTGCATATTAGCTCTCACCAATAATATGATTGCCTGGGGAATAAGGTGTCTGATGGCGAGCTAGTCGGCGATCTTAATGTTCAAGCCCAAAAAAAAAAAAAGCTCGAAACACTCGTCGGTTTAAGCCCTCCACGTAAGGGATTGAACTCGGTGTCTTCTGATTCTAACCTAACCACGCAGCTGTCGTGGGATCACCTACGCAACTGTCATTAGGTACAAAGTTATTTATTGAATTGGCAAAAAACAGAAAACCTTTGGGGAAATTAAGAGATCTCGAGTGGCAGCCCGGTCGAGTATAGCCCGGGTCCTGGGCTGGATGCCCCCCGCACGGAATTCGATTGATGCGGGTGGCACATGACCGTGCTTTGTGACTATTCTTGGGTGTGGCCTATGTTCAGCAGTGGACTTGCGTGGCGTAAATTAATCGGCCATCGTCATACCCGGATAGTACCCAATACATTGAAAATAGGTGATTCCTTTGGTGCCCAATCGCCAGGTGTGGCGATTATGGATAATGCGCTGATAACTTTCAGCTGCAGCAGCCACGACAAAGAATAAAAAATTTTTTTTTTTTTCAACAATACATACTCTGTCCATTGCGTAGGAGAATAAATTTCGCGCCAATTACATTATCTGTTGGAATATTTAACGTTATGCGCATTGTCTGTTGTTTATCGAGGGTCAAGAGGTGAGTTTGTGAACAACGGAATGTTATTCCAAATATAAATCGGATAGGATTCCTCCGCCATCTTGGCAACTGTTAATTCATTAATTTACACAAACAAGAACCTTCACCAATTGTAACCCTTTAATAGTTATCACTATGAAAAGAATGAAATTCTGTTGTAATGAAATATATTAGAACTTACCACACTAGAAGCGGAAAAGAGACGGTGTGAGTTTTTAAGGTATCATAACCTCCGGAAGTTATTTTTTTTTAAATGAATACTAGCAATGCTATTTAACTAACATTACTAATATTCCTGTTAACCCTCCAACTAAGCATTAGAGCTTGTATTTGGAGTGGTTCACGACAATAGTCGAATGGTGGGCTCGAACCTGCGACGTCATGTTTCGCAGTCCGCACCCTAACCCGTTAGGCTATTGGCGCTAAAACGTTATAAAACGATTTTACAAATTCATTCACTGTTAGGAAGCTGTAATGCTCCACGTGGTCATAGGCTATAAAGTAAAGTAATGTAGCCGCCCGTAAATGCCCACAGCTGGGCAAAGGTCTTCTCTCAAATCGTCCAGTGCGGGTCGGCAGTCTTCGCACATGCACGAAATTTTTTTTCCTAATTATTACTCAGAAATGGTGGTTTCCATCACGGTGTTTTCGTTCACCGGCGGGCACGTGGTTAATTCCACAATTAAAATTGCTTTTAAAGATGTTTGTGGTGCCGGCGCCGGGGATCGCACCCAGGTCATTCGCGCACTATTAAGTTAACATTCTGAACAAATTAACTGCTTTTTTAATTCTTAAACCGTTCACATTCTATTACTCTATAATTCCCCGAGTTGCATGCTCTGCATTTAAGTAGGTTAGATCATACAAAAAGGATTTACCTGTGCATCGAATCTATGCGAAGGAAAATGTAAATACTATCTGTTATACATATTTATGTGTAATGTGTAAAACTGATTTAGTTATTAAGTATGTATTTCACACACACACACACACACACACATGCAAACTAATACGCTATTATCATCGAATCTCTGAATTAACTTTATCAATGTTTGTTTAGCGTAGAAATAAATATATAGCTTAATCGTATGGGGGAAGCCGCTGGCTCCTAAACACAGTTTTTACTAGTTCGGGGGTCTATGGATTCATTGAACATAATTTGTCACATGTTTTATGTCAAATACCAAATCTATTATTATTTTTTTGGGGTTATTTACTCGTCTGGTTGGGTGGTATATATGAAAATGTATAAATACATAAAATACTTTAAAATTAATAAATGATTATATTATATTTATTTTGTTGCAGCTCTTGATGGAGACTTGTATTCCGATGATTGGCAGAACGACGATTACGCGTGGTACAGCGACGAGCTGGATAAATTGGGCATTCTTAGTACAGAAGCGAAGGATTCGGCCCAAGAATTAGAAGAAGGGAGGAAAACAACACCCGAAACACAAAATAAAAATGTGGATCAAGAAAGTGATCGAAAAGTTGCTGAAGAAATAGAACAATACAGAAATGATAACGAAAAACAAGACAATTCTAAAGATATAGATTCGGAAGATAATTTAGTCGATTACCAAATCGAAGATAACAGATCTAAAGTAGATGACGACGAAAATTTGGCTGTTGATTCCCTGGAGGATCAAGATAAGTTACCTGAAGGTGGCAAAATCGATTTGCAGTCCCTCGATGATTTAGCTGAGGAAATCGCAAATTTAAACAAGATCAAAGAATCAATCAAAGCAGAAATCGATGAATCTAATATCAACGAGAAGGATCAAATGAACACTTTTGATGAACGCATAACATTTTTTGATATAGACACCGACGACATTGCCAAGGGCAAAGACAGTTCAAATAAAAATGAAACTGAAGATTTCGAGAAACTGTTTTTGGAAACAAAAAATATTTTAAAAGAAGATGATGCTAAGGATGACTTCTTACAAAGACAGCCCTTATCTAATGGAAAAACTAACTTAGATGACATAATCAAAGAAACAAGAGACATTTTAGAAGCAGCTAATGATGAACTATATGAAAATAACAAAGAAAGTGAAATTAATGATAAAGAGGTAGCAGAAGAAAACCTGGAATTAGATAAAGGTATGCCATTAGACGAAGATGAATTGAAAAGCCTACACGAAGCATATGATGATCTTATGGACAATTATGACAAATTATCAGAAGACTGGGATAATGTAAGCGAGAGAGAGAATAGGAAGTTCAAGGATTTGGCAGATGACTATGAAAATTTCGACGACGTAAGCATAGAGACACTTTTCCCAATTGTATCCAACAGGGATCCCAAATCGAATAAAGATGATGTAGAAGTCTCGCAGGAAGAGCCTTTACCTGACGATAGCCGACCAGAAGAAGAGAAAAGCCAAGAGGAGTCGCATGTAATTGAGTACCTTCACGACGCTTTAGAAGCGAGCGACGGTACTAAGAATCCTGACGCAGAAATGATAAACCAAACATCGACTTCGTATCCCGTTAAAGACGAAATAACATCTGAAAATGTTAAACAAGAAGATGAAACTGAAACAAGTACATCTCCAATCAACACCTCATACTACGACCATCTATCCGAATCGGAGTACGATCTGGCGATGAATCAATTCAGGTCCCAACACAAAGAAGAACTTAACGTTAAGTCTGAAGTTTTCGACAAGCATGTTGCCCCAGTTCACATAACTATTAACGAAGAACCCGTGGTTGTAACTTCACCTAACTATCCAAGCAATTATCCAACTAATAATATCGTAGACTGGATTTTCTACGGTGACGGTGAAGGTATTGAATTCAATATAACGGACTTTGATGTGAATGGGCTCCTGGGAGATTATCTTCTGGTCAAACCAGGTAAAGTTACTCAAAAATCTAATATTATTCTTATATGATAATCGATAGGTATGCTACATTCAAGTAGGTCGACTTTTTCCTGTTCTATGATTGGTAAAATATACTGACAATTAGTGTTACCTACTTAGATTAGATATACAAACATATTAGATACGGTCAATGTACAAAATTAACGTGATATGATATTCCTTGTTTTGAATAGCGCCATTTGCGATACATTCCAATAAAATAATGAAAGAAAACAAATTATAAAAAGTAAAGATCTCACTAAATGTTTATTTATTTATTTATTTATACTTTATTGTCTACACCAAAAGGATTACAAAAGGCGGACTTAATGCATTTTGGCATTCTCTAACAGTCAACCCGGGGCCTGAAGAAATGTGGTGATAGGTGCATCAAGTTTAAAATAATATAAATATGAAAGGCTAATTGAGGAATATACTACATAATTAAAACATATATAAATGTATAGGCATTCATATATACACATCCACATAGATACACAAATACATACTATAATATATACAGAAATAACAACACAGATATATACATACATACAAACACATTAATACATACATATATAATAGATCAGAATAAATACTAACAAGTATCAGATTGTTTTAAAAAGTGTTCGCGTACCAATCTTTTGAAAGAAATTTTATATGGGGCTTTTCTAATGTCTTCGGTTTATTGTTTATTGTATTCATCTTAACTTAACCGTAACAAATGGCGGACTTAATTCGTGTTGATGGTTATGTCGGGTTCAGCATTAAAGGCTGGACCGACTGAGACCCCACAGATATGAGATACGCTGTTGTCCCAGCGGCCTTGACTGCATCGGCGGAAGAGACTCCCAGCCAGAAGGGCCGCAAGTGATTTAAATATAAGAGTTGCAATGGTACTGGCTGCTACTGTGTCGCAATCCGATTTAGTTAACGAAAGCTTGTTGTTATTCTCTGCCAGGAAACCTATAGATGGGGAAAAGTGGCTAGTTTAACGTAGACAGGGTTTCCAGACTAAGGTCTCTTATTCAAGGGCCAGAAATATATATCACAACAATTCCGTGCGAGGTTATTGCTCGATAAAATGATACCGTTGTATTTTTTTCCTCCCAGGGTTGTTTTTGTTCATCGCTAACTATGTTTTGGATAAACGAAACCGTATAAAGATATTATGATTGTGTTGATGAATGAATTGATGTATGGTTTTATAAGGGAGAGAATTCACTCGTCTTTGTGAAGTTGTTTATGGCATACCGGATTTGGCCCTAGTGCTTTTCCCAAAAATTACAAGACACATCTCTCACCCCCCTCAAGAGGGAGTCACGACCTGCGTAGTGTTGCGGGAAGTCGATGGATGTAGGTGGCTCAGGACCGAGCTTCGTGGCAATCTTTGGGGGAGGCCTATGTTCAGCAGTGGACTTGTGATAGGCTGAAATGATGATGATGTAACACTGCGCAGGTCGTCACTCCATCTTGTGGGGGGTCGTCCTACACTGCGTTTGCCTGTACGTAGCTGCCACTCGAGAACCTTTTTTCCCCAGCGGTTTTCAGTTCTGCGAGCTATGTGGCCGGCCCATTGCCACTTCAGCTTGCTGATCTTTACTTAATTACTAACTACAATTGACATGAAAATACACACGCAAAAAAAGTCTAAGCAACATGCATGATATTACAAATTTACCATTTATATTAATTAATTTCTAGATCTTTACTCACTCAAAGTGCGTAGGTATGTAAACTTTTTTTGTTATTGATGACATACTGGATGGTTGTAAAAAAAAAAATTCGATTATGTTTTGTTTTTTTCATAAAATTAAATGAAAGGGAATTTGTTTGTATTTAAGTGCGTTTTCATTGCTACGTTTAGTCTTACGATTTTATAATTTTACCAACCATTTAAATAAAGTTAGCGACAAAATTGAAATGTTGAATTTTAAATTAATATAAATGGTAAATTTGTAATGTCATCCATGTTGCTTAGACTTTTTTGATGTGTGTACTTGAATGTTAGGTACAGTAATTATTTCATCGATATTGTCATTCGTCCCCATTTGGGTTAAAAGACCCGCGGTACAGGTCACCAGGTCCCCCAACTTCACAAGTCCCTTATACCTAATTGTAGTTATGTACCGATAAGAGTTTTTATGGTTTTAAAAATACTGTATTAAGTTTACTAACACTTTAAAATTTGGAAAATAAAACAGAGTGCATGTAAGAAGATGAATGTGTGTGTTTACTTATGAGATAATGTGAAGTGACTTCACTCCGGACGGCCATGGGCACATGCAAGCGAATCTCGAAGGATGGTGCTGATGGGTAGCCACCTCTAAAGATTAAGACCTCTTCAACCAGGAACCGTATTGGTTCTTTTTACACTACAAAGAGTAACGCATCCATGGATAGCACTGCTGCTTTGCGGCTGAAGTGGGTAAGAAGCTGGTATTTTTTAAAGAGGTAAAGAGAGCCAAGCAGCGGCTTTCGCTGCTGCTCGAATGGGCTGGCTCGTCAGGGTTGGTACCATTACTTCGCAGAACACCGGCGTGAAGTAGAGGCATCTTATGCTTCTGCGTTTCGTTCGGTGAGTGAGGTAACTGGAGGCCCGCTCCCCCTCCCCATCCCCCGCCTCATCCTCCCTCCCTTCTCCCAAATACCCTTATAGACCGGCGACGCACCTGCAGCACCTCTGGTGTTGCAGATGTACGTGGGCGACGGTAATCACTTACCATCAGGTGAACCGCTTGCTCGTTTGCCGTCTTTTCCAAAAAAAAAAAAACTTACCCATACGACTCCTAGCACCGACATTCACGTTTTATTCAAGAGCAAACAGCTTAAATAGGCACACAGAAGAAGAAGAAGAAGAAGATCAAATGTGATCAATTGCAACTCATTGTCATGCTACCTAATTGCAATACAATACGTTCTTTTACTAAAGATGTAAAAGAGAATTATTGACAGTTAAAGCAAATTATGTTCAGCAGTGGACTTGTGATAGGCAGAAATGATGATGATGACGATGATGATGAAAGAAAATTATGTGTCACAGATCTAAGAAGGAAGCTGTATTAATAAATGTCGCAGGTGGCGTAGACGCATCCGGAAACGAAGGACTGGTTTTCTCGTACAACCTGAACTCCGCGCGCCGGTACAGATTCACGAACGTGAACCGGATGTTTGTTCGCTTCGAAGCCAGGCCCGGAATGCAGTTCAAGAGGGGTTTCAGCTTCAGTGTCAAATTGATGCGTAAGTATTTATCTACTGGGGTGATAAACCAGCTAACAGTCCGTCTGATGGTGAATGGTTACTGCAGCTCATGGACACCTGCAGACAACTTCGATTAAAGAAGTCTACTGCTGCTTCGTTACCCCAGAGCACTAAGAATTAATGTATCACAGCATGTAATTATACTGGCTGTAATTTAACAGGTGTCCACCAGCTCCCAGCTCACTTGTCAAGTAAAGTAAAGTAGCACCCTGTAAATGCTCCCTACTTCCTTCACATATATACGTGAGGGTTTCAGAGTCGGGTAGGGTCCACCATGCTGCTCCAGTGCGGAGCTTTTGTTATTTCTCTGTCATGCAAGTTTCCTCACGATTTTTTCCAGCACCGCTTAGCACGTGGTAAATTGAGCAATTAAAATTGCTGTTAAGAATTTTAACGGTGCGGTCACCGGAGATCGAGCCCTGGTCACTCGCGCTCTCTGTAGCTAAAGCTAATGCCCTGATCCCTGGGCTACCATGACTCCCTCAAGTATTGATTAGGATGAGTTCAGTAGAAAGCCTTCCTAAAAGGAGTTCGTTTACAAATTTCCTTCGGGTCGGGGTGTCGTGTTAAGTACAGTGTATCTGACTCTGGATCTCTCTCATCTTCGATGTTATACCGTAATCATTACATGGGATACGGTAAGGTGAAGACTAGGCACCCGCCTCTGTGTATACTTGGGCTTTTTTATTTGTCCTATGCAGAACATCATAAACAATGTTATGACATTTCAGGACACATTCCTGAACCGGAACCGGAACCCATACCTGAACCAGTACGCGACCTGCCGCACTCCACCATCACGTTGAACCTCGGCGGCATAACTCTCGAGAGCTTCGTCCACAACGAGGTCGAGGAGGAGTTCCGTAGGATTGTGGCTGACATGGCTACCATGTACATAAACGTCAATAACATTGATCCCGGACTTAATACCACGTGAGTTGCTTACATAATTTAAATAAAAAAAAAAAACTTAGATTGAAACTTTAAAGAATTGCCAATTGTAATGGCGTTTTATGGAAGAGACGGCAAACGAGCAAGCGGTTCACCTGATGGTAAGTGATTACCGTCGCCCGCATACATCTGCAACACCATAGATGCTGCAGGTGCGTTGCCGACTTTTAAGGATATTTGGGAGATGGGAGGGTAGACGAGGGGAATAGGGAGGGGGAGTGGGCCTCCGGTTACCTAACTCACTGAACGAAACACAGAAGCACAAGATGCCTCTACTTCACGCCGGTATTCTGCGAGGCCGTGGTACCAACCCGGTCGAGCCGGCCCATTCGAGCAGCAGCAAAAGCCGCCGCTTGGCTCTATCACGCTTAAAAATATATCGGTCATTCCAGCTCATGTTGCGGGTTTCGTAGAACTGGAAATCTGGTGGAAATCCGACAGATGGTGGAAAATACTCGATAGATGCTGGGAGTCTCCTATCACCATCGCCAATCCGCCTCCAAGCGGAGCGATCAGGACAAATCCTCGAATGCTTTCAACGAAGAAGAGTTTACGCGAATTTACGGTTAACAGATTGTTAATTATTAAAGATCCTGTCCTGGAAGAGAATTATAAAAAAAACATCAAATAAACACATAGATTTGTCATTCATGCTTATTTACAACTTACTTTACACTTTCTTCTTATATATCTGTTATCCATTGTGATAATACAGATGTTAAACTAAGTCCCGTTATCGAAGTGCAGTAAACTTCTACAGTCTACAGCCTCAGGTCCACGTCTAGAAAGTCCCACCAAAAGACAGCATATCATGTTTAACGGTAGCTTGTTCATCTGCTCATGGGGTGTAAGCGGGGTACAACCAATTAGTTTCTCCAAATGAAAACCTCACCTGTACGTGGTGCATCCTGCTCACGAACAAACGTGGCTCTGGTGATCAAATAATGGGGGGAACCCCATTGCCGAACCCAAATCCCACAGACATGGTCACTAGATTGACGGTACCGGCCTTCAGAAGCGTATGCCAGCTTTCACTGGCACTCTGTGGGAACACAGAATAGGTTATTAGAATACTACTCTCTCCGGTTTTGCATGTTAGTCTAATTATATTTTGGAACTATGACTCCCGCTGATCGACTTACATTATTATGGCAAGGCAATGAATCACGTGATGCTGTAGTAGTGACGATTGGCCTGGCCTTTTACCAGAACGTCTCCGATTTGATCGTGAAATTTTCGCCTAGGTCTTCCTCTCCCGACTCTACCATTTACACTCGCCTCATATATTTGTTTCGTCAACCCTTCATCCTCTCCACATGTCCAAACGAGTCCCTTTCTCAATTCATGTCACTACATCGTCTTTCACGCCACAACGCTCTCTGATCACATTATTTCGAACCCTGTCAGTTATCTTCACATCAATCATACTTCTTAACGCTCTCATTTCTACTGCATTTATCCTGCTTTCATGTCTCTTCTGCCATACCCAGCTTTCGCTTCCATATGTTAGTGTTGCTACCAATACCCCTCTATGCACAGCCAAACAAGCTTTGTGAGATATAGTCTGGCTGTTCATTAATGTATGCATTGCCCCATTCTTTTATAGCGTATATTTTTAAGTCATGTTTGTGCTCATTTACGTAATAAACGTAGAAGTAACTAGCGATTTTAAATAATAAGCTCTAGTTGCATCTATACACTATAATATGGTTTTAAACATAAAAAATGCGCAGAAATTATTTTTTCGCTTAGAACATAGCCTTTCATATATGACTTCGGATTTTATATAATATCCTTAGTATCTTTGAATTATATAATTAACTATTTAATAATAATTATCAACACCATGAATTTTAATTTTTCCTCAAATTTTCCTTTAACTGTGTGACACAATTTTCTATAATTATTAACAGTTCGGTAATGTGCTTCGGAACTTTGTATTATATATATAACTTCATTTAGTATAAACTGAAAGATAATCATTTCTGTAATATCATAGACAATATTCACAATTCAATAAAAAGTCATGGGCTCCATGAGTCAATATCAAAAAACACAATAACAAAAAGAAAAATCTTATCCGTGCTGTATTGGTAAGATTGGTGTGCGCCGGTAAGTGGCGGTACCCCATGCAATAATAACTCTCCCAGCCTCTCTTTAAAGGCCACCAACCCACCTGCAGCTCCTCTGTTGTTGCTGATGTACGTGGGGTATGGTAATCACTTATTTTGAGTCCTGGCTCGTTTGTTACATGTCCTATTAAAAAAAATCGCTGAAGACACCGTCCGCGCACGTGCTCAAAGATAAAGTCTAATGTAACGACGAAATCCGCATATCCTTAGACCTGAAACATTTAGAGGTCAATGGGTCATTTCATTTCATTCATTTCATTCATTGTCCTCTAATTGTTTTTTTAACTCTAATTGTCTTTTAAAATGGCAGATAGTGTGATGTCCGTCGACCAGTACTTTTTTTTTAAAAAACTCATATCCTCATAACTCATATCATATATCACATGTCTTCGTTTTCTTATATTCTGTGTTATGTGATAAGATTGAAGATCAATTCGATGCAGTATCAGGGACTCCGGATAAAATCATAACGCTAAAATAAATAGTTTTCTTAAAAAAAATCTTTGACGGTCTCGGATTCATACCCATCCGGTATGTTAACCACTGAACAACGTTGTAGTTGATAGTGGCTATACATATATTTAGACCACGAGGGAGACACGGACGACCCGGATTATACCTCCACCATGTTACTGACCTAATTATTATGTATTTAAGTTACTGCTTACGCTCGAACGTTGAAGACGTTATATAAATAAGATATTATGGGGTGAAATCGGTGGAAGAGTTGCAACATACAGACGGTTACAAAAGGACAACAATTATAGTGTTGTAAGTTCGGATCCTCGATCTTATTCGGATTTCAACATAGAACTCATTACATTCATTAAGTAAATTTCCAATTTTTTTTTTAAAAACTCTTTCATTTGTTGCGAATATGGTATGATGCCTTGTTTTTTTTTTCGCTTTCATTAAAACAATAATACAGTTCGTCACTCCGACAAATATCCTCATACAAAAATATCAAACAAACCCAGTGTTCTGATGTAAGTAGAAATGTTACAAATTTCCCCACCGCTAACGCAACGTTCACGCATGCGCGCCGCGAAGACCGCGCATGCGTGGTAGTGAACGTCACCGTCTATTTCAGTAGAGTGCTCCCGTGCGAGAGAAGCTTACGCTCAATGAACGCTCCTAGCACAACACGACCAATTCCAATATGTTGAAAAAAATCGCAAAATGTCATTGGTGATTAATAGAAGTGTAGTGCGTGTCAAGAAAACGTTATACGAATGAGCGGCTGATATAAATACAGCAATGCGGTACGTTCATATCGATGTACGCAGCGTTACCTGATGCCAAATCGTGCACCCCTAGTGTCAAATTTATTATAATGGAGCCATTAATAGATAAGAACAACTTCGCCATAAGCGCTATGGTGACCGTTGCGATGCAGATATTATTCTTCACCATAGCCTCGCTCCTGCAAAGTGACAAGCTGACAGATTTCACTGGCGGTGCCAATTTCATTATAATAGCGTTGCTCACCTTCTTCCTTGGCCAGGGTGGCAGTCATCTTAAGAATTATGACAGCAGGCAGCTTATGGTCACAGCGTTCGTGTGCGTGTGGGGAGCGAGGCTCTCCGGTTATTTGATTTACAGAATATATCACATAGGCAGAGATAAACAGTTCGAAGATCGCAAGAGCAACACGTTGAGATTCGCTGTATTCTACACGTTTCAGGCGGTATGGGTTTACGTCGTTAGTCTGCCAGTGATCATAATGAATTCCCCGCATCACTCTTTTCCAAAGGCACCGAAGACCATGACCACTCTGGACTCGGCGGGTGCTGGTATTTTTGTGATAGGACTACTAATAGAAACATACGCGGATCTCCAGAAGTTCGCGTTCAGGCAGGAGCCCGCCAATCAAGGTAGATGGTGCAACGACGGACTGTGGCGCCTATCGAGGCATCCCAATTATTTCGGCGAAGTCGTCCTTTGGTGGGGTATCTTTATAATATCACTGAACGTGATCGAGGGCATAGAATTTATAGCTGTGTTATCGCCGTTATTCACTACTACAATTATATTATTTTTATCTGGCATACCGTTGCTGGAACGTTCGGCGGACGAGAAATACAAAGATAACCCGGATTACTTGTATTATAAGGCGTCCACGTCACCGTTGATACCGATACCGCCCGCCATTTACGTCGAAGTGCCTAAATTTCTAAAGTGTATAATGTGCTGTGAGTTCCCGATCTACGACTCCACCGGGGATGAGTTCCCCGCGCCAACAATCGCCACTGAGACCACCAGCATATCCATGGTGCAATCTCAGACATAGCTAATAAATGCCGTCCGCGATTACGCGGCGGCAAAGTCCGAATCGATCACCAAACATAGCCAAACCGATCAGAGACAATTGTGATATTCGGCTGAGGAGAGACCTCAGAAGAAATTGCCAAACACGCTGCCACTTAAACAAAGTAATACTGTAGATATGAACAAATATAATGCTTATATGGAGAATATAAAAAGAAGCAAGAGGATTGCTTTAGATTTGATAGAAGACACTAAAGATATAATCGAATGTGATGCATATAGCCCTGTTAGTAATCAAGTGAGATTGAAAGATAGATCTGTTAGCGGAGAATTTAATCTAGCGCCTAGTACGAGCAAAGACGGACGTAAGAAAGCCATAGAAATCGTTAAGTACAGTAAAATAACATTTAACACAACAGCAATACTGCATCATTATCCTCAGATAAGAAACAAGAGTTGCAGAGACAAGGACACGTTACGCAAATCAGCATCGCCCGAGATAACGGAACTCAATGTAACTGAAGTGAAAATCAACAATAATAATGTTGTGAAAACCGAAAGCGAACAAACTAAAATAACCGTTGACGAGATTCAAGATAACGACAATAACAACGAATGTTCTGCCAAAGCGAACTGTGTGGAATCGAACGAACAGAAGCCGGTTAAGTTCGCGGAAGAGAAACTGGTATGAGATTTGGAGAAATTTATCTTTTCGCTGCATTTTCGGATTCGCAGAATTCGTTACGGTTTGTGGTCTCCTCCAGTGAAATGAAACAGATCGCATGAAAAGAGTTATAACGTTAAAAAATTACATGCGTAATGAACTTTATGTTATACGGAGAGAGTTTGAAATGCAGATTTAAATAAATTTAACCATATGTTAATGTTGTAAATTACAAAAGTATAATAAGCTATATAAGAAAATAGATAAATACGCTGAATCCGTCTCATATAGAAAAACATCATAGTGATATACATATATATATGTAGAAAATATGGAAATATATTTAAGAAGAGAATCACTTCGGTACTTTTGGTAAGTTTACCAGTTAACCAAGCATGTTATGATAATATTATATAAGTTTTATGTATGTATGTATGTATGTTTATATTCACGCCTTGTTCCCAACGGGTTAGGCAGAGACAATATTCTTCCACTTGCTACGGTCCTGACATACGACTTAAGCTTCTCCCTCTTTCATCAATCTTCGCAAGCATGATCGTTGGTTTAGAGTACTCTCGACCTGGCCTTTCTTCAGAACGCCTCCGATTTGATCGTGAAATGTTCGCCTAGGTCTTCCTCTCCCGACTCTCCCATTTACACTCGCCTCGCTATAAGTTTTATTGCATCATTAAAGGTTTCCTTACGGGAATAAGCCTTAGCATTACCGAATACTTAATTTTTTTATATGCGGAAGAGGCAAGCGGTAGCTTTTGCTGCTGCTCGAATGGGCCGGTCCGACCGGGGCAGTACCGCGACCTTGTAGAATACCGGCGTGAAGTAGAGGCGTCTTGTGCTTCTGCGTTTCGCTCGGTGAGTGAGGTAACCGGAGACTCACTTCCTCTCCTACTTTATCCCATCTCCTAAGTCTGGCCACGCACCTGCAGCTCCTCTGGTGTTGCAGATGTACGCGGGCGACGGTAATCACTTACCATCGGGGGAGCCGCTTGCTCGATTGCATCCTTTAATCAATAATAACTACAATAGTAACGTAGATTCCCTATATTTTTTTTTTTCGTTGCCTCCTCTAGACGCGTTGCGTGGCGCATGGGGCAAACAGACCACACTCAGCTTAATGCTGCAGTTGAGACTACAGCGCTGGTTTTCAGTGGCCCTGTGTGTCGAGTGATGTACGGACATTCGTATACATACGGGGAAAGTTATTTTCAATTATATTGTACATAGCTTAAGAACTACCAGTAACAATAATAAAATGAAAACTAACTTAACTATAATCAAGGATAAATAGGTTTAATAAATACAGCTTTACAAAATTGTGTCTTTGAGCTATGGGAGCTGTACTCTGTTCTCGAACTATACCACACTACACAATTATGGCATAATCGCAGGTATGTAATAATTAAAATACAATTATCATATCAGTTACCATCCACCAGATATTTATTTTAGTAGCTTCCTCCAATAGCCTCCTTGCCTGCACTCCCAGTCGCTGAGACTCTGTTCTATATAGATACATACTCACATTATTATTAAATCATATTATCTTTCTCTCTAAATGCCAACCACACTGGCATTTGGCGGACTCTACTGGCTACTATATAAGGTTCGGGAAATCGAACATCCCGACAAGGGAGGACTTAGGGAGGTAAAACCTCGGCTTAGGTTGCAATCCAGTTAGGGGAAAACTTTTGATGTTAGAAACGCCTTTGCACACGAGTGATCCTCGTGTATGGCTTAAATCTGTGTCCGCCCGTCCGACGGGGAACAGCGCGGTGTGTGTGAGGCCTGTGTGCTGTCTGAGTGTGCTGTGGGATGATGTGAACGGGTGTTGTGTCCGCGAACCCATTGTTATGTAGTGCGATAGAGTCGTCGATGGGGTCGTTCTTGGGGCGCCTTTCATCAGGCGGGTCATCGTATCATATTCACTTTACTAAATTAGTTTGCGTTTAGGTATAGAGGCCCACTCCCCCTCCCCGTGCCCCTTCTCATCAACCCTTCCATCTACCGAATATAGTTAAAGGCCGGCAACGCGATGCAGCTCCTCTGGTTGTTGCAGATGTACGTGGTCGACGGTAATCACTTACCATCGGGGGAGCCGCTTGCTCGTATGCCGCCTTTGCCCATTTCTAAAATTAACTAATAAAAATTATATCTAATGTGCGGTATGTGATGTTAATGTGACGTCATGTCGTGCGTTCAGTATATTTTTAACTGCATACACTTCACCGTTCACGGTCACTGGGTATTTATCGTGCGATTACATACAGTGCAGTAGTCGTATTGATAAACGAACCACGCTGTGCTGTATTTTATTGTTCGTCATTCGAATACACGAGAGCCCCGATTGTCTAGTGGCGCGCGTGGCCTGGGTTCGATCCTCGGCGTCGGCACCGCTGCCAAGTGAGGAAACCTGTATATATCTGAGAAATAAAAAATATTTCGAGGATGTGTAAAGCCCGCCAACCCGCAATGGAGCAGAGTGGCGGGCCATTCCCGGCTCCTACTACCTCTCAGATATTTGAGAAGGAGGCCTCTGCCCAGCAGTGGGCACTTACAGGCTGCTACTTTACTATTCTTCAAAACATATTTAATTCCATTTTTGATTAAGAAACGTTCAATCGAATCGAATATTTATATATTTATTTATAGATTAAATACGCATCACTAGGATGTCGGCGCCACTAAAATTGTTAATAGCAATGTTAAGTGCTGTATTTACCACGTGCTCGGCGGTGAAGGAAAACATCGAGACGAAACCTGCGTGTTTGAGAAATAAAATAAATATATAATTTCGGGCACTTACAGGCTGCTATATTATATCTAAATATCATCTCAAGCTAGTTACTAATGTCGTGGCAGTAAACAGAAAATGCATGTGCCTATTCTTCTGTCGATTGATATTAAAAAAAAAAACAAACACAGTCATGCATGCGGGTCATGCAGGTATTCGAAGATGCTATCTCATTTGGCAGCGCTCCAATACCTAGTGGTCGTTACAGATTCAGAGCAGATATCGGCGTCGCTTCCGCCCGAATAATAAACTGAAATTCACTGCGTCGCTAATATTTCATGCTTGAGAATAATATATTTTTATTTTCAGTTCGATTGTTCTGAATAGGAAAGAACAAACGAAATACCGCGCCATTTTTTCAGAGAGTATTCGTCTATATTTTCCCTTGCGTTAAGTTAAGATAAGATAGAACCAGTTGCAGTGTCATAGACACCGAAGACAACAGAATAGAATGCGGCTCGAAGGACCAATGATTTGTTTGTTGAACAAATGGGATTCGTTCCAGTTGTTCAAACAGTAAGGCACGTAGGTCGATAAACAGTTTCAAGGACACGATAGAGCCAAGTACCGGCTTGTGCTCCTGCTCATATGGGCCAGCTCGACCGGGTTACTACCACGGCCTCGCAGAATACCGGCGTGAAGTAGAGGCATCTTGTGGTTCTGCGTTTAGTTCGGTGTGTGAGGTAACCGGAGACGCATTCCCCCTCGCCCATCCCCCTCCTCATCCTCCCTCCCATCTTCCAAATATAAGGCCGGCAACGCACCTGCAGCACATGAGCGACGGTAATTACTTACCAATAGGTGAACCTATTGCTCGTTAGCTCCCATAAAAAAAAAGTAAACTTTTTCTATTTGTTACCAGATGTTCCCATGCTTCACTTGGGCACACGGATATTTATTCATGTGATTACAGCTAACCTCCCGTGAGACAAAGTTAAATATAATAGTACAGAAACTGGGTATGGCAGAAGAGACACGAAAGCAGAATAAATGCAGTAGAAATAAGAGCGTTAAGAAGTATGATTGATGTGAAGATAACTGACAGGGTTCGAAATAATGTGATCAGAGAGTGAAAGACGATGTAGTGACACGAATTGAGAATAGGATGCTGAGCTGGTTTGGACATGTGGAGAGGATGAATGAAAGTAGGTTGACGAAACAAATATATGAGGCGAGTGTAAATGGTAGAGTCGGGAGAGGAAGACCTAGGCGAACATTTCACTATCAAATCCGAGATGTTCTGGAAAAAGGCCAGGTCAAGAGTACTTTAAACCAACGAGCATGCATGCGAAGATTGATGAAAGTGGGAGAAGCGAAAGACGTATGTCAGGACCGTAGCAAGTGGAAGAAGAGTGTCTCTCTCTGCCCACCCCGTTGGTAACAAGGCGTGAATATATACATACATACATACAGAAACCGTCGTTATGTTAGTTAACCGCTCAGAACATAACCTTGTTTATAATTGACGCACCAAACCGCTACGTATATCTTGTGTGTCGCATAATTAACATTCGACCGATAAACAATAAAGCCAAGGTCTCTCTTTCTAGAATGTTCTCTTTCTTTGAAAAGCGGAGCTGTTTTCACGATGATAATTTGACGTTTTTATAAAAAGAATACACAGTGTTTTTAAAAAAAAGGGTTTCTGTAATTATTTCTTGTATTTACGCGAACACTACACATTTGTAATAAAACTATAATAAACGGATTTTATCGCGTTTAATTTTGCTTTTATATTTCCGACGTTTCGACACCGACGCTGTTGGAAGTCTGCAGTCTGTGATCAGTATGTCATCATCAGATTTGATAGACCACAAATTCTCGCAGGAGAACACCGACTCCTGCCAAGGATGATTAGCGAGGCTATTAAAAAAAAAAAAAAACCAAGTTTCAATAGAGAACATGTCTGGGTATGTACCGGCTTGGGATCCAGTACAATATAATAATTCTAAGACCAAGCATACCACTGCACGACCTCAAGATACTGTGACCACATTCTGCGTAGATCGGATCAAAATTAATAAATAAAAGCCGAAGGTAGCCCGAGTTAACTATGACATCTGGACGTCTAACACCTCGGTCCCACCGTGACCACGGCTGCTGTAAAGCAATCGAAACGTCGCGAATATAAAATCTGCCGTATACCCAATACTGGGGTGGTCAGAGTTCTACACATCTTAGTCCCTTAAAACCCACTTTTCAACATAGCTTATTTTGGACAACGGTGAGATTGTTTTAGCTTGTACACTGAGCTATGGCCTTTTGTGCCACTGCAGAACACATATTATTTTTGTATGAAAATTAATCTTATTTGTTTTTGACTTTATTTGAAGTTTAGTTTTCTATTTATTTTTGCAATGCAGCTTATTCTTTGTTTATCTCTGTAATTTGTATTTCGGATGTAAATTGTAAGTGTGCTGTAGTGATCTGTCTGCTCTTCTCAAGGAGGATCGTACTCACGCCTCCCGATTGGCAGGCAGATTCCCTCACCACTCGACTATCATGGCTTTTTTAGGCTATTGTAAGTAATGTATGTGATGATAAGTTACAACATACATTCAAACTTAATTCCGGCATGCAGCTAATCCTAGTTCTACTGTGAATGACGCCGTTCTATCACGCAGCGAAACACCGAACATAGCCCCGTAAATAAATAACCTTTCATACTGTAGTGGAACTGCCAACTGGGGAAGAAAGGTTCTCGCATGGCTACCGTACAGTACCAACCGTGCAGGCAAACGACCCCCCGGAAAATGAAGTGACGACCGGCACAGTGTCGCGCGGGAAATATTTAGATGCTGGTGGCAGAGGACCGCGCTTTGTGGCCAGTCGGGGGAGGTCTATGTTCAGCGGTGGACAGCGATGGCAGGCTGAAATGATGATGAAATAACATTTCCAAAGCTATATAACAGCATAGTGATATATCATAGGATCCGATCCCTGACGTCATTCTTTTTATTCCAGGTTAGAGGTCACACAGATAGTCAGCCGAGCGTTGTGCTACCATAACTGGCCTAAGTTCGAAAATTGCGTCGAAGTCAACTTCGGAGTACCGTTGGAGTACTATGGTGACCAGGAGCCGAGGCTGTCCGCCGAAGACCTTAACTCCATGTGGTTGACGTATTTCGACCAGGATCCATTCGCTTCGAGGCTGAGGAGATTGGGCATTGCGGTCGGTTTCCCCTTTCATTTAATTGTTTCATAGAATTGGAATCACAAAGGAGCCGGTCCAGTCCGTCCGATGGTAAGGGGCTACTGTAGCCCATGGACACCTGCACACTAGTTCAACCGTAGGTGGTTACTATCGGCGTCACCCCTAAGGACAAAGATTAAATGCCTCACAGTCCGTTAATATACTGGCTCTCTATACCCCTCAACCCCCCTTTATTTATGCGGTAGAGCCAAACGGCGTCCTGTGCTTCTGCTATTCATTCGGTTAGTTAGGTAGCGGAGGCCTTCTCTCCCTCCCTCCTTCATCCCCCCTCCTCTCCACATCCCCCAAGTATCCTTAAGGCCGGCGACGCACCGGCATCCCATCTGGTGATGCAGACGTACGTGGGCGACGGTGTTCACTTAGCATAAAAAAATTATTAATGAATCAAACCTCACTCTTTCCAGGAGTTCCAAGTGCCGAACGACAATGGCGTGATGATGGTGTGGCTCGTGATAGCCGCCGGCGTGGTCCTCTCCATGGCCATGTTGGCATTCGCTCTGTGGCGATTCAGCTGTTTCGAGGAGTACACGAGGTCAGTGAGTTTGTTTGAGTGGATAGTTCGAAACTAACTGTGCCACCTGAACCACCACAACACGAACTGAGCCACCGATCGAAGCCACTATGACCTAGTGTTTATACGATCCTTCGAAGCGGGACTTCAGGAGACCTGGATTTGAACAGCTATGTGGTGGTGTATCGATGGCCTGAACGATAACGGTGATTGGCTCACCACCTGACATGTAAGGTCCCGGAGCACGGAGTTCTTGTAAAGTTGTAATTATCATTTTTGGTCGTGCCAGCAGCAGAACCCCATAACCGCTAGGGTTCTGCTGCTATCTGTATATATAAAATCCTTACCGCTTTAGGGCTTTGCTTTTAAGAAGACCATATCGTTTAAACCGTAATAGTATCCGGTTGAATTAAATAATAACATTTTATAACAGAAACAAAAAACATGTTTTCATAAAAGCGGTAATTCAAGCAGGCTTCGAACCGGCCAAGTGTGAGTCGGGCTCCACTACCCGCAATCATCTCGACAACGACATGAGATCAGACAGCCTTTTGTTTAAACTAAGTCTCAGTTTTGTTTTCTCAAAACTATTTTCGCCTTTCGTTTCTATGGAAAAAAAATACTAAAGGCACACATATTTACATATACATTACTTGCAATATCTAACAATTCATAACACATTTTTTTATATATATCATCATCATCATCATTTCACCCTATCACAAGTTCACTGCTGAACACAGGGGAGGCCTATGTTCAGCAGTGAACTTGTGATAGGAATATTAGAAAGATTATTATATACATATATAACACAAGTGGTCATAATCTGCGTGTATGAACGGTTACAAAAACTGCACAAAAACTTTCCACAGCCTTTATATGAACAACAAAATGACATAAACACTTGAAATTTGATATGAGATGCGATGTTTATGTGTTTATATTTATATTTTATCGCGATTATTTCTTTCCGTTATGTTACACGTGGCACAGGCGCGGGGAAAGCGCGGCGCTTTATCGTTGCACCTGTTAAATAAAGCGCATACATTGACCTCCAGGATGCCGTCGTTCAGCGACACGGACAGCCTGAAGGAGAAGCGCAACCTGGACCTGTACCCCACGCCGCACCAAACGCTCCCGCCTCTGTACACGGAGAGCGAGTACAAATGGGTGGACGCGAAGTGCGACGACTCGGCCCGAGGTTAGGACCGAATTGGATTGGATTTCTTTTATGTGCCCGACGTTAGGAGTAGATGCAGCTGCCTGCAAGTGCTGCATGGCCGCTGCTGGGCCCTACAGGCTGCTTCCTACCCAAATACGAGTATCAGAGAGAGCACGTCACGCTGCTCCAGTGCACACATGCAAGTTTCCTCGCGGTGTTTTCTTTCACCGCCGAGCACGTGGTAAATACAGCACTTAAAATTGTTATTAACAATTTTAGCGGTGCCGGCACCGGGGATCGAACTCAGGTCACTCATACTCTTTGAAGCAGAAAGTGAGCGCCCTGACCACTCGGCCGGCTCGACCGGGTTGGTGCCACTGCCTCGCAGAATACCGGCGTGAAGTAGAGGCATCATGTGCTTCTGCGTTTCGTTCGGTTAGTGAGGTAACCGGAGGAACACACCCCTTCCGCATCCCCCTCCTCATCCTCCCTCTCATCTCCCAAATATCCTTAAATCCGACAACGCACCTGCAGCACCTCTGGTGTTGCAGCAGTACATGTGCGACGGTAATCACTTACCATCACTTGAAACGCTAGCTCGTTTGCCGCCTTTTTCATTAAAAAAAAAAAAAGCTATGGACATAGTATTTTCCGGCCATAAGTCGAAACCATAGACTATTTACTACGCACAACGTATTCCGGCTCATTGCAGTTGAGATCGGTGCCTACGCCAACAAGAACTACGTGCGGGACGATCTTTACGATTTCGACTCGGACGAGGATGTCGTCGCGGCTAGAGATAGGTAAATATATATAATACTGCATTTTATTTTAGTAAATTACATAACATCTTTAATTACGTAGCCGAGTTTCTGTAATCATGGTACAAAAGAGGAAACGCCTGAACTACAGATGCAGTCTTTTTTATTTTAATTTCGACTCACAATGTACAGATTGTAAAAGAACTCCATTATTTCATTGTTTAATTTGGTTAAATTTTAAAAGTTAATTATAAGCTTTATTCTGAGGTGAAAACGCATTTAAATTTTAGGTTACCTAATAATATATTACTTTAGTTTCGCTTACATTCCTGTGCATTGAATTACAGAGACTCGGGCTTGCTCTAACTCTACAATCGTTATTACAGGTACACAACTGACGTGTAGCCGCTTGTTTTCTTTCGTTAGTTATTAACTATGGTATGCTTCATTTCTTTATTTAACGCATTAAACGCTTTTGTTTCATCGTCACGACAATTACCACCGATTACCAACTTATAGTCTAATTAAATATTAGTTAAGACGTAAGAATACCCCCCCCCCCCCTCCACCTTTCTTCACGTGGGTGTCAAAATCGCGACTAAGGGATAAGCCTTGGTAATAGCTACCGACAGATGGCGGGATGATGATCACCAAAGCTGGACCGCAAGCGGTGAAATATTTACATGCTGGTAAGGTGATAAATGGGGTAAACTGATTAAGTATTATGTTTAAGCCAGTATAAGTTCACTGCTGAACAGGTCCGTCCACTGTCCTGTGGGATATAAAGTTGGGCATATTATGATGGATTTTCAACCATGAGCGTATCGCCAGAGCCTCGTTCATTAACCGGTAGCGAACATCGTGTGCAGGTGAAGTTAACAGTTAAAGGAAATTGTTACTATTAACTGTCCAGCCCGTGGACACCTGCAAACGACTACAATCGAAGAAGATCACAGGTTCGTTGTCACCCATGGGAACTTAGATGGAATACTTCACGGACCTTAATAACACTGACACTCTACACCTTTAGAACTGTAACACAACAGTGAATTGGGCTGCAGCTTTGCGGCAGGACTGTGTAAGAGAGTGGTGACTACCCAGAAAATTAAAAAGTAAAGTAGCAGCCTGTAAGTGCCCACAACTGGGCAAATGCCTCCTTCTCAAATGTCTGAGAGGGTTTTTGGAGCCGTGATGAGCCCGCCACGCTGCTCCAGTGGAGACATGCAAGTTTGCTCACGTAGTTCCATCATCGCCGAGCGCGTGGTAAATACAGTACTTAAAATTGCTATTAACAATCTCGCTCTATGAAACTAAAGCGAGCTCCCTGAACTGTAGGCTACAACGGCTGAAAGCCTACAGCCTAAAATTAAATAGCAGTAAATTTGGCTCATCCCCCCTTATTTCATAAGTCAGTAAACGCACAAGACTTTCTGCTATTGGTGGAACAAACATCCATCGTGAAGTTGGTGCGCTTTACCTAATCTATGCAAACCTTTACCTAATCTGTACTAATGAAAGTTTGTGTTTTGTAAGCGGTAGAGCCAAGCGGCAGCTTTTGCCGCTGCTCCAATGGGCCTGCTCGAACGGGGTAGTACCGCGACCACACAGAATACCGGTTTGAAGTGGAGGCATCTTTGTGTTTCCCCTCCCACCTCCCCCCGTCCTCGACTCCTCTCCAGTCCCCCCAAATGTACAAAGGCCGGCAACGTTGAAACGTTGCAGGAGCATTATGGACTTTTTTTTTTTATTGGAAGTAGGAGGCAAACTTGCACAACGTTCAGCTGCTCCTGCAACGTTTTTTTGCAAAATGCATGCCAATGGATCATACGAGTGTGTTTTAAATTTATATATGTGCTTCTCTTGTTTCCAGCAATAATAGCGTAACATCGCGCGACATTTGCGTGTGAAGCTCTAACCAAAGGGATGATTCGATTCTAGTTTCTATTCAGCGGTGCGTTCCAAGTTTGCGGTAAAAAGAATCGACGAACAAATTTGCACCATGTCACATCGGATCAAGGTTGTAATCGTATCGAACATTACTGCGGACCGAACGCATTGTTTACTATAGATAAGTAACATTTGAGATATATTATCGTTATTCTTGTGATTTTATATAATAGCTCGTGTGTTTATAAAAAAATATGATATTAACTTTGACCGTAGCTACAGGGTGTGCCGTTTACATCTGTCATACATGTCCACATCTGTCAAGTGACAACCGTTGCGAATGGGACGACCCCCCACCCCCCTCCCCCTCCCCTTCCCACAACAGTGTTGCGGGAAGACGACCGGGCTCAGGTCCGTGTTTTGTGGCAACCTTTGCGGTAGGCCTATGTTCAGCAGTGGACTTGCGATAGGCCGAAATGATGATGACGATTAAGTTGTTTATATGATTACTTTTTACTTATACAAATAAACTTTAAATTTTTTTTTTTTCAAAGTCATAGTCTTAAACCTTTTTATTAAACGTAAGCTTGTTTATAGCTCTCGTTAAGATCAAAATTTGATTTACGTTCGCCATTTCACTCGGTCTCCATTCGATACCAAAATTTCTGTACCTTTTTCTATTTAACGTATCATTGTGCAAGCAATTGTATGCCGTAGATAATGTTACTTCAGCAATGGGACAATTTAATAATTACTTTGATTACTCTATGTGATCAGCGAACTACTTTATCTACCACTATGTATAAATCTACTTATTTCAAACTGTTATTAGGTATTTTAGAGGTTAGCGTGGTAGAGCCAAGCGGCGGCTTTAGCTGCTGCTCGAATGGGCCGGCTCGTCCGGATCCATACGTCCATCTTGTGCTTCTGCGTTATCGTTCGCTGAGTGAGGTAACCGGAGGCCCACACCCTCTCCCTATTCCCCTCCTCTTCCCTCCCGTCTCCCAAATATCCTTAGAGACTGGCAAAGCACTTGCAGCATCTATGGTGTAGCAGATGTACGCGGGCGACGGTGATCACTTACCATCAGGTGAACCGCTCGCTCGTTTGCCGCCTTTTCCATAAAAAAAAAATACAACTGGTTTTCGGTAATATTTCCGGTGAGCGGTAGGCCCTGTAGCTAGGCTAGGCATACATTCAAACATACTTGTTGTATACAATCTTAGAGCTAGCCTGTAAGATAATTACTAGTGTTTATTAAGTACATACATTTAAAAGATTCATTAGCCATTGTTGTGATTTTTTTTTTTTTACATAAAGTCTAATTTCTGTTGTAAATTATTTCTTTATATTTTTGTTTTTTGTTTATTGTTTAGATTTTTAATATTTTTAGTTAATAAATGGTACATTTTTATTTTCTTATTATTTTATTTAGCCTTTTACGTTCTTAGATTACCTTTCTTACGTAAGTTCATGTATATGTTATACTGACAATCTGAATGTGAGTGATAAAATATTTGGGGACTTTAAAGCAAACAATTAAACATGGCGTATAGGTTCCCTATAATTTAAATGTCATTTACCATATGAATGTCATATAATATAATTAAGACTTTCAGAATTTATTTCTGATTTAAAATACTTTTCTGATTACAATATGCGGTTATGTTGATAGGTGGTGTAGTAAAAAGCACATAAAAAAGGTTGTGACATAAATATTCTAAAAGATTTCAGAAATCTAATTTGCATTTTAATTTCTTTACGAAACAACTAGTGAACGTTGCAGGCTGCGCAAGCGCAGATCTGCAACGTAAAGACGAAATTTGAATTCGTATCATATAAATCTTCCACGTGAAATGTTCTACACGATGGTGAAAACCGTATTGAAATCAACTTAATAAGTGAATACACGGACAAACACGGATTGTTACTTTGTTTTATACTACAAATTAAAAAAATAATGCCACTTGATATCAGGGAATCAATTATCTGAATAAGAAAATATATGGTATTTCTTTATTTGCAAAAAGTAGTATAATTTTTATAGATTATGTAAATATGCTGCATTTTATTTTCATATTATTAAACACGAATTTATGGTTTTTATCGCGTTAAATTTAACATTTTTAATTCTCGAATGGTGTAAAGCATTCCGATTCGCCGTGAATTAGAGAAGTTAAATAAAACGCGATAAAATCCGTAGACATTTGTTTAATTTATAGCATTTCACCATTTTCATATTAAATAATCTTCATTAAGTATAAAATCACAGGGCCAATCCAAAGTTATGAGAAGTGTTACCTATTTAGAAATTATTACAAGTAAGCAAATGTAAGTGTATTTAGATGACAAAATATAACAGATAAATATGTGATAAATAATTATAAGGGAAAATGAAGAAATTATTGCTGGACAAAAATGCAGTAGAATTTAAAAAAAAAAGTAATTTCGCGCCAAAATATAAATGGTTGTATGCAACAATATACATAACAAAATTAATACAACATAAAACATTTTGATGTCCATTTAGTAAAACCGCTATCAAATTAGAAGATAGATCTTTAAGTCTATTTCAATAATTATCCTGAAAGACGTTCGTGAAATAGTTTAAAAATATTACCACGTTATTGTTGTAGAAGCCGATAATTAGTTTAACTTTAACTTTATAATGTTGTCATATGTAATAATGATAATACTAAATTTAATATACTGCAGTCTTCTAGTTATCTATACCAATACAATTATAAACCATAGAGATATAAAAATTGTAGATAAAAAATCTTAAAAATTAACCAATTTTTAAAGTGCCAGAAATTTACCAATTTTCATCTTCTAATTAAATAATCCTGTCAATTTGTAGATGCCAAAATAATCTCGATCTAAATACGTGTAATACGTAATCTTTTTTAGGTTTTTTTTTATTTTAGCGCACAGTTGGACACAGGTCTCTCCCGTAAGGAGTATTTGCCGCAATGACTATCCTTGGCGAGAGGACTGGTGATTGCAATACCAGAGCCGGCTGGTGTAAGAGGCAATTGCCAACCTTTCACGCGGTGCCAACAAACAAGGCTCTCGCGACTGAATAATGGCGGAATATCAAACCTAATTTTTCATACCCAAATCTCACCAATCCTCAGCGTGGTGCGTATAGGCAAACCTTTCAAGTAATATATGGCGGATTTTGCGGACTGTTTCTTGGAGAGGCCTATGTTCGTCTGTGGAATAAAATAGGCTGATGTAGTAGTAATTTTTTTTATTTCGATCAAAGTTGAAAATGGCGCCAAAACGTCGCTTATAGCGATTTAACCTTAAATAAAATATTTCGAGGATATGTGAAGCCGGTCATAGAGCCACGTCACGTTAGTGGCAACCAATTTTTTGGTGAAGTCTTGTTCCTTGCAGTAAATTCGATAACTTTCATCAAATGGTTTCTAAAATTGCCCTCATGTAGAATGTGTAAATTATCGGTATATATAGTTTATTATGGTAAGGATTATCGAAGCATAATAATAGTAATATTAAAATCTATATTTTAAAACATTATTAACATACTGTTTAGAAACAAACAGACACGTTATTTTAAATCACAACGAAAACTCTTCAGCTCTATGTATAAGATGAAAAAATACAAGAAAAAAGTAAACTAAATAGGATTTTTTTTTTTATTATGGTGCTAGTGGTCAGGGCGCACGCTTTAATTTCATAGAGGGCGTGCGACCCGGGTTCGATCCCCGGTCACAAGCAAATCAAAGCAAGTCTGAAAAATAATAAAACAAATATTACTTCGAAGTCTATAAGTGAAGTCCACCAACTCACATTCGGAGCAGCGTGACGGATCTTTTCCGACTCCAAAACTCATATATTTGAAAAAGAGGCCGTTTCCCAGTGGTGGGCCTTTACAGGCTGCTACTAAAATGTCGATTTTCTTATTCTGAGCAGGTACCTAATCTGTATAACACTAAAGAACTATCATTTGTGGGTCTTAACTGCTTTCTTACTGTAACCTGGTAGCCTATCAATATCAAATTGCACTCTAAAGACATTATTACCCTCGAGATACTTAAATATTTAACAGTTTAATCTTCCAACGTTTCGGGTGCTTCACAGCCTCCGTGGTCACGTGGGGCACTGAGGGGTTCGACGTCCGGATGTCATAGTTAACTCAGGTTACGTTCGGGTTTTAATTATTATTTTTTCGTCCGATCTAAGCAGATTTCGCACGCTGTTTCTTGATGTCGCTCATATGCACGGGTTTGAATTTTTTTTTTCATTTATTACGGGATCCCAATCCGGTGGTAGCACCCAGTCATCTTCTCCATTAAAATTTGGATATATTTGATTTCAATAGCCTCTCAATTTGATTTCAATAGAATCATCCTTGACAGGAATCGGTGTTCTTTTGCGAGGATTCGTGGTCTATCAAAGCTAATGTAATGGGTCGGGACGATGTTGAATATGATTACGGACTGCAGACTCCTTGAAGCGTCCTTTCTCGTCTGCTATGACTTATTTTACGCAAGTTTGAATGGATCTTTTAGTTTGCTTTTTGAAATAGTGAACACATTCACAATCAATCTTGTACACTCCTGTATATCGTAGAGAGACATTGCACTTGACACATGGACTTTTCCTTTTCACCGGCTCGGAGAATCTTTTTATAGAATGCCCTTCCAAGGTATAACCATTCTGGACCGTCTAATGCGTCTGACATCTGACAGCCTGCACTCGCTCGGCTGTGACCGGCTTCACTCGGTCTATGTGACGTAGGCGCGAAACTCGAAGCTTGTCTTCGTCCAGTTACTGCTCGACCCGTTGAAGCTCGCTGGCCAAGTGTTAACTGTCATAGATCCCTGGTGCTCTCTGAAACATAGTTGGTAGCTAGATGAGATGGATATGGGGTCTTTTTCCTATACACAGTGTGACTTAAGGTGTTATTAGGATTCCGAAACACTTACACATAAATAAAAGCTGTAGAGTTAAAATTAAAGGCTAAAAATTCCGTGAAATTAATTTCTCATGTCAAGTTTTCGCGTAGATCGAGGAAATAATTATATATGCTGTCACCCATTGTTGATTATTTACTCTTGTCTAACAATCAAAACAAATCTGTATCTTACCCAGCACTCTGGTATGTATTGCGATAAAAAATCCCGTATAGTTGTCTTGAAAGACTATATAAATGTAATTTATGTTTATTACTGTATTAGTGTGTACAAGAAAAACAATAAATACCTATTTATAAAAATCTTTAATGTTTATTTTCTTATTGGATTGGGGTGAGGAACGAGCTACCAGTCCATCAGGTAAGTGGCTATTGTAGGCCATGGACAGCTGCATACAGCTTCAATCGAAGAAGGTTACAGATGCATTGTGACCATAGACAACTAACATTGAATACCTCACAGCCTGTAATAAGACTGCCTGTCTGTACCTTTCAAAGCGGAACACGGAATTTAATTTTAACTAAATCGTCTATGCTCTGTGACATCTTATGTATAACAAACAACGAGCAAGACTTTTTTTTATTTTGTCAAAATTAATATGAAAAAGGAACTAACTGTTCACCTTGTGATAAGTGGACATGTCCACTTGCTTCTAATAAAGAAGGCTCCGTGTGCGATGTCACCTCTAAGGAATAAAAAAGTCACAGTCTGTAATCATACTGCCAACCATAACTTCGAACCCGGAACAATACAGAAATGAGTAAGAGAGATTCCAACCCAGACGTCTCCTACAGCAGAGAAGGAGTTTATCTCCCAGTAGTGTTTTAACGAGCATAAGTATGCGTTAATCTCTTTCTCATGAGAAAGAAAGCTATAAGATTGAAAAAGATTGCACGTTTAACTTAGTAAGTAACCGATGCAATATAAATAGCAAGGAACTCTCAAAAGGAGCCTGTCCTACAAATGCCCACAGCTGTGCAAAAGTGTCCTTATCAGATATCTGAAAATGTTTTCGAGCGGGGAAAGGGCTCGCTTCTAGCAATGCGGGATGTTACATGTCATCTAAATAATGTTGTTTTTATTATTTCTCTGACATGCAGGTTTAGTTGCTGGTAAACTATGCTTCACTGGATTATTTCTCCAGATGCCTTATTATACATATGCATATTTATGCACATGAGTCTATAAGAGTAAATAACTAAATATTATTTATAATCTAACAACATGTGACGACGAGACACGGTAAATATTGACCCCCGAGCAACAAGAG
This sequence comes from Bhutanitis thaidina, assembly GCA_029286595.1. Classification (NCBI taxonomy): domain Eukaryota; kingdom Metazoa; phylum Arthropoda; class Insecta; order Lepidoptera; family Papilionidae; genus Bhutanitis; species Bhutanitis thaidina. Next base: position 661,237 of record JAGSMS010000043.1, on the reverse strand, counting down.
GTGCTCTAAGCTTCCGTCATGATAACAGAGATAAAGGAGCCGGGATTCATCTATATTTAAAATGGCTAATGTATATATTATGCAGATCACATTATCAGCGGGTGAAATGCGAAAAGTAAATAGTTTAAGTAGCCGGTGTAAATGTGGTACTGGTGATCAATGAGCTCTTCGGAGTCAGTCCGAAGAAATGATCCACCGAGTTACTCCAGTGTGGATTTAATATACTTTTTTTTTATAATTTTAGCTTTTTTTTTTTTATGTAGAAGAACGGGGCAAACGAGCGTACGGATCACCTGATGGTAAGTGATTACCGACGCCCACGAACATCCACAACACCAGAGGAGCTACAGATGCGCTGCCGGCCTTTAAGGAAGGAATAAGCTCTTTTCTTGAAGGTCCCTAAGTCGTAACTGTTCGGAAATACCGCTGGCGATAGCTGATTCCACAAAGTCGAAGTGCGTGGCAGAAAACTTCGATTAAAACGTACTGTGGTGGAATGCCAACCATCTAGGTGGTATCGATGGAACTTCGAATTCTGTCGCGATGTACGACGGTGAAACTCAGCAGCTGGGATCAATCCGAACAGTTCCTCAGAACATTCCCCGTGGAAAATTTTGTAAAAAATGCAAAGAGAAGCAACATCTCTTCGCAAGGCCAAAGGATCAAGCCGATCAGAGAGAGCTTGGTCGCCGACAATTCGAGCCGCTCGACGTTGGATGCGGTCAAATGGAAGGAGTTGGTACTGGGGTGCCCCTGCCCAGAAATGAGAACAGTATTCCATGTGAAATACTGTCCCGCTCTACAGAGCACACCAAGCTTTTTGGAGGCCAATTTGGCCTTTCCCTCCAAGTGACCACGGAACTGAACGTCGCTCGATATGTCAACGCCAAGGATTCTGATAGTCATGTTCTCAAAAAGAGGAGAAACGACAAAGGGATTCTTTTTAGTGGTGAACGCGCAAAGCTGTGTCTTTTTGGGGTTGAATATGACCAAATTACGTCGACCCCAATCCGAGACTTTGAATAACAAGGTCTCGACTTCAGACACAAGTTTGTTCCGGCACTCGTTGACGTGTTCCCGAGAAATATTCGCACGGCCTGTATATAGGGCATCACCCGTGCTGTCGTCTGCATAGCAATGAATGCTACTGATTTGTAGCTTATAACTATCGAAGCGTGGTAGAGCCAAGCGGCGGCTTTAGCTGCTGCTCGAATGGGCCGGCTCGACCGGATTGGTACCACGGCCTCGCAGAATACCGGCGTGAAGTGGAGGTATCTTGTGCTTCTGCGTTTCGTTCGGTGAGTGAAGTAACCGGACTGACTTCTCTGTCTGAAGCCCTCCACCTTTGATATATTTCTGTCCGCTTATCCTCAGTGCAATTATTATTATACGTCTTAGCCCCGCTTTGAGGTTCTTCCGCACGTGACTCTCTACCACCGGGCCCACAGCTAATCTACCGTGTTGGATTTTGTCGGTCCAATATCTTCCCATGTAGTTCCCGACGTTATCAGTCCACGCCTTCGGAGATTGGTAAACCGGAAAAGAGTCATAAGTGACAACGCATCTGTAACCTGTTTAGGTAGAGCCGCTGGTTGGCTCGACCGGGTCGGTACCGCGGCCTCGCTGAATACCGGCGTGAAGTAGACGCACCTTGTGCTTCTGCGTTTCGTTCGGTGAGTGAGGTAACCGGAGGCCACCTCCACCTCCCCATCCCCTTCCTGATCCTCCCTTCTATCACCCAAATTACCCTTAAATGCCGGCAACGCACCTACAGCACCCTTGGTATTGTAGATGTACGCGGGCGACGGTAATCGCTTACCATCAGGTGAGCTTGCTCGTTTGCCACCTTTCCTATAAAAAGAAAAAATTGAAATTTCGTCCCGGTCACCACGGGCTGGGGTAGTCACCTACCACTAGGTGGATTGTCTCACTGATGTTCAAAAAAAAAAAACTAAAACTAAACCTTAGAACTGAGGGTGAAAACTACACTAAGCAATAGACCAACAAGGCGTCAAAAAGTATCTTTAAACGTTACGGTTGGTCGGAGTTTTAAACGCATTCATTGTTAAATGGGTCCATTCTGCAAAGAACATGATTTTTGTATTTCGTATACAATTATTTGCTTTTATATTGTGATAACCAAGATTCCTTGACGAGGGAAACGTTTTAGAAGATGTGTTAATAAATACAACATTTATAATTAAGTAAATAAAACAATATATATTTTAAAAAAATATATTAGCAAAAACAAACAAAAGTTCGTGAAAAGTTAGTGACATCAATGTCTTAAAAAAACAGAATCACTCCTCTCCTATACACAAAGATTCAAACTCGCACGCAGCCAAACCCTTAGCCATTGCGCCAACGAAACGCCAACTTATTATGGAATAATATCGTTTTATAATAAAGGAAGTCTTTTTTAATCCTTTCAGTTGTTAGTGGCTGCTTTCTATTCTTGTCCAGGAGCCAATGTCTGGATATGTTCCACTGCTACTTAACTAGTTCTGCCACTAAGCAGCAAAGCGACCACTGCTGTGTTCCAGGTTCAAACGTGTGGATAGCCAGTGTTGTTGCAGACTAAGCCTGAGAAGTTGGTCATCGAAAGTGGATAGACCTGATCACTCACAACAAGATGGACAGATAGTTAAAATTTTTAGATTACTTTTTACAAAATTTAAAATTTCTTTAATATAATAATAAGATAACATAGACGATTTAGTTCAAAATTAAAAATGAATTCGTAATGTCGTTTTGAGTGCGGAATCACCCGAAGCATCCCGACAAGGTCGCACAAGAATGCCAGGCCCAGTGCGCTCTCTCTACGCGAACAATTAGCACTGATAACGCGAACTTGGTCATGCCAGCTAGACAGTGAAAGATCGACGATCGCGACTCCATGGAATACCACCAACAGGTTATGTGAAACTCCCCAGACTTATTAATAAAGTGATTATGTGAAACAGTGAAATGTTCGTGAAAATCACGGAATAGTTTCCAAATTGCGAGGTTTTAGCTTAGCGGAGATTATTTAATAAGTAAGTGATTAATAAGTAAGTACATGTTATTCAATGTACAGATAAAAAAATGTTTTAATAACGCAAAAGTGCATATACCAGAAGAGATCTTAGTAAGTTCGTGACAAAAAAAAAATGGCTGAAGATTTATTGCATGGTCAAGATCAAGAATATATAAAAATAAATCAACTATACGCCGAATGTTTAGATTATTTGAAGAATTCGAACTGCCTCCACGATGCTGACAGTGCCAATGATGATCTAGAAGATAAAGATGACGAAACAATAGACTCACTGGATGAAGAAGAGAACAATTATGAGACAGAGAAGATTGAGGAACTCCCACAAATCGGATTTAAAGTAATAAACGAATTAAAATCATGCGAGAGTATCAATTCATTGCCAGGAGAAACGAAATCTGAAAGACTAAGGAGATTGTCTAAGCAGCTTCCGAAGATAATTATAACTCAGAGTACCACTAGCTTAAACTTGAATCGAGATGAGACGCTGCATCGGCCGAAGTTTGAGACACAGAGCAACACGAACTTGAATGTGAAACAGAAATTAGACAATCACATGAAGAGCTCCTTAAAGAAATCTGTCAGTGAGAATAATAAGTACGTTTATGAGTAAGTAAGTTCTGAACCAGATGCAAGTCGTACGATAGACGTTATATATGCAGACCCGAAACGCAATATAATGTTTGTTGCACAATTAGGAATACCGTACAGTACAGTGCAGTCAGGTATTTTATAATTTTTTTATGAGAAAGGGGCAAACGGGCAAGCGGCTCACCTATAGGTAGGTGATTACTGACGCCCACGTACATCTGCAACACTAGAAGAGGAGCTGCAGTTGCAGCTCTTTAAGGGTATTTGGGTAGAGGACGGAGAGAGAGATGCCCGTGGGTTACTTAACTCACGGAACGAAACGCATAAGCACAAGGTGCCTCTACTTCACGTTGGTATTACGAGGCAGTTGTATACTACATCGGTCGTGCCGGCCCATTCGAGCAGCAGCAAAAGCCGCCGCTTGACACTATCACCCAAAAAAAAAGAACCGTACGTTACAGCGACTATGGACTGGTAGATACTACCTAGTTGGGGGTATAGTAGAGTTATCTTGTGCTTCTGCGTTTCGTTCGGTGAGCGAGGTGACCTCAGCCCATATGTCTTTAAAGGCAGGCAACGCACCTGATTGTTCATTCTGATTCTTGATTCTTCACCTCATGCACAACAGATGAGAGCCACATAATGACAATAGTTTTGGTACTACTTTCCTCATTTATTAAATGTTTATATTATATAAAATGTTTATATGTTCCGATTTCGTACCAAATCAAACCGCGTAATAGGATCAATTAAAGAAACGTCATGGGAGACTGTGCCCTGCCGTGGGTTGACCCCTGCAGTGGGCTGTCCCTTCCAGTGGGCTGTGCTCTCTAGCGGGCTGTGTAATGACAGGTCCTCATAACGTTGATAAGGACTATAGCATATCTAAATTTATCGTAACTTGACATCCGGGGAACAGTATAATTTATTCTTGCGATTCTTGTCACATGGAGAAATTTGATAATACTGGCAATTATTAAAACCTCTTGTATTTTATAGTTTCACAATACGTATTATTTATTTATCTAACTAACCGATCGGTTTAGGCTTACAGCATCTTCAGGCTGTTCAATTGCATTACATATAGATATCTTATAATAGACGGATAGCTAAACGCGGATTACGGTGTTTAGAATTGAATAACTCAAACTCAGTAATCCGTATGAACCCATCCGCTTATGACCAACTGCATAATCCATGTCCACACAACAAAGATAAGCCCGAACACGACGCTGTCGCATAGATTAGCCGACACAATATTACCGCGCATCTAACGATGTCACGGTTGTAGTAAGACAGAATAAAGATTAGAAATTAAAGTGTCTTCTTGGCCGATTTCAACTGCACTGGATAAGAAATTAAAAAAAAAAACACAATTGGTCAGTTGACTCTTTCCAATAGACAAATCTCTGACGAACATTTTGGAGCCTTGGTTCCATTCTATCACTTCATCTGAATCGACTGTATTAAATTCGCGTGCATCCCGTCGCATAGATCTGAAGATCTGATACATCAATATAAATCAGCAAACTCGTCTCACGCCTGGCTTCCATTAGTTTTAGCGTGTGATCGGAGAGCATTTGAGGCTTTTTATGCGGCGGGTCCTGGAAAACTTCGCTCATGGACAGTTTCCACTATCCTGCTATTTGTATCGTCCATTGTATTAATCATAATAGAAATCGAATGTAATTCGAGCAGAATGTTCTCGGGACGAACCGTTGACTTATTCAGACCAGTCCAATGTCAGGGTTCAATGTGCCTCTTATTATCCGGTGATCATTGCTGTCTACTGTTCATCTCCCAATGTGATGTTTGCCATTATATTCACGTTAGATACCGTTGATTCGACACGGTGTGTGTATTTTCGCTCTGGCGTTGTTTAAATATTCAATGTGCTATCTATCGTCACCATGAGATTAACGAAGCTTCTCCTTCTCCTTTAGGGTACGTTTGCTTCACCCACAAGTGGTAATGATGGTACTGGTAGATATTCTTACACCGTTGATGCGTAATGATCTTAGAACACTACATAATCCCGTAGTAAGTTCAGTGATGAAGGTAGGCCCGTAGTCAATTCCAAAAGCAAAGGTTCGGTGAACAAATAGCACGAGAAATTTATAGTAACACTAAAGCAATAATAAAACGTAATATAATAATTAACTCATTGCAAGTCTTTACGTCATTTAGTTTAATCAAAATGTAGTCACTAAATAGATACGCTTATTTGCGAACCTCTCAGTTATAATTTACTTTCTCATCGGTATTGGTGTAATGGTGTCGTTTTTGAGTTTATATTCCATCACAACATCAGCCTATTTTAGTCCACTGCTGATCATAACATCTCTGAGAAAAGCCTCAGCAGAAGCCAATTGCATTGTTTCTTGGAAGGTTTGCCCACGCTCACCACTCTGGGCGAGCGGGCTGGTGAGCGTTGTGCCAGTAATAGAAAATGACTGGTAGGTTGCTTCGAAGATTACCATTAGTCATTCAATACTTTTCCCACAGTCTCTTCTTATCCCATCAACAGGATGAAAGAGGGGGGTGACCGAAAGTTAAAAAAAGTGAACATTAAAAAAATTATTATTAAATTCGCCACGCTACTTCACTGCTGGTAATATTTGCTTGAAATGCTTCTCGAAATATATTTTATCAGCTACATAATAAAACCTATTGACTGCCAGATAACGCACAACCTATATCCATGTCTAGAAAAGTTCATGACATATTGCACATGGGTTTCTTATATAACGCTGGTGAGAACGGTTTTCCAAAACTCGGACATTTGCGATAAGTCGGATAGTTGAGATGTTGTCGATGGGAAATCCCATCAGAGACACGGCTAGTTTATATGGAAACTAGCCGTGTCTCTGATGGGAAGTGCGTGAAACCTGCATTAGGTTTCATCATCTCGTTTCCCTTTAGTGGTGCCAACGCCAGGGGCACAATCGAAGTAAGTTTGCACTTTGAAGCCAATTATCCAAATATTATTTCGCAGCGAGAGGCACCAACCCTCATTTCGCAATAGGACGGCCTACGGCGAATTGCCTAAACGGCTGGTGTCGAAGAACGGAGTAGAAAATGTCGCCCTGATATCCAACGTGCCATTCGAGAAGATTCGACTGCTCAACGACACTTTTCATACGCTGGTAAATGTTTTAATTTATCTCTCTATCAAACATTCTTGGACTCATTCACGTCACTGCTCGTATTACAAATGCCGACGACTCTATATCTTCATCATTATCATCATCATCATCATCATTTCAGCCTATCAGAAGTCGACTGCTGAATATAGGCCTCCCCCAAAGATAACCACGAAGCTCGGTGCTGAGCCACCTGCATCCATCGACTTCCCGCAACACTGCGCAGGTCGTCACTCCATCTTGTGGGGGGTCGTCCTACACTGCGTTTGCCTGTACGTGGATGCAACTCGAGAACCTTTTTTCCCCAGCGGTTGTCATTTCTGCGAGCTATGTGGCCGGCCCATTGCCACTTCAGCTTGCTCTATATCTCACTTTAACTTAAATTACATTACACATCAGTTAAATAAATTTAACAGATATGTAATGTGAATCCAAACCCCTTTTTTCTTCTTCTTCCTAAGCAGTTAATGCTTACATTCCACTGTAGTATGTTCAGGAGAGGAATGTAGGCAGCTGTTGAACTAGAACTCTCAGTCCTTATTCAAGAGGAAGTGCCAAGGGAGGGAGAAGGAGGAACCTCGCAACTATCATTCTCTGCCTGGGAGTTGTCTGGGATATATATAGGTACCACTGTCTTACCCATCAGGTTATTAAGCAGTCACTCAGTATAATTACAGGCTGTGTGGTATTCCATCTTACTCCTCAGGGGTGACATAGCATGTGTAATCTTCTGCGATTGAAGTTATTTGCAGGTGTCAGTATGGACAGTAGCCACGTATCGACTGGACTTTGGACTACAAGCTCGTTTGTCATTCCAATCCAATAGTAGAATAAAAATACCACGCACTTAACGCTGGTGCACTCTTCCGGTTTAGTTACTTTACGTCTAGCATATTTGAGATGATTATCCCATCACCTGTCAGAAGCCACAAATTTTTACTGGCACTTATAGATTATGTCAACCACAGGATATAATGAAGTGTCAGATTACGCAGCGACCATACTAATTACACTAAGGAAATGGAGCTCTCTGTGACAATGTATCGCTGCCGGCACTGAGGCCTGCTCGATATTTGAGAAGGTTGTAGAGCGGTATATTAGAGTTTTGTAATGAGAAAGAGTCCGCCGTGCTGCTCCATTACGGGGTAGCGGTCTTGACATATCCTCGAAATAATTTTTCAGACATGCAGGTTTCCTCACGATGTTTCCGTCACCGTCTCAAAAACCACAGGTCCCTCGCGAGGTCAACATTGCGAGCGCTCTTTCCCTGGAGGTACCACGGTTATCCTAACGGATGCTCCGAACTGTATGTCTGTCCGCAGATCAATCTACGCTGGCGTTGGATCGTCATCGGCACTGTGGTGGTGCACTTCGCCATCTGGCTGGTGTTCGCCGTGTTCTGGTACATCACGGCGCTGGCACACTACGACTTCGAGCCGGATCCGCCGAAACGCACCTGCGTCACCGGCGGAACGGATTTCGTCACAATTTTCCTTGCCTCTGTTGAGGCCCAGGTTGGTCATTGCATTTCATCGCCGTTATATATAAATATATATTTTTAATATTCATGTTTACACCTGCCACACTAGTGCTGCAGGCGCGTTGCCAGCCTTTAAGAGTATTTGATAGATGGGAGGGAGGATGCGGAAAGGGATCGGGAGGAGGAGTAGGTGTCCGGTCAACTCACGCATCGAACGAAATGCAAAAGCACAAGATGTTTCTACTTCACGCCGGTATTCTGCGAGGCGATTAAATGTTGGTGTTGTTTATTACCATGTGTGTGTGATAGGTGTGGGATGGTGCTCTTCTTCTCTTCAGAAATTGTTATACATGGATTTTTTTTATCCGGAATAAGATTAAGAATGAATCAAAGATAGTACTTAAGTACTATCTTTGATTCATATTCCGGATTCCGGATTACACAACATGTTCTTAAGAACATATTGTGTAATCCGGAATATCCTTCTTCTACAAATTTAAAACAGCGTAAGAATCTGCCAACCCGTTTCTTCGCGCGGGAAAATCTCGGGAAAACTATCTTCCGGGAAAGCGAAAAGTGGGTTTCAATAGCCTGTCTGGCTGCACTAAGTCGAACCTAGATGAGATTTGTAATCTTTGCCTGGTTACGAGCGCGAGTGTTTATATTTACTCATAAATAGACCGGAGCAATCATCTATAGGACGTAAAAAAAATTTCCCCCTCGTTGGAAAAGAACCCGCGGGCCCCAGCGTCACGGCCAGAAAGATTCAAAAAGTTCAGCATGTGTTGCAACAGATAGATTGTGAATAACTACCACAGATAACTACTCACTTATATTTATCAAATGTCTTACTCTTGATTATGTAGAATAAGTGGTTATTTGATAGAACTTTGAATTTGTGCCACTCGTGGAAACTATCGAGGTACTTGTGAGAATGTGATGTGTACCAATCATAGACGTTATGTACTGACAGCTATTTATATGTTCAGCGGATCATACTAACTGCCTATTCATTTTCGCCGGGGCTATAAGCTTACTCTGCCTGGGAGTCATCAGGGCTGGTACCCTCTTACTTATTTCCTCCGCTAATCAACAGCAAACGCAGTAGTTTTTTCGTTCGACACAATTTCTATTCTCCCACCCCTATAGGTGAAATATCATAACTTAAAATTCAATTGTGACAGCCCTTGAGGTATGGTCTATTCAATAAGAACCATCATAACCGGGACACACGTACAAAAAAAATACAAACGAAGTCATGACATGCTATTTTTTGTAGAAGGTTAAATAGATACTAATGTTTATACATCAAAAATAATGTATATATATCAAATGTAACGTGTTCGCGTAACATATCTAATATTAATTAAGTTTATCACATAATAACTTTATCTTCTTCGCAATAGTGAGAATCTACAACGTATTTATATTTCTTTCCATCACCTAGAGTCGTGTGGTAGAGAATGCCACGTGGCATTAAGTACATAAAAAAAAAACAAAAGTTTTACGTTGTTTGTAAACGCGATTGAATCCATATACATGCGGCATTTGTTAGATAAGGTTAGAGGAGAAATTAAAGAGTTGTTAAGTGATCCAGGCTCAACGACCATTCTGTTACATATTTTAAAAATTCAAATAGGCACGGATGTTGGCTTTTGACGGGGCACGTTTAGATATCCATGTGCAAGTTAACTACTTATCAATTTAATCTTTAGTTGCCGGAAGATCAATTATAGTGGTCAGCGCCGCAATGTCTCCATTATGCGCTTCTGCGTCTGTAATGCTCGAACGGAAGCCGCGGCGGCGGAGCAATCCTGCTGATTGAGCCAAATTGCTCACATCTTTCACAACAATGTTGGCCGGCGCGGCGGCAATTTCCTCGAATGCCCATTACAAATTATCGTTCGGCTGTTTGCGCTTCTGCTGTAGAAAGTTGATGTTTATACATATGTCAGATGATTTTATTGACAATAAGTTTCTTAATGTACGTATTGTACTAACGCCTTACCGCGACGCACGTGGCGCCTCACAGCTTAATAGTGTTTTTATTCGACGATACGTGGGGCAGTGGTTAGCGTACGTTACTGCTGACCAGTGCTCGAATCCCAGCCGGAGACAATATTTGTGCAAAACACAAATGCTATTGGTTTTGACAGGTTTCTAGAGGTAATATAAAGGAGGGTAAAGACGAGCGAGTGCCTCCGTCTTCGCGTGTGCACTTGCGGCACTATAACATCTCTTGCGCAGTTGACAACCGTCGATAGTGTTCGATGAGATGACATCTTCAATGTTCTCATACTATTCGCACAAAAAGTTTTGTCAATCATTGCATCTAGACATCTCATTAAGTCATTTCTGACTTAGCGATGCTAATACTGGATCGTATATATGGGTATATCTGGGTCAGCCGGACCGGTGAAGTGGCTAACCCTTCGTTACGCACGAGTTAACAGAACCGGAGATACAATTACAGGCAATGAGGCGTTTTTAATCCTGCGCGGTGAAAGGTTTTATCTTGATTTACCGTGGATGAATGTAGATCGTAGGTTGACTTTTCTAAGGGAAGTAAGTGCAAGAAAAGCTGGCATCAATTTAAAAAAAAACTAATGCCGTTTTTATTAGTCTGTGGGATTTGGGTTAGTCTGCAGTCTGAATAAAGGTACAATCCCACACCACACACTTCAGCATCAAAAGTTAATGCAAGCGCCATCTATTGAAATCTTTTGGTAATTGAGTCAATATGCAATAAGAGATGTCGGTACTCGCCCACGCGTGTCCCCGAAATTAACACTGCACTAAACTAACTCTTTCCTCTAATTTGATACTACTAAGACGTACATTAGGTATTTCTAAAGACAATTGTCATTCTAGTTGTGTAATAGCCGCGATCAAACTACGTGGAAGGATGCTCGTGAAACGTAAATTATTGCTCAGTGTTTATATCGAAAACATGAAGGCAATGTACAAGAGGTTCCTTTCCGGGACCTCCTGCTGACCATGGGTGACGAAGAAGGCAGCTAATGGTGTAACGTCTTTATATACTACCACGTGGTGGCATTATAAGCTATATTGATGGTTATTGGAGCGGGTAGACCAGTGGTCGGAGCGCTCGCAGAGGGGGCGCAAACCGGGCTCGAGCCGCGGTGCCCTGGGAACCTCTAGTAGCAATTTTAAGTGCTAAATTTACCACGTACTGGGCGGTGATGCAAATAACTTAAAAAAATCTTATTTCAAGGACATGTGTAATAAATACGACAACTTCCGGACGTAGGGGCTGAACATTCACACTACTGCGTCGTAAAAATTGTTTAAATATTAATGATATGAGAATAAACCAAGTGAGTCTATTAGTAGTTAACACTAAAATATAAACCTATATTATAACAGTTTTGTAAAATAACAGATTTGTTTCGAAAATAGCGCCATCTATCAGTCACATAGGTAAAGAAAACTACTTCAATCATGTAAGAGCACACTTCTTTACGTTTGTCTTTGCCATGTTCTACAGAGCTATTAAAGCTTCTATAAAGCTATTATAAAACAACATTTAAAACCTATATTTCAGGTTTTTTAATATTACTATTTATAATACAGAAAAAATTATTTTCAGGAAAGTATATTTATCATTAAATATATCACATATTTTCATAAATGTCCCTCCCGTCAGTCGTGATATCTAGTGTGCTTCGTCGATAACTTGGCAAAGATAAACTTATAGAAAAGAGCTCGTACATGAGTGAAGCGGTTTTCTTTACACATGTACAACGAATGTAAAAGATGTTTTCATTATTTTAATAATAAAAAAGATGGCGCTACAAGTAGCGGTAGGCAAAATTATTCTGTACTTTTTTCTTAGTCTCTTCATAATCATTTGTTTTATTCCAGACCACAATTGGCTTCGGAGATCGTGCTATAGATGAAGAATGTCCGGAGTCAATATTTCTGTTCATCATGCAGGTACGGTTGGCAGATGAATGTTACTAATTAAACCTGTTCATTATCCAATTCAAGCCGGCATCCAATGGCAAATATTTACCACGTGTTTGGAGAACACCATGAGTACATTCATATCTGAGAAAAGATAAAAAATATTATTAAGACCACGTGTGAAGTCCGCCAATCCGCGCTGGAGTAGCATGGCGGACCATTCCCGGCTCCTAAACTCTATCAATCAATTTGAGAGGTGGCCTTTGCCCAGCTGTGGTCATTTATATGTTGCTACTTTACTTTTACTGGTGAACGTACGTGCACGCGTCCAAGAGGCTATAAGACAGCTCTCAGAATTTTTGCATTTAGAAGTTACGTCCAGCTTGAGACAACTCCAGGAAATGTCATTGTCATTTTTTTTTTATTTAAACAGACCATCAGTGCACATAACAATACATTTAAAAAAAAACAACATTAACTATTTTCCGATATGAACACCTAGAGCAGGTCAGTACAGCCCTCACCAATGTGTGACAATGATCATCATGAAGAAGAACAAATTCAAAAGTTAACCATATGCTATATTAATATATTATACGTCACGAAGAAGAAAAAATCGTAATTGGTTCTTACGTTAATTATATGAAGACATTGACGAGGCAACATAACTAAGTACAAACTAAGTTAAGCTAAGCTAAGTTTAACTATTTTTTTTTATGGGAATGTCGGCAAACGAGCAAGCGGTTCACCTGATGGTAAGTGATTACCGTCGCCCACGTACATCTGCAACACCAGAGGTGCTGCAGATGGGTTGCCGGCAGTTAAGGATATTTGGGAGATGGAAAGAAGGATGGGGAGAGGGAGTGGGCCTCCGGATACCTCACTCACCGAACGAAACGCAGAAGCATAAGATGCCTCTATTTCACGCCGGTATTCTGCAAGGTAGTGGTAACAATCCGATCGAGCCGGCCCATTCGAGCAGCAGCAAAAGCCGCCGCTTGGCTCTTTACATTTAAAAAGTTATTTTTAAATGTGGGACTTTTAACTAAGATAAACCTTTTCATATTTCCAGTTAATCCTGGGCACCGGGCTGTCGGGGGTCCTCACTTGCGTGGTTTACGCGAAGCTCACCAGGCCAGAGAAGCTCTCGCGGGATGGCGTTGGCTTCAGTAAGAGAGCTGTTGTGAGTGAGGTTGATCTGACTTCTTCTGCTGCCTCAGATTCTCCTAGGCATTTTTCTTTTAATGTTACGAGGAATATCGTAAATCCAATCAAAATATCAACAACCTAAATTGATACCTGATTTCCAAATAGCTGCAGTACTTTTTTTTAGTTAAACTCGGACAGACAGATCAGATAAAAAATTTATTTTTTTATTTTTAAAACAAATATAATACCAGACCAAGTATAAAGACACACAATATTTATATATTCTTACGTTAGATTTGAATTCAGAAAAATCGACGCATGAGCGCCGTCTTTTTTTTATGGTAAAGGGTACAAAGGAGTAATTCGCCCAGGTATATCTGGAACAGCAGAGGAGCAGCAGGTGAGCATCTCTGGTGCAGCTGAAGGATAATTTGGAGATGGGAGAGGGAAAGAGGAATGGGTCTCCGGTCATCTCACACACCGAACGAAACGCAGAAGCACAAGACACGCCGATCTTCTGCGATTCCTCAGTACCCTGCTGATCGAGCCGGCCCATTCGAGCAGCAGCAAAAGCCGCCGCTTGACTCTACCATATTAAAACGATCTCTCGCTTGTAAATCTCTTATTGCAGAGAGTGTCTAGTAGCCTGTTAAGCCATCTGATCTAAATTTTAGATAGAGCGAGATTGGATTGGAATTTTCCGTCCGACTTCCTCGGCATTGTCTGGCAGTTTCCTGAGTATTTTGCAACATCTACAAGATGAAATATCAGTGGCAAATTCTTTTAAGTGGTCGCTATCACACCCTTCTACCTCTCTAACGAGATATACTATCAGAAAAATAATTACAGATCAGTATGCGTGATGGTAGACTATGCTTGATGATTCGAACATGGGACCTCAACTACGACCACATCATCAGCTCAGAGTTCAGCGCCCACTTCATCCACACTTACCGGTAAGCGATACGTTGCTTAAGTAGCTTGAGATTTATGCGGCAGGGCCTCGATGAGTCGGCTCAACCGGAGAAGAACCACATTCCTACAAAACACCAGTACACTAGGTGATAGAATAAATTGTTTGTCTGGGAACTGTCTGGGTACCCAGATGGCTAAACTTGATTTTACTTTGATTATAAATTGGTATGACAACTATGGATGCAAGCTTTTGACAATGTTGCTTCAATCTTGTAATGGTATGATATTGCGAGTGTGAATTTAAGGTAGATTCTTACGAAAATGCATTTCGAAATTACATCGATATCCGACCCCAAAAAAGAGTGAAAAAAAATTCGTTTATTGTAAATTTATTCAATATATAAAAAAAAGCACAACTCAATTTGAGATGCAGCTGAGCTGCTCAAACCTTTGAGAATCTGTTAAATATTTGAGGAACGTTTCAGCGTTCGGCCTTAAGTGGGAATCAAAATTAGGCACAATTTAGCAGTAGACAGTTTGGAAGGTGATAGAGAAGAATGTCCGGTACATTACTCTGTCCTGCTGTTAGGACGCAGGAGGGCGAGGTGGTCCGCTACTACGCTCGTACTCTGACGCTGCAGCAGCGCCAGTTCCTCCTATGGCCGGTCACGTTGGTGCACGTCATCGACCGGGGCAGCCCGCTCTACAACTACACCCCTCACGACATCTCCAACAACAGGTCATTGAACTTTTTATTTATTTTAACAACCTGTATAATGTTAACAGCTGGAGAGCTGATTCTGTGACAGCGCCATCAAATGCTGACATGGCATGCATGAAGGATAGTCCACACTATCTCGGGTTGCCCGTACTAATCGCTGTGCAGGTGTGCAGGTGTAGTTGTCAACAGGAGAAGCAACGTGCCTGTTTTTACTACAGATATACGTTAAAATATAAAGATTAATAAGTATAACCATTGATACTTCATTAATTTAATATTCTATTTAAAAAAAAAATTCTTTATCGTATGTTTGGCACGCGGTAGAGCCAAGCGGCGTACATTCAAAGGCCTACATCTTTTGGAACATGGTAGGTGGCCGGTTGAAATGGTTAAAAGTTAAGGTCAAGTGTGAGTCGGGTTCGCGATAAGGATTCCGAACTGAATGGAAAATAATTACAATTTTTTAGTAAATAAACAAATATTATGTGGTTGTACGGAATCCTGGGTGCGCGAATCCGACTCGAACTTGGCCGAATTTTATTAATCTTTCTTTACATATTACTGTCACAGTTACGAGATCACTATCAGTCTGAAGGGAGCGTCGGCATCCATGGGTACTTTTACACAGAGCCAGACCTCTTACTTGCCACGGGAGATCCTCTGGGGCCACCGCTTTCCACCAGTCGTCAAGTTAATATATTATTTACTAGTTTACATACTGCATAGCCGTGCCCCGTGGCCTGGCTTTAAGTTTCAATTCCCAGTGCCGGCAATACTAAAATGGTTAATTACACGATGATTTGCCAACCAGCAGTGTGGTAAACCGTTGAAAGTCCTTTTCATATGCCCGTGGTCCTTTCTATACCATCCTTTAAATAGTCCACTGCAGGACATAGGCCTCTCCCATATGGAGGATGTGTTAAAATCGCCACGCTCGACTAGCGGAATGTCGATCGCAGCACCAGACACCTCGCACCTTAGACGCTGCTGTCCTACATCGGTCTGCTTTACTTTGGTCCGGTATTCTTCAACGGTATTAGTCATACGGCATTCAAGGATTTGCCCTTAGTCGTCTCTCACGACAGCCACGTCCGCCCACGTCCGCCACGTCCGTTTGCCAGCAGGCAGCACCGCGTGCCAGTGAGGTTCAGATTTGGAAAAGGGTTGATCCACTCCCACTTGCATGATAAAGTATTTTAGGTCCAGATGAAACTACGTAACAGATTGCAACTCTTTAGATCTGATTTGATCTCCAACGTTTTTGATCAGTTTGCCAACAAATACCATGGAATAAGAAAAAAGGTGGACGCTTAATGATGAATTATAATTAAGAATTTCCTCATCATCATCATCATCATTACAGCCTGTCACAAGTCAACTGCTGCACATAGGACCTCCTTCCAAAGATTGCCACAAAGTATGGTCATGTCCCTTTTTTCTATTGCATTTTGGGTGCAAAAACGTGCTAACAGTCCACCTGATGGTAAGCCCGTGGACGCCTGCAAACAACCTCAATCGAAGAAGGTTGCAGATGTTAGCACTGCCTTGAATTGAATTGTGAAACATAAGTACGCCGCCTTGGGCCTGCCTTTCCATACAATGCGGGTATTTTCTCTTCCGATTTTGAAGATACTAGCACCATTCTAAATAAATTCTATCTAAATGTTACAGATACGACCCGCGTAAGCAGAAATACGTGGTCGAGCATACAAAGTTGGATACCGCAGAAGCAGTGGACACGCCTCTGTGCAGCGCCAGCCAATTGCACAGGTGGGTCGTCGTGCAGCCTGCCACAAATCCACTGCCAAGCAGGGGTCTCAGCCAGACTCTATCCGCTTCATTGAGGAAAGGATGCAATTTCTCAGATGCTAGACTAGAGCATTATATTACCTCTTTTAGACCACCGCTGAACAAAGGCTTCTCCAAGAAAACGCCCGTGAAATCCGCCATGTACTTATTAGAAGCTTTGCCCATACTCACCACTCTTGGCAAAAATGTACGCAGTGCAGGCACCAGAGCACTAGTGGTGCTGGCCTGTTGTAATATACGCAATAGTACACTAGGTTATTTAAAAATGTCGTTTTTATTTGAGAAAACATTTCTCTATCAGCATAATTAAGTCAAATGCTGAACATATGCATCTCTTGTGAGGTTTGCATATATTCTCCATGTTAGGTAATTTAACAATCTCGTTTTTATTTGAGAAAACATTTCTCTATCAGCATATTAAAGTCAAATGCTGAATATATGCCTCTCTTGTGAGGTTTGCATATATTCTCCGTGCTAGGCAAGTGGATTGGTGAGCGCAGTACCCTTGCACTAGTGATGCTGCTCCTCACCACTAGTCTGTTAGATTTAGAAATTCCGCCATAATTCGTCCGCCAGAGCCCCATTTCATGACTCGCAGAGTGCATGCAGGTAGCTATCTGAAATAAGACATGGGAAGTACCAGCCTTTCACCTATTTCTGCCGCTGAGCAGCAGTGCAACCATTGTTATTTCCCGGTTTGAAGGGCATAGAGAGCCCGTATAATTACAGACAGCCGACTTCCATCTCAGTTCTCAGGAGTGACGAAGTAATGATTAGGTGAAAGCAGGTGCATTTTTCTGGCGTGTTCCTAATGTTTTCTTTTCATGAGAGTTACTGGAGTCAGACGAAATAAGCAAGAATGTACTATATCGAGGCAGAAAAGGGGTTTAAATATTCAATTAAGCGCCAATAGCCGAATGGGTTAGGGTGCGGACTAAGAAACATGACGTCGTAAGTTCGAGCTCGCCATTCGACTATTGTCGTGAACCACTCCAGATACAAGCTGTAGGCTTAGTTGGAGGGTTAATAGGAATATTAGTAATGTTATTTAATAAACAGCATTGCTAGTATTCTTTTAAAAAAAAATGCGCTCGGCTCCAGTGTCCAGTGCAGTATGATGGGAAAGTCTTCATCTTCACTTACACCGTGACTTTTCATCTCCCTGCACGAGCCCAACGTCCTTAAAAGGCGTGGCGACCACACGACAATCATAACCAATGACGATGTCCTCCTCGCCGGTTACGACCATGGCAACAAGTACCGAATACTATCGGTAGATGGCAATAAAAACCAATTGAAAAAGTTTACAAAAAATATACAAAGGTGCAATTGGTTTATCTTGACGCATAGAAGCGACCTTTACCAGGCGATCACGTCGCAGAGGATATTATGTATATGACAACTAAGTCATCTTTACGATGTGATATACATATATATATATATATATATATATATATATATATATGTACCGAAATTGAACGCGTTAACACAAAGGGATTCCGTCGAATATACTCATATAAAATGTATCAAATCTTATGCAAAATGTCAAATATGAATGAAATAAGACTTCTTTATTCTTCGACGTAAGAAAAATTATTTCTTTTGTCAAATATCAAACAGACCACTTTTTTATTAAAATCTGTGTTAGATTCCGTTTCGTCTTTAGGTTCGTATGACAGGGGACGAATTAAGTCAAATGTTGGGCTTCCACTGGAATTCGCCAAGACCCGCGTCCGCGTTTTAAGCGTGGTAGAGCCAAGCGGCGGCTTTAGCTGCTGCTCGAATGGCCCGGCTCGACCGGATTGGTACCACGGCCTCGCAGAATGCCGCCGTGAAGCAGAGGCATTTTGTGCTTCTGCGTTTCGTTCGGTGAGTGAGGTAACCGCAGGCCCACACCCCCTCCCTATTCCCCTCCTCTTCCCTCCCATCTCCCAAATATCCTTAGAGACCGGCAACGCACCTGCAGCATCTATGGTGTTGCAGATGTACGTGGGCGACGGTGATTGCTTACCATCAGGTGAACCGCTTGCTCGTTTCCAGTCTCTTCCGTAAAAAAAAAAGACCCGCAGCTCAACTGTAAATAATTACAGTAATCTAATTATTTATATAATAGTGTCGCCTGCGGTTCCAATTAGACCAATTGTATTTGTAAAGCAGGGATTCCCAAACTATTTTGGGCAAGAAACCCCTTTTCTAAAATAACTTTTTTTCCTATTGATACATAATACTTACCAAAATCATTACCCATGGGGGTCGACCTCGATAATTTTGGAAGTCCCTGTTGTAAAGTAACGAAATGCAACTTGATTTTCAGATAATTAGAAACTTTCATTTAATTGGTTAAAGCATTGTATATTATAGCACATTACCCTTCGAAAGATATACATTTAATTAATCTCCTTTTACAATAAGTACTGAAACAAAGTACTACAATTTGACATATTCGCCTATTTAAAACATTGATGAATATGCAACTCATTTCAACAGGTCCAGTTCTTCTAACAAACAAACACCACCGCAGCGCCCCTGCACACCTGGCAGCTTCAGCGAGAAAGTCTCCACCTTCCACTTGACTAGAGCATCATCCTTCAGGAGGAGGGAAACGAAGCCTTAAATCTGAATTCTGTGCAGGTTTCCAATAGATAACAATTCGGAAATACTATAGTGGTATTATTAAAACCAAGTTGCGTTTGCAATAACAGATATATTTTAATATATGTAGATGTTGTTTTTTTTTTCTGTGGTTGTAGACACCACTGTAATTCTAACGCCGAGACTAGGGTCTACATACTCGCCAGGATACTTGGCTTGGTTGATGAGCCCTTACCGGTCTTTAGACCTTTGCTCGCTCTGCTGAATAATCTCTGTGATTGTTGTTCGACTAATTGGACACTTTCCACGATCAGTCCGTGTTACTGCCTCGTTCGTTGAGATGTATCTAGGGAATTGTTGAGCTCCAAGTTCTTCAGATTTCGTGATTAACCTGTATCATTTCCTATTATGTACGTAGACCCATCGATCAAAAGAATGATTTGGTACAAGTTAGAAGTCTCTTCGTGATCCACAACTCGTAACGATCCTTGTATCGGAGTCTGACAGCTTCAACAGCTGTTTTAAGTACTGAAAAAAAAAATAAGTACGTCTTAAAACTTTATTTCAATCCAAAGTGAAGTGATTTTTTAAATTTGTCTCTCATTGCTTTTTACTTCTATAGTCTGTTCATATTTAAAAGATTTAAATAATGTAAAGTTAATAGATATCGAAATATTTGAAATTAGTGAAACAAGAAAGAAGGTTTTTTTTTTCTTAAAAAAATATTATGGTTTTATTTCTATTATTATTTGTTTGTAACTGTGAAAGTTATACTAATACACTAATATTTTAATTGTGGTTTTCACCTTATATACGATTATAAATTATAACGGTATATATATACTAAAAAACGGGATGTCTACAGATTTTCTTACGCCTGTTTCTTTCTTCATTAAAAGGTAGATTAAAAACAAATTATGACTTTTGGCTTGTGAAATTTAGTTTCCTATGTCGAAGAATAAAGTATCAGAATTGATTTGAATATCTATCTGTCAATAATGGTAGATGAAGAACAATATTGGCTAGTGTAAACGTGAATGTATGCATGTATGTATATATTCACGCCTTGTTCCCAACGGGGTAGGCAGAGACAATCTTCTTCCACTTGATATGGTCCCGACATACGTCTTTCGGTTTTTCCACTTTCATCAATCTTCGCATGCATGCTCGTTGGTTTAGAGTGCTCTTGACCTGTTCTTTTTTCAGAACGTCTCCGATTTGATCGTGAAATGTTCGCCTAGGTCTTCCTCTCCCGTCTCAACCATTTACACTCGCCTCATATATTTGTTTCGTCAACTTACTTTCATTCATCCTCTCCACATGTCCAAACCAGCTAAGGATCCCTTTCTCAATTCGTCACTACATCGTCTTTCATGCCACAACGCTAACAACGTAAACGTGAAAATACAAAAAATGATGACCAAGAGAGGAATGTGAATGTTAACACACTTATGATATATTCTGGGAATCTAAATTGGGATCCAGTACAATCGATATAGTGTCGGTATAGTGTGATATAGCAGGGAAAAGTATCAATTTACCCAGACATGATAACAATATAAAACACTAGGATTCAAAGACAGACTAATAATTATTTTTTTTGTATATTTACACTTCATGGGATACACTAAGGGCTACAATGGGCAGGCTTAATACCTTGTGGCATTCTCTGCCAGTCAAGTCCGCCAACCAAGATATATAAATCAACGGGCAGTACTGTCGCCAGTTTCTCTACCAGTCACCTTTATCTGAATCAAAAATACTCAACAACTGAACATCTAATGTGACTAGTATTTGTTTAGACATGTCGACGCGCCTTCAACATTCTAGGCCATGCGTTGAATTGATCAAAACAAAATCTGTACAAATATATTTGTTTCTTATCTAAAGGATAAAGGTGTTCCTTATCTCGACATGTCTTTAGATAACCATACTTAGTTGTGAAACGCGTCCGCTGGCATATACAACGTAAATACGTCTCCAACTTTGCGAGACTTTAATAATTCATTAACGACATTTGTATTGTAAAGTAGATAAGTTCGTTAAAGTTAAATTATATACAGTATATGTAAGTGTTATAAATAAAGATTTAAGTAAACATGTTATTGTTACGCACATGGCTGACGATGTCGGTCAAAATAAAGATGTGAATAAACTAGTAGCGTTATTTAATTTCAATGCGATAACAAATTGAGTTTGAGAAAATTAGCGCTGGAGTGATCGGACAGAATGGATTACGACAATGAAAGAAGAGGAAGCCGCACCCGCGCTTTAGAAAGATCTCTGAGCTACTCGGCAGCGATAGGCAACAGTTCTGGTAGGTCCTCGATAGAGATACCACCGATGGTTGACACCGAGGTATATCTCAATGAAGAAATGAAGAAACATTACAGGATCTCGCAAACGTACGTAGAAGGTAAAGAGATCGCTTTTCCTAATATCGTCACTAATTACGATACGATGGCAACACCACCGAGCATTGACAGTATGGTCTCCGATATATCGCAGTGTTCGAGTGAAGATGATAACACTGATAATGGCCTCACCATGACGATCGACGTCGAAAGCAGTGAGGGTCCAAAGACCTCCGACACGAGGCAGATATCGGACGCCTCTACCCGGCCTATGGTCAGCTCGAGTGTGACCAACGACACATACGACCGAATTGACTTCATAGAGAGTATATATAGCGACGTGGAGGATGCGGTCGGTCCGTCAGCGCACGGATACTCCACGCCGTATTCAAAGAGGAGAAAGAAGGGGAAGAAACGCAGGTGAGTTCAACAGGCTTTACTCTGGACTACGTGCGCTTAAACCTAAAACCCACGGTGTACCGCCATTGACCCCATCAGCGTAAGTGGTCTTAGTTGCCCTACGCGGGTAAGCACTTCCCGTCTCCCACTCCCTCTTGGTATACTTTTATATTACTTAAGTTGTAAGCTGCTCACACCGGTGACGGACAGTGTCCAATGTGCTACTGATTGTGTGTCTGGAGGATCACCGATCGTCGTGAAGAGTCCTACATCTGGACAGGACTACCGGTAGTGACCTAAATCGAATGCTGTTGAAGATGTCGTACCAAAGTTTGGTTTCCGGCGACGGCATCAATGAAATTATTGATCCCAATGGGAAGGGAATCAACACGGTAAAAAACCTTCAGAAAATCTGCATTACTGAGAAACCCAAATATTTCTTAGATATGTGATGCCCATGCTGGAGCGGCGTGGCAGATTTCGTCGGGCTGTGAAACCGTCCATAAAATATAGTGTCTTTGCCAAGTAACGAAAGAGGTTCTGGTGAACGAATGATGGTGGAATATGCTGAATGCAAATTTTACAGACTAGCGATGAGGAGCAGCATCACCAGTGCTAGGGTACCGGCACTGCCGCTGGTCCTTCCGCTTGCCCTTACGCGCTGAGTATGGGGCGAAACTTTCAAGAAATGCGTGTTTAGTAGTCGACTTAAGTCTTCTACTAATACTACTTTAAATAAAAGTAAAGCCTCTTTCTCAAGCATCTGAAAGGGTTTTGGAGCTGGTAAGGGTCCGCTACGTTGCTCCACTGCGGGTTGGTGGACTTCACATGCTCCCGAAATAATATTTCTCGGACTTTCAGGTTTCCTCACGATGTTTTCCTTCACCGCCGAGCACGTGGTAAATTTAGGATTTACAATAGCTTTTCACAATTTGCCTTTGCCTGTCAACGCTACTTAAGACTACTTAAATAGGGTGATGAAGAAGACATCACATGACACAATTTTAATTATTATTTTTTAATTACACAAGTCAAGCGTCTACAAAATCTGGAGTGTCTTACATGCCAATACGACTTGCACCCTTAGTGACGGTAACCCAAGCCGAGGTCTCGCACCGCAATGGGAGATTCCCACGAACCTTCTTTCATTAACCAGGGACAGAGTCCAGCGCAGCAGCAGCCCGCGTCGGGACCCCAAGCGCCGAGTTGAGACCAGCAGCGTGGTTGCTCTTTATTTATTTATTTTACTTATCAACTTTCCAAACCCATCAAGATAATTCTAGAAAAAATAGTAACATAGCTTAAATATTTGACATTGTAGAAAAAATTGATCGTTCTTTATCTTATCCAAGTTGGCGATAATATTCGAGCAACATGGCTTATCGACTTGTAATGCGACTTAGAATTGACATCATGCTGACCACCGTTTAAGTCCAAATATATGATTTTTGCCACATGACACGTTGTTTTTGTGACGTAAAGCCAAACGGCGGCTTTTGGGCCGGCTCTACCGGGGTAGTACCGTGACCTCGCAGAATACCGGCGAGAAGTAGAGGCATCTTGTGCTACTGCGTTTCGTTCGGTAAATGAGGCAACCGGAGACCCCCACTTCCCGTACCCAATTTCTTTCCCTATCATCCCTTTCATCTTCCAAATATCCTTAAAGGCTATCAACGCACCTGCAGTACTTCCGGTGTTGTAGATGTACGTAACGGTAAGACGGTGCGACGGTAACCACTTACCATATTTTCTTTTTTTAAAAAATAGGCTTACGTTTGACCTCAATCTTGCCCTATGGAAGGCGAAGATGAGGCCTAGGATGGTACACGCTTGCCTAGATGTCTGATCACTTTTTAGGTGAGCCGCTTGCTCTTTACCATATATAAAAAAAACATTTTTTTCATCTAGATAAAAAGATATCCTATGTCTTATTTTTAGACATAATATCATTTTAATCCGTTTAGTTCTTTTGGCATGATTGTTCTATAACCATTCGAATATACAAACTTTCATATTAATATTATAAGAATGAAAAAGGAAGGTTCCTCACTGCCATCACCACATCCCGAGTTGGTTCATCACGAGCTCGGCCTCGAACTAATAACCACAAATATTTCCAGAATCTTTCAAGAACACCAACACCCACTGCAATAGCGTGGCGGACTTACCACCTTCTAAACCCTTCAAAAGAGAGCGGCACATACCGAGATGTTGGATATTTTTAAGATGCCTTTCTTCTAGATTTATAGTTATGGCGTCATCTTGTAAGAATGGACATTAAGCCTGGTCGGAGAGTCAGATCGGGTGGAGGCCTCTCTCAGACCGCCACTGCGAGGCGATTTTAGTCAGGCCAGGTACTAAACGCCTCACTCTATTCCCAGACGGCAGCACGGAAGACCGATACGTTCCAGAAGAGTGGTCTATAAGAGTGGAGAGGAGAACGTACCTGTGAGAAGTAACATTCCAGCTAAATCTATCAAGTATATGAGAGATATCGTCAACACTGTGGTAAGTGTGGAGGATTTTAAATTCCTCACGCGCGTAAACGTCAGCAATCCTCCACGGGGTAGTTAACAATTCTTCATTTTTTACCTACAATAATCACAACGGCACGGCATGGCGGAAAGACACCACTGCCCGTCAACTTATTTTTCTTTTACAGCCTCTTTAAGTCCACTACCGGACGTAGGACTTCTTTATGAAAAGTCAATAAAAGCTTTCAAGCTCTGAATGAGAAATTAGATGGATTTTGCCTTGAACTTGTCTCCATAGCCTCCTCCATTAGTCAACCGGGTACACCGCATGCGAACAACTGATATTTTCCCCCTTATATCAGACTGTATAGTAAGGTATGTTTGATTATATATTCCTACTGACACCCATGGACAGATAGGAGCTTTATGACAGCTATACTCAAAAAACAGATAATATAATCTGCTGTATCACTTATTAGTGAGGTAAGCATCTGATAAGAAAAAAGCTTTTCAAGAAAAGCTTTTGTTTAGACAGAAAAAGGACGATCTCGACACTCCTATGCAATATTCCTCTAACTCATCACGCAACAATAGAAAATTAATGGTGGGTGAGGTTATGCAATTTATATGTGCAGGGCGTAGGTGATGTAAGAGGGAATAGACTAGTTTTTTTGCACATGCCACCTTCAAGATTTCACTGGAACAAGCAATCTACTAATTGGCATACGAACTGGTAACTGACTGAAAGCGTAAATCCATCCAAATACATTGTCATCATCATTTCAGCTTATCACAAGTCCACTTCTGAACATAGGCCTCCCCAAAAGATTGCCACAAAGCTCGGTCCTGAGCCACCTGCATCCGTTGACATCCCGCAACACTGCGCAGGTTGTCGGTGTGAAGTGACGACCTGCTCCCACTCGAGAACCTTATTTCCCCAACGGTTGTCAGTTCTGCGTGCTACCGGCTCATGGCTACTTCTACTGGCTGATCTTTACATTGAACAGACAAGTAATAAGAAACAGTACTACCAGTGCAACTTCCAAGAAATGCGTATCAGGTTTCTTTGACGCAATCTTGGTAAGGTCTCTACCTACCACTTGTCTTACACAGGCTCGTTACAAGCACCCGCGCGTGGAGTCCGAGCAGATGCGTGTCGAATCTTGTATTATTGCAGCACATAAATCTGGGTTTTGTTACCATCCCACGTAACTAACTCTACCTAGGCATAAGGTACGTCTGCTATCTCTTCATCCGTGACTGTCATAAAAGCCGACTAAGGTGGATGCCAAAATATTAAACAGCCTCTCATAGATGGCGGAATTAACGATCAAATATATCATTACCATCTGACGTTAATCTTTTACAAGATAACAAGGTTTTGGATTTGGCTGCGTTGGATTGACGATCACAGCATCCGACGCCTCACACCTAAGGTGCTGTTACCCGTTACGGGTATGGTAATTTACGTTCTGGCAATTTTTACATGGTCATTCTGCCATCGGTCCGAATATCTCAGATTTAAATTATCTTTCGGTAACTGGCAACAGTATGGTATAGCCGTGTTTCTACAGTTTCTACGGTCGCCAACTCGCTCACCGCTCTCATTGTTGGAGAAGCTGGGGTCCTGTAAACTGAAGAAACGCTAGTGGATCATTAGTTTCCTCTTTCCCCATTAGATCAACAGCAAATGGCGCTTCATTATCCTGCTCATGGTTGTCACGCACTTTGCCTTCTGGTTCCTCTTCGCCGGTATCTGGTACGCGGTGGCTTCATCCTACCAGGACGACATAGGCGACGGGAAGGAGCACTGTGTGATCGGCACGTCTTCTTTCGCCGGTCTACTCATGATGTCCGTTGAGACCCAGGTAATGCCGTCGATTGCAATAATATAGCAGTATCATATAAAATAGCCTATTATAAAATATAACTACGCTAGTCGAGCGGTAAGGGTATCCGTCTTTGAATCAGAATACCTCGACTGTTCCCGTTAGTGAAGGTCTCGTGAGTCTTCAAAACTTATGTCCGCTTTGTATCGTCGGTACACTAAGACGGTGATAGATTCGCCACCTTTTCCTCAAACGCCGGAGCACAACATGCCTACTTCAAGCCGATATTCTGCGAGGCCGTGGTATCAATCCGGTCGAGCCGGCCCATTCGTGCAGCAGCTGAAGCCGCCGCTTGGCTCTACCACGTTAAAACCTGTCACGTGTTACTTGTCACGTTATCTCTAATCAGCTCCGCTAAAAGCGAGTTCAAAAGACTTAATCTCTCACCGCTCCAGTATGTAATGTACGGACGCGATAGTTTTCTTATATAAAATATGATTACTGGAGATGTTCTGTCTTATCCTATGTGTTTTGTGACCTTTGAAAGCGCAGAGGCAGCGGGCTCGACTCCCGTACGGGAAAAATATTTGTGTAACACTATTTTTCCCGTGCGGGAAACTACAAATGTTTCTTCCTTGTTTGGGTGTCAGTCCTTGGTCAGTTTCAGGAGAAAATTACATATCAGATATGGCTTACTAGTAAGTGGTGTCTAATGGTCCAGGACCAGGTTTTAATTTTATTATACTCGCGTGACGTGAGTTCGATCCCCGGTGCCGGCAACACTGTTTTTTTTTTTTTGGATTTTGAATCGTGGATTGCAATTTAATGAGCTTCATTTACCACGTGCTTGGAGTAAGCGTTCACGTACTGCACGTAAAGGAAAACATTGTGAGAAAACCCGCATGTCTGAAACAAAATCCGGTTAAGTGCGAGTCTGTCATGCTCGTCGAAGGTTCCGTACAACACGATATCTGTGTGATGTCATGTGTGTGATCATTTGTGTAAAAAAATAGGTTTTCTTTCATTAAAATTCAAATCCATTTCTTTGCATAGGACTTGGTGTCATTATCTATATTTTATAACATTTAGTAGTCCCCGTGCAAATGTTCAAAAGAAAAAGTTACTGCTCCTTAAAAATAGGACATTCGTACGAATGGATGGACAGATAGACGGCTTAGTAACAGGCCTCCGTACGGAATCCTAAAAAATATAATATTATTTGTTGTATGATGAATGTCATATAAAGTCCGTCAACTCGAATGAGAGCAGCATCTCTTCCCGGTTCCAACACATTCTCCGAATATTTGAGAGGTGGCCTTTGCCCAGCTGTGGGGATTTATAGGTTGCTATTCCACTTTACTTCTAGCATGACGATTACAGCTAAATCCTCCTAGTGTCTCACCTTAGGAGGTACCGCGGTGAACTCTTTGGAGGTTGCAGATGATGAAATCGAGAGAGGAAACTGAGCCAACTTAAGAAAAAACTTGACCTTATGCTCTTTTTTATTTTCAGATGACAATTGGATACGGCGTCAGATATCCAAGTGAAGAATGTCCAGAAGCAATCATCGTCATGGTTATAGAGGTGTGTACACACTTTTTAATTTTTTTGGCTTTAAATTTCATACCACGTTAAAGTTAATACCACGACCTCGCAGAATACCGGCGTGCAGTAGAGGCATCTTGCGCTTCTGCGTTTCGTTCGGTGAGTGAAGTAACCGGATGCTCCCCTCCCCCTCCTCATCCTTCTACCCGTGTCCCAAATAATTAATAATTGAAAAGCCGGCAATGCACCTGCAGCACCTCTGGTGTTGCAGATTTACATGAGCGACGGTAATCACTTAACCGGTGACTTAAACTAAACTTTTCCCCTACTTTTGTACAGTTTATTGGCGTTGGTGTGTAAAACTGAGCGTATTTGTTTACATACTAAGTCGTGACCATTTTGAAGCTTTTATATACCTAAATCACCATTAGAAAGCACAGCTGTGATGTGGCGGCGTGAACAACCCTGTCTTACCATGTCTCCGGCCTCTGATGATGCAATAACCACAACGTGAAGAAGACTTTCATACGAGATCTATCTTCGTCGAACCGTCTCGGATTTTAATACGGAACCCTTTACAAATGTATTAATTTAGTCATTTACTAATTGTGTGTAAGAGGGAATATGCCATATCTTTCTCCAATTGCCAATCTCACCAGTACGCGGTGCACCATGCTGGCCAAGAAACGAGGCTCTGGTGGCAGTCTGAAGTCGGAACACCTGTCCGAATTCGTCATACCGACCGGTGCGAAAAAATATCCAAAGTGCCGACGGAATACCAGCGCTGTAAAATAGTTGTGGCTCTTCATTTAACATTACTATAGCATTGTGCTGAGACTGACGCTGCTAATTAAGTTTCATTATGTGTTACTTCAGTTGTGGCAATGAATAAAGCACTTTCCCTTTCTATATTAGAAAGAAAGAAAGGATTCTTTCTTTGCAGCATCACTAGTGCTCTGGCAATTAAAAGTATAATTTACGTTGTTAAAGGCTTTGCAGCTCGAATCGCTGTGTTGCAGATAGTCGCCGGGACTGCACTGTCAGGCGGTCTGTCCAGCTTGCTGTTCACCAAGTTGGTGAGGCCCAACCGGCACGTGTCCTCTGTTGGCTTCAGCAAAAAAGCAACCGTGAGTTCAAGCGTAGAGAGGGATCTGTCACGGGGGGTCACGTCTGATGTTCTTTGGATCCTTTTCTACCATGTTTAATAACTTCGATTATGAGCCTGTAGTAACCAAGAAGAAATGTAAAAAAGAAGCGTTTAAATTTTCTTCTTCTGAGGGCAAAGTCTCCTTCATTTCTGAGAGGAGAGGGAGGGTGAAGCAGGTACAGTCCGATTACGTATATATTATCTTTCCTTTTAAAAAAAAACTTTACTTCCTACTGTATAAATGTCCCACATAAATATTAGTCAAAAAATAATTAGTCACAGTTTACGTATATAAATTGCACACGAACAATACAAACACCCAGTTATTTTTTGTTCATACAATTACATGTGATGTGTCGTGAGCAGTTAAAAGCAGTTAAGAATCGGGGTTTATGTTCAGCTGTGGACTATAACTGGTTGATGATGTGGTTTAGGTTTTACTAGTTATTTAGTGTAGTCTAGTGTGTCACAGAAAATAAGTTTATTCAATTATTGAGTCACGGCAAGGTCGTGGTGACCTGCCTACATCCTTACTTTATACGGTAGGACAATCATAGTTTGCAGTTAATTGAGCAAAGCTCAAGGCAAGGGCTCTAGCCCTGGCCGTGGTGCATCGCTGCCGGCGTCGCTAGTGTTCGGCGGTGACGTGGTTTAGCAGGGTGGTGTGGGTACTACTGTGCTGTCGACCTTGTCCGGTCAAGTGGTTTGACAGCAGTACGCGTAGACGCGCCGAAGGAGCTTCTAGAAGCCCAAGAGTTAACCTCTCTAGGAAAAAGAAAAAACCAACGGTCCTTTATCCTTCTTTTGCTTTTTTAACCTGACGGTAAGTGGCTGCTTCAACCCATGGACACCAACCTTGCAACTAAGGTTGCCAACCAAATGCATCGTCACCCCTGAAGACTAAGATGCAACCCCTCGCAACCCGCAATTATACTGGCTCTTTATACCTTTCAAACCGGAACACAACATTAGGTGCTCTGCTGCTTGGCGGCAGAAATGGGAAGAGGATAGTACCACCCAGAAGTGACTCTTAGGTAGAGAAGATGTCTACTACCTGTTGAACTTTCACCAGCCTGTATCCAGCTGGTCCACTGCTTATCATAGGCCTTAAAAGCGCCAACGACTATCAGCATGTCATACATGGAGGATTTGCCATTACTCACCAGGCTGGTGGTTGCTGAGTGCAGTGTCTGTACCAGAGCGCTATCGTTCACAACCCTCAGTCACCAGTCTGTGGAGTATTCGGTTACTTCATTATTATCTCAGCCATTATTTACTAAAAATTAAGAATCCAGTATTACTCGTTTACGTCGTGAAACAAATTGGTTTTGGCATAAATTGTGTCCCGTTAAAATCGAGAAAGAAATCTCATCTTATTGACCCTCGATTCCGTTGCAGGTGTGTCTCCGCGACGGTGAGCTGTGCCTCCAGTTCAGGGTGTGGGATTTGCTGAACGTTCACCTAATAGGGAGCACCATAACCGCGTACATGTTGAAACCTATACGGTAAGGAAGTTCGACATCATTGTGATTACAGTCTGAGACTGCCTGTTTCACTGCTGGGCAAAGGCCTCCATCCATCCATCATTTAATCGATATGTAGCAAAATTTTCGTCACCACATACAGGAGGAGACGTCTTCTCTAGGATCACGGACACTCCTATTGGTACAGTAAGTTTATGTAATGAAACCTTATTTAACATTTACGCAAAAAACTCCGCATTTTCAGGTCTTTAGAAGGAGAAATAGTTCACAACTACATCCACCAGCTGGAGCTGAAGGAAGCCCGTGCCTTCCTCATCTGGCCGATCACGGTGGTCCACGTGATAGACGCCGAGAGTCCGCTCTACGATTTTTCTGCTCAAGACATGATGGACTACAGGTACCGACGCTATCTCGCACTTGTTACGTCTAAGTAGCCTGCAAATATCGCACAGCTGGAGAAAGACCTCCATCCGTCTTCCGAAGGGTCTGCTGCGCGCTCCAATGCGCGTTCACGGTCTAAACATGTCTTGGAAAGAATAGTTTTTATATCCATTGGTTACTCTCACGACTCCAGAGGGACTGAAGGGGGTGGCATACACTCTTACGTTGCCATAGCACTGCGGATCATTACCGATTTACAGTACTGCATGCTACATTAACGATTACGATTTTAGCGCACAGCTGAAAATAGGGCTCTCCGAGAAAGCAAGATCAAAAGCTTGGAAGAATGTTTCTTGGAAGAAGCTTCGGTTGGAACTTTAGAAGGTTTTATCCCGAGAAGAAGGAATATGGTCAGGGTATTGAGTTAAGCTCTCAAATAGTGTATTAAAGTTAGTGTTAAATAAAATTGCTAAAATTTATTCCACCTTTGTGTTCTCTCCATCCCCCTCCTGTTTTCCCCCCTCTCCAAATATCCATGAAGGCCGATTGTATGTGGGCGTCGGTAATTACTTTCCATCCGGTGAGTTCATGCTGGTTTGCCAGTTTTCCACGCTGATCACGCGAGGCCAGCGGCTTGGTGAGGGCAGACCTGGTACCCTCGCACGTGTGGTGATCTGCTGATGTGAGCCTCCCCGACACTAGATAGACAGACTTACACGTTATTATATAATTAAAGATTTTTTTTAACTTGTACTGACCAATTTATAATTACAGATTCGAGATCGTGCTCTGCTTGACGGGTTCTTCTAAAAACATGGGCACGGTCACACAGAGCCGGACTTCCTATCTCTCTAAGGAGATCATCTGGGGCTACCGGTTTAAGAACGTTCTGAGGTGTGTAATCCTTTTCTTTTATTGTCAAATTAAAACTCCTAATTAGGTGACGTTACCATTTGGAACTTTCCAAATGTAATGTAATGCCGTAGAAAATACCATAAATATGGTACCAGCCAGCTGTTCTGATGAAGGAGAAGTGAAGTGAGTTACAGGGGACTTGTATGTAGGGGTTGAATGGAAAGAAACAAAGAAACATTTATTGCACAATAACGCCACTCAAAAACATACAAACATTGCCAAACGTTTAATGAAACAATTATTTAAACAAACAGTGTTCAACGTTGCCTCCTCTAGAAGCGTTGCGCGACGCATGGGGCTTAATCCTGCAGTTGAGACGAGACTACAGCGCTGGTTTTCAGTGGCTACTGGTATTATTATTTTACCTTAACCTTACCAGCCTCTAACAATCCTGCAGTACTTAAATATCTCCCATAAGTGGTATCAGCCATAATCGTCAGACACGGCAAGCTGATGGGAGATCTAGGTTTTTCTTTAAAGCGCCAATAAAATGCATGCCATGCAGGGAAGATTTGCCCATACTCACCACGCTGGAATGGACTTCGCACTAGTGATGGTGCTCACCATCAATGGTATGCGGTATTTGAGTTCTGTATTCGGATGGATTTTCCGCCACCAAACGATCGGCAGAGCCTCGTTCGTTTATTAGAGGGTGCACCATATTACCCCTGACCCCGAACGCGGATATTAGAATACTACTGACTAAAAATAAAATATTTCAACAGGTACAGAAAGAAAGAAGAAGCGTACGTTATTGATATAGACAATTTAAACACTGTGGAACAAGTCGAAACCCCCCTTTGTAGCGCGAGTCGGTTAAAAGTCTTTGAAGACGACATCAAAACATCAGACAACATCCTGACCCCCACCGATATCTCTCTCTCCCCTACTAACATGTCTCTTAGCCAGGACTCCTCTACTATGTCGAAGGTTGGAGAGTCGACACCTTCATCGCCTATTTTCAGCAGAACTGGTACGCAAAGAAGCTTCGGTTGGAACTTTAGAAGGTTTTATCCGGAGAAGAAGGAAGATGGTCAGGGTATTGAGTTAAGCTCTTAAATAGTGTATTAAAGTTAGTGTTAAATAAAATATTGGACCTTTGCTAAAAATTATTCCACCTTTGTGTTCTTTCCTTCCCCCTCCTGTTTTCCCCTCTCTCCAAATGTCCATGAAGGCCGACTGCAGTGGGCGTCGGTAATTCCTTTCCATCAGGTGAGCCGCATGCTGGTTTGCTAATCTGACAAAGAGTATGTGGTCTATGACACTAAAGCCTTTTCGGAAGACTGGAGGTCTTCTAGTCGTCAAGTTAATTCGAGATGAATCTCGAAAACAGCACAAAGACGCGACTCAGTCGCGATACTAGTCTACAGTTCTTCAGTAGGCATCTATCCCCTTTCTTGTAGAATAGGACAAACACGCTTCTTCTCCACGCTTTTGTCATAACACCGCTATGAATGACGGAATTGAACAGCTTCTGAAGTACTTGTTGTCCTGGTAACGGCTTTCCATCCGCTTTCAGAAGTAGCTGAACTTCTTCTTAACTTTTTAGAGAAGTCTGAGTTTAGTTAAGCCTTAAAAATAAACAAAAATGTGAAGAATTCTGTATAATAATGGCTTTCCGCAAAGTAAGGACTGATTCTATTTACTACCTTAAGCAGGGAAACGCGGCCGAACAGCCAGGACTCTACGTTATACTTTTCATGCGGAATTATAAAAAATATTTTTTCCAATATATTTAAAAAGAATATAAAACTAATAAGATCTTTTTAGTTTTTTTTATGCGAAAGGCGGCAAACGAGCAGGCGGTACACCTGATGGTAAGTGATTACCGTCGCCCAGGTACATCTGCATCTCACCGAACGAAACCCAGAAGCACAAGATGCCTCTACTTCACGCCGGTATTCTGCGAGGTCGTGGTATTAACCCGGTCGAGCCGGTCCATTCGAGCTATAACTAAAGCCGCCGCTTGGCTCTACCACGTTAGAGTTCCTTCTCAGGTCGTATGGCTCTCTCTGCCGTTCAAACCGGAACACAACATTTTGCAGCTGCTATTGGCGGCAGTAATGAGTAAGAGAACGATTCTACCACCTGTTAACTATGGTCAGTTAATACTATAAACATAATGACCAAAGTCTTGGTCCTGTCGGTATTTGTCTTCGTAAGTGGACCCGGAAGGATAATGGATCCTTCTAAAGCGCACAGTTGTGGAACGCAATGACGTAATAAACACCGGCAGCCTTCTCTTGTTAGTGACGCTGCCTTCTAAGCTGAAGGTCGCGGGTTCGAATTCCGTCAGGAGCAAACATTTGCATGATGTCTATATAAAGTATACTAAGTAGGTTGTTTACTTTATGTATAAGCCCGATGCGAACTTTTCGCACGCAGCGCACTTCACAGCCTCCAAAATGTTGTTCTAAATGTTCAAGGGACTATCAAAGTGAACAGGTGCCAGATCGGAAGCTGTCTGTTCCGCAGAGATTTAATATTAATACAACTTCACGATGTTCTGACATTAAGATATTGTTTTGTTATATTTATTTCTTAATTTTGTGACGATTTGTTGTCTATCGTATCGTAACCATTACGGTTGGGACAAAGAAGAATATGATGACGGGCTTTTTGGGCGGGTAGAGGAGGGGGAGGGGGGGGGGTTACACATTCTCTGCACGAATTGCAATAATAATAATAATAATACCGGTTGTTGTTGGGAACAATAGGCTCGAAGTTGTAGACGAGTACGTATACCTGGGACAAATTGTCCGATTAGGTAAGTCCAACTTCAACTCAGAGGTCAATCGACGAATCCAACTCGGCTGGGCTGCGTTCGGGAAACTACGTCATATCTTCTGGTCGAGTATACCGCAAAGCCTCAAGACGAAAGTATACAACCAGTGCGTGTTGCCAGTGATGACATACGGATCCGAGACTTGGTCCTTCACTGCAGGCCGTATGAGGAAGCTCAAAGTTGCTCAGCGCGCTATGGAAAGGGCTATGCTCGGTGTTTCTCTGCGTGATAGAGTCTGCAACGATGATATCCGCAGCAGAACTAAGGTAACCGACATAGCCGTAAAGATCAGCAAGCTGACAGTGGCAATGGGCCGGCCACATAGCTCGCAGAACTGACAACCGCCGGGGAAAAAAGGTTCTCGAGTGGCAGCCACGTACAGACAAACGCAGTGTAGGACGACCCCCCACAAGATGGAGTGACGACCTGCGCAGTGTTGCGGGAAGTCGATGGATGCAGGTGGCTCAGGACCGAGTTTCGTGGCAATCTTTGGGGCAGGCCTATGTTCAGCAGTGGACTTCTGATAGGCTGAAATGATGATGATGATGATGATGGCCTGGGTAGGCAGTAGGAATACAAAGAAATGTTGTTTTTTTATTGGTTCGGGTTGACAGACTAGCTCACAAGCCCATGGCCACCTGCAAACAACTTGAATCAAAGATCACAGGTACTTTTGCGTTTCTTTTTTTCCTTTTTCCTTTCCTTTTCTTCGTTATCTTCCACTTTCACTTACTACTGAACTTATTTTTTTAATTTCATCCTTTGTGTAAATTTTTCTTTGCAGTTTCTTTGAAATAATTTCCTAGTTGTTATGCATTGTTGGAGAGCTAACAAAACGTTATGTTTTTTTAAATAATCTGCAAGCCACGTTACATAACGTTTTTTTTTGTTTTTAATGCATATTAGTGGAAAAAAATCTCATAGAAATATTGAAATAATATCGTTATTTGTCTCGAATTTTTAATTTAAACCGATAATTCTTGTTTTAATATTGATAAGCAACCAGTGTTTAATCGTTTTTATAAATCAGAAGAAAAATGAGCTATAACTGATACTGTTTTTTAAATAAATTTTTGACTTATTTTGAAATAAGCTAAAAAAACATGATGACTCAAAAATGGTTCACTTTTGCATAATGCATATGGGGGTTAAAATTATCGCAAATAGTCACCGCTACGT
Organism: Bhutanitis thaidina; assembly: GCA_029286595.1. NCBI lineage: Eukaryota > Metazoa > Arthropoda > Insecta > Lepidoptera > Papilionidae > Bhutanitis > Bhutanitis thaidina. Next base: position 625,384 of record JAGSMS010000043.1, on the reverse strand, counting down.
TCTCCTAACGGGAATGTGTCGAATTACAAATAACCCTGTATATTGTAGTGGGTAGGGCAGAAACAATACGTGCAAGTTGTGCTTGTCACTCATATAGTAATCTTAAATTTGAATGCAGAAATGGGAACGATCTATGTACCATTATTATAACTAACTACTATAGCATGCATTGCTATGCAGACGACAGCACGCATGCCCTATATACAGGCCGTGCGAATATTTCTCTGGAACACGTCGAAGAGTGCCGGAAGAAACATGTGTCTGAAATCGAGACCTTGTTATTCAAAGTCTCGGATTGGGGTCGACGTAATTTGGTCCTATTCAACCCCAAAAAGACACAGGTTTGCGCGTTCACCGCTAAAAAGAATCCCTTTGTCGTTTCTCCTCTTTTTGAGAACATTCCCCTTATCGCCTCAGCCAGTATCAGAATCCTTGGCGTCGACATATCGAGCGACGTTCAGTTCCGTGGTCACTTGGAGGGAAAGGCCAAATTGGCCTCCAAAAAGCTTGATGTGCTCTGCAGAGCGGGACAGTATTTCATGCCGAACCACCGATTGAAACTTTATAAAGCGCAAGTTCGGCCCCACATGAAATGCTGTTTTCATCTCTGGGCAGGGGCACCCCAGTACCAACTCCTTCTATTTGACCGCATCCAACGTCGAGCTGCTCGAATTGTCGGCGACCGAGCTCTCTCTGATCGGTTTGATCCTTTGGCCTTGCGAAGAGATGTTGCTTCTCTTTGCATTTTTTTTAAAATATACCACGGGGAATGTTCTGAGGAACTGTTCGGACTGAACCCAGCCGCTAAGTTTCACCATCGTACATCACGACAGAATTCCAAGTTCCATCAATACCCCCTAGATAGTTGGCATTCCACCACAGTGCGTTTAACTCGAAATTTTCTGCCACGCACTTCGACTTTCTGGAATCAGCTGTCGCCAACGATATTTCCGAGAATCTTTTCGCCTATTTTTTCCTTAAAGGCTGGCAGTACATCTGTAGCTCCTCTGGTGTTGTGGATGTTCGTGAGCGTTGGTGATCACTTACCATCAGGTGAGCCGCATCCTCGTTTGCCCCCTTCTTCTATAAAAAAAAAAGAAGTGGATGAAGTAGATGCAGTGAATGAAATGGATGGAATGCATGAAAAGAGAGATAATTGAAATGGATGAAACCCTTTATTCCTTTTAAATAATATAGTTTAGCAAATGTTATATCGTAACTTGGTCCCTCTGGTCGGAGAAGAAACAGACAAAATAAACAAAGAGAGAGTACCTACGTACTCTCTCTTTGTTTGTACGTAATTTAAAAAAAAACAAAGAGAGAGTACGTAGGTACTCTCTCTTTGTTTTTTTTTAAATTCCATAATTATAACAGACATATTCAAGTGAAAGTACTACGAGAGAGAGATCTTCCACTGAGTTTCGTCACAGGACCCATGTCGGATGGTGATCCCTTATCGGATCCCGGAAACCATACGCTGCAGGACGAAACAACAGCCAATTCTCTGTAACAGTAAACAGCCAATTCGCTGACATCTCACAAGATTACGTGGAAACTAATAATTAATTGCGTGCGATATGCGAAGCACAAACATTGTCGTGTTGTCCTGTCGTGGGACTCCTGAATCAGCGTGACGTCAGACAGATGACACCACTGATGTTTTCTACAACGCGTTCACGTTAGTTAGTGGCTTACCGAGAGATGTCCCGATCAAATTTTCACAGAATATTTGTTATTATACGCTTACATATGTAAATGGTTACTAAACTAAAATTTTGCAATTTTATCGTAAAAACGATAAGGATTTATTGAGCGACGAGCGTGCGGCTCACCTGATGGTAAATGATCTCCGACGCCCACGAACATCCACAACACCAGAGGAGCTACAGACAACTTCTTCTTCTTCTTCATAAGCCTTTTTAAGTCAACTAGAGCCCCTTTTAGAAAGCCTCAGCGAAATCCTAAATGCTTTTCTAGAAGTTTGCCCATACTAACCACGCCGGACCAGCGGGTCACAAACACAACACGGTGTTGGAAGCAAACAGTGTCATGTTGCCCGGGACTCCTGAATCAGCGTGACGTCAGACTGATGACGTCACTCATGTTTTTTACAACGTGTTCACGTTAGTGGGTTATTGAGAGAAGTCACGTACGATATCCCTGTCCTCAGCAAAATCCGAAAAGCATTTCTGGAAGTTTGCCCATCCTAACCACGCTGGGCAAGCGGGTCGGGGAGCGCAGTGCTGGTACCCCCCACGCACTAGTGATGCTGCTCCCCACAACTAGTCTGTGACATTTGGGTTCCGATCATTTGCCACGTGCAGGTGAAGCTGGGTGAGAGAGCGTCAGTCTAGTTTGACAACAGCTTCAAAATGAAGTCGCATGGCGTTATAAGTTACAACATGACGGTGTTAAATAATTATAATAATTACAAATTAGTCATGCTATGAATAATCATATAATTCTTATAATACGTCGTAAATTATTTAAATATAGCGTAAATATAATTGGATGTGTCAGTTCACTGGTAGAAATAACTATCTTGGAATAAAGCAATATTTCCTCGAAATCCGATCGTATTAAACAATTTGGTACGGTACTCCTTTTCAGCGTAGATGCTGTGTGGATGTGCTGTGCCTCCCTTAGGTATCTCTGCCAATAAACAATGTAAACAGATCTTAATCTTTCTAAAGATAATTTAAAACTTTTATGACTATTAAGTTTATTTTAGCCTTCATTTAAGTATTTGTTTAGTACCTTAGTAAAGTAAATATTGCCGATTATTTCTATAGATAAAACCTACCTAGGTGTCTTGACCTCACGGTTCCTTACACGTGTAACTTGAATTTAGTTAACTACTTTCATTAGCTGTGGTAGGCTTTCATTCCTTCCATCTTCTATAGGGTCCATATGACCCTATAGAAGCCAACAGCAGCCTTTGCAACACACTGTGTGGCAAAGGCCTCCTTCTCAAGTATCTGAGGGGGTTTTTGGAGCTGGGGATGGCCGGCCACGCTGCTCTAATGCGGATTAGCCTTCACATATCCTCGAACCAAATATTTCTTATTATTACTCAGACATGCAGGTTTCCTCACGATGTTTTCCTTCAACGCCGAGCGCGTGGTAAATACGGCACTCAAAATTTCTATTAACAATTTACACGAGCTCTATGAAAGTAAAGCGAGCGCCCTGACCACTAGGCTGCCACGGCTCTTACCATGGGACTGTGGGGCTGAATATAATACAAGGTGCTAGGCTCTAACTCTCTAGGAGTCATCAGGGTAGGCACCCCCCTCGTATCCCTTTCTGCCGCTAATCACCAGCGCAACCACTGCTGTGCTCAGGTTCGAAGGGTATTGAAATCCTGAATAATTACAGGCCGTCGACCAAACGGGGACTACTGTGGGTGGCTGCTGCAGACCATGAACACCTGCAAACAACTTTATCGAAGAAGTTTACAGATGTATTGTCACAATTGAGGATTAAGATGGACCGCCTCACAGCCTGTAATTGTACAGGCTCTCTATAATTTTCACAACTAAAACTGGACAGTAATTGCACTGATGTTTGGCTGCAGAAATAGCTAAGAAGGTGGTACCTAACCAGACGACTCCTAGGCTAAATAGAAATCTGCCACTGTTAAAGAAGTGGTAAAACAGTAGACGATCTACTTCAACATTTATACTGTACTAGCTCAGCGTCGACAAACTGACTTCCGCATCCCAATTAACGTCTCATCAGGAAATACGTGAGATATGACAAGCTTTGTCATTCATCTTAGCTCTACAGACCCACGGGAAAGAAGGTGGTAGAAGATCCATTCAACGCCGCGGGATACATCTGTCTATACGCATCAACCAATCTACAGCACGTTCTAGTGATCTACCTAGTTCCAGCCTTCTACATCTCAAGTGTTGACAGTGAACCCGATAAGAGAACAAAAATACGTTTGCAGCCACGATGACCCAAATTCAATAGACCTAAAGTCGTAAATACACTATCGCAGTTTTAAGAGCCCATCAACCTTATCTGGATTGGAAATAGGGGGAAACTTAACGAGCAATTAGAAGGAGCTCTCGAGTCAAGGCTGATCTTTATTCGAGTGGTTAAGATAAGAAGCATGAATCGCATGGATATTGGAGACCTTCACACCACACACCGGATGCTTAGTAGACCAATTAATACCATGGACAGAAACTTGCGATTCTTTTTCATAAAAAGTACATCCTCTTAAAAATTAAGGAACAAGTTTATAAACGACTTAAAAAAAAAACAAAGTCCCAATCCGTGTCTGCATTAGCAATAGCTTCTAAATTTCTTAGTGTGTGGGTCAAAATAATAATTTTTAAATTGTAATATTTGTGGTCAGACTAGTTACAATTCATTTCATCCTTTTGCTGTAGTCATATAATACTTATCTTATAGAATGTTTTTTCACATATTGTACATATTAGAAAGAAAAGAAAGAAACATTTATTGCACAAATACGCCACTCAAAAAGAAACAATTATTTAAACAAGCAGTGTTTAACGTTGCCTCCTCTAGACGCGTTGCGTGACGCATGGGGCTTAATGCTGCAGTTGAGACGAGAATACAGCGACTGTATTAGGATTTACCTTCCCTCGACAACCTGTAAATAGTCCACAGCAGGACATAGGAGTCTCGACAATAATGAGTACTGACGGACTAACGAACAGATGGACAGACGGACAGACGGATCGCCGGACAATCGCTCGGACGTCTTGTGGTCAGGGCGCTCGCTTTAGTTTCATAGCACGCGTGTGACCTGGGTTCGAGCCCAGGTGCCTGTAACACTAAAATTGTTAAAAACAATTTTAAATGCTGAATTTACTGTATTGAGAGGAAGGAAAACATCGCGAGCAAACCTGCATGTCAGAGAAATAATGAAAAATAATGTTGAGGAGGGGTGAAGTCCTCCAACCTGCACTGCAGCAGCGTGTCACACTCTTCCCAGCTCCAAAATATAATTATATTCGAGAAGTAACCTCTCATAGCCGACAACCGTTGGGGGGAAAAGGTTCTTGAGTGGCAGCCACGTTCAGGCAAACGCAGTGTAGGACGTTGTCCCTCCACAAGATGGAGTGACGACCTGCTCAGGACCGTTCTTTATGGCAGTTATTAGGGGAGGATGTTCAGCAGTGAATTTGTGATAGGCTTTTTTTTATAGAAGAGGGGGGCAAACGATCATGCGGCTCACCTGATGGTAAGTGATCACCGACGCCCACGAACATCCACAAAACCAGCAGAGCTACACATGCACTGCCGGCCTCTAAGGAAGTAATAGGCTATTTTCTTGAAGGTCCTTAAGTCACAACTGTTGGGAAATACCGCTGGCGACAGCTGATTCCACAAAGTAATCGAAGTAAAGATTTGTCGTTGATATACAGAAGGAACAGAGTGGGATATATCACACAGCCTTGTGGAACACCAGCATTCACGTGTTTGGAGTCCGAGCATGCACCGTCGACAACAACCTTGATGCTCCGATCCGCGAGGAAGTGACCCATTTGCACCTTTCTTTGGGAACCCCGTAAGATGATAGCTTTGAAAGAAGCGCTTTAGGCTGAAATGATGATGAATGATGAATCAATCGACGTAAGCAACGTGTGATGACTAGTTATCTGAAACTGTTACCTCATCGTCATAATAATATTCGATATTCAGCGGGGATCCGCGAATTGCATTCATTTCTGCGATGTTCGCGCGAACATCGATATCGCGTTGTGTTTCACAATCGCGTGCACATCGATTGATCAATCATTCGATTACTCATATAAGTGAGTAATGAATTTCGTTTATGAATTTGTAGGGCTTAACGTCCGGGCTCCGGAGAGCAAATGCTGCGTCAAGCAATTAGTGCAACCTTGCGGTGTCTAGGAGTATGTGTAGTTTTATTGCTATTTTTATATCATCATCATCATTTCAGCCTATCAGAAGTCCACTGCTGAACATAGGCCTCCCCCAAAGATTGCCACGAGGCACGGTCCTGAGCCACCTGCATCCATCGACTTCCCGCAACACTGCGCAGTTGTCACTTCATCTTGTGGGGGGTCGTCCTACACTGCGTTTGCCTGTACGTGGCTGCCACTCGAGAACCTTTTTTCCCTAACGGTTGTCAGTTCTGCGAGCTATGTGGCCGGCCCATTGCCACTTCAGCTTGCCGATCTTTACGGTTATTTCGGTTACCTTAGTTCTGCTGCGGATATCATCGTTGCAGACTCTATCACGCAGAGAAACACCGAGCATAGCCTTTTCCATAGCGCGCTGAGCAACTTTGAGCTTCCTCATCCGGCCTGCAGTGAAGGACCAAGTCTCGGATCCGTATGTCATCACTGGCAATACGCACTGGTTGTATACTTTTCTTTTGAGATTATTTTTATATAATGACAGTTTTATGATTTTCGGTTGACAATTGTTGTTAGAAGCTAGGTAGCGACTAGAATCTGCCACCCCTTTTCTGTCTGTGGGTCTCGTGAGAGGTGACGAAGGAAAAGCCTTAAAAATCTCATAGAAATCTTAAGGTGTAACAATCATATTTTTTCTACCGGGGAGGCGAAAATTGGTTTACGGAAAACCGTTGCTCTACGCTAAGTTGTGCCAAATGAAATGTCTCTATAAACCGCACTAGAGCAGCATGATACACTCTCCAAAAGCCTGACAGATATTTGAGAAGGAATCCTTTGCCCAGCTGTGAGCATTTACAGTCTGCTACTTTACCTTTTTTTACCGACCGATAAATTAAGCAGCTATTGAAAGACGATTAAAGCCAATGTCCGTTTATATAAAATGTCGAATAACGTAATCCATAGATGTATGTTTTAAATTTCACGTGGACAAACACCCAGACCGGGAACTAGTATTTGTAGTCCATACAAATACTAGTTCCGTGCGGGAATCGAACACACGACCCAAAGCTCCGCAGCTAAACGCTTAGCCACTGCGCTACCGAGCCGCCACTATTATGTATGTGCAGATCTTGTTAAATCTACCAACTTGTCCCATTAAGCAGTAACAAAACAAACAAAATAATTCACGCAAATATAAATAAATTCCGATCAACGATTCAAATCACGGCTCGAGAATGAGTGCTGCAGTGGGTAAACAAACTCTTGCGCGAAATGTACAGCTCTCTGGCTATACAAGCAGAGAGAGTATTTCAACTATTTAATGCCCTGTCATAGAGTAAACACGTGTAGTCGCGGACGCGCGCGCTTTGAGAGCGCGCCTTAAAATCAAACCATTGAGCTAGATTATGCATCGTATATGTATGCTTCGATTCGTAACTTAATGTTTGTCAGTGTAAAACAATTTAAACAATACGCTTATTGGATTTTGTTATTAATGTGCACAAATTGAACAATATAATGTTACTTTACGTATTCATAATTTTGGCGGGAAACGCTGTGAAATGCGACGATGCGAGGTACTTTTTTTTTTATTTGTTTTGATGTGGTATCACGATCGCGGAAATGGTTCGTAATTTATAACATTGGTTGCAAAAAAAAAAAAATTTCTTCGCTGTTTGTAAACAAAGATTCTGCTGAAACATCGCATCGAACCTAAGTTACCTTTGTTCTCGATGTTTCATAATTTAAAATGAAATAAATTCGAAATCACCTTGACATAGCGCGTAGTGTCTGCTCGTAAATGTGTTAAAATTTTGTTTAGTACGCAAAGAAATTGTAAATAAAGAGACGACTTGGTTACTCTGTAAATTATAAATACTTTTAAGTCCATCGCTCGACATAAGCCTCTCCGTAATGTTCTTAATTTTTTTATACGTTAATAAGCTCCTTCAGTTTTTTGTTTGGAACTTTTTGGTTGCCTATCACCGTGCTGTGTGGCAGTTTTTAGCAGAAGACTTATGATGATAATGAATGAAATAATGGGTTTCAAAATTCCTCGCTTTCTAAATGTTAATAAATCACGGCGGAAAAAAACAAAATAAAAAAAAACTAAAAGTCTGATTTTAAAACTGCTGCTATCTGTTTTTACTTTGTTAAAACCACAGTCTGTGGTCGATATTAATACAAAAAAATGTAAATAACTTCAGTATATTTACACAGAAATCGACTTGTCTATGAATATAACTTTAAAACTATTTTATATTGGAAGCGGGAAGGTGAAGAGACACCTAATAATATTTACGCTAATACTTTCGGTACTTAAACGCATCCAGAACTAACTAGAAATCTTGGTGGAGATCAGACGTGAGAAAAGATATCATACATTTATTTGTGTGTTTGGTTTAAAAATTAGTTTACTCGATCAATATTAATTTTACCTACAAGTAAAAAACATGTGCTATCCTTTATTTAATTATAACATCTCATCTCACAAGAGTGTTCGAGACTCTATGTGGAGGTCTCGTACCAATGAGTTTGTGTAAATGGATCTCCACCTGTCACATTGTTCCAAATAAGCTCTGATGAAAAGCGAACTAAAATGTAGACCTTAGACAACTTCAGTATTGAGTATATAGTCTGAGCTTATTTCTTCTTTCTATTACCTATAGTACTATACTTTAGGCAATGCATCTTACAAAGAAACATAAGCGAAAAAGAAAACACATCGACTAGCTCTTAAAACAACAGTACAGCATCTTCATTATAACATAATGTTACAGTTAAACGTTAAAGTTAGGTTAGGTTAGAATTGCAGACCGTTAACAAACGTAACACGAGATCTAATTAGTGTGAAATAATTAGGAAGTCCAGACCTCTAGCAAATGCGAACATGCTTTAATTATGTAACTTATCTACGTTGTGCGCTACGCAGACGTAAGAAGCTGTCATTCCTTTTCTTCCCGAGGAAGAAGGTCGTAAAGCCTTGAACATCTCCGTCCAAAAGTCATGCCGCTCATCACGTCGTAAAATCTGTCGGGGTGGCTCGTCTGGCTACGCTGAGTTGTGTCCCATGGAAATCTTTGTTTTATATTATTTAATTTATAAAATATTATTTTATTATAAAGCCATGGTAAAGGAGGCAAACGAGCAAGCTGCTTGCCTGATGGTAAGTGATTACCGTCGCCCACGTACATCTGCAACACCAGAGGAGCAGCAGGTGCGTTGCCGACCGTTAAGGTTATTTGGGTGTTGGGAGGGATTATTTGGAGGGGAGTTGGGGACAAGGTGGGCCTCCGGTAATCTCATTAAAGCTTTATTAAAGCGCACCCTGGCATACCAATAGAAGGTTGTTGAGCACAGTGCCGGCATCCACACACTAGAGATGCTGCTTCCCATCACAAGTCTGTGCGATTTGGGTTCGGTACGGACGGGCAGTCAGCATGCTGCACCGAGTGCAGGTGAGGTTGGTTGCATTGGATAAATTGGACCATAGGGTTAGTTGGCCTCCGCTCACCTCACTCACCAAACGAAACGCAGAGGCACAAGATGCCTACCACTTCACTCTGGTACTCTGCGACGCAGTGGTATTACGTCGGTCGGGCAGGCACATACGTGCAGCAGCTAAAGACGCCGCTTCGCTCCACAATGATGATGATATTAATTTATCCCTAATGGGAAGGGCAAAGGACTTTAGCCCATACAGCCAGATCTGATGCACGTCTACTCTGTTCAAGTGCTTTGATAACACGACTCCACAATGTAAAATATTAACAGTTAGCGGAAGATATTTTTTTTTAAAATGTCCCACTGTTCTCGTAAGTGATGACATGATAAATTATATATAGATAATATAACTAGGCACAGACTAAAAAAGAGAGAGAGAGACTAAATCTGTCTCTCCAAGTCTGCAGAGCTGGTCTTTACAACGTTTGGACATATATGAATAAATCTTCAATGCAATTACGTTAATTGTTTTTACCGCATAGTTCACACTAACAGTTTTTTTTTTTCAACAACTTTATCGCGGTCACATCGCTGTCGTTTACGCCATCTAATGTCGCAGTGTCCCATTGAACAGTTAATACGTTTACATACCGAAGTGATATGTTGTGGTACGGCCGATCAATAGCTCTGAGTCATGTCAAATAGAGTCTAGGTCATAGAGTCTGGCCAAGGAAAGCGTAACCTGGAGTTACATGGCAACACTATTTAACTGTCAAACTCTGTCGAATATTTACAGGTGATTTTGAGTATGATGATTGAATTTTATAATTTTTTTTAAATTATATAAATGGTTTTATTGTTGATAATAAACAAATTGGCCTTAACTGAGTGAGTATTTTCACACCACATAGCATATAAATCGCATAGACAAGATATTAAGATAACAATTTTATAGAAGTCAAGTTTTATTTATTGCTGTTGCGTATATTTTAATTTAGCATCTTATATTTTTAATCGTACAATACGTGTTTTTGTTTTTTATTATAATAATAAGCATTGTACTGTACATGTGCCTCGAATAAATTGTTAGTCCTTTCTTTCTCTCTTTCTTTCTTTCTGGTGACTTAACTTACGTCACGTGTAGGAGTCCACCGCTTGACGTAGACTATTGCATGACAAAATCTGAAGTCTGGCATGGCAATGGGAGGTCCCCTGCATGACTTAGACCTCTTTATTAAAGCGTACACCCTGGGATACCAATAGAAGGTAGTTGAGCACAGTGCCGGTCCCCACACACTAGTGATGCTGCTTCCCATCACAAGTCTGTGCGATTTGGGTTCGGTACAGACGGACGGTCTCTACGCTGCTAGTCGGAGACTCGTCCGGAAGTCAGCATGGTGTACAGAGTGCAGGTGAGGTTGACCATTGGATAAATTTGACCAAGGGTTAGTTGGCCTCCGCTCACCTCACTCACCGAACGAAACGCAAATGCCCAAGATGCGTCTACTTCAAACCGGTATTCTGCGAGGACCTGGTCCTACCCCGGTCGAGCCACCCCATTCGAGCTGTAGAAAAATCTACCGCTTGACTCTTCCACGCTCTGTTTTAGTGGCTTCAACCTAATTTTCACTACAGTTTGTTTGGAATAACGTGTTAGGTGAGCCAGTTACCGTATTAATACAGACAGACAAACATTAAATATCGTACATAAGTTGATTGTTTGTATTTAGTTGGTGGTGGTCAGGGCGTTCACATTAGTATCATAGAGTACGTACGTAAACGTTATAGTTCTGAAAAAAAACATGTCAACGTTAATAATTCAACATTCTCTTGTCGAACATTTCTCTTTCACGATTCGTCACAATAAGATAAGACGAAGTGTAAATATTGCCTTTACAAGTGAAAGCAGTATTTGATGAGAGCTGACACAAAGCCAGATTGAGAAATCGTGTTAACATGCGATTTTTGCCCGTATCGTATGATAGACACACTGACCTCATTGTTGCTTGTACGATAGATGTACAGGGTGGATGATCAAGGCCGAATAGCTCAGTGCCATTAGCGTCTATGTCTTAGTCCTGAGCTGTTTCGTTCAACCAACCAGTTCAGTCCAGTCCGCTTACCCCCTGAACACATACAACCCTTAGATAAAAATATATTATTTATTTATTTATTTATTACACGTTTATGTATTATATACAAAACATACGTATTATTTTAATGTATTTAAAAATAATTTTTTATATCACCGCTAACTTAGCCAAAACATGTTTTAATCAGTCTATACTTTGTTGTCATTTATTTTTTTGACTGTAGAAATATATTTTTTTTTATTTTTTGATCCAGCGTGGTGGACTTTGCGCAAACCCTTCTTGACAATGTCTATGTTCAACGGCGGACTGATGAAGAAAAAGGAGATGTTTTTTTTCTATAAGAACCAGCATGCGGCTCGCCTGATGGTAAGTGATTACCGACGCCCACGTACATCTGCAAACCCAGTAGAGCTGCAGCTGCGTTGCCGGCCTTTAAGGATATTTAGGGAATGTGCGGGAGGAGGGGAAAGGGGAGAGATGGTAGGAGGGAGAGGGCCTCCGATTACCTCATTCACCGAACGAAATACAGAAGCACAAGATGCCTCTACTTCAAGTCTGTATTCTGAGAGGCCGTGGTGTTATCTCGGTAGAGCCGGCCCATTCTAGCAGCAGCGAAAGCCGCCGCTTGGCTCTACCACGTTAAAACCTGTCACCTGTTACATGACATGCTTTAACGTGATAGATACATTATCCCAAATCAGCTCCTGTAAAAGCGAGTCGATATGACTTAAACGCTAGACCTCTGACCTCCCCAGTATCTTATATACGGATGCCGTAGCTTTTTTTATATAATTATAATTTATATTTATATATTTTATTATTATTATAATTTATAAAGAAATATCACACCGGCATCAAAAGCCGCCGCTTGGCTCTACTACGTTCAATATATTATAAGGACGGTCCCTGGCTTTCCGTGGACTAAAAATTTTCCACCAAATGTTTTCTTTCATCTGGAAGCCGTAAGCAGTGTATGGTTACAGTCAGGTGTGGAAACACTTCGGCCAGACGGTAATTAAGAGATCACAAATAAACATACACATTGTTTCGTAAATCGTTACTAATTATAGAGGACTCTTTGTCTGTTTGTGTTGATGTTTATTTCTGTTGCAAGTCAGTGACTTCCATGAGCCCATCGTAACATAAAACAGGTGGGTACAAAGACCTCTCCTGGTAAAATAACACTGTACCTACTATATTTGCAAAACGGACTTGTTTATTTTTGGATGCTCTGCTACCTACGCGTCACCATTACTGTGTAATGGTATGATAAACGATCCTGTGACTTGATGTTTAGCGTAACTGACCGCTGAGTCAGTCATCGATCCTGGATTTGATTCTCAGCCGGAGCGGAATATTTGTGCACAAATTATTGCAGGTTTCTTATGTGTGTTTAGTAAAGCACGAGGGTGGTCTGAATATCCGACTTAACAAAGATACAAGATATTTTTTCGTTAAAATTATTTGTAATTTTCTACATAGACTTACAAGGATATCCTTAAGGATACAAAGGATACTTACTAGGATTCCTTGTAAGTCTACATACTTCTAACAGCGATGCTCTCATCTCTTTAACCCGTCCAAATACTTTAAGAATGTGATGGAAAATCTCCGTCCACCGAGCGCAATTTTTAGATGAGGGGACAAAAAAAAGCCGCTCAGGGTTAGATCTGGTGAGCGAGGAGGATGACCAAGCAATCCAAACCGTAAGTCTTGGACTTTCGCCATGGCAACCGCTGACGCGTGAGACGGCGCATTGTCATGGTGAAACAGAATTTGTTTCTTCGACAATTCTCCCTTTAGCGTGTCAAATGTCATTATACGCCGTGTGCTCCTGTAACGGTTTTTCTTGCTATTTCGATTAGGATTACTCTGCGAATATCCCAACAAACAGCTGCTATCACTTACCCAGCCAAAAAAACAGTTTGTGCTTTTTTTTGACCCCGATTCCCCCTTCGCAGTCCACTGTTTTTGTTTCTATTTCGGAAGTATAATGGTGTATCCAAGATCCATCTACAGTAAGCTACAGTATTTAAGCGTGGTAGAGCCAAGCGGCGGCTTTCGCTGCTGCTCGAATGGGCCGGCTTGACCTCATTGGTACCACGGCCTCGCAGAATACCGGCGTGAAGTAGAGGCATCTTGTGTTCGGTAAGTCAGGTAACCGGAAGCTCACACCCCCTCCCTATTACCCTCCTCTTCCCTCCCATCTCCCAAATATCCTTAAAGACCGGCAACGCACCTGCAGCATCTATGGTGTTGCAGATGTACGTGGGCGACGGTAATCATTTACCATCAGGTGAACCGCTTGCCCGTTTGCCGTCTTTTCCACAAAAAAAAAAAAAAAAGTAATCGAAAAAAAACTTCAAAACTGGGGCAACATTGAAACACGTTTTCGGTCTAACGTGAGCAAACGCAGCACTAAATCTTGTTTCAATATGTGACAAACACGTTCTTTGGACACATTCATAGCCTCTGCTATCTCTCTCACTTTAATAAGACGGTCATCTAGCACCATTTGGTGATCTATGGCGACGTTATCGTCAGTGGTTGCAGTTCTTGGACGTCTCGAACGTTCATCGTCTCGTCTGTATGCAGATGGCAGAACCGAGCTTTGGGGGAGGGCTATGATTAGCAGTGGACTTGTGATATGCTGAAAAGATGATGATGACCCTACCCGGATTTGACTAGAACGTACGTGCTCTTGTGGGAAAAAGGGTTGACGTTAAGGCTTTTCCATGAAAGCACCAAGAACTGGGAGTACAAGGAGGAATATATCATGTTTTTCATCGTACACCCACCTCATCGCACACAGTGCACCACGCTAGTTACGAGTAAATAACGATGCTTTGACGGACTCTGGTGATGGGGAGCCGCATCACCAGTGCGCATGCACCGCATGCTCAGCCAGGTGACTTTCGGTCACTCGGCTCACCGACACGCCGATGAATTAGCTAGATGACTTTCGGCAAACGTTTTAAAAAATGCGTCCCGGTTTATGCTGTTGCTTTCCAGGAGAGGCCTGTGTTCAGCATTACATGAAACAGCACACAGCTCATTATCGAGCACACGAACCGAGATAGAGGCAAAAGCGTCGCGCGGTTGACCCTGGACTTATCTCCGATCTTAGTCCCTTTAAAAGCTCGTAAAGAACACTACCTGTTACCTAGAAACAAAAAACAATATTCCTAACAAGCATTCGTGCAAACGAAAGTGTCGTCTTGTTGTGTCTGTTGCTAGGCAACGGACAGACGCCCTCTCCTCCGTATGAAACTAAGCTTTAAAGTTAAGTGAAAATGTTAAAATTTCCTTGAATATTGTATCGACATCAATCGATAATCGATCATTGCTGTTACGGTAAAATAAACTTTACTACGATTCGTTTAAGGATGGATTTATATCGAGACTTCGATAGGATTTACGTTTTGTTTTATAACAACAGTGCGAGACAAAGGCACTCAGGACGTACAAGGCTAATACTGAATCAATGAATTTTAATGTTTTGTTATTACTATAGGAGATGTAGGAGACGGAGACAGATATGATTATATATATATATCTGCTTATTGGTTTACGTAAAAACGGTAATGTGCAAACTGAAGTTTCGCATCGGGAAAACAACGATAACCATTGACAGATCAATCAGCTGTATCACGTAGTCTGTAAAACTAAGATAATAATATATCAACCAATGCTGGGCCCAGGTCTGTCCCGTGTTAGTCGTAACATACCGTCAAGGCATTGCGTAGAAGGTAAGCCAGCTATGAAAGCTCCAACGGCCGTATATTGTATGGTAGAGAAGGTGTGAAGGAAAAGAGTAGCTACCCCGCAGGGTCCACATACTGGAAGGAGATCGAGTCCTTCTGCCAGGATGTTTTTCTTTAAGGTTTTACGTGGGGGAAAGGTGCTCTCGCACTCTACTATATGCCGAGCCGTTCGATATCGGGTATCGAACTGGAGTCTCCCTATTCGGAGAGCGATCCCCTAACGACTCGCCTAACAATAATCACAACACGCCCTCATACCCAGTATTGGGGGTGGTTAGATATTTATTTTGGTCTTTTCTTTACTTAACTTTTAACCACCATGTTGGTTGACCATCTTTTTTTTTATGCGAAAGACGCCAAACGAGCAAGCGTCTCACCCGATGGTAAGTGATCACCGTCGCCCACGTGCATCTGCAATACCATAGGTGCTGCAGGTGCGTTGCCGGCCTTTAAGGATATTTGGGAGATTGGAGGGAGGAAGAGGAGGGGGATGGGGAAGGGGAGTAGGCCTCCGGTTACCTGACTCACCGAACGAAACGCAGAAGCACAATATGCCTCTACTTCACGCCGGTATTATGCGAGGCCGTGGTACCAACCCGGTCGAGCCGGCCCATTCGAGCAGCAACAAAAGCCGGCTCTTGGCTCTACCACGCTTAAAATCTTTGTTATCAGGATTACGTTACATATCGTATATAAGAAATAAAACACTAGAAAATTTAATTCTGATATATTTGAGATGAAAGAAATTCGAACCGGGAAGATATAATAAAAAATTAGAAATAACATTGTTTAAAATTCTAAACTTGCAGGTTACCTCACCAGGCCTTTACCCAGTAGTGGGCATTTACAGACTGCTACTATTGATTTTTGTACATCGTCTAGTTTTTTTTAATGTACCATTTACCATTTCTGTAAAGGCATAATTGAAGTTCAATCAGACGAGCTCCATTTTGTACACAAAAAGACCTTGAATAATAATAAAATAGAATGAAGAGCAGACGCGGCTACTAAAATCTCCATTACGAGAATAAAAAAACTCGGCCAAGTGCGAGCCGGACTCTCGCAACGAGGGGTTCCGTACAGTCACACAATATATCTGTGTTATAAACTTACCCGACCAATTGTGTTTTCTCGCATTCAGTTCGGGATCCTCATCTCACCCGACTTAAACTTGGCCGGTTTTTATTATCTGTCGTTGTTTAGAGCGTGCACTATATTCGCACCGCAAATTTGACGCTCTTATGAAAAAACTCGTTTCTAGTGCCCTTAGTAGGGGTCCATCGTTCCTAGTAAGGACTCCGAAATTTTTGTTATTTTTTTTTGGATGTACAACATAAATATGTGTTATATTCTGTGAAAATTTCAACCGGCCACCAATCACGGTTCAAGTCCTTTAAAGGTAGGAGAGACGGCAGGCTTAGACGCGACGACATGTCGATGCTGTTGCAATTTAAAATGCTGATCATGCGCTTGGCGGTGAAGAAAAACGTCGCGCGGAAACCTACTAAACATATACCTACATACAGGAAAAATAAATGTTGTTTCATAGACAGGTGAAGTTTGCCAACCTGCACTGGAGCAGCATGACAGACCCTTCCGGACTCCAAAAGCCCATACAAATATTCTGAGGAGACTTTTGCCACGACCGAAGCCCATGCAGCCAAGCTGCAGAACTTTAGATATCCAATTTATAAGCTTGTACGTGGTAGAGCCAAGCGAGTCCTTTTGCTCTCTCGAATAGGCCGGCTCGGGGTAGTACCACGACCTCGCAGAATACCGGCGTGAAGAAGAGGCATCTTGTGCTTCTGCGTTTCGTTCGGTGAGTGAGGTAACCCACTACCCTAATCCCCATCCCCATCATGACCTCCATCCTCCAAATATTCTTAGAGGCCGGCAACGTGCTTTCAGCTCCGCTGGTGTTGCTGGTTTATGTGGGCGATGGTAATCAGTTACCACCAGACGACCTGCTGGCTGGTTTACCCCGTTTACCATAAAAATATTCTCAGAACTGCCAGCGTCCAGCGATAACTTGCGCACCGATCTCAGCCATATACGAGCGTTAAATGCAGTACGCGCATGACGTCAGGAAGAAGTTTTTGTGTTGTTTTTTTTTAACTTGTTTCATGGTGATCTAATGTCTAAAAAATCTTAAATGGATGACATTTTTATTACCTACTGTCCGAATACATAATTTTATAATTTAAAACTGCAATAGAATTTGTACACATAATAGATTTAGATGTCAAATTGGTATTTATTATAATTAAAGTTTATATATAAATGATTTTTTTATTGTTGCAATTTTTTTTTGTTTTGTTTATGTTACATTGTGCTGTTACGTTGGCACTTGGAAATAAATGATGAACAGCGTGTCTAAATATATGCCCTATTTCATAATGTCATAGTCGTTAAAAATACTACGGGTTTCGTTTCAAGTATTCAAATGAAATCAATGTATTACCTGAGGCCCACTCCCCCTTTCCACACCAAAACCTCCTTCCCACCATCCAAATATCCTAAAAGACCGGCAACGCACCTGCAGCTCCTCTGGTGTTGCGGATGTACGTGGGCGAACTTACCATCAGGTGAGCTGATCGTTTGCCTCCTCGCAAAAAAAAAAAAAACTAATATTTACGGCTCTGCCAGATCATTGGAGGAAACCACCAGAGTTACAGTGGATAGCGAGAGTGGCGTAACACAAGACCTGTATTCCTCTCCCTCTGTAAGTTGCTGCTAGGACAGACATATATATAACTGCAGGGAAGAATACTCACTCATGCCTTTTGCCTATGCGAGGGTCTACATGGATAACAGGCTTGTGTGCGTATTCTAATATTTTAGTATTCCTCGTCATCAATGCCTCAAAGCTTGCTCTACGTGGTACGTACTTAGTTCGCGTGGAAAAAAAAAATCTGCGGCTTTCCTGAAATAAAAAGTGACCGATGTCATTCCGCTAGGTATTTATATATCAAACTTTATCAGAATCAGTTCTACGTTTTACAGACGGACAGAGTTATGCGTTTAAAATATTAGTACAGATTGTCGCATCAATATTTAACAACTTGCAGTAGATAAACCGTCGTGAGCCGACATCAAAGCGCATTTTAATTAAAATCGGTTCATCTTAAACAGAAGCCGCGGTATCCGATAAATCCCTGCTTTGAAATTCGCCCGAACTATTCAACGCGAAGTTGTGATGACTCGATTCAGCCAATTATAGGGCTGCAACGAATGAAGGCATGGTATAAAAGAGCGGGAAAAAAAGGACTTCAATCCTACGGGTTGCCAGTTCAATTACCGCATGGCAATAAATATTTGTATGGCCAATTGTTTTCGGCTCAGGGTCTGCTGAAATGGGCGGTGGTGTGGAAGCAAATCTTTGGGGGCTATGTTCAGCGATGGTAGGCTGAAATGATAATGATTAAACATTATCGTGGGCAAGTTTGAATTCAAAAAAAGAAAGAAAAATTGTCTTCGAAATAAACATTCGTCACTGCCCCATCATGCAGTACCAAAGCGTCTACGTACCTTACCTATTACCTATTACCCTTACTTTTATTAAAATACATTTAAATAAAAGTATTAGAAAAGCTGGACTTAATACCTCTTGGCTTTTTTTGCCAGTTAACCCGGGGCGAAGACAGATATTGTAAGGGTGCAAAACATTAATTAAAAAAAAAAGAACTAAAATACTGAATAACTTACACTCACAATTAGATACATACAAACGGAATAAATACATATAAACAAATATGAATATATATAAATAAATAAATATATATATATACATACATAGAGCATACACAATATTATTATCATTGCAATGACCGATGATATCAATTCCCCATATTATCATTACACAACTAATATTTGTGTGTGCAACTATGCGGCTGCGACCTGTGTTTCCAAGAGGAGCACAAGGCTCGCTTCGAATACCTTACCTTACCTTAACTGTCTATAAATAAACCGCAGCAGGACAATTGGTCCCACCACCACTCCATTCCAACTCATTATAATTTATACCCGCGATTGTTGTCATTTGGTGTAATTTCATTATACTGCCAATTATTATAACTTCTTGAACAATTTTAAAATTAAAATTTTGTTATTGATATCACGTAATGGGTTTACCTTAAGTACTCATATGTTTATTTTATTTGTAATTTTTGAATTATGAATAACTCGTTAATTAAATACATTTTTATTAAATTTAAAATTGATGGTCTATCACTTTGTTTATTCTTCACACCTTTCTACAGAGCTTTGTGGCAAAATCCTGTGATGTGTTATCAGTACATTTCTAACAATATTAGTACAATATCCCATTATAATTTACCCTGAAGAAGCTGTAAGGCGAAACCTGTCGGCTCGTTATATAAATAAATGAAATGTGTTGTGAAATTAGTACAAGAGGTTATAATAATTAACACCTGTCAAAAGGATTTAAAAATAAAAACTATTCAACATACTTATCAAGTTTTACCTAACCGCTTGATTAGCAAGGTATACTTATTTCGTCAATCGTTTTTTTTTTTTTGATAACCTTTCAATTTTTAAAGTGAAAACCAACGTCAATACTGTGTTAAGTAAATAAATAAATCAGAACGACTAATAACCCAAATATTAGATAGCCACAGTTTAACTCTATTTACTTAAACCGATAACACGTTAGTCCATATCGAAAACAGTGTAAACACTGCGTTACAGCCGCCATTTTTTATTTTTACTTTAATGTAATGTTTTTGTCTCTATTTTATTTTACATTAACTGTATACCCTGGCGGTGGCTGCCACACGCGTGATGCTCGAACGGGTGCTGCTCGTGGAGACTGGTCTACTCGAGTACGCAGTGCTCTTGTGCTTTAACCTTGTGGATCACTGTATTACTGCGGCATGCTTTCAATTTCCTACGGGACCATTTTATTACATGATGTATATTATTATTGACAAAAAAATAATCAAAAAAGAGGATCCCTTCCAAAAAAGGAGGAAAAGAGGAACCTTCGGAGTTTCTTTCGCCAGTTTCTTCCCCGTCAGAGGAGCCTCATTACGGAACGGTGTGAGATTATAAAAAAATTACTATTGATCTGTGTTATTTATGTTCCTATGTCGGAAGAACGAAGCTTTCCATTTTGGTTTTTGTATTGCCACTGGAAGATATGTATTGTAATCATATAACATACGTCATGTTTCCACTAAATGGACCTCGTAAGAGGCAACTAAGAGAAAATCTAATAAATAATAGATTCGATATTTGACAAAGAAAATTTTCTTACGCTGAAGAATAAAAAAATATCATTAGTTTCCTATAAAACCTATTTTAACCCAGTGCTGAACAATACCTATAAATTTCTTGGAAGCTTAATTTATCCTCACCATGCTGGGCAAGCTGGTTGATAAGTGCGATGGCGGTACCCTCGCATTATTAGTGGTGCTGCCTATCACTACCATAAACATGGTAGAGCCAAGCGGCGGCTTTTGCTGCTGCTCGGATGGGCCGGGGCTGTAGCGCGACCTCGCAAAATGCCGGAGTGGAGTAGAGGCATCTTGTGCTTCTGCTTTTCGTTCGATGATTGAGTAACCGAAGGCCCATCTCACCCTCTCTCCTCCTTACGCTTCCTCAAATATCAGCATAGGCCTGAAACCCATCTAGAATTCTTCTGGTGTTACAGATGCACGTGGGCGTCGGTAATCACTCACCATCAGGTGAGCCGCATGCCATAAAAGCTTTGCAATAAAAAAAGCTTTTTTATTAGAAATAGATTCCCGAAATTCGAAAGGTTATTCCCCGTCAAAGGCGTCTCTAGCCCGTGTAGCGCCCGTGTGCTAGAGGCCGGCGCCCACTAAGACCTCTGCGCCCGTGTGAAACGCACACCCTGCACCACACGTAAAGCCGTCTCTGTCGCACCACCGGGGATCGAACCTATCTAACTCGCGCACTATAACCCACCTCTTGCTTAGTTTGATTGCCTGGTGCACTAACGGACGTAAATCTCAAGAGAAAAATCTATTAATTCCTCTCATACATTCACCCATCGAACACACTCGTATGACCGTTATTCGGCCCCATTGGAGCGACACCTCGACAGGTTTGGTCAATGAACAACACAACTGTACACTTCACTAAACAAACACAAAAACGCCGACAAGACATTTGCCTTATCAATGCAATCAATCTATACTTAAATTTATATATAAAAATATAATAATAACTGTAAGTTTCCGGCTTGACCGATTTTAATGATTTTGTTTTGTACTTATGGGTTTACCTGGATGGTTCTTAGCTATGGACCCGGCAGGTGACACTCTTGTCGACATCCGTGATTTGTTTTTTTAATTTCACATATAAACCTATGATATATAAGTTGGTTATTCAATCTCTTAATGATCATGTAACTCCAAGAGACGATGGTTCATAGTTATGCTAGGATCCAGTTACTCAATATAATATATAGAAATTAAAGAGCCGCGATTGAGTAGCGCTCAGGGAGCTATCTTTTATTTCACAGTACGCGTGTGACCCGTATTCGAATCCCGGTGACGACGTAACATAGATTAATAATAATTATTTTAAATACAGTTATCTGCCAAACTATAGCCCAAGTTACCTGCAAACTACCAAAATTACGAGCAGAACAGCCTCCACAAGCAGCACAAGCATGACACTTCCTCGACCATATTAATGGGAAGTTTTTTTTTACGGGAAAGGCGGCAAACGAGCAATCGGTTCACCTGATGGTAAGTGATGGCGAAGTGACCGTCGCCCAAGTATATCTGCAACTCCAGAAGAGCAGCAGGTTGCTGACCGTTAAGGTTATTTGGGTGTTGGGAGGGATTATACGGAGGGGAGTTGGGGAGGGGCAGTAGACCTCCGGTTACCTCACTCACCGAACGAAACGCGGAAGATGCGTCTACTTCACGCCGGTATTCTGCGAGGTCGTGGTATTTACCGAGCCGGTAGAGCCGGCCCATTTGAGCAGCATCTAAAGCTGCCGCTTGGCTCTACCACGTTAAAAAGTGGACAAGCCTCCGCACGACGCCGCCACAACCAGAGGCCTATAAGCGAGCACGACATACTCTCAACTCAATAATACACATCATCATCATCATTTCAGCCTATCAGAAGTCCACTGCTGAACATAGGCCTCCCTCGAAGGTTCATAATAATAATACACATAGATGTTATAATCACAGCAAACACTATCACATTCCTAAAGAACACTCCTACAATTCTCTATGAGATCATTAACAACTACATTACTAGTACTGAATGTACATTAACAAATAAAACTTATTAATTATACACTAGTGACAAATCGAGGTGTCAAGTTGCGAGATAGTTGGTATTCAACTGTAAGGTCATTATTTCATGCTTCCTTATCATTAAGGTTAATGTAAGCTTTTGAGCACAAACACCTTTTGATATAATTTTTAAACTTTGTCTCTGAAAGATTCAACGTATATTCTAGAATTTTATTATATACGCGTGTGCATCGACACAGAACGGAATTCGTAACTTTATTTACTCATATTTTTTGATTATCTAGTTTATTATTATTACTCAATGCAAAATTATGTCGGTCACAGTTTTCTAGAAATATTGATTCACGTTTACATACACAACGAGACAAGTAAAAGTTAAAATATTGATTTCCTTAAATAGTCCCCTTAGTGAATCTCGAGACCGCATATTATAAATACCTCGCACTCTTTTGCCTAATAAAAATAGTATTGACATCAGCTGTCCCACAATAAAATACCATAAGACATTATGCTGTGAAAGCGACTAAAGTAATCCAACCTTGCAGCAGATATGTCAGTCAGTTTGCAGCGTAAGTAGCTGAGCTAAGTCTATTAGCTAAAAAATCTACATGGAAGGTTATAACAAATTGTGATCCCTACAAACACAGTTTCATCAATAAATTCTAATATATGACGCTGCAAAATAATATTAGACGGTAACTGCTGTATTTACAAGAAACAAATCCAAAATCTTACTCAGGTCATTATTTACTTCAAGAGGAGACTCAGACTTTCGACTGACTTTGAATATCAGTGAAGTATCGACTGCGGATATTACAATATTTATAAAATACTGCACCAAAACGGTTGATCATTTATGTAAATAAGAAATAACAATGGGCCTACATGGTGCCCTGTGGCACCCCATTCTCATAACAGAACCCACGGAGCTTACATGGTGTAGCCACACCTGGAACATTTGGATCCTGTACTTATCCATACTTATGTATTATTAATTTTACAACGAACGAAAAGTTTTAATTAATTCTCGAGAGTTATGTTTCAGGTTTGAGAACAAATTTTTCTGTACACTTATTAACATAGTTTATATGTACGTATAGATGAAGACTGTGAAGACTGAAGCTGCGCTTAAGCAGCTGTAGTTCTGTAGGGTATATACGTGAAATATGTTCCAAACTCATTAGCCACTTCTTTATTCGATTAATTCGGCCCGTCGTCTGTATTTAATACAAATTTAATATTATAAAACTTAGTTTTAGCTGTTTCCTTATTTTTCTTCTTTCTACAAACAATAGACACTCCACAGTATCAATCAGGAAAATGTTTTCGTATTGTTCTTATCTGAACAACTGTATTGATTTGTTTATGTACAATTGTACACATTTTTTGTACGTGGTAGAGCCAAGCGACGACTCGACCGGATTGGTACCACGGCCTCGAAGAATATCGGCATGAAATGAAGACATCTTGTGCTACTGCGTTTCGTTCGGCGAGTATTGTAACCGGAGGCCCACTCCATCCCCCTTCTCATCTTCCCTCCTGTCTTCCAAATAACCTTAAAGGCCGGCAACGCACCTGCAATACCTCTGGTGTTGCAGATCTACGACGGGCGACGGTTATCACTTACCATCAGGTGAGCCGCTTGCTCGTTTGCCGCTCGTATAAAAAAAAAATGCTCGACCGGAGTAGTGCAATGGCCGCGCAGAATACCGCCGTAAATCTTGCGCTGCGTTCCTCCCGGGAGGCCTTCACCTTTCCCCTTCGCCCTGGTGTTGCAGATGTACCTTGGCGTCGGTAATCATCCACCAGGTGAGCAGCACTCTCGTTTGCCTCCTTTTCTATAAAGCAATAACAATTCTCTTCATAGCTATTAGTCACAATTATTATGAGCAATGAAGTATTCTCCTTACTCCATAGAGCGTTAGGTAGATTGTTTGTTTATTGAGCTAGATAAGAGGTGATAAGTTTATCTTTTAAAAGAATTCTATGCGCACGCGCACTCCTTTCACCAGCTGTGCCACTAACATTCCGTACGAAGTCGTTCCCCTATAAAATTATACTGTGTTATTTTTCACATCCAAGCCATGGTTTCGTTTATCCATGAAATCAATAACGTGGGCATAGCGGACAAGGCCCCTGAGCTTATTTGGACGAATGTCACTAGGCGCTAGACTCATCTTCTCTGCCTAGGAGACGTCTTGTTTGATACCACACTCTAACCCATTTCTGCCGCCAATCAGCGCTATACCGGCTCTTTATACCTTTCAAGCCGGAACACAAAAATTGTTACAGCGCAAAACAATCAGGGGTGACAACGCATATGTAATCCTTTCCGATTGAAGTACGCAGATGTCCATGGGCTGGCAGTAGTCACTTACCATCAGGGGTGCTGTTAGCTCGTTCGTCAGCATAATCCAATGAAAAAGGTGGTGCGTCGAATTACCATTTGAGTGTCCAGACCAACGACAAATTTTAGGGTCCTCTCGATATAGGTAATCGAACTCAGGTGATTCAGATCCCTATCCTACCACTGGTCTGTCCTGACCTTATCTACAATCATTTAATTCTTAATGTGTCATAACAATAGAATGTCCATTGTTATAACAGGTCGTGAGTCATTTAACTTCCAGCCGTGTAAATTATACAACCATATTTCTAACCTTAAAAAAGGGCATAGTTCCCTACAAACTTTCATTACTACTACTTACCTACGTTATATAAGTAACTCTTATGCATAATTGTGTGTTTCTATACCCACCGGTTTAGGCAGTGCGTTGTCTTCAGCAGTAAGTGAAGATTTATCAAGTAGAAGATAGATAGAAGAAGAAGATGGATCAATGTTATCCGCGTGCCTTGTGTCCTCCGATTGAAAGTGTTTTGAATCATCATCACAAGTCCACTCCTGATCGTAGGCCTCCTCAAACGATTGCCACAAATCAAGAGAAGTCACCTGCATCGACTTTTCAGAACACAGTGCGGGCCCTCTCTCCATCTTGTGGGGGTTCGTCCTACACTGTTTGCCTATAAGGGCATGGACGAACAGTTTTCTTCCGTCGGCCCACTGTCACTTCATCTCGCTGATCCTTGCCGATGACATGCTTTGGACCAATAAGAGCAAGACATAGAAAAATAAATCAATTAAGATCACAATTATACGCATAACCGAGTTATGCAATAGCGGGAAACATTTTTTTCACGTCAAATAAATACGCAACAAAAGAACAAGGAATTTATTCACTCGACCACTCACTGATATAGTAGTATAGCGGTCTCGTAACTTCAAATATAGGTTATGTTTTGTTTATTCTACAGTTCCGTGTTGCCATATTCATATCTTCCAAAGTCCTCGTATAATCTTTTAATTTAAACGCATTAAACTTTTATTTTTATTAAAGAGAGAATTTATGAATATACGTAAAAAAAATGTGCAAGTTATGTAGAAAGTTTTTTAGTAGGTAGCGCTGCAAATGATTGATCACATCGTTGTCTGTGGGGTTGTCTCACACTTAGTTATCTTTCCATTTTATATTTATCATTTTTATGAGTGATGCAAGCGCTGTATCTGTCTCTAAATCCTATATTAATGACATTATATATTGACTTATAATACATGGAATAACTTTCGCAAGCATTTGAAAACCAACCGTTAGAACGCTTTATACATCGCTTTGATCGTAAATATGTATAGATAATGGGAAAATATGTAATCAACAATATTATAAATCTGATAAGTTTGTATGTTTGTGCCAATCTTTTGTAACTACCAGTCTAATTTGAAAAAAAATATCTATGCGTTAGATAGCTCGTTTATTTAGGAAGGTTATAGGCTACATAACATTGTGCTAGGGCCCACAGGAGCGGAGATACTCTAAGTAGAGTAACAGTAGTGTAGAGTAGAGTAGAGTAACCATAAACCATAGTCATCATGTGCATAAAACAGTTTCGTTTTACTTATATGTATATACACATATATATATATATATATATATATATATATATATATATACATTACGTATTTATTACTACTATTCTTTTCATATTTTTATTTACATATGACACTATGTTTTTTTTTCCAAGATTTTAAGCGAAATTCAATCTTACGGTAACCCTGCCCGAGTTGTCACGGTTCGATGACCTGAGCAGCGCGGGAACGTCTCGTATGTCACTGTCAAGGTGACGTTATTTGAGGCGCGGAAAGTGTTATGTCACACTTGTCACTCTTGATTTACCGTTCTTTAATCGTTGTCGATTAAAATAAATGGATATTTAATTGATAAAAACTGTTAGTAACGACACAGAGACTTAGCATCCGTCATGTTCTTTCTCAAGGGGAGGCGAAAAGTGGGTCAAGGAAGCCGGTTCTGGCTACGCAAACAGAAATGAGTAATCTCTGCCTCCAACTGTAGGTGATAGGCTTGTTTACTTACTTGTATTTGTTTAAAAAAAAAAGTAAAAATAAACTAGCTGCCTATGAATGTCACACAGCAAGGTAAATGCCTCTTTTCAATATTTGAGAGGGTTTTGGCGCAGGGAATAGTTCGCCACTCCACTTCGCTTCGGGTTGGCGGACTTTACACGTCATCGGAATGATATTTTTATTATTTTAGCGCTCGACGGTGAAGGAAAACATCAGAAATAATATTATATTGCACTAAAACAATCTGACTGATCTTAGGATTGACTAAATTATTTGTGTTATTATTATTCAAACATATCATTTACAAATTTCACGTAAATTCGATAGGATAGATTAGTTAAAGACAATTTCTGTACCTAAACTTAAACTATCCCTGTGTTACCGAATAATATGACAGAGCTTTTTAAAAAAAAACACTTTATCCGACGTAAATTTCCCTGTTCATTAGGAACGTTGAGATGATAGAAATATTTACATAGATAATATATTCAAAATACACAGGACACAGATATAAACATTTATGTTTAAATATTTGCTACTGGCGGGATGTGAACCCACAAGCTTCTGCTTGGAAGATAGGAAACCTACTAGGCGTTCAACATGTTTATAGTACCATTTGTTTTTTAATTATTACCTTCAATCGATCGAATACAAATTGGGTAAAGATCTAAGACCAGTACTCGATGTGGCTGCTTTAGACAATGATGATGACGCGAACCTTGATCCAGAACATAATATCATTTCTTTCGCCTGTTTCTTCTCTGTCAGAGGAACATCATTACGAACCAGCAGTACATTGTATAAAAGTGACAATTGACAACTGAAATTTGAATTTGTTACGTCAATTAAAAAATGACATTAAAGTTTCTATTAACTATTATATTACATATCATAATTATGATGAATGACAGTTGGCTGATAAAACTAATCAATGTATTTTTTCTTTTCCACAGTAATAATTACTATGTGATAGAAATGCCCGAAGAGGATGTGCCACTAAAGGAAATTAAAAAGCCATTCGATGTCTACTGGAATGTGCCGACAATGCAGTGCAAATCCAAGAAAATACCATTCACAAACCTATACGAGAAATACGGAATAATACAGAATAGCGATGACAGTTTTCGAGGCGAGGAGATCGCCATTTTGTACGACCCGGGGCTGTTTCCCGCGTTATTGAAAAACGAAACGAGCGGGAAGTTCAAATTTAGAAATGGCGGCGTTCCTCAGGAAGGCAACGTTAACGACCATTTGGATGCGTTCAGGCTGACAATGGAACAGAGTATACCGGATGTGAATTTTAAAGGTAGGTTATAATTTTTTATTATTTACATTAAAGTGTGAAGTTTCAGCCAGTAAATGTTCCACAGTTGATCGAATGACTCTTTTGAATATTTAACAGGAAGTGTCCGGCGCCATTTATTTTATTGATCAAATAGGCTGGGGTTTCCTCACTTTTTTCCTTTACTTTCGAAGACGAGAACGTGGAAGAGGAATCCAGACACTTCACTCGCATTCAGTGAAGTTAATGCGCGCGCTACAACAGGGCCACGGCTCCACATGACATCTATTTCCACATAAACAATGACCCAGTTCCAGCTTCCTCTACGCCACTGTAGAGTTTGCAATTAAATTTAGTCATTATCATCTTAGATACGACGTGTACCCATTTGAAATATTTCAATTGTTAAATTGATTTAATAATTGATGTACACACAAGCAAAACCGAAAAAAAAAATATGATAGGAAGAAATAGTCTGTACAAAGGTACTGCTTATTTGTTAAGAAATGTCTTCCAGCAGACCTGCGACTGGAGAATAGCTAGTTAATGATAGATTGCGCGCGTACAATACAAAAAAAGAAAACATACATATATGCGAAACGTTCTAAATAAATCTACATACACCTACTTATACATAAATATATACTTAAATAAATATATAGATAAATACCCAAAATTAAATAAATATGTATATAATAGAATATTGCCAATAGTTCATACTGCTAATGACATATTTGTCATTAGCAGTATTAGACAAATAGTTTTGCAGTCACGTATATTTGGTGGGAGAGAACTCCACAATCTAACTGCATGCACACCACATTTGTTTGTTTCAGTAAATAATATACGTGATCTTAATTGATTTATTTTTCAATGTCTTGCTCTTGTTGGTCCAAAGCATGTCATCGGCAAGGATCAGCGAGATGAAGTGGCAATGGGCCGACCGCGTAGCTCGCAGAACTGATCACCATTAAAAAAGGGATGCTGAGCTGGTTTGGACACGTGGAGAGGATGCATGATTGTAGGTTGACGAAACAAATATATGAGGCGAGTGTAAATGGTAGAGTTAGGAGAGGAAGACCTAGGCGAAAATTTCTCGAACAAATCGGAGACGTTCTGAAAAAAGGCCAGCTCAAGAGTACTCTAAACCAACGAGCATGCATGCGAAGATTGATGAAAGTGGAAGAAGCGAACGACGTATGTCAGGACCGTAGCAAGTGGAAGAAGATTGTCTCTGTCTACCCCGTTGGGAACAAGGCGTGAATATATCCAATATATATTTCATAAATAAGTCATCAAATTTAATTTACCATCACATCCATATGCGTGATATCCCTGGCATCTCCAAAAAACCTCAAGATCACAGATGGCGAATTCACCATCCCAGATCTGGGATATTGGAATTAAACTTAGTGTACCCAAATTATTTAGACCAAAGACGTGTGCGAGGTTTCTGGTATTCAGACTAATCCATCTGTAGTACTTGAGGAATTTAGTAATAGATCGGCAGTAATCATAATCGGCTAGAGGCTTTAAGTGGATGCGGTCGTCTGCCGGGATTGACCCAGGCGTAATTTCAGGAGACAGCTGTTCCTTCAATCCTGGGTACCTCTCTAGCGGTTTTATGTAAGAGTGTTAAGTTAAGTACGCCTTATGTCGGGTCTTCTCTCGTTCCCCTGGCCCCCGTTATGGCTCGGTGGTGATTTTAAGTGGTCCCGTGGGAGAGGTCGCCATTTTGGAACTACTCTTGTAGAATGATTGCTTGTGTTTACGCGAACACTACAAATTTGAAATGAAACTTTTATCTCGTTTAATTATGTTTTTATATTCTCGACGTTTCGATTGCTTTACAGCAGCCCTGGTCACGGGGGTACTTAGGAGTAAGACGTCTAGATGTGATAGTTAACTCGGGCTACCTTCAGCTTATATTTATACATTTTTGGTCCGATCTGCGCAGAATGGGCTCACAGTATCTTGAATACTAAAAAGCTGTCAATAGAATCCATTTGTTGATTAGACTGGGCGATGCAATCTCTTGACCTTGTAGCCTGGTGTCGTATGCAGTGCTTCATCAATATAAATCAAATTAACGATTCTACTCGCTCGTCTAATTTTCATCAAAAATCTTTATCGACTCTTGCTATGGAACTTGAACCTTACCTTTTTTCTAATAAAAGTACACAAACCGTGGAATTCTTTAAAAAAAACTGGTTAAGGAACATTATCTGTCTGTCTAGCTCGTCTTCCTCCCTCCCCATACCTCGACTAGTTTCTTTTCATTGTTAGTTGTGTACATTTTTTAATTTTTTTTTCTTTTTTTAATTTAGTTGTGTTTGATTTTGTCTTGCATTTGTTTATTACCAATTACCACCACATTACCAATCTTTCTTCATGCTAAATTCCTTCAGTTGCCTGCAACAAATGATCGTGTGTTTGGTGTAAAATGAAGTGTATTGTGTTGGTAAGGTTATTTACCATTTTTTTTGGGCGGATTAGTGCGAAGTATATATTTTTTTTCAAACATATGCTACCGGGTCTGGTTGTTAAGGTTTTCAGATACTTATAAATGTTAATGTAAAAAAAACTTAAAGACTTAATACAGCTTCGTGATTTTTTAACGACATAAATTTAAAGACAGAACATACAATCAATTATCATGTCCCATAGTCATGATCGTGTCACAACCCACGCTTATAACGATTGCCCGTTAATGACAATTCAATATATACTTTAAAATAATAGCGAACGTAGGTTCTTTCGCAATGAAAACTTTCAGCCGAGAGGTATCGACGTAATAATCTAATCCTAATCCTGGGAAGCTAATCTGTGACGTTCACCAGGCGTGGGCGAAAATTGGTAAACCGTTTGACCACGCCGAGTCGTGCCAAATGAGATAAACTTACAATTTCTTGTCAATTGTAGAAAATAGCTTTGTATATGCTCATTTTTTTTTTAAAGTGAATAGCTACCTCCGGAAAAGTGTCCACTGTAATACATTTTACAACTTAAAATTAAATTAATACTACGCACTTCTCGGCAACTTTAACCACAATGGGAGTACACGAGTTACGTGCCAGCTACATTTCCAAAATAAATAATATGCTTGGTCTTCGAATATACAGATATTCGAACAGAAAGAGAGTGTGAGTTCGTTTATATTAAATGCCTCGACCGCCCATCGCTTAGGGAATTTTCCACCGAATCGGGAGAACCTAGTTCGATCACCACCAGCGCACTGACCAGGGCGTCAGGCATATCTTCATCATTATATCAAGTTTGTGCTTCAACTTTAATCCAAATAGGTTTTTTTTAAATATTCTCTCATACCCAAAGCTAGGCGCTAGTCATTTAATAAGAAATATAATAAATAAATACTTCACCTGCACTGGGGTGCATTCTGCTCACAAACAAATGAGCCTGTGGCCACTGAATTATGCCGGAATATCCAGCTGAACTTGGCGTGTCCAGCTCCCCACAGACTATGACGTGGAGTGGCATCACTAGTGTCAGGGTTCCTACACTGCACTCACTAACCAGCGTGGTGACTATAGGCAAACCTTACAAGTAATTTATGCCGACTTTTGCTGGCATTTTCTTGGAGTGGTCTATGTTCAGCAGTGGACTGAAATAGCCTGATGTAGGATATTCAGTAACGGCTACCATTTGACGCCTCGAAAGCCTAGTTGATAGTGACCCTGCCTTCGAAGTTGACGTTTGCGGGTTCGATTCCCTTGCACGGGACAAGTATTTGTATTAACTTCAATGACTGACTATGTTAACATCTATACAAGTATCACATATGATCAACAAATAAATATAAATATTAAAATACAAACTGTTGTTCTGGGTCTGGGGCTGGGTGTTACCTACATTCGCGACCCAGGAGAAATTTTTATACTTTGGGTAGGATTTATAAAGAAAAAAGTAACAAGACGTGCACGTTGTATCGAATACAGTGTCATTAACGAAAATACTTTCGACATAAATCACAGATAACAACAATTATAGTTCAAGCACAAGGTCGCGGCAATGGAAACTTTTTATTGATCGTTAGTTCGAATCCGATGCGTTTATGGTCTAATTGTTCATATCATCTGTACATTAGCTCGAACCGATAATTTATTAACAAATATTTTTAATTTTAGGCCTTTCTTACGCCTGTGTCTTAAACCATCTAGTTATGCGTTATTGATACAAATTAATGCATTGATTAAAAAGGTGCTTTTCTTTTCAAGCCTTTTCAAAACCTTAACCTCACCTAAACGGTCCACTGCAGGACATAAAGAGGATATTCCATAATCGCCACTCTCGGCAAGGGGATTGGCCATCGCAGTATCAGCCACCTCGCACAGGCACCTAGGCACAGCTGCCCGTCATAGCACTGTTTATTTTCGTACTGGTATTTTTCGAGATGGTTATCCCGCCATCTGAATGAAGGCAAACGATTTGAAGAAAGGGGCTTGAAGATTCTTACGCCGATTCCCTTTTATCCTCCCCTCCTTTTTTTTTAATAACAGTAATGTGTCAAGGATCTGTAGGCAGTACAATAGGAATTTCAGACCAGATATCAGTGATGGTTTAGCAAAATACATGTTAAATATGGTTAGGTTATCTGGCAGCTGTTTTTTTTTTGTTCATTTTGCACTTAATTTTTAATTCTTTGTTTGCTTTTGTGTAGTGCTTAGTTTCTGATATATATAACTACCAGCTTCTTATCTATGTTTATGTTTTTCGCCTAGCTAACTAATAGCCGAACAAACGATTGGCACTTAAAGAATGACAACGGTTGGCGTTTGGAGAAAGGCGTTGGTATATTTCCATTTACACCATCATTACCTACATACATAAAAAGTTTTGTAAAATACCGATAATGACAAATCAGGCATAGAATTTGGGTTAACGGAAATAAGGAAAAAACAGCATTACATCGCTATCATGAAACTTGACTGTTTGTTCATCGACAAAGTCGGTTTCATCTTACAGATAATGATGCTGACGACTGATTAAAAGAATTATACTTCTTTGTACATCAGCAACTCTCCCCTCCCCCCCACCCGCGAGTTCTTTGACCGATGTAATCCTCCATTGTCATCACAGCTCTCTTATGTATGTCAATGAATGTCACTTAGTTTTGCACTTATGTCCCCTGTGTTCTTGAGTCCTTAAGTTCAAGTTGTGTTCTCAATTATATTACAGTGCCTAATTATTTTTGGTCCATAAAACGGTTCTCCTGATGGTAAGTGATTACCGTCCGTCGCCCACGTACATCTGCAACACCGGAAGTTGCAGCAGGCTGCAGCTGTAGTTGTCTACGTCTTTCGCAATGGTAATCGAACGCATTATAGGCCCAAGTCCCAGGAGAACTAAACACCTACATAAATATTAATAAGTCTATGTCAATGGTTCTGTTGGCCATGATTTTTTTTAAGATATATGCTTCGATAGTATATTGCAACCGAGCCGTGGAAGGTCAAGCGTTAGTGAGTTTGCTTTATTTTTTTGTATGCTAGAGTTCGAATCTCTCTCTGCGGTGAACGAAATCATCAGAAAACGTGCGTATCTTAGTATGGATATATTAAGTACGCCAACATTCACAGGGTAGAGTGGTAGACCATTTCCGGCACGAATATCATCTCGAAGGAGAAGAGGATTTTTAATATCTGTGGGACATTTATAGGCTTATATTTAATTTACATTCTTAGATGGAACAGAGCTTTAAGGTTTATTTTCAGCCAGTCTGATCGTTATCACTATATATCTAAAGGCGTAACTATCGTATTCTGTCTTGATCAGAATTAGAACCCACAACCCAAAGAGCAATGAGCAATCACTCTGACACTACATCGGATCTAACCACGTCCAAGAATTGACGATAATTTATTTTATTGAATCGCAATACAGATAAAAATCTTTTCGACTAGACATCCTGGCTACAGATTTTTTTTTTTATGAAAAAATAGGCTTGGGTTTGACCTCAATCTTGCCCGATGGAAAGCGAAGATGAGGCCTAGGATGGTACACGCTTGGTATACGATTTATAACGAAGATCTTATATTTATTTGCATTGACATATCAGTGTCTGTCTGTGTGATAGCGGCTGACTTAGCAACCGTGACACAGCGAATGGTGGGTCAACAAGATGTGCTGGTGTATTAATTTATGGGCGCAGTCCTTAATTTGCTTATCTATTAACGATTAAACGAAGGCCTCAATTAGAGAGATTTGCCGAGACAAGCGTTATATAATCATATTGTTTGAAATTAAACTATTATTTAGCTACACTCTTCTGGAACGGCCTGCCCGATAAGATAAAAGCAGCTCCTAACAGGAAATCATTTAAGAGTGTCATCTAGTTCGTGATTACCTAATAGATCATTGACAATATTCGGCTTATCTATTTCCGATTTTTGTTATACATATTTGTATACGTAGTTTAATTACATAGTGTGTTTATATGTATTTATTAACTTATTATTATTGGAGTCCACCTATAACTCTTTTTTTTATTCTTTGTTTTGTACCTGCCAACTATCTTTCACCATAACAAGGATTGACTGGTAGAGAATGCCACTTGGCATTAAGTCTGCCCATTGTAACCATAAGCGTAAGGCTAACAATAAAGAATACATAAATATTTATGGGTTTTATCGCGTTTAAATAACTTTTTTAAATCGTAACGTTTCTTCCTTCGCCGCATATCGGCAGGTCCACCGGAACGGATTTAAACACTGCCGCGACCTTACCAGGGCCAACCGCTCCAGGGGGACCCTCCTTGGGAGAGGACATATCTTTTCCATGTCCCTCCTGGCAAGACGAGCCGGAACACAGAAGCGCCTACCTACTCAGCATTCTATCCCATGTGAACAGAGTACCCCTCGAGTCCACTGTCTGGTGGCCATGGGGGTGCATCATATGCCTAAGCTAACTACTGTTTTTTTTTATATAAGCCTTACCATTTGGCAGGTCTCAGCGTAGCTAAATAGGATTTCGTAAACGGCGTTTAGCCTCTCCTGAAGATAAAGCGTGGCGGGCCGCCGTTCTTGTTCCCGGAGATTGCTGTGACATTTTCAAGGCTTTTCCCGAAGTTGCCTCTTATATCGCAAGAGGGTGACAGATTCATACGCCGCTTCCACATTTTAGCTGTCTACCGATATTTTTTTTTATTTTATTTTATCATCCTGTAACACGTGTCCACTGCTGGACATAAGACTTTCCATGAAAGCACCAACAACAGTTTCCGCGCTGGGCGAGCAGATAGGTGAGCGCAGTGCTGGTACCCTCGCATCGGTGATTCCACTCCCCATCACCAGTTTGTGGTATTTGGGTTCGGTATAATCTAATCGATCGCCGGACCCTGAGTCGGATAATATGTCTGTACCTTTTTCTCTGTCCCTTAATTAAATTACGCGAATTCCAGGCGTGGGGATCATCGACTTCGAGTCCTGGAGGCCGATTTTCAGACAGAACTTCGGAGTGCTCGTACCTTACAAGGACGTCTCCTATGAGATTGAGAAGAAGACTCACTGGTGGTGGCCGAAGACCTGGATACAGGAGGAGGTGAGATTAGATAATACGAGTTGTTAAAACTGTCCCAGATACCTGGCCGTGCAAAATTCGACAAGGAGTTTCGGGATGGAATATTTTTACTCAAGGCTGGCTGCTTAAAGCCCTTGTTAATTATAGTTAGGTGATGACCTACCTTATAAGGTAATGAAACCGTCCCCCACGGCCACAGGACAGCCAACAGGCTTTCCATAGAGAGCCTTCGAAAAATACTTTCATTGTAATTTCGTTTCCAGACAATAAGTTTATTTTATCGTTAAAGCCTCGAGGGTCTCGGGGTAGCATCACGAACAGGTTAAATTTTAGCATATAAAGACGTTTGTTTTCATACGGGATAGAGCAAAGCGGCGCCTTTTGTTGCCGCTCGAATGGTTTGGTACCACGGCCTCGCAGAATACCGAGGTGAACATCTTGTGATTGTTCCGGTGAGTTAGGTGACCAGAGGCCCACTCCCCCTCTCTCTCATCTCCCAATAATTTTCAAGGCCGTCAACACACCTGCAGCACCTTTTGGTGTTGCAGTTGTACGTGAACGACGCTAATCACTTACCATCAGGTGAGCCGCTTGCTGTTACACCTTGCTTTCTTTAACTTCTTGATTCTTTATAGGGCAGCCATTTATCGTCAAGAAGGCTTATTCGTTTGTATAATCTATACTCCATTCCACCTGGCACCAGTTGGCAATTCACCACGGTGCGTATCTCGCGAAAAGTTTCACATGCTTCGACTTTGTGGCGTCAGCTGTCGTCAGCGGTTTTTCCGAGCAGTTACGACTTGAGGACCTTCAAGAAAAGAGCCTATTCTAGTAAAATTATTATAGTCCTCATTGTATAGTAAAGTGGCTGACTGCAAATGTCCCACTGCTGGGGAAAGGAAAAGAAAGAATCCGCCATGCTGCTCCAATGCGGTTTGGCAGACTACATGGCAGATGTGAATAAA
The DNA here is from genome assembly GCA_029286595.1 of Bhutanitis thaidina. Lineage (NCBI taxonomy): Eukaryota > Metazoa > Arthropoda > Insecta > Lepidoptera > Papilionidae > Bhutanitis > Bhutanitis thaidina. Next base: position 588,754 of record JAGSMS010000043.1, on the reverse strand, counting down.
TGAATAATAATAACTTGTACAATGAAAGTAATGAATCTTAACAGGTCGGACACAGACCACGCCGATATCTTTCAGTTATTACCGGTACACATTACCTCTGCAGGATATACGTATTCAAGTGCCGTAAGGATACGTACAACCACAAAAGCATTGACTGGTACCCTAGGGCTGCCAACAATACTTTTTAATTAAATAATATAATAGTGTGTTATAATTTATGTTACGAGGAAACCGTCTGAGAAACTTAGAGACCTTTAGATAATCTGTCACCATACACCACGGTTATCGTGGGTATTTTAAAATCTACTAAGGATAGGCTAAATTAACCAGATCAGTGAGTATCCAAGCTGCTGGTGCTGGCGTAATCCTAAAAGAAACTTATTAACACTTGCCTTATATTGGTCTGAGCAGACCGAAGTCAGTAGTGTTCAACTATTTTGGCCGTGTCCCCTATGAATTGTTCTATATTTTTAACGCTAAATAATCTCTCGTTTAAAAAGAAGTCGACAACCCTAGCAGTGAATGATCGCACGAACACAAACCGTTCACCAGTAAGGACCGTATCCGATAGAACACTGTTAGTTACTAGTACAATGCTCTACCGCCCATCGCCGACCGCAGCTAAGTCTTGTTAGAACCAGATACCACAAGCACAAGTTAAGTGCACTGTATCAGGCACTCCTTCTTTTTCACCTTACCTTACCAGTACCAAATGTAACGTTTATACTGCTACATCCTATTGATGATGTCCTCCTGGTGGGACGCTACCGTTAGCTGCGCAACTGCGCAGAAGATATTATAGTGCAGTGTATGGCAGCGCAAGAGGCCTTCAAACGCCTCTACCTCCCATGTCCGAAGGTTCGAAGCTTAGGATATGCCGGCTTCCGCACAATGTTTTCCTTCAACATCGATCACGTGGTAATTTCTATTAAAATTTAAGTGGTGCCGGCACCGGGAATCGAAACCTAGTCACTCACGCTCCATGAAACTAAAGCGTGCGCCCTGACGACTAGGCTAACACGGATTTTCTTTAGATTAATTATAAATTCCAACTTCAAATGAAGAATTCCCGATTCAGAAACGTCATCAAAATCGGTTCACAATCAGCGAAGATATCGCTTAACATACATACATACAAAAATAATAAAATTGATAATCTCTTCGATTTTTGAGGTTCGTTGAAGAAACGACGGTATATTCCCCGTTAGACATCTCATACATTGAAAATAAATATTACGTGTATAGGACCGAATATTAGAGTCCCCTAGGTTTTGAACTCGGTACCTACGACTGCATCGTAGGGTTACCACATATATTAACACCGTGGTAGGAGCTTCTTGTAGATTTTTTTTATTGAAATCCTGAATAAATCTAGATCGATTAGACATTTTAACTTTAAACCATAATCAAATCTTCGCTCTCAAACCTCTTTCGTTTAATATCATGTTGTCTACAGTTGAAGACCTAATGCTTCCAAGATGATGTAACATAAAATTAACCATTAGTCCATCGCGTACGGTTATTAAGGTCACTTCCAGCGCTGGATGGCCTAATTAAGGCTCCTTTGATTGTTCAATTAGTAAAGATGGACGCTAATTTCATCAAGCACATTGCATATATGCATCTGGTCTTATGCGCATATCTCATTACAATCAAATCTTCAACATCTTCACGTCATAACTTTGAAACAATTGAAAGTAATTTGTTATATTAAGAGTGTTAAAGGCTTGCCATCCTCAAAATATTGAAGTGTGTTTGTAGACGTGGTAGAGCCAAGCGGCGGCTTGAGCTGCTGTTCGAATGGGCCGGCTCGACCGGGATAGTACCACGGCCTCGCAGAATACCGGCGTGAAGTAGAGGCATCTTGTGTTTCTGCGTTTCGTTCAGCGAGTGAGGTAACCGGAGGCCCACTGCCCCTCCCCATCATCCTCCTCATCCCCCTTCCCATCTCCTAAATACCCGGCCGGCCACTCACCTGCAGCTACTCTGGTGTTGCAGATGTACGTGCGCGACGGTAATGACTTACCATCAGGTGAAGAGCTTGCTCGTTTGACGCCTTACCCATAAAAAAAAGACCCCTGTTTGATATAGGTCTTTGCGGTATCTCTTTCGGTCCTAAGCTTTTCTAATCCATGTTATCCTGGCAATCGGTACCGTGTGCTGCTCATATATGCCTAATATTTTGTATGCTTTTACTCTATCTTCTTTAAAAATGAACGCTTGCAATTGTCTCACTACTGGGCGATACATACAGACATCTTATTAGTCACAATGTCATTATTGTAAGAACATTTCACATCACCAATGGAACAACTAAGGAAATTTCCCGAAAAGTCCGTCCATACCTCCGTCAAATGGCAAAGTAACCCCAACAACTAAGTCAGACCTCAATCATTCACAACGATGTCAGACAGAAGCGTATAATGAACAAGCGTTTTGTACGGTGTAGAGCCAAGCGGCAGCTTCTGCTGCTGCACGAATGGGTCGGCCCGACCGGAGCACCGAAGTAGAGGCATCTTGAGGTTCTACGTTTCGTTCGCTGAGTGTGGTAACCGGAGACTCACTCCCTCCTAGCTATCCTTAAACGCCAGCATATCTTCTGGTGTTGGAGATGTACTTGGGCGACGGTAATCACTTACCATCTACCAAATCACCAGGTGAGCTGCTTGCTCGATTGCCTCTTTGACTTAAAAAAAGAAGAAGAAGTCTTTCAAACCGTTTGAATCATTGGGGGGTTACAAGAGGCACAGCGATAGCGCCTACACATATATATTTATATGTACATCTAAACGAATAATGTTAATTGTTGGGAGAGGGAACGCGCTTAACGCTAATTGTTTAATTACAGCCTAAATTAGTTTGTTTTTCTCTGCTTTAGAACTGTCATTTTAGAAAACCAAACCGGCGCCAGCTGCGTCGCTCCTTCAATTATTTTTCCTAACGGGCTTTCCGCTCGCGAATCTTGTCCGCTGAAGCAGCCACGGCCACCGGGCGGCCAGTGCACCTGCCGCGGGGCTTTCAGTCGCTTCATCAACTTATTTATCGATCCCGATCCATAGCCGGTCACAGCCTACAGCGACTGGTAGGTGTTAGAAACTTTCCCCCGCGTAAACTTACGCCCATGTCGTCCATTATTAGACGGAGCCCAGGAATATGGATACAAATCTTGTTCAGAGGATGAGGTACAAATGTAATTTAGAATAGGCAGAGATAAAGAAATTCCATTTGAATCGGCGTAATCGAATGAACCTTGACAGCCTACTTGTTGCCTCTCCGAGTAATAGAATTTCGACTCTCCACATCGCCGACTTTGTTCCCGGAGATTACGATGAATTTCTTAAGGTTTTTGCCTTAGTCGCTTTTTAACACTCACACGGAAAGAAAGGAGGTGGCAGAGTTCCTTGTCTTACGATAACCTTAACAGCCTGTAAATAGTCTACTGCAGGACGCAGGCCTCTCCCGAGGATCACGAGGTAGCTCTGAAGGACGATTAACCATGATCGCCACGCACGCCACGCACGCCACGCGCACTGGCGATCGCAATACACTACTCTTGGTATTATTCAAAATGTTTAACCCGCCATCTGTCGGTGGCTTTACAAGACTTTTTCTTTAATCGCTTCTTATTCTAACCGCGGGAAGAATGCCCGTGGTAGAATCTTACGCCGGCAACGCACTGCACCGAAATGCTTACCAAAATAAAAAATATAATTAACAGTAAAGAACAATATTTAGTTATCTATGAAAAGCCGACATGGCATATATTTACTTACCTTCTATAACTCGATGTCATTATTTGCTAGGTTTGCTATAACAAATAAAAATATTAAAACCTTTAGAAACAGACTTTGTGTCTGTGGATGAGAGGGTAACAAACCTACAAGCAATTAAAAGCTTTAATCTTTATTATAATAGGTTAACAATGATTAGATATGTAAATAATTTATACTTGTTACTATAGAATGAATAATAATTCTTTGTGCTTCATCGTTAGAAAGATTACCGTCGCCCACGTACATCTGGCGTATATACAAACATACATACGTACATACATCATCATCAAGTACAAATGAGAGCGTTAAGAAGTATGATTGATGTGAAGATAACTGACAGGGTTCGAAATATCAATGATCAGAGAGCGTTGTGGCGTGAAAGACGATATAGTGACACGAATTGAGAAAGGGATGGTGAGCTGGTTTGGACATGTGGAGGGGGTGAATGAAAGTAGGTTGACGAAACAAATATATGAGGCGAGTGTAAATGGTAGAGTCGGGAGCGGAAGACGTAGGCGAACATTTCACGATCAAATCGGAGACGTTTTTAAAATGGCCAGGTCAAGAGTATTCTAAACCAACGAGTTTGCATGAGAAGATTGATGAAAGTGGGAGAAGCGAAAGACGTATGTCAGGACCGTATCAAGTGGAAGAAGATTGTCTCTGCCTACCGCGTTGGGAACAAGGCGTGAATATATACATACATACATACGTACATCTGCAACACCAGAGGTGATTCGTTGCCCACTTTTAGAGATATTTTGGGGGAAGGATTAGGAAGCGGGAAGTAGGGGAGTGGGCCCCCGCTTACCTCACTCACCGAACGAAATGCAGAAGCACAAGATGCCTCCACATCACGCCGGTGTTCTGCGAGTACGTGATACTACCCAGTTCGAGCCCGTCCATTCGAGCAGCAGCTGAAGCCGCCGCTTGGCTCTACCGCGTAGGACAATATGTATATAAATAAATAAAATTAAATAACTGTGTAGGTACTATACATTCGAACCACAAACAGCGGCGTCAAGTTACAAGATAGTTCGTATTGAACTGTATAGGCAGTATTCCACACGCTTCCTTAGCATTGGGATAATCAATAAGGTGGAATCTGGAATTTTTCTACACTTGCTTGTACATCGACCCGGAAAAGAATTCTTGACTATATTTAGAACAAATTTTTAATTTTATAGTATGTTATTATTACTCAATTCTATTTTATTTATTAACTCTTTTATTGTTGACCTTAAGCTTCAGGTTACAATGGGCGGACTTAATGCCAAGTGGCATTCTATACCAATAAACCCTTGTCATGGTGAAAGGTAGTTGGCAGGTACAAAAAAAAGAATAAAAAACTATAAATAGACGCCAAAAAATAATCAGTTAATATACATAAACACACTATGTAATTAAATAAATACACAATTAGTATACAAATGTATAAAAAGATACATATATAATTATATATATTTTTTTTTTCAGGCAATGAAACGTTTTGAATCAGCTGGCAGGGTATTCATGCAGAATACGCTGTCGATAGCGAAGCAGATGCGTCCGAAGGCGCGCTGGGGCTACTATGGCTTTCCTTATTGCTTCAACATGGCCGCCAACAACCTCGCCGAGAAGTGTGCGACGAACGTTCTACAAGAGAACAACCGGTGAGCACGCCAATATGCTACGTCAGTTTCGGTGAGAGGCTACGGCGGTCTGTGGACACCTGCAAAGAACCCCTGAGGAGTAAGACTGAATGTAATAATACCGGCTCTCAGTACCTTCCAAACTGGAAGACCCCAGTGCAACCAGCTCTGCTGATTGACCATAGGATTGGGTACGAGCGTGGTACCTACCCAGACGACTCCTACACAAAGAACTAGGAGCTTAAAAATGAATGACGTCGGTTTTACTATCTCGAAAATAACATGTCTAATAATACAGTGTCAGCTGTAGTGCCAAACAGGGTCTGGAGTATCTGATACTGCGATGAGATAAGTAGCAGTGTTGCCAGTGATCACTTATGGAACTGAGACTTGGTCCTTCACTGCAGGCCGGATGAGGAAGCTCCAAGTTGCTCAGCGCGCTATGGAAAGGGCTATGCTCGGTGTTTCTCTGCGCGATGGAATCTGCAACGATGCTATCCGCAGCAGAACAACCGTCCGTTTTTTCATCTTTTCATCTCAGCTTATCACAAGTCCACCACTGAACATAGGCCTCCACCAAAGACTGCGATAAAGCTCGGTCCTAAGCATCCATCGAGTTCCCGCAACACTGCGCAGTTGTCACTACATCTTGTGGGGGGTCGTCCTACACTGCGTTTGCCTGTACGTGGCTGCCACTCGAGAACCTTATTTCCCCAACGGTTGTCAGTTCTGCGAGCTATGTGGCCGGCCCGTTGCCGCTTCAGCTTGCCGATCCTTGCGACTATGTCGGTTTCTCTAGTTCCACTGCGGATATCATCATTGCAGACTCTATCGCGCAGAGAAACACCGAGCATAGCCCTTTCCATAGCGCGCTGAGCAACTTTGAGCTTCCTCTTACGGCCTGCAGTGAAGGACCAAGTCTCGGATCCGTATGTCATTACTGGCAACACGCACTGGTTGTATACTTTGCTCTTGAGGTTTTGTGGTATACTCGACGAGAAGATATGACGTTTCCTGAACGCAGCCCATCCAAGTTGGATTCGTCGATTCACCTCTGGGTCGAAGTTGGACTTACCTAATCAGACAATTTATCCCAGGTATACGTACTCGTCTACAACTCCGAGCCTATTATATCACTGGCAACACGCACTGGTTGTATACTTTGCTCTTGAGGTCTATATATATATATATATATATTTCAGACTCGATTGGCTGTGGTCAGAGAGCACAGCGCTGTACCCGTCCGTGTACAGCTCCAAGAACCTGACCTCCAAGCAGCTAGCCGCCTTGGTCCGTGGCAGAGTGGCGGAGGCGTCGCGTACCAGGAAGGGTGGCAGCCCGATACTGCCATACTTCTGGTTTAGGTACAGAGACGGTGGCTTTATGAGCGAGGTAAGTACTCTAAACCAACGAGCATGCATGCGGAATTTTGTTTCTGCCTATCCCGTTAGGAACAAGGCGTGAAATATGTGTGTGTGTGTGTGTGTGTGATTGATTGTATTTAGATTACCTTTTCTTTTTTTTATAGCATAATACCTCTCCTTCATATAGCAGCGTGAAACTGAGAAGGTTATATTTTTCATCACTTTTTGTCATTATAGCACCTCTTTTTTTTTCAATCACATGATCTTGGAGGCCATGCATAGAGATCAGGAAAGACCAAGACCCCTTAAATTTCTCTGGACAATGAGTCGACTGTTTCTCTGGCGGTGTGACAGGTGGCGCCGTCCAAAAAAAATCGTATATCACCATTCACGGCCATGACAGCACCCGCCTCATTCTCACGCCTCGCAAAAATAACGACTTATTATACTGTGAGCATATGCAAAAAAAAAAAAAACGCACCAGACAGTCACTTTTTGAATTGTCGCTTTTTGTCTGCGAAAAAATAGTGTCGACGTAAAATCGTTGCAAAGCCAAACAAGCAAGGAAGTTTCGGCGCTGGGAATAGTCACTAGCCTTTAGTTACACCGCACATTTCGACGACTGGTAGAAACTGTCCATGTTATCCTTCACCCAGTCAATGGTATCAAATTGTTTCACTATGTGACGGACGGCATCCGCCTGAGTACGATTTTGGTAACCATAAGTTTCTCGTAACGCACGGAACGTTTGACGTATTGAACTGGCGGTTTATTGAGTTTAATCTTTACAACGCAACCGTATAGCGATACATATTAATAAATGCCGAACGTTTACTGATACATCAGTCCAAAACATTTTTTTTATGGGAAAGGCAGCAAACTAGCAAGCGTTTCACCTGATAGTAAGTGATTACCGTCGCCCACGTACATCTGAAACACCAGAGGTTAGCTCACTCATCGAAGAAAATGCAGAAGCATAAGATGTTTCCATCGGTATTCGCGCCATTACGCAATCAAACATGGCTGCCATTAGCTGTCAAAGATACCTTGTTTCTATTGAAAAACCATTTACATTGGCGGCCTCTCATATCGACCTGCGGTATCGGAGGCTGCTTGTATTAGCTACGTGGTGCAAGTATGAGTCTACGAGTATAAGTGAAGTCTATGGATTTGTTCCATTTGCCGAAGAGACGATTGGCATATACGATTGATGATGGCATAACCAGAAGAGAGTTAACTTAACTTCCAACGAGGACCAGCGTCTAAGTAACGAAGTACAAACTTCAATTCTCCTGTGTGTATAGCTTGTGGATAACGGCTAAGTTTAATAAATAAGACGTAATGAAGTAAAATAAGAAAAAATAAAAGAAGGTAACACTTTAATTATTATGTTTCAATTTCAGCTGGACTTGGAGACAGTTCTCAAAACACTATACAAGTCAAACGCTTCTGGCTTCATAATATGGGGCAGCTCCAACGACGTGAACACGGTGAATAAATGCAACAAACTGGAAAGCTATATGGATAATGTAATGGGACCTGCTATTGCCAAATACGTAAAACAAAATCGTAAAGTCGAAGATGAAATGACAACCGATGATTCTGACTACCTTGATGAAACCGTTACAAAAGAACCAACCAATAACGATCGATATAAGGACACAAAGGATACCACCACCTATCAACCATTGCTAGAAAACACAGAAACCGAGAAACAGAATGAAACATTAAAAATTCAAACAGACAATGCGGAAATTCAATTGGATCCCGAATTCCATTGGGTACCACCGGAGACATATAATCAAGATATAATACGTTATGTGGAAGAAGAGTTTAAGTTAAAATCCAAACACAATTCGAGTTTCAACGCGAAACATGAACATACTTACATTTTTAAAGAAAATCTTGTGATTGACATGCTTTTGAATGCTTTATCAAATTCAAAATCACAAATGACTACTGCATCGACCGATGCTCTTATATCTCCAGAGAACACACCTTCGAACAATTTTCAAGACAGCACAACACAGATTAATATGCATACCTCAACTTCCATCTATCCAACGGTTAGCTTATCTACGACAGCTCCTATTTTAGCCGAAAATATAGAAACATCAGATAGACCAACTTTAAGTGGCAACACAGCAGGCACAACAGAAGAATCTAAGTTAATAACTGTAGATGATAACAAATATAGGGATTTCAATACGTTTACATCTGAAAATAACGAAAATGTAAGCACTCATAGAAGTACAGACGGAGGATTTATTGAACTAACAGATGAATCTCTTCCATCATCTCATGAATATTCAACGGTGACAAGTATAGGGATAGAAAGAAGAGATGAAACCTCGGATATTTCATCCACCCAAAGTGATTACATACAATTTGATAACTTTGAAATAGTAACTGAAATTTTAAACACTTCAACCGATAATGTAAAATTATACACAGAAGACTATGATAATTACTTAGACACTAATACATCGACAGAAATAAATATAAGTTCAAAAATAGATTCAATAACTGTGTATTCAAATTATGAAGCAGACACAGAAGTGGAATTAGGTTCAATTCCAATAGCAGACTTAGATTTATCTACCCAAAGTACTGTATCTATCACAAGTAAACTTAATGTACCTTTCGCAAGCACAAATAGTTTTAATACAACAGAATCAACGACGCTTAATGAAATATATGAGTTTGATTATATAGATGAAGAAGGAAAGACGGACAATAACTCTTCATCTTTTCATACGGAAGTGTCGGTATCCCAGGAACATACCGAGTCCTCTACAGAAGAATTCAATTTAGATTTTAATGATAACGCCACAGCATTGTCAATGTTGGAAGCGCGAGAAGAAAACGTAACTCGAAATGTCATCGGAGAAGAAATAACAGAAGAAAATTTTACTTCTTTCAGTCCCTCCACGAGTTTACCTGATAAGGTGGTTGTATATATTTTATAGCATTTCTTAACATTACTTACCATTAACGGCTTCAGTTTTGTTTAGTCGACTGTATAATTATTAACAAAGTTGCATTTTATCGCCTGATACTTGTGAAGTGTACTTAATTTTTCGTACGGATTTATTTATAATAAGTTAACATTATTTAACTTTATTTAAGCTACGTCTGCACACATTTAATACGCTTATTATATGCGTTCTATTCTTGTTGTTGTTGTTGTTGTTTAGTTACTGTTGCATTTGATCGAACGTCTGGTAATGTTAAGTGTGCAAATTTAACATTATTGTGGTCGTTTTGTGTTACCAATTACAAATATCGGTATATTTTTCAATAACGCTATACTCTTTCATGATCATGCACAATTGCACATGGCAACAATTTTGGGTTTAGAGTCCCCAGAATCCCCGAGTCGAATATCGAAACTCTCATAATATTCTCAAGTTTCATAATATTTGTCACGAATATACATAAACGGCACTTGCTTTGTATCTTACAAAACTTTCAAGTGCAACATAGTTTATGTTTTGATTAGTGCTAAAATATAACCCATCAAAAGTATTTAACACTCACATGTAGTTCTATGCCCTTATTCGATCTTTATAGGTTATAATTGCCTAGGCCATGCTGTGTTGTGTATCTTGAGTTATATCATTACATATCCCGGATATTCGAAATTTAAAAACGAAAATTTATTTCTCTTTCTAACTTAAATATTGTGACTAGTAAAAATGAATCAAAGTAAGTAAGACATAAATGACCTAAATTAAAACTATGTCGATTATTTTGAATTTACAATGGCAAGTTATGAATCACTGAATTCTCAACTCAAGATATAGATAAAAACACCTACATACCCAAACACAGAAACCAGAGATTGCAAGTTGAGCACAATGTTTCTGTAAAATTTTGATATATTTGTGTAATCCGTATTTGGCCTTATTTAATGTTAGAAGTGATATATTAATTATTTTGTAAATCGCTGTTGGATTGCCTAATAAATAAAAAAAAAAAAAAAAAAAGGGTGAAAGTGAAAACTAATCAGACTTGCCATTGATTAATGTGAAATATCCTGAGAATTCAATTAAAATTCAAAATTCTAATTTATGGTCGTCAACCTCTATGATATGTTTAATATAATATTATTATACCTATAATTGTACCTTTAACACAAATTGCATGGAACATTAACTCAACAGCTTTAACTTGTTAACTTCTTGAAAAAATGACAGACTACATACAGACCGATGATTGCAATGGAAAACCAACTTGATCAACAGTGGACTGATTAAAGGCTGTTAAAAAGAAAGAGTCTCACCTTAGACACTTGTTCGCCACCAATCTGGATAACGAGGAACTGATATATTTGACATGATTACACCGCCAAATGGTGAAGGCCACGCGGTGCAATCACTTCTGGAATTTGGCATCGGTCATCTTCCTTAGTCGTCTTATAAGACACGAATATTTGAAATGAAACTGTTATTAACTTAACAAAGTCAACTGAGTAACTTCTTGAAATAATGTCAGACTTTTTTTTTATGGAAAAGGCGGCAAACGAGCAAGCGGTTCACCTGATGGTAAGTGATTACCGTCGCCAGCGTACATCCGCAACACCAGAGGTGCTGCAGGTGCGTTGCCGGCCTTTAAGGATATTAGGGAGATGGGAAGGGAGGATGAGGAGGGGGATGGGAAGGCGATGTGGGCATCCGGTTACCTCACTCACCGACCGAAACGCAGAAGCACAAGATGCCTCTACTTCACGCCGGTATTCTGCGAGGCCGTGGTATCGATCCGGTCGAGCCGGCCCAATCGGGCAGCAGCAAAAGCCGCCGCTTGGCTCTACCACGCTTAAACTAGACTAGACGCAGACCGATGGGGAAGGCATGTGCGTTTATTAAACGCGATGAAATCCGTAAATAATAGTTTCACTTCAAACGTGTAGTGTATGTAAACAAAAGAGATCATTGGACAAGTATATGCTATTTTAAATAGTGAATTCTGGATGAAGGATTGATTGACTAACTCCGCCTAGCCAACTGCCTCTTATTCATAAAGATATTTATTTAATCTCTATTGCATTCCTTTATATAGAAGGATACAAAGGGCGGACTTAATGCCTATAGGCATTCTTTACCAGTCAACCTATGGTGTGGTGAAATTTTAATGGTAGGCGCAAAAAAGAACTTAGAAAACCATAAACTAATAATTACATTACTAATAAGTATTCGTATGTAAATAAATACATAAAATCGTATACTTCCATCATACATACATACCTTCATGTAGATATAAATCTTTTGAAAGATATCCCTGTTCATCACTAATAAGTGTTTGTGTACAAAAGAAATGCACAAACACCAAACAAAAGATTGTTCAGTGTTTGTGCTTTTGTTTATATTCTTTTGTCAATATATTTAGTTGTTAAGCCAATGCACTGCTTTTAGCCTTGATCGTAAGAACAGCATGAATGTAATAGTTTTGTTTTAACATTGATCGCAGCACAATGCGACGAATAAATAATTACAAGGAATGTTTTTGAGCACTGTCTCGTAAGTAGGTACGTACCTATTTTTTTTTTTTAATTTACAACATTTAACAGTTTTATATCAGCCATAGACAAGGATTTTTTTCAATTTGTTTGACTTATATTAATTATCATTTCCCGCGGTTTTGTCCATAATGTTTTTTATTTATTTTTTTAAATACTGGCTACTGATTGCTATTAAAGTTTTCAACACGATATCTTTGTCCATGACTTTTGGTGTCGTGATTGTTTCTTTTTCTTCTAAATATCGCTTGTATTTACTTTGTCCGTCGGTGTGTTAAATAAGTTAACATTTCTCTGCGTAGGTCGCTACAAGCAACATCGCTAACGGGTCCAAGGATTTAATATACATATATATATTACTATTACATTTTAAAATGTTCGAGTGAATTACATAGTATATGTTCTAGTTGCAATGCTTACCGTTTTGTCTGTGATATTAAGTAAATTATATTGTTAATGTAGATTATACGTTAAATGTATATTAATGTAATGTTATGTTCTAAATACACTGTGTACAGTACAATTAAAACTATATGTTCAGCCGGTTGTTTATTGGTGCCTTTCCTTATTTTTATTACTCCGCCTGTGAAATTAATATTGTACGAAACGACTTTTAATATCAATAGTTTGTCGTACAAAATGAAGCATCCACCTAATTCCTGTGTCTATGTTGCGGATTTTCTTGTATTTGAAAGTAACTAGATACGGAAACAAGCTTTTAATCATAGATAATAAACACCATAGAGTCAGCTAATCGTTCATCAGGTAATGTATACGTTACTAAAACAAATATTTCCAAAAAATTCAGATTTTTTTTATCGTTTGGTTTAAAATATATTCAAACAAAGAATTTATAAAAATGGTTGTTATAATGTTTATAGATGATAATAACCCATAGGAATGAGTTTTATTGGATTGTGGTAAAAAAACGAGCTAACTGTCCACCTGATGGCGAGTGGCTACTGGAGTCCATGGACACCTGCAGACAACTTTAATCGAAGAAGGTGACGCATGTGTCATCGCCCCTGGGGATTAAGACCGAATGTCTCACAGCCCGTTATTACACCGGCCCTCTATACCTTTCCCTATACCCTGGTAAAAGGGTAAAAAAAAAAGTAAAGTAGCAGCCTGTAAGTGCCCACTGATGAACAAAGGCCTCCTTCTCAAATACGAGTAACAGAGAGGGTTTAGGAGCCGGGAAGAGCCCGCCATGCTGCTCCAGTGCACGGTTGGCGGGCTTCACATATCCTCGAAATAATATTTTTATTATTTCTCAGACATGCAGGTTTCCTCACGATGTTTTCCTTCACCGCTGGAGCCGTAGTAGCCTAGTGGCCAGGGCGCTCACTTTAGTATCATAGAGCGCAAGTGACCTGGGTTCGATTCTTTTTTTTTGTGAAAGGCGGCAAACGAGCAAGCGGTTCATGTAATGGTAAGTGATTACCGCCGCCCATGTATAGGCGTTGCCGGCTTTTAAGGATATTTGGGACGGAGGATGAGGAGGGGTATGGGGAGAGAGGATTAGGAGGCCATGGGGAGGGGGAGTGGGCCTCCTGTTACCTCACTCACCGAACGAAACGCAGAAGCACAAGATGCCTCTTCTTCACGCCATTACTCTCCGAGGCCGTGGTACCAACCCGGGCGAGCCGGTCCATTCGAGCAGCAGCAAAAGCCACCGCTTAGCTCTGCTGCTTGAAATGTGGCTCTAAACATGATTCCTTTTCTTGTAGGCCATGTAGGTTTGTGCATGATGTTTTGTTTGTATCTTTACGAAATGAAAGTCGAAATTACATCAAAATTTATTAACAAACCATACATACATAAAAAAAACATACAATCAATATAATATAAATGTAACAACGGATACATGAACACTCGAACACATATAATATAAGGACGTGTCTCTAAGGCAAAAGGAGACTACGAAAATTAATGTTCTATAAAGAGAAAAATGAAAAATCAATAGCCCCCTGCATTTCCTGTAGTTAGTGCTCCTGGTCCTGCCAAGCCTGCCGATTATATAGCGTTACGATATAGCAGTGAGCTGCGTGCAGCAGTGGACTGATTGTGATGAAGAAAAAGACCACAGAAACCAAATTAAGTTAGCGTGTGATGACGGCGTAAGAAAAACAGCTACCTGCTTTTTTCACGTGATATTCTCTGCTTACCTCAGCAGAGATTACGGTTTTATATTTGGCACGACTTACCGTAGCCAGATGGATTTCCGCATTCCGCTTCTCACCTCCTCGGGAGGCGCACGTGACGGTTGGCGAGTTTGCACCCGAAGACTTGCCATGAAACTTTCAAGATGCCTCTTAGATCTACGTGAAGAAGGGGGCCGGCAGATTCTTTGGTCGATATCACACAGTAAAAGAAGAAACAAAAACGGAGTTAAACACCACACAAAACTGCTGAGGCATAATTCTTAAACAACAGTGGAGCTTCATCATCGGTGATGAAATTCCTGTCAGGTCTAACGCTCGCAAAGGGATTATGTTCGGGCTCAGAGATCACTTTGTACTTTGCTTCTGTGTAGTCCTTGATGCATTCTAGATCTCTGTTCAGCTCGTCCAAGGTGTGAGAAGTAACTAAGAGTGGCACTTTTTGCTTCATTATGCAGTTGATTGTGGACGGCCAAGGTTCGCAGCCGTTGTAGATCGATGCTCTTTGTATGCTGGGGTTAAAGGCACAGACTAAAAAAAAGTACAGGAGTAAGTAAAGTAAAGTAAATTTCATATAAAAAAATAACATAAGACATATAGTTTAATGCACTGCAGGTGACAGTGAAGAATCTGTATTTCATCATGTTTTCTACTTAGTTTAAAAGGACAAATATCGCAGGTTTTATTATAACACTGGACTGACACCTAATAATATGTGGCTACTTCAACCCATGGGCACCAGCAGACATCTTCAATCGAGGAAGGTCACACATGCGTTATCACCCCTGAGGACTGTGATGGAACGCCTCCCAGCCTGTTATCATACTGGCCCTCCTTACCTTTCAAACCGGAACACGACAGTGGTTGCACCGCTGATAAGCGGTCGAGACAGTGGTATCACCAATTATTGTCACAAATCGCTAGTGATGCTGTTCTGTTTTTTCATCACATGGGTTTGGATACTGTTTGTGAGCTAGCAGGCAGAAAAGCTGATATTTTCGCTCCCTCATATAGTCATGTAGAGTTGGCATTAATCTTTCCCGACCTGTGAATCTTATTACGAACCTAGGCTTACTTGTTGACTAGTCCTATTTAAAACACGTTAGCTTATTTCGTAGTTTACGTTTTTGTTTTTTTTTTATGAGAAAGGGGGCAATCGAGCAAGCGGCTGGACTGATGGTAAGTGATTACCGTCCCCACGGTAAATCTACGACACCAGAGGAGCTGCAGGTGCGTTGCCGGTATTTAGAGATATTTGGGGAGTGGGGAAAGGGGGGTGTGGACCTCCGGTCCTACCGAACGAGACCTAGAAGCACAAGATGAATCTACTTCACGCCGGCATGGTGCGAGGCCGTGGTATCAATCTGGTCGAGCCGGCCTATTCGAGCAGCAGCAAAAGCCACCGCTTGGCTCTACCGCGTACAAATTATACATATATACATAACAGTCTTGTGCAGATCGTCCTACATTAAGTTTGCCTGTACGAGATTGACGCTGGGTTTTATTTACGTTATTACTTGCCTATGTCTGGAACTGTGAAGTCGTCACTCGACCAGAATTCGTGATAGGACTTCTTATCCTGAAAGCTGAATTGCACCCGTCTTTTGTTCTTTCGGCAGCTCTCGCAGAGGCTGCAAGATTTTTATTTGCTGATCCAAATGTCTTAGATTAAGAATCAATACTCGAAAAGTCTACTCAGTTCTTTATTATCAGTAGCCCGATATTTTAGTTATTGTCATGCCTGGCAAGCGGGTTGGCGATATCAGACCAACCCGCAAGCGTCTCAGATGCTGCTAGTCTGTTGAGAATTTGAATTTTAGCATATTTTATATCTATTTATTTAAATATCAAAGTCTGTGTGTCGCTTTACACGACATTGCAGGAAAGGTTACGAAATTAGTTTGAGCAAAAGAATACTTAATGATAGTAAAGTAATTTGAGTATATATTTATCGATATCTTGTGTATGTACATTTATAGAACGTATTGCATATATGTATGTTTTCTTTTTATTTGTATTATACGCGCACAATCTACCATTGACTAACTATGCTCCTGTCGCAGGTCCGCTGGAAGAAATTTCTTAAGAAATATGGCGAACGATGGCGAAAAATCCATTTAAATTTCGCCGAACCATGCCATAGATTGGTAATTGGTAACAGACCATTCAAGAAATGTATCATTGCTTTAAGAATGGTCAATGTTCGTTTATGGTTGATGAATACATCACTGTCTAACACGGAACTAAAGATAACTAACAAATAAATTTTCTAAACATGTAGGTGGTGGCACTGACTTGATCTTGCTCAACAAGTCCAGCGGCAGATTCGAAGGATTGAGATCGGGCCCAGTCAACGCCACCCGGAGAAACTTCACATCGGGTTTCAGATGGAGGAGAAACACCTCCCACTTGTTGAGAGAGTCCGCTTCGAACTGGAGATCGGCACCGACACAGTGTACGGTGAAAGTGGACCTCTGTAATTATTAACAACACTCATGTGGCGGTACTGGTCCTGTAGTTAGGGCGCTCACGAGTGTCACAGGTTCTATCCTTGGCGGCGCCTGCACTGAAATTATTAACAGCAAACAATTTTAAGTGTTGAATTTACCACATGCTGGACGGTGATATTGTCGAAAGCTGCATATGTGAGAAATAAAGTGATTCAGGAGATGGCTAATGAACTAGCTTTTTCATCCGACTTTGTAAAAGGAGAAGGTTATCAAATAGAATAAGCCTCTACAGTAGTTTAAAGAAACTATTCCACTTCTATGGGTGGAAAAACCAGGGGTTGATGTCTTCATTGAAACAGCCGAAACTTTGTTTTAAATTCATTTGTTTTTCAATTAAATTGAGGTGAAAAGGGAGCTAACAGTACCACTATTCATTAGTAGCCGCAGCCGATGGACACCTGTAAATCATTTCAATTGAAGCAGATTACAGGTGTGTATTCCGGTAGGTGTAAGTACCGGTATACTTACAGGTTGTGAGGCGTGTTAGAGTTTCGTATACTCAATTTATATATTTTTATTTTTATTTGTGTAACAATGACGTAATGGCGAAATCGGTCTATATTTAAGTTCGCTACAAGATATAACAATCACAGGTATAAACTATGAGTCACCTTTCTTCTTATAACTGAGTATCTAGTTACTTAAATATGAATCCAAGTATGAAATGTGAGCCATCTTTCTTCTAATAACTGAGTATCTAGTTACTTAAATCCCAAGTATGAAATGTGAGCCATCTTTCTTCTAATAACTGAGTATCTAGTTACTTAAATCCCAAGTATGAAATGGGAGCCATCTTTCTTCTAATAACTGAGTATCTAGTTACTTAAATATGAATCCAAGTATGAAATGTGAGCCATCTTTCTTCTAATAACTAAGTATCTAGTTACTTAAATCCCAAGTATGAAATGGGAGCCATCTTTCTTCTAATAACTGAGTATCTAGTTACTTAAATCCCAAGTATGAAATGGGAGCCATCTTTCTTCTAATAACTGAGTATCTAGTTACTTAAATCCCAAGTATGAAATGTGAGCCATCTTTCTTCTAATAATTCAGTATCTTGCCTTACTTAAATCCCAAGTATGAAATGTGAGCCATCTTTCTTCTAATAATTCAGTATCTTGCCTTACTTAAATCCCAAGTATGAAATGTGAGCCATCTTTCTTCTATAACTGAGTATCTAGTTACTAAATATGAATCCAAGTATGAAATGTGAGCCATCTTTCTTCTAATAATTCAGTATCTTGCCTTACTTAAATCCCAAGTATGAAATGTGAGCCATCTTTCTTCTTATAACTGAGTATCTAGTTACTTAAATATGAATCCAAGTATGAAATGTGAGCCATCTTTCTTCTAATAATTCAGTATCTTGCCTTACTTAAATCCCAAGTATGAAATGTGAGCCATCTTTCTTCTAATAATTCAGTATCTTGCCTTACTTAAATCCCAAGTATGAAATGTGAGCCATCTTTCTTCTTATAACTGAGTATCTTGTTACTTAAATATGAATCCAAGTATGAAATGTGGGCCATCTTTCTTCTTATAACTGAGTATCTAGTTACTTAAATCCAAGTATGAAATGAGCCATCTTCTTCTTATAACTGAGTATCTAGTTACTTAAATATGAATCCAAGTATGAAATGTGAGCCATCTTTCTTCTAATAATTCAGTATCTTGCCTTACTTAAATCCCAAGTATGAAATGTGAGCCATCTTTCTTCTTATAACTGAGTATCTAGTTACTTAAATATGAATCCAAGTATGAAATGTGAGCCATCTTTCTTCTAATAATTCAGTATCTTGCCTTACTTAAATCCCAAGTATGAAATGTGAGCCATCTTTCTTATAACTGAGTATCTAGTTACTTAAATATGAACCAAGTATGAAATGTGAGCCATCTTCTTCTTATAACTAGTATCTAGTTACTTAAATCCAAGTATGAAATGTGAGCCATCTTTCTTCTAATAATTCAGTATCTTGCCTTACTTAAATCCCAAGTATGAAATGTGAGCCATCTTTCTTCTAATAATTCAGTATCTTGCCTTACTTAAATCCCAAGTATGAAATGTGAGCCATCTTTCTTCTTATAACTGAGTATCTAGTTACTTAAATATGAATCCAAGTATGAAATGTGGGCCATCTTTCTTCTTATAACTGAGTATCTAGTTACTTAAATATGAATCCAAGTATGAAATGTGAGCCATCTTTCTTATAACT
Source organism: Bhutanitis thaidina (assembly GCA_029286595.1). Lineage (NCBI taxonomy): Eukaryota > Metazoa > Arthropoda > Insecta > Lepidoptera > Papilionidae > Bhutanitis > Bhutanitis thaidina. The sequence continues at coordinate 569,583 of JAGSMS010000043.1, read as the reverse complement.
GGTATCTAGTTACTTAAATCCAAGTATGAAATGAGCCATCTTCTTCTAATAACTGAGTATCTAGTTACTTAAATATGAATCCAAGTATGAAATGTGGGCCATCTTTCTTCTTATAACTGAGTATCTAGTTACTTAAATATGAATCCAAGTATGAAATGTGGGCCATCTTTCTTCTTATAACTGAGTATCTAGTTACTTAAATATGAATCCAAGTATGAAATGTGGGCCATCTTTCTTCTTATAACTGAGTATCTAGTTACTTAAATATGAATCCAAGTATGAAATGTGGGCCATCTTTCTTCTTATAACTGAGTATCTAGTTACTTAAATCCAAGTATGAAATGTGGGCCATCTTTCTTCTTATAACTGAGTATCTAGTTACTTAAATATGAATCCAAGTATGAAATGTGAGCCATCTTTCTTCTAATAATTCAGTATCTTGCCTTACTTAAATCCCAAATATGAAACGTGAGCCACCTTTCTTCTTATAACTGAGTATCTTGCCTTACTTAAATCCCAAATATGAAACGTGAGCCACCTTTCTTCTTATAACTGAGTATCTTGCCTTACTTAAATCCCAAGTACGAAATGTGAGTCATCTTTCTTCTAATAACTAACTTCTTACCTTACTTATCCCGTTGGAACAGTTGACCACCCGACGGTAGGTCTGGTGGCAGTGGGCAGCGGTTAGCGGCGCCGTTGCGAGTTGAGTCAACGCAGCGTACTGGATGTCCGACATATCTGAGAAATTGGACATTGTGGTGTAAAGTGGTGGTGTAAGGTAACCCCCTCTATTCCTCTCCTCTTCCCTTCCATCTCCCAAATATCCTTAAAGACCGGCAACGCACCTACAGCATCTATGGTATTGCAGATGTACGTGGGCGACGGTAATCACTTACCACCAGGTGAACCGCTTGCTCGTTTGCCGCCTTTCGCATAAAAAAAAAGAAAAAAATTATATTATCTGTAGTAACCTATTGTAAGTATTGGGGAAGAATATAACTAGTATTTCTCATAATTTCAACCTCACCTGCACCTGCTACTCTACTGAACGACAGGCGAGGCGTTGGCGATCCCAAAATCCTACATTCTGGGTGCTATTGTTAAGGCACTGTACTCATCCAAATATGGCCAAAACTTCCATGGAGAATCGCTAGCTTACGCCAATTATACCATTGCCCAAAATATTTGGTTTTTGGCTAGGTTGGACTGCTTCTCTGACATAGGTTATTGGGAAGGACCTGACGCTTCCAGAGAATGTTCTTAATCATATATGATATTGATGAACGGACACAACCGTCAGTCTGACATATTGTCGAAATAAAGTTGTCAACAACTTTGGTCTACAAGTCAAACTTTTAGAATAATGACTTGGAAAAAGAACATTTTCCAAGACATTAATCGGGTAGCGATGCTTGACATACAAACCGATTTTCTCTTCATAAATCGATGCCAGAACTTCGTTCATCTTCGCCGGGATAACAAAATTGTCCACCATCACCTTGCTCGGCAACTTCGGTTCCAGCCTACCATTCGCTTGCTGGTAGAGCACCAACTTCTGGTACAGCACGTAAGTCTTGCACCATCGCTGGTGACTTGACGGCAAATGTTCTGGATGCTCAGTACAGAATGATATCTGCAATACATACAAATGAAGAAGCAATGAATCCCACGATTGAGAAGATTTTTTTAAGTCACTCCTATTTCACTCCCCTTTTTTTTCTTCATCGTTAGCCAATCAAGTCCACCAAGATATGCTTCTCCAAGATATGGAGGTGTCTCCCATCACCAATCTATGAGATTTAAGTTGTGTGGATTCGGATGATATTGTTGTGTGGGATTGGAGAGCGCGTGGGAAGCGCGTGGGAAGCGCGTGTGTACATACAATTTTATTAATTAGTTAAATTCATTTTCGAGTTTTGTTTTATTTACATAAGTAGTGTATATTTAGCAGATAATTGTATTTCGAAATTATTCGGTATGGTCACGAATTTTATATCGTATTCCCTTAATATCAATATTTGTTTTCTTTATCTTGTTATATTTGCTATTTTCGTTCTATTTTTTTTAATGGTGTCTGTTTACCTGCACCCGAGATTTAACAAGGGCAGCGCCATTGTTGAAGTATCGAATAAACATTGTTTCTTTCTTTCTAATTCATCGCCTGACCCTTTCATCATGCACTATGTGACTATTATTATTATTACACAAATTAACTTTTTTTATTACTTAATTTAATCATTTCTTATTTACTTTGTATATATTTTCTCTATTTCTTGTTCGAATGTTACTTACTAGTTTAATGTTTTGTTCGCGCTGTTATATTATATGCAACAAATCAAATGTCTTCTTTCTTTATTTCCATATTCTTTCACTATAATGACTAAACATGGCTGTTTGAATCTCCGGAAGATTCGTAGCGTGCAGCGGACTTCTTCGCCAAATATGCACCGTTTGTCATGAAGTTTTCATGTCTCTTACAACACCCACGGGATAAAAGGGAGTGGGACTCCTTACCCCGGCTTACCCGTGACAAAATATTGTCGGAACAATATGTTTATTATCGAACCTAATCACACTTATATATAACTCTTTAGAATCTATAATAAAACAGAACACCACTTATGAAGCCCGGGTGATACGATACTTTTGCTATTAATATCTATGGTATTTCGGTTCCTTGTGACTCACTTGTTACTCATTTTGAGCAATATAGGTAGTATACCTATGTATAGATTGACAATTCGTTCATAAATTACAATAAACACAATAAAATAGAAATAACTTTTACTGCTGCTCGAATGGGCCGGCACGACCGGGTTGGTACCGCGGCCTCTCAGAATACCGGCGTGAAATAGAGACATCTTGTGCTTCTGCGTTTCGTTCGATGCGTGAGGTAACCGGAGCCCCTCTCCCCCTCCCCATCACCTTCCTCATCCTCCCTCCCATCTCCCAATTACCTTTAAAGGCCGGCAATGGATCCGCAGCTTCACTGGTGTTGCAGATGTACGTGGGCGACGGTAATCACTTACCAACCGTGAACCGCTTACACGTTTGCCGCCTTTCCAATAAAAACAATACAGGGTAGATATAGACAACCCTCTTACATATTTATGCCAGTAATAAAAGCAGTTTCGTCTGATATCGGCGTAATAAAGCCTGCCACCCTATTTCTACTAGTGGTTGTCGTAAAAGGCGACTAAGTAAAAATCCTTGAAAAACGTAATTGATAGATCGCGGGATAACCATCTCGAAAAACAATCGCAATCCCATAAAAAAGGCTTTTTAAGCTTAAGACTTTCCTAAGACTTAAAAAAAAGGTAAATTCGATAGCGTTATTGTTCTTTGCAGTCTCACCTGACCACATCCCTCGCAATCCGACAGTCTTGACTGCTTCCATTCCCTGCACCGAGCATCGGCGCATATCCTGGGATATAGCAAAGCTTCCTGTTCCCAGGGTAGTAGCTTTCGTTTGAGTACTTTTTCGCAAGATATAATCATCTGCATCCTAATCCAACGATAATTATCTCCGGATAAATTGGTCGCATTAGCATAGATATGCTTTTGATCTATAATAAAAATATTTGTATTCAATATCTAAATGAAACATGCAATGTTCTATATAATAGGTACACAACAAAAATATCGGAAAAATATGTGAAAAAAATATTAATTTTATAAATATAATTTCGTCGATCTCACGACCATTGTGAGACGGTGAGGCGGACTGAAAATATGCAGACCGATGACGGAACGAAATATTTAGGACTCTAGGATCGACAAACCTGTCACGAAGCGTGACTATTATGGAAAAATGGGAGAGAGGGAGAAAGTGAGATAGAGGAGTAGTATCCAGCAGTGTATTATTAACAGACTGTCAACGGCGAAAGTGAATTTTTTTATTAGAAATTTAAAAAGATAACATCTATTAAGGAAAAATATACCTTTCAAGTGTACTATTGTAGAAACTGCAAAACACAAGGACTGGTGCCGTGGCCAGTCTTCGTCTTTGTGTTTCTGGCTACAATAGAAAACTAAATTACAAAACTTGCAATTTAATCGTGTTTGCTTCAATTCCTTCCTACAGATGTGACACACGCTGGCTAGAAACACTTTTCGGAAACTGTATTTATATACGTACTCCTCTTTTTCGTTAGTCACATAAGAAAATGATTCTATTACGTTTTTATCTTTCAAAAACTTCATTCTGTTATCTGTTTGCGACTGTTTTGACCTTTTCAATGATACATTATCTAATTCAACACCAACAGCGTCTTTAATTTTCACTTTTGCTTGTTCCGAATTAGGTGTTTTATTCTTTTCCTTTTTATAATCAGTTTTATTCGATGATACAGGAATATTGGGATCGCCTAATAAGTTTTTTGGCTGCGAAACAGGGTTGACATTTTTTTGCTCTCTATCTTTATCCGTGTCTTCTACTGGAGGCGTTATATTAATTTCAGGGTTATGATGAAACGATTCTTTCTGCCGTTGATCTTTTCCAGTGTCGTTATTTAATTCTTTAGCAATAATTTCAAACGTCTTGTTGACGTCAACATCGTCGACGCTAGATGTTAAAGCATCTTCAAAGTTTTCGATTGTTTCAAAATACAACTCTGATGACATCGGCTCGACGCTTTCGTTCTCATTAGCAGCTTGTTGCTTGCCTTTTTCTTCAGAACTTTTTGATTTCTCTTTTGCTTCATTTTTGTTTTCGTTTTTTGATTCCATACTTTTTGTTTCGATGGGGACGCTCGGTGTTTGTGTCGTGGATACTTCAGATTCTATTCTACCTTTCTTTTTTGACTTGCTCTTACCTTTACGATCTCTACGTGATGGACAAACAGGCGTTACATGTACATTATCACCGATCGGTTGTTCTTCTAAAGTATTTTTAGGTATTTTCGTATCTTTCGGAGTAAATTTACTTTCAATTTCATTTAATCGATCTGCTAAAGGCTTGTATACGTTGTTTCCTTCCTCGGGACTGTTTACTACTGATTCATTGGCGTTTTCTGTTTTCTGTTCAAAACTCTCATTCGATTTATTTTCAAACTTATCTTCACCTTTTTCAATAGCATTGAGTTCCGCTAAAGACTTTTCCAAAGACATTTTTAATTCTTCAAGATCTTGATTCACTTCGATCATTTTAGATTTTAAATCAGTTTTTTCATGACCCTTGCTAGGTGAACTTTCTATTTCTGTTACGCTAATACTGGTATTTGGTATTATTTTTGGTGTGGAGACTGGTGTTTCTCCAGAACCCTGTATCAAATCTGAAGTTAAAACAGGAAGTCCTAATTTCACATCATCGCTAGATGTTATTTCGTGTATAATCATTTTGTTATTATTATTATTATCTAATATTTGTTGACTGATTGATCGTGGGATGTGAATAAAGTCTGGAGTACAATCACAACATTCATTTGAAATTGTTACTTTATCAGAATTTTCAAGTAAATTTTTATTTTGTGTTGAAGAACCTATATTACTTGTTTTGCCTTCGCTCTCTGCGGTACCGAGTTTAATAAAATTATCCAATTTGTCTATACCTTTTTCTAGAATGGGAATTTCTTCTGATTTTCGTATTGGTAATATAGTATCAAAATTGTCGTCGACGTGTGTCTTATTTATTTTGTCAACAGCATCTGTTTTTTGTTTTAAATTTTCTGTCTCAATTGCGGATTCTCCACATTCTTCTTTTGTCATTTCGACATCTACTTTCCTCGAACTAAATTTTTCGATATTAGTCTTTTCTTCAGAAGACTCGAGTTTTTCAGAAATTTCACTGAAGTTTCCAGACACTTCTTGTCCTTTGAAGTCTTTTACTAGATCTATGGGACTCATAGTATTTGTGTATTCTACAGTATTTTTCACATTACTGTCAGACCTGGTTACCAGACACGTTTCGTTTATTTTCTCTATTCTGCTCTCTGGAGTATTCTGACTATATATAACATCATTACAACTTTCTAATACTGTAGGCTTATTAGCATATTCTTCGTTTAAACTTTGACGGTCTTCTTCAATCATTTGAATATTATGTGATGTTTCAGCTCCACTTTTGTCACCATCTTTAATTTGGATATTGTCACTTACAGGTTGTTCATTTTCAAACTTATGAGGATGCTTTTTACCTTTCTTTTTCTTTTTTTGAGTGCCTTTATCGTCAACATTTACCATATTCTGTTCTGTTTGCTCTTCATTTGTTAAATTAGTACTAATATTTTCAGATTCACTCAGATCGTCCTTAGACATTAGCTGAGTGTCCTTGAGTGAGTCTTTTTCTAAATCGTTACTAACATTTGTCTTATCTATTATTTCACTTAAAGCAGCAGTGCAAGATATTTTTTCTTCGAACTTATCTGATTTTTCAGATTCTTGCTTGCGTTTTTTCTTCTTATTCTTTTTATTTGTAACATTAACTTCAATTTTATTTTCACCTTTGTTTTCAACACCTTTGGTATCTATTATAAGGGTTTCCTCTGGTAGAGAAACTTCAACATCGGGCTTAGTTTCAGTTAGAATTTCACCAGAAGGCTCAATATGTTTTTTGTTTTTGTGTTTCTTTTTATGAGCGTTTGGTTGAATAGTAAATGGTTCTTGTATTATGGTGTCATTTGGATTAACTTCCGGGATAATTTTAATAATTTCTCCTTCTTTGCTAATATCAACTTCAACATCAGACTTAGTTTCAGTTAGAATTTCATCAGAAGGATCAATATGTTTTATGTTTTTGTGTTTCTTTTTATGAGCATTTGGTTGAATAGTACATGGTTCTTGTATTATGATGTCATTTGGATTAACTTCCGGAATAATTTTAATAATTTCTCCGTCTTTGCTAATATCAACTTTATTATCTTGGTCGCTTTCAAGCTCAGTTTGTTTTTTCTTCTTACCTTTACTTCTTTTTGGTTTTACAGGTGTGTCATTATTACTCTCTTCAGTAACTTCCTCTACGCCTTTCTTTACATTATTTTCTTCGTCTTTTAACACAGTAAACAATTCCCTTATTTCTTCTTCATTTTCCACACTTTCCTCGCTTTTGAAAGATACAGGATTATTAGTTACCAATTCTTTATCATTGCCGTGAGCCACTTCAGTTTTATCTTGTTTTTGCGGTGGTACCGGATTAACTTTACCACGGTGCTTGCTTTTATGCTTTTTTGCGTTCATTTTATAATAATCACTTTTTAAAAATTTTACGATATAATACAACGGCACTAAAAACCGGTTAATTTGCAAATGTGACTGTACTATGCTAAATACAGAGACTGTCTGACCGATTTCAACGCGTGCGCGTTTATTCCTGTCTAGAAATTCATGTGTAATTTCTCGAAATGTCACAGTGAATAAATGAAACGGAAATTCGACTAAATCTTAAAGCAACAGAGTTTAATTTCGATTACAACATTTTATTGGGTGTAGTTGTTTTGTGCATACTATCGGCCACGAGGAAGCGCCGGATGCCAAAAGTGCATTCACGTAATGACTTAGTTACGCTACTAAATATAGAATCACTATCTTTTATGTATTGTAATATCTAAAGAGGCCGCAATGACCACTCGCCGGATTGGATGGATTGTGAGCTCGTTCGTCACAATTGTAGAAAAAAACCGGCCAGGTGCGAGTCAGATTCACGGTTCCGTACAACCACATAAAATGTATGAGCTATTTATTTCCCAAACAAAATAGTGTTTTCTTACGCGTCCGACTCACACTTGGCCTCTTTTTATTATTTTCCGTATATACTTAAAAGTTTGTACTATAATCACACCAAGCTCGACTCTAGTATTTATGACCGTGTTTACATTAGAGCACATACAAACTAGTTCTGATTAAATAACGTAACAATAAACATGTTGATAATGCACTTAATTTTTAAGGATATCCATCACAATAACACATATGTGAAAATTTCAACCGGCTTCCTATTACAGTTGAAAGGTACAGTCCTATTAAAGGTAGGACAGACGAACGGACGAACAGGCAGACGGCGTAGGCTTAGTAATAGGGCTCCGTACGGAACCCTAAAAGGATTCGATGGCCTGGTCTTGTAGACAGGGGGAAAAGATATGTAGTAAAATACCGGGTAACCCCACCTTCGACTTCCTTCGACCTTCGAATGCTGATGTTGCACCATGGTTTCCTGCACTATTACGTGTTCGGTGGTGAAGGAATAAAGAAGGAAAACTGCATGTAAAATTAAAAAATATATAAGCTCCTACAGCCAGTACGGGGGTGGTCAGAATGTATTTGGCACATCGTGGCAGGCGGTGAGGCTGTCACCGTCTTAGTGTCCAAAGATAACGACACAAATCGTTCATACGTTACGAAAACTCATCGACACGAGCCCTCCACACGGGGAACAAACGTCGCCTGCCAGTGGCAGAACCCCAAAACTTTTCGGCTATCGTGTCTGAAAGAAAATTAGATAAAATAGTAAAACTGTTAGGATGATTTTGATTCTAAATGAAATTTAATACTATAACTTTTTCTCATAAAGTAGGAGAATGTATGTAAGAACTACTAATCTGATTTAATATATTTTTTAGCGTTAGATAGCTAGTTTTTTGACGAAGGGCTACATAACATCACGCTACGACCGATACGAGCGGAGCAGTAACCACTAACCTTGATCATATACTCATGAAATGAAATATTTTTGAATTGAATATTTATAAATATTTTGATTGAAACCGCAGGGCATAGTTGACCTGTACAAGAGACGGTCGTTCCGATTGCTGTCCGTAGAACACGATATTGTCCTGTCATATTCAGTCATGGTCTTATGTCAACCTCAAAGAGAGATGAGTTCTTAATCATGCTCAGCCTCGACATCTTTTTCATCAAAAATCAACTGCAGACCGTTGACCTCTTCCAATGGGTTGATTTGAACCGATTGTTCATGGCGATAGCAGCACCAGCTGCCTCACGCCGCAGACCTGCTACCCGTCATTGGGTATTTTCGCCCTGGCATTTTACGAAAATGTTTTTTCAGCTTTCGGAACAACAGCAAGGTGATAGATTTTATTTTTGGAATCACTAAGAAAAGCCGTAGCATCATAAAATCAATTCAATAAACCTAAATTTATGGCCTGGCCAAGTGTCGAGTGGCAAATCGGAATTGTCAAATTATTCAAAACTGCCACTATGAGGACGTATCTGTCCAACAATGTACGACAATGCTATCTATAGCGCAATCCGTGCTGTAACAATGATGCTTTGAGATGACCTATAAATCATACGTGCACACGGACAGACAAGCATTGGAGTAGTTTTTTGTATGACTGTTTTGACTGCTAAGAATAATACACGCAATTTTCAACCCTTTTTGCAATGCCATAGAGGGAGCTTTGTTAAACAAAAAGGAAATGTTGGAATTAAAAGTGGCCCTCGCTTTAAAATGCAAATGAAGGGTTGGCGCACCCCTGATGCGATAGTCAGGAAGCCCAACAAAATATTGTTAATAAACGAATATAATCTATATTAATGTTATTATTCTGATCAAAATATTTTAAGACTAGCTACTAGCACTAGATGTTTGGGGCAGGATTACTAGTGTGAGGTGGCATGACCCCCCCCACAAACCCCTACCCCAGCGTGGTCAGCATTGGCAAAACTTCCATGTTAAGTAAACCGTTTTTCTTCGCAGCTTCGTGGAAAGGCCTATCGTTATGTCATATTGTCACAAAGGATTCATCTGATTCTGTCTCCAATGGATCAGAAGAAGGACAAGAATTGTATCATGATGATGAATGTAACGATGTTCTGGTCAATTTCACCCGATTAATATCGACAGTTATAACCTTACCACCTTGCCTTACCTTATCATCAGTCGGAGACACTCGAGCGAACTCTTTTTTGAAGTCGGTTGAAAATATCAGCGTTGTCTACTGGGGTATTTTGTACGACTTCTAGTAATCAACATAATTGCTCATAAACTCACCATCTTAAGTGGCTAGGAGATCTTCGACCTTTCATCAGTTCACCTGATGGTAATGTCAACAATGGTAAGGTAATGGTAACAGTGGTAGTGGTAAGGTCTATATGCAGATTTGTTTCCTCCCCCCCCCCCCTTTAAAATACGTGGTAGCCTAATAGACAGGGCGCTCATCGTGAGGAAACCTGCATGTCTGAGTATTATTTCAAGGATATGTGACGCCCGCTAACGCGCACTAGAGCAGGGTGATGCGCCCTTCCCGCCTCCAAAACCCTCTCAGATATTTGAGAACGAGGTCAATGCCCAGCAGTGGCCACTTACAGGTTGTTACTTTACTTTTACTTTTATCAATAAGTTATGTAAAGCTGTTGTTCTGAACGCTTGTAATAACATTACAATAATTTACAATATAAGATAATTATCAATACAATTGAGCTCTTACACTATGCAGGGTTGCAAACCGCGTCCCCTCGCTGCGGCGTGGAGATGGGGGTAAAGACACTGCGTAAACTAATTATAAGTGCGTACACGCACGCCAAAATAACGGCTAAGTATATATGGAGAAGGATTTTATTAACCGCTAATAATTTACGTGTACTTAATCGTATTACTTGTATGAGGAGATAGTCAGATCATAAGCGGTGCTGAATTGTGACTTCGTCCGCGTGGTGGCGCTTGCGTCGCTCTCTGCGCTCGGCCTTCGTTCCTCAAATTGGAAACGGTCGCCTGCAAAACGTGGGCGGCTGCAGTGTGATGGCGACTTCAATAAATTTCTCATCTCTTTTCCCACACCTGAGTGTTGTAAAAGTCGACTAAGGGAAAAGCCTAGAAAATCTATTGGCCGACATCCGACAGATGGTGGACGAGCACAGAACCTTCGCCATTAAACGCTATAGAGTCCGTAAGTATTAGTTTAGTTTCAATGTGTGGTGATCGCGTAAATATTAGAAACTATTTAGATTTTACTTTAAATGGCGTGATCCTCATTATAGATCCCGTGTGGTTGAGGTGCAAGGCATTATTTAACGTAAGAAACTAAAAAGAAATCTGGGTTCACACATGTTGGGACCACCGGAAAACGAAAACACGCTATCATAAAAGGATTTTTTTTTAATTTACCTCGCACTTGACGGCGAAGGAAAATACTCGGAAATAACAAAACGTTTTTAACTACTTCGCCAACACCCGAGCAATATGGCGGACCCTCCCGGTTGCAATCTCTGGCATTCGCCTAGCACTGAGTATTTGCCTTTGGCGTGTGGTACCGGCGTTAGAATCTGCCATCCCCTATCTCGTCGTGGGTGTCGTAAGAGACGTCTAAGGGAAAGCAATGGATATCGATGGATGGCTGGATCTGGATAAATACCAGACCAAGAATAAGTAAACCGACAACGGGCAGTGTCTAAGGTGCGAAGCATCCGGTAATGCGATCGTGGCATTTATAACAAGTCCTTCTTATGCGAGAGGCCTATGTCCTGCAGTGGATTATTCACAGGTTGTTAAGGTCAAGGTACAAATAGGTTTACAGGCCCGTTTCATTACTTCACTTACACAGTAGCACATGTACATTTATTACTTTTTTTTAACCTGTGGTTGTGATCTTTGCCATACTCCTGGTAGAAAATCACCGAGGGAAATAAATATTAACTCGTAACGTAAGTAGTTGTATAAATATAAACAATCATTGGACTTGAAATGTTATAACTTTTTTTTGTGACGCCAGAGGCGCTGCAGGTGCGTACGCTTTAAAGCATGTTTGGGGAGGGGTAAGGGAAGAGAGGGAAGGAGGTAGTGGGCCTCCGGTTACCTCACTCACCGAACAAAACGCCCAAACACAAGATGCCCTTTTTTTGAGAAAGCAAACAGCTCACTTGATGGTAAGTGATTACCGTCGCCCACGTACATCTGCAACACTAGAGGATTGGGGGGGGTTGGCCTCCGGTCGATCACCGAACGAAACGCAGAAGCACAAGGTGTCTCTACTTCACGCCGGTATTCTGCGAGGCCGTGGTACTACCCTGGTCGAGCTGGCCCGTTCAAGCAATAGCAGAAGTCAAATTTCTTTGGAGAATAATCACAAGTATTATACAGTAAGTAATATCTAATAGGTATTAAATAACTCCACTTATGTCCAATTATTTAAGACTCAAGATAAAACTCATCACCCGTCATTGTGTGATCACTTATCATCATTGCCGATAAATGCAATATGTTTTCACCTCCTGTATTTATTAATGTTAATTATATTAGTTATTTGTTTATATTTATTATAACGTAATATAAATATTGTTGAGATATTAGTACGTAAGTTTATTATTTAAACCCTCTCACTGCGCAATAGTTAAATGTTTCCTTGGTCTTAAGATTGTCTGAACGAGATAACTCTTTAACCTACCTCTGGGATATTTTCTTTCTGTGATCCATTGTTTTGTGTTTTTGGAATGTAAAAGTATACACATACATGCATGAATCCAAATGAAATTCTGGTACCAATTAAAAATCGAATCCATCTCCATACTAGCGAGCTTATTACGAAATCTCCACATGTTTAGCGCGTGTCTCCCTCGAGTCACGTGTCACAGTGTACTGAATGATACAACTGTACATTATATTATACTTGCTCTGTATTGTAGAAAGTTTTTTATATATCCTTTGTTATTTTTCATGTATATTTCGAACACCCAGAGGTTGCAAGTCGCGTATGATCACTTCTCATTCCATCTCTCCAAATACCCAATCTCACCTGCACGTGGTGCACTTCTAATAAAAACAAACGAGGCTCTGACGATCAAATCATGACGGTGCATCCATTCGACTTTGTCGAACCCAAATCCCACAGACTTGTGATGGGGAGCGGGGTACCAGCACTGCGCTCACCAATCAAACTCCAACGTGGTGAGTATGGGCCGTCGTCCTTGAAATATATACCGACTGTTCGAAGAGGCCTATGTCCAGCAGTGGACTAAAATAAATTAATGTAGTAAAGTAGTAGAAGAACCGGATAACATTTTAAGAAACAGTAGTTTGAAGAAGAAGTAGTGCTTAAGTTTCTATAAGATTGAATATATTGCGCCGTATGGTGGAGCTGTAAGAGAATCTCCCATCCATCATGCAGGAGTCATAATAGACAGAGGCCTACTTTTTTTTTTATGGAAAAGACGCCAAACGAGCAAGCGGTTCACCTGATGGTAAGTGATTACCGTCGCCCACATACATCTGCAACACCATGCTGCTGCAGGTGCGTTACCGGTCTTTAAGGATATTTGGAAGATGGGAAGGAAGAGGGGGGGGGGGAATATGGAGAGGAAGTGGGCCTCCGGTTACCTCACTCACCGAACGAAACGCAGAAGCACAAGATGCCTCTACTTCACGCCGGTATTCTGCGAGGCCGTGGAATCAATCCGGTCGAACCGGCCCATTCGAGCAGCAGCTAAAGCCCCCGCTTGGCTCTACCACGCTTAAAAACTTCGGAGAATCTCTATATAAATCCCTGCTGTTAAGTTGCCTGGAAAAGCCAGAAAGTTTCACAATACATTTGTTTTTATATAAATAACCGTTGGCCATTTAGCATCAGGTGGACCACATAACATTTATCTCTTCGTTTCATTAAAAAAAAATATGAGCTACCGAACTGTGTACGGTTCGTGTATGCAAATATGTCACACTGACTATAGCTACTCTGTGACACGTCATATAAATAGGGTGTACGAAATATTTATGTCCTGTTGAATTATTCCGCAGAGAATTAAAAAAAAAACCTTGCACGAAACTAACGCAAAGGGGGTGGGCCGCTCGTTATTCGGCGTTCTGCTTCGATTCCCGGGCGATTGGGATTGGAGATATTAAAATATTCAAATGAAGGTTTTATTTTACCTAACGGAACCAGTGACAAAATTGCATAATGAATGACAGCCTAGTGACCGTAAGATGAACGAACCCAATATTTATTTATTTATTTATTCTTGCCTGCACCAAAAAACTGTACAAAGGGCGGGCCTTATGCTATACTGTATTCTCTAGCAGCTAACCTTGGGTAAAAGTGTGTTTTATGGCAGTTATGGTAGCCATAAGCGAAGTGGGAGTAGATTCGAATAGAATACGCTTTATTGCACACCAAAAATAGGTAAAAAAATAATAATACAAAAACGTAATTAAACATGAGAGGTGGAACAATGGGCGGTCTTATCGCCAAAAGCGATATCTTCCAGATAACCTTTGAATGTTGCAGTTGCATAAAAGCAATTGATATACAAAGAAAAAAGTATATAATAAATAATTTAATCTAATAATCGTCTAATAATCTCTTACTCCAGTGTTGCTCACATACCTCATGCATTGTCCGTTTATCCTTTCCCGTTCAATCCGTACTTCTTTGGAATGCGCTCCCACCCGAAATAGAGCGTCTAACAGTCGGTACATATTTAAAATGAAAGCTAAGAAACATATCCTTAACAAAATGGCAGAATCATCTCAAGCATAGTCTATTTTTACATATATTTAATATTTAAGTTATTAATGTACTTAAATATATATAAATGTATGTATGTACGTGTGTATGTATTTATTATTGTATGCGTATAGTTTTCTTTACATATACTCAAAGTATTCTTGTAGTAAATAATAATGAACCGCAATGAGCTGAATAACAGGAATGTCCTCTAGGATATTAACTTAACCCTTTGTGATTTTTTTTTATTCTTAATGTTATTAAAAAGCTGCCGGCAACCGGGTTAATTATGACCTCGGGTCCATACATAGGGAGGCTGTGGTGTTTGACAGGACCGCAGTTCCCCGTAGCCATGGGTACGGCTATGCTCCCTAAACGTCGGGAGCAAAAAAGTGAAAATTGAACGCTATGAAATTCGAAAATAATTTATTATGTTCCATTTAAAATGTATGTTATTTCAATTTCTAATGTACGGAGTGATGTAGTTACAACAAAAGTAACAGCCTGTAAATGCCTACAGCTGGGCCCCCTTCTCTTAAATATATGAGAGAACTTCGGAGCAGGAAGGGTCCGCCACTTTGCTCCGGTGCGGGTTGGTGGACGTCCGTGCGAACGTGCCGGTTTCCTCACGACGTGTTCCTATATGGTATGGCAATGATAAGAAAGTATGTGGTAAATTCAGCTCTTAAATTACTTAGGCTTAGCTTGAATGGAATATGTGCGCCTGCAATCCCCCTTATGTTATATGTTATATTATGAAGAGACCTTTGTCCTGCAATAGACTATCTACGGACTGTTAAGGTGAGGTGGCAGGCATAGACCGCGAGTGACCTGGGTTCGATCCCCGGTGCCGACACCACTAAAATTGTTAATAGCAATTTTATGTGCTGTATTTACCACGTGGTCGGCGGTGAAGGAAAACATCGTGAGGAAACCTACGTATCTGAGAAATAAAAAAAAATGTATGTATTATTTGGAGGATATGTGAAGCCCACCAACCCGCAATGGAGCAGCGTGGTGGGCTATTCCCGGCTCCTAAACCCTCTCGGATATTAGAGAAGGAGGCCTTTGCCCGGCAGTGGGCACTTATTGGGTGCTACTTTACTTTTTTCACTTTTAGGTGTGGTAAGGTTGTCAACTGCGCAGGAGATTTTATAGTGCGGTAAGTGTACGCGCGGGAGACACTCAGTCGTCTACTTTAACGTACTCGATGCTTCGCGATCGAAAGCTTATGCGATAGAATCGGCAGAGTCCGATTCAATATGTGAGAGAAACGAGACGACAACACAACTAGACGACCCGAAAACTATACGTTTGTGATTTGCACAAATTTAGCTTTGAACCCAGTACCCACGGCTCAATGGTCAGGTACGTTAACCACTAATAGTAGTTATATAGGTCATTGTTTTGTAGCCGGTACTTGCTTCGTGGTTCCAATAGTTCAAAAGCTTACTTTTAATCAAGCGCCAATAGCCGAATGGGTCAGGGTGCGGACTGCGAAACATGACGTCGTAAGTTAGAACCCGCGATTCGACTACTGTCGTGAACCGCTCAAGATACAAGCTGTAATGCTTAGTTTGGAGGTTTTCTAGGAATATTGGTAATGTTACTTAATAAATAGCATTGCTAGTATTCTTTACAAATGAAAAAAAAGTTTTTAATTGTTTATATATTAATTAATTTATTTATTTATTTATTCTTTATTGTTAGCCTTAAGCTTAAGGTTACAATGGGCGGACTTAATGCCAAGTGGCATTCTCTACCAGTCAACACTTGTTATGCTGAAAGGTAGCTGATAATAATATTTGAAAGATAATATTTATTATTAAAGATAATTGAAGATAATTGTTAGGTAATTATTGAAGATAATATTTGTTATTAAAGTAATTTGTACTTTTTATTTTATTCTTTTATTTATATTTAGATACCAATTAGTTACTTCATTGATTACGGTAAGGTACAGTCAGACAACTACCCGCGAATTCATCCACGGTACTGACAGGACAACAGCGCTGCAGCACTATGCCGAGTCGGATGCCGGGTCGGATGCCGTTCCGGTGCTGCAGCTCATTAAATACATAAAGTTAATTGAGTTTCATTGTGTGTTATGTATGGTCTTTAGTTGTGACTTATGAATAAAGTACTTTTGTTTCTCTCTTTATTTCACTATTAACCCATCTCTACATTAAGAACCATAGATATCGTAACACGTGAAGCTCTTGACGAAACAGATCACATGAAGGTGTATTAAGCGAATGTTGTAGCAGTGTCATTGACCTCTTTACGCTGACAAGTAGAGGGGGAGGGGGTGCGTGGGCTGCAGGGGGTGATATGAAGGGTGGTTAGCACCCTGATTGTGAATGCGCGTTTCCATTCACGTTGAACAATCAAATAATATTTTTAAACGCCCGATCGTCCCTGTTTTCAGAGTCGCCGGTTCGAATCTCACTAGTGGCTTACATTTTTAAGATTAATATAAATATTTTTAACCGAGTAATTAGTGATATTATATCTAAGTAGCGTCTTGTACCATAGCTGGGAAAGGCCTCCTCTCAAATAGTTGAGACAGTTTTGGAGCAGTGAAGGAGCGCCACGCTGCTCCAATGCAGGTTGGCAGATTTCACATGTCCCTGATTATTTTTTTAATATTTCTTTGATATGAAGATCGCCTTACGATGTTTTCCTTCACCGCCGAGCACCTGGTGAATTCTGCAAAAACATTCGAAGCCTGGTCACTCGGCACTATGAAATTAAAGCGATTATCTTGACCACTACTCTATCGCGGGTATTCATTTATGTATCTATCCATCTATCTATCTATCCTTATCTGATCACCATGCAGTTACCAAGACTCAGGAAGTCTTGTGAGGTGACCGTTTGATTTTTATGGACGCCGTGCGCCACTGGCGTAAAAATCTGCCACCTCCTTTTTACCCGTGGGTGTGGTGTGGCGAAGACTAAGGGACGGAGGCTTGAAAGTCTCATGACAATCTCCTGGAGCATGCCCAGCGGCGAAGATCGCCACTCATCACGTTCGATCGCCCGGTGAAGCTATATATGCGGTTCTGAACGCGTTCGTGTTAAACAGTAATTATATAAGCAAGTTCAATTCAATTGATTGCAGTGGCCATTGTGATAGAGTTTTTTTTTTGTATGGGGAGGAGGGATAGAGGAGAGAAGGGAATGGGCCTCCGGTTACTTCACTCACAGAACGAAAAGCAGACGCACCAGATGCCTCTACTTCTCGCCGATATTCTGCTACCACGGTCGACGTATAAAACGCGGCACGGTACACGGCTCTACCACGTACAAAGACATACACCTCCCAACCCCCATGTACCACCGCAGGAGAACAAGGATAACGGGCATAGATAGGTTCAGCAAGTAGAAGTGGCTATGAGCTGGCCACATCGCTCACAAAACTGACAACCATTGGTGAAGAAAGGACCTCGAGTGTTGGACGATACCCCACAAGATGAAGTGAGGACCTGCACTCCATTTTGTGCGGTATCGTTTTGCGGAATGGATGCAAGCGGCTCCGTGCTTTATGGCAATCATTGGGGGATGCCCATGTTCAGCGGTAGACTTGTGACAGGCTGAAATGATGAAGCGCTGGGGTACTGAGCAGCCATAGCAAATATTTATACTACTGGCTAGACTAGACTATAAAACTATTGGACCTGGTTTCAATTATCTTTACACTAACATAAAACAATATGCATACAGAAGCCATTGTTCTATTAAAAAAAAACTTTATCTATCCGTGCGAAACAGACTGGACGTTAATAATAAATTGTATATTTAAACTTTTCACATATAAGATTTTATTCTTAAACCGAAAATTCTATTTTTAAACTTACCAATGGAAACGCGCCACCTCCCTAAAGTCAACTGAAAAAGCCGGTAGCAACCCTAATAAAGACATAAAGCATTCAATTTTAACCTTTATCCGAACCGCATTAAGTACGCTTTCCTTTAACGTATATAGTTACTTTGTTCAAATAAAATATTGAGCAGATACAAAAATAAACTTCATACGTGCAAGTTAAAGTATATTTTCATTTGGCAATAAAATTAGTTTCTATTACGACGCATGCCTTTACAAATATAAACCACATAGTTCAGTGATAGGGTTTATTTTGTCTTGCACATAAATAGTTACGAATTTACGCAAAGCAATCTTTCTTGGGAGGGGGGAGGGGGGGGGAGTTTCTCTCGGTCTCGCTAAACTCTATATTTCTTCCTTGAACACCCCGCTTCCCGTTCACGTGATCGACAAAGAAAACGTTGTATTTTCGTTGCGTTTTATTTTCCTTTTCCAAGTTTACAATGCTCTAACAAAATGATAAAATTGTAATGAGTCTCGTAACTTGCCATTTAAAATAAGCTGTACAGTATTTTATTTTTATTTTAAAGAGGCTGTGTCCTAGATTCAATTGCGTTTTTAAAAAGTTCACTCGAGCACCTATCTTTGCTACAAGATTAGACGTAAGTCGGTTCGAATCTTTAGTCTCAGAAAATGTCTCATCAACAGCTTAGTTTTAGTTTTTAGAGATGGAAACCTTCGGACAGACAGAGAGACGACGACGGGGCTCGCACCCCGTCATGTTATACCTCCGGTATCCTGATCTTTAATTCGTACCGAATAGAAATTCACAATCTCTGTCTACTCCCATTTCCAATACAATCTTCCTTAAGCTTGTTTATAAATTTCTAAAGTTTCATATATATTTTTATCTTAACCACTAAAAGTAAAGTATAGTAGGAGCCTATGAACGAACTTCACATGTCATCGAAATAATATTTCTCAGACATGCAGGTTTGCTTACGATGTTTTCAGCATTCAAAATCGCTATTAACAATTTTAGTGATGCCGGAATCTGGGACCGAACACAGGTCAATCGCGACCTATGAAACTAAAGCGAGCGCCCTGACCACTGGCCACTACCACTGCCATAATTAACACCCGGTGGTATTTGCCACCAAAATGGGTCGAAATAACCTTCTTGATTCAATGTAGGTAATTCAAGTTTTTTTTAATTCAAAAACAAACAAAAGTCGCTGGTGGCAGGGTTCGGAAGCCCGAACACGTGGCGTGGATCCACATTTATGTAGAGTGCGTATTGCATTTGTGTCGTTGGCTACCTGTTGGCTACCTACGACACAGAGAAGGAATCCCAGGTCTACCTCACATCCATGTCCATTCACATGGGATTCTTCCAGTGAGGAGATTTGTCACGTTTGGCAGCCGATAGGACTTTTTTTACTCCTTTTATATCTAGCAGCCGTTTGGGAAGGCACGACCCCTCTTGCCTATTCCTGCCGCTGAGCATCAGTGCCACCTGATGGCCACGTGTTGGGTTCCAGTTTGAAGGGTACAAACGGTGAGACATTCCATCTTGGTGCTCGTGGGTATCAGCGCTTCTATAACGTTTATATGTATAAAATTTTTTGCAAGTATCCTGGGTGGAGAATACCGTCTCTTTCTCCAAATGGTAATCTTACTTGCGCGTGGTGCGCCCTGCGAGCTTGCAAACGTGAGTCTGGCGACCGAATGATTGAGGAAGACCACCAAATCTATCAGACTAGTGATGGGTGACAGCATGTATAGTGCGCGGGTGCCAGCACTGAGCTCACCAACCCACTTGCCCAGCATGTTGAGTATGAGCAAACCACCCAAGAAATGCAAAGACGGGTATCTGGTTTGTGCATTTGTAATCTTGCATATTTTTTACATGATCAAAGACGGACCTACGGGAGTGACAGAATCTTACAAAAATTAAATATAGATGGAAAATTACATTTTATTATAAGGAAGTGAAGCAAAAGCCGTATCAAAAACCTTTGTGAAGGCTTCAAAGAGGCTTAGTCCGCCAGAATTAGCATTTAAATTGTTCTGTCCATGCCAACATTAGGGTTGCCAGTCTAATAAATTTCTTTTAATGAACCCTGTCACCTATATGGTAACCTCCCGTCAAACCGCCTGCAACCAGTTTTTTGTCTTGTCGAAAGATAGAACACGAGGGAACGAGAGCCTCGTCGTCGGGCTCCGAGATACCTAGAGATTTTCGAGGCTTTTCCTTAGTCGCCTATTACGCCAGCCACGGGGAAAAAGGGGGATTCTAATGACACTACCGTTTTATGAAAAGAAATGGTCCTTGAATCAGTCTGAACACGTACAAAAGTGAAAATACCGGTTTTTTTTAAACTTATCGATATGCTCTATTTCGGTCCTGATATGTCTCGAGATGGTTATCCCGCCACCTGGCGGTAGGCGTTCCAAGCTATTCCCATAGTCGACTCGTACGACACCCACGAAAGAAACAGGGTGGTAGATTCTTACTCCATGACAACACGGCAGCTGTTAACAGTGGCAACCGTTGGGTGAAAGACTTCTTTTTTCCTATTTTGCCTCTTCCCGCAGTATTGAGGCTAAGAAATTTGATTCATGCCATAAAGATTCAAAAAAATGCCCGACCATAAACAACTGATAAACTAAAAACTAAACTGCTCTGCAAACTCTAGAAGAGCAGCATCCACAAGATTCATTCAGCAGTGTGACGCAAATATTTATTTTAGTATAAGTTTCCTCATAAATTCATTTATTAACACAGTGTCATGTGCCTCTGTACAGGTAAAACCATATTAATAATATATTTTTTTTTAATTTACCTTCCACTGTAGGAATCCCACCCGTGTGGCGGAGGCAGCCTCCATACACAGAACAGACAGACAGACCGAGAACTGTTATTTGCGGTCCATACAAATACTAGTCCCGTGCGGGAAACGAACCCCCACGCCCACAGGGCAAAACGCTTAGCCACGGCGCCACCGAGCTTTAAGTTTAAACTATACAAAAGTTAATAATTAAATAAAAGACGATGTACGAGTTCAGATGGCATCGAATGAAATTTGTTTTTACAAAGTTTGTTGCGTGACTAGAACAAATAAGAAATGTTATTTATTCCCCGTCTGCACCTCAGAGACAGAAAGAAATCGCTTCAATAATCGTTTACGTTACGTTCAATATTACAATCAAGCTACAAAGCAACGTGTATACACACAGCGTGCCTCTCCTTGGGTTCAGTGGGTCCTGGATATGAGCACAGGAGTAAAAATGTTCCCGAAAGACGTCGCCACATTACTTTCTAACCATATTTTTTTTTATGTGAGAAAGGCGGCAACCGAGCAAGCGGTGCACCTGATGGTAAGTGATTACCGTCGCCCACAATATACATCTGCAACACCAGAGGTGCTGCAGGTGCGTTGCCGGCCTTTAAGGGTATTACGGAGATGGAAGGCAGAATGTGGAGGAGGATGGAGAGGGGGAGTGGGCCTCCGGATACCTCACTCACCGAACGAAACGCAAGAAGCACAAGATGCCTCTACTTCACGCTGGTATTCTGCCAGTCTGCGGTACCAATCCGGTCGAGCCGGCCCATTCGAGCAACAGCAAAGCCGCCGCTTGGCTCTACCACATTAAAAACTTAAAACAATATACCACGCCTGTAATGTATCTGCCACGTCACCGCCTATCCCAAACAAGCTCTGATAAAAAGAAATGACTAAAATAAATCTCATCAGTCTAGATCTCTGTCCACCCCAGTATTGGGCATACAGGTGTGACAGCATATTTTTACCTTGAAATTAAATTAATGAAAATTCTTTTTTCTTGGACGTACAAAAGATTATTTATTATTTATTCGTTTTCAAGTACGTCTGTTTGTTTGTTTGTCTATTCGGAAAACAAATTGTAATGGATTTTAAGCTTTCCGATGAGCAAGGGACTTTAAAGTTTAAACATTGCTTAGAACTGGATGACAAATAATAAATAATCAGTGTAACGAAAATGTTGAGCTTCTTTTATCTGCCACTATCTTCGAAAATCACCCTCCTCTCCGGGTCACGTACCCCTGATTTATACAAAATTCAAAATTTTAAAACTTCCATGTGCCAACCCTGTCACGTTACAGGTAGAACTTGGCAACGAATTTTACTTGCAAAACGCTCTGCCCGACCGGAGCTTTAAGCCATTTATAATACCTAGACATTTGAGCACTAAATTATTTTTGCACGGGGATTTACAGGGTGGGAAAAAAAATGTTTTATTTCTTTTTTGTTCTACTCTCTTTTGAACAATACCCCGAAAAAATATTTTTGTAATTTTATTATAGATAAATATCAATTTAAGGGAGAACATACTATGTCTAGTAGTTTAGTTTAGAGCCTAGTGGTCAGGGCGCTCAAAAAAGCACTCGCGTTTTAAGGAATTGCCCGAGGGGCCTGGGTTCGATCCTCGACGCTGGCACCGCTAATATTGTTAATAACCGTTAATAATAATATTGTTTTACTTTTCTGCCACGCACTTCGACTTTGTGAAATCAGCTGTCGCCAGCGGTATTTCCGAACAGTTACGACTTAGGGACCTTCAAGAAAAGAGCGTATTCCTTCCTTAAAGGCCGGCAGCGATTCTGTAGCTACTCTGGTGTTGCGGATGTTCGTGGGCGTCGTGATGCACTTACCATCAGGTGAGCCGCACGCTAGTTTGCCCCCTTCTTCTATAAAAAAAAAATAGCAATTTTACGTGCTGAAATTAATCATGTGCTCGGCGGTGAAGGAGCACATTGTGAGGAAACCTGCATGTCTGTATTTCGAGGATGTTTGAAGTCTGCCAACCCACATTGGAGCAGCGTGGCGGGCCCTTCACGGCTCTAACCCTCACAGATATTTCAGAAGGTGGCCTTAGCCCAGGAGTGGTCGTTTGCAGGCTGTTACTTCTAAACGACTGGGGTATATTAATTTACTCAATGACTGCACAATTGGACGTACGACGTTTACTATTTGTTTTAACTAGTGTCGTAAATTTAACTTGTTTTTCAGATAATCAGATGAGATTTAATTGGTTAAAGCGTTTTATAAGAAAAAGAACAATGCGTATGTTCGCTTTGTTTTAACCTGCCTTAACGGAAAAATAAGCTTTTTTTTGTTTTCTCTTCCGTTACTTTTTACCCGACTATCCCATAAGGATCCGAAGTCCGACGTTTCTCGTGTGTAAGTCGATTTCTCTGGCACGCTCTGTAGCCTAAAAGGCTTGATGGATTTCAACCTATAAGTTGACCATAGACACCTCTTAATTGAGGGAGTGATATGTCTCCTGCGCATAAAATAAGAGAGAGGGACCCGACATTTTTACGCAGTCGGCTTTTTTTTCTATTAATAATTGAATTGCTACTTGTCTTTATTTAGCATTGAGCTTAAAGCTTAGACCGTGAATAAACATGTTTTCTTTATTTCTTTTCAGAAGTTGCGTTTCTTAATTTGAATTCTTAATTTTAAAGAGTGCCTTTTGATGAGATTTAGGCGAGACCGTCTTAGTCCTCGAGGATCTCAAGATGATCTTTCTCGTATGAAGTTGTATACCTTCACTGAGCAGGAGCCACATACCGTCCGGTGTACTGTTAGCTCGTTCGTCCTTCCAGTGTTATAATACAATCAGTTAAATCTCCCTTATCAGACTGAGAAATTTTCTAATCCTTGGATTGAAGTGGTCTGCAGGTGTCCATGGGCTGCATTAGCCACTAACCATCAGGCGAATCCTGAGTAAACCCCGTTGATTAATTAAAACAACGTGAAGCAGTCCATAGACTACTGACGTAGAGAAGAACGATAGGAATTCATTATTTATTAAAGAATTACAAACAAAAAAACCCCTGTAACCGCTGATAACTCTACAGCGCCGTAATGCCGTTTGAAGCGATCACTTGTAACCCTATATCCGTGTGTCACCTGACAGTTTCGACTTTGTAAGCTCACGGCACCCCTTTTTTATACACGACATACTCGTACGACGACCTACAGTTTTTAGTGATATTTGTGGCAACCCTATCATTTTTAATGGGTACCATCCTGTTACTAACTATTACTAACGCTATCCGTACGTCTGTCCTACCTTTGAAATGGTGTACTTTTGGAACCGTAATGGCTTAATTAAGAAGCATTTCCTCACTTCCTACTCTGCACTCATGACAAATTTTACTGCTCAACCCAAGGGTAGGCTGATAAAGAATTCCTCTTGGCATAAAGTTCGCCCTCGCGTTTATTTTTCTCTAATGTTCCAAAAAAAGAATAAAAAAATTCATATACACTTGGTGCTATCTTTCTAGATATTTTAAAATAGTTTTTACATATCTCATTTGATGTATTATGGGTTCTTTATTTTTAACCTTATTAATTTAGCTTATGTTATAATAGCTTACAACACTATATACTTCATTATTTTCAGGAAATCTAAGCCAAGGCTTAGGTTTAAAATTAAATATATTTCAAACTTTCTGTGACCTATATTTTACGCTACATTAATATTACAACAAAGTTATCGCTGTCGGCGAGCTACAGTGAACGCATATGAAGTCGCGGGTACAGCTATGTATGCAGCAAATATACTCTACAATAGCTGTACTTTGTAATATGCGACTCGGGGCCAGAGCTGTTGAACTAGAAGCCAGAAAGGTGAAGATTAATATGGCCCACATTGAGGAAACGGGCATTAAGGAGGAATTTTCTGGCGTTTCCATGAGTCCGCATTTAAGCTACGATTCCACGCGGTATTTGTGGTTTTACAGACATCAGTGACCTTATCCTCTATGCCACAAAACATTTCACAGAACTTTCGTGTAACGGCGTTCTCTGTTAAAATCATGCACTGTTATTTTTAAAATGATTTCGTTGTATTTTTTTTTTATGGAAAAGGGGGGAAAACTAACAAGCTGATGGTAATCGGGTAATCATAGATCGGGAGGGTTTATCCTCAGACTGTTTCTTTTTTTAAAGAAAATCTTTTTTTATGTAAAATATTTAATATTTTCTACTAGGTTTCGGTTTGAACGTTTACAGTATGTGCAAGTGAAGTTGGCATTTATAGAAAAAGATGGCACATTATATTATACCGCTTTGAGAATTCTTTTAAGAAATGTATACCGTTAAATCATTGAAGACGTTAACTAGTAGACGGTAAGAAGTGGGTTGTTTTTTTTAATTTTTGAATTTTAATTGATTCGAATTTTCGTTATGTTTATCGGGAAGGCTGAATGACACAAAGCATTGAAAAAGTGAAAAAGTTGAAGAAAAAATTTGATTTTGAATATTTTAATTTTTTTATAAAGTTCCCGATTATACTTGGAAAGCACAAAGCGTTGAAAATGTGAATCGGTCGACGATAGACAAGCTGTCTGCATCTCCTAACATCTCCTTACATGAAATACACGCTAGAGACGGCACCAAGCCGTTCTTTTAATATTAATATCACACGTTATATATTATGTGATACGAAAATTAATAATGAAGCATAGATATTTATTCCATTTATAAAGTTAAATTAAGTTAATAAAGTTAAGTTAAGTTTAAGTTTATTATCATGTGTATTAACTATCCAAGAAAACTGTATCATTTTACGATTTTACAAGTTCTCTAGACCGTACTGGAGCTTACCGCCCCACTAGGTTCGACCGGTAGGGTCTAGACATTTATTTTTAGTCTTTTCAATCAGGACAACGTGACAGGTGGCGAGCCTGTCGACGTGTTAGTGGCAAAGCAAGGATACAAAGTATCGAAAAATAGTTCGAACTCGTCCTCTGACACGGGAGCAAACCTTATAAGCTTTACAATGTTAACGAATAGCTGTCGAAATCTGTTTGTCACTAAAAAACAGAGAGCCAATTTTTTTTTGGCACAGATAAGAAAGACAACGTTACACAAGATTCATTCCAATTCCGTTAGTAAGTAGGTAATAAATACTACAAGGATTTCGGCCGCTTCACGGATTTTGGGGTCACATTAAAGGAGCACAAAGGAATTTTGCTCCTCGAAAGAGACGGAATCGGTTACAATGGGGTAGTTGCACTCCCGAGGGTGTAAAGTCTAAAATCGCGCAGCATCAGAAATGTGGGGAGGAGCGAAGGGAACCTAGTTACGCGGAGCTCGAGTCCCGGGGACCCCGGGATCGATGTTGGCTTGTATCTGGTTTTTTCGGACAGTATACTAACTGGGAGGGGTGAACGAACGGGGTTACGTAAGGCGCGGGTCGATAGCGCGGCACACGCGCGAACCCCGGTCCGCCGGCAGGCATTACCGCTCGCGCGCGCCTCCACGACGGACGTGCCCTATTTTAGTTTTACCGCGTTTTTCGTTTCCCTTTCGTTCTTTCCGTTTATGATTTGAGGCCGAAATGTCGAAGGGCGACAGCGAACAGCAGAACGGCTCCGGCGAGGAGTCCAAGACCAACCTCATAATCAACTATCTCCCGCAGAGCATGACGCAGGAGGAGATAAGGAGCCTGTTCTCGAGTATTGGAGAAGTGGAGTCCTGCAAACTGATAAGGAACAAAGGAGCGGCGTTCCCCGACGCGCTCAACCACGCCCTGCACGGCGGCGGACAGAGCCTCGGCTACGCGTTCGTCAACTACCACCGCCCCGAGGATGCGGAGAAGGCGATCGCGACCCTCAACGGACTCCGCCTCCAAAACAAAACGATCAAGGTCTCCTACGCCAGACCGAGCAGCGAAGCTATCAAAGGTGCGAACCTGTACGTCTCCGGGCTGCCGAAGACCATGACTCAAACCGAACTGGAGCGATTGTTCAACCCCTACGGGCGCATCATCACGTCGCGCATACTGTGCGAGAACTCGGGCGGGAGGCCGTTCACGGGCGGCGAGCAGGGCCTGTCGAAAGGCGTCGGATTCATACGCTTCGACCAGCGAGTGGAGGCGGAGCGAGCTATTCAAGAGCTGAACGGGACAGTGCCGAAAGGAGCGACGGAGCCCATCACTGTGAAGTTCGCGAACAATCCCAGCAATAACGGGAAGGCGCTGGCGCCGCTGGCGGCCTACCTGCCCGCCGCGCTCCGCTTCCCGGCGCCGTTAGGACGCTTCAGTTCAGGCAAGTCCCTCCTAGCTATCAATAAAGGTCTGCAGCGCTACAGCCCGCTAGCGGGCGAGCTGCTGGGCGGGGTCCTGCCCGGCGCAGTCGGCTCCGAATGGTGCATCTTCGTCTACAACCTCGCCCCGGAGACCGAGGAGAACGTGCTCTGGCAACTGTTCGGGCCGTTCGGTGCCGTGCAGAGCGTCAAAGTGATAAGGGACCTGCAGACCAACAAGTGCAAGGGCTACGGTTTCATCACCATGACGAACTACGACGAGGCGGTCGTCGCGATACAGTCCCTGAACGGGTACACCCTCGGCAACAGAGTGCTGCAAGTGAGCTTCAAGACCAACAAGATCAAGACGATCTAAGTGGGTCGTCCCGCACTCGGCCTGGCTGGACGCTAGGACGCTAGGACGGCACAGCAGGCGCGCACCCATACATACATACATCACAGCCCGGACCGACAAACAGATGTCCATAAAAACGACACTTGGACCTGATCTGATCGTGTCTTCCCTGATTTTTGACGACCCACTGGCGGCCGACGTCAGCGGGTATTTTGTTAACATTAATTATTGAATAGAGTATGTGATCGACTAGATAAAGCCGGCCCTTTGTTCAGCGTCTTATATCTATAGATACGAATTGGGTTAAGTGTTTCAGGAAATCAAAATGGCGGAACTGAGCGGCGCTGCGCCGCGCATGTCCGGCTAAGATGGCCGACGCTGAATGAAGGGCCGCGACCATGCAATAATTAGATACGAGGCATTAAATGCAATAAATACACATCGGCCTGAGACAACCATACATATTCGTCATAGTCAATAAACTGACAATCAACTTCGCTTATGAAAGGTTGTGGTTAACGAGAAAATAGTTTTTCGAATATAAATAAATAATAATTAGCAATAATAGCGTAAAGCTATACTCCCATTTAAACGTTCATATCTTAACGGTCGCAGAGGGGCCGACTCCGCGGGTCGAGAGCCGCCGATGTTGAACTTCTGCACAGGAGAGGCCGGAGCACCGTCGAACTAAAATACTGTTATATTGTTAAAGATTCGAAGAATATATATTATCTATACGTATATTTTAATCTTATATTATTCTAATTAAGGATGAAAACTAATCAAAAACTGTGATAGGTTTTGATAAAATTTTAAAAATATAAAGAGATAACCGGGGTGTGACGGAGTTCGTGGGCGCGATCGTCGCCGGGGGCTGGCCGCGGCCAGGGCTAGGTTAGTTTTTGAGATGTTTTGATATGCGATGAAGCGAGGAAGCGAGGAAGGGATTACGCTCCAGTGCATACGGCCTGCGGTGTCAGCGGATATGGATTTGACACACGAAGCGGGAGGGAGATGGGGAAAATCGATTCAGCTGTTCTGGGCAACGAGAGGGCCGCGGGGGCGTCGCCGTCTCCCTCACCCCGGCCCTCCGGGGGGCGCACCCCCCACCTGCGATTGGAGGGCTCCGTTTGCGGAACTATGGTGCGTACTAGTCTAACGATTTCATAATAAAGAGAATCGATGTCTAAACATATGTTCGGTACCTGCTAAAATAATAATGTATGGATGCGAACCTGCGTCTATTCGAAGTAGGCTTTAATCGTCTAGTTTAAATGGAAATTTGTAAATAGTAAAATTTGTTTAATGAAAAAAAAAAAAAAAGAAATATAATAGTCCTATACTCGCCGCGTCTGGAAACACGCCACACTAGAACCTCAAATACTTCGACCCGAAAAAAAGACCTATTGATGAAACATCGAAATTGAATAGAGTAAATATCGTGCCGTCCTAACGACCCTACGATTTTTGTAAAAAAAATATATACTTAATATATGTAAAAACAGTTTTGTAACAGTTCAGATATTAACTAATAGGTACTCATACCAAAGGAGATTTAAATTTACAAGTATTTATATATTTATTATAAATGTAAATCGTGCAATAACTGATAGTCAGTAATTTAATAAAAATATATTAAACAAATTGACTCGAAGAGACGTTTGACACAATGTCAATGTGAGGTGCGATGTAACCACGTTTACTATTTATTGTACTCTATTGGTTTATCCGGGCTAGAGCCATGCAAGCGCTCACAATTTACGTTACTTTTAAAAGAAAAACTCGAAAAAAAAAACTTACAGCTTTTTTTCAACAGCTTCGATATGCTTAACATTCCAATTTAGTATTAATATGTTTTATTATTAGGTATACTGTATTTAATTTAGATAAATTGTGAGTTACCAATTACTTTACGAACGTCACTTTGACGTCTAGGCGCGTCCGTTTTCGCGCCCAGGTGTCGTTCGAAAACTCGTGAATGTTTGATTTTAAATTAATGTAATGGGTCGTAAAGTTTTTGAAGACTTTCGATTCGATTGATGGGAGTGTTATGCACAAGTTTTGCAAACCTAATATTATTGTATCGTAGCGACGTCTCTTAGGTTAATACATAGTTGTTGTATTTTGTGTTTTGATGCAACATTTCAAGTATTCTCTAGTCGGTTCCGTTAATGCGGATTGTATATTAATATTTTGCATAGTTGGACTTGATGTTGATATTAATAATAATTTCTCATGATTCTATGTTCGTAGATTCACTCTATATTATTTAGTGTATGTGAAAAATTTATTCTATTTTAATTGTGTAACTAAATTAGGCTTGCGTTCGAATTTTTTTTAAATCAATTTTTGGTAAATATTATGGAGTCCGATTCGATAATTCGGTGAGGTAACCTAAATTGATTTATTTATTAGGGAAATATATCGGGCGATTGATCGATATTGGGAAAAATGTTGATACCCACGGGTGTTTGATGATATTATTTTAGATGGGGAACGCGTTACAATTTATATCCGTTCGGTTTTAGTTTTATTCACGTGAAGACGTAAATCGTTTGAAACGAAACAGGAAACACCAAAGTTTAAAACTCATCGACTTTTTAGATAATAAATAATGATTAATGTGAAAATGCAAAATATTTTGGAGTGAACTGTTGGATAAGCTAACGATTAGGTATAGTCACTTGGTGCGGTGGTTAGTAGAATGTTTTGTACGTTTCCCTTCTTCATTCGGTAATTATCGGTAACGGAACTTTAAAAGTAATTAAATAAAATAAAATGCTCAATAGTTTAGATGCTCGTGAGCCTGATAGTGACGTAAAAAAACTGAAAAAGCAATAACGTAAATTGTGAATTTTTAAGCCATAATCCATGGATAGGTACGCTACAATATAATTATCCTAATATTTTTATATGTATTTTAAAAATATACTGTAATTCATATCTTCATAGCTATAAGCGGCCAACTTGCAAAACGTTCTACTAATAAAAAAAAAATATTGAGGCCTTGACAACTACTGATCCAAAATGGCGTCATTTCGCGGTTTTACCGCCAAGGTTTCATATAAAACAATTAGGTTAAGATTGAGAGCGAACAGATAAGCAATATTGGCAAGTTATTGGCAGTTATCAAGGTCTTAATTACCATAGTTGTATCCACAACCCTACTTTATATAGAATTGTGGACAGCAAAGGGAAATAGTAATGTACCCCAGTAAGTGACAAGGGATAATCAGACCTATTATCAATAGCATAACGGCTACTTTTTGAACGGTGTTTTGAGCATTTTTTAAGAAATTAAAAAATAATAATATTAAAAAATAAACGTAATTAATTGGCAACACAGAAACAATACTCTAAATACGCATAGGCTAATTGACATTGAGGCTGTGAGAATTAGCAAAAATAAAATAAAATAAAAATACACGTGACGATTGACCTTAATTAATTAAATTATTGGATTAAGCGGGTTCGCGGGACGAAGGAAAATGTGACTTTTTAATGTTCGGTAGAAATGTTATGTGAGTTTCTAAAATTTCGCGCGTAAATTATAGACCTATCCATAAACAACGTTAATATCAAAGATAAATAAGTTACGTACTTTAGTACTGAACAAATACGCATGCCAAATCACTAAACGGTATTCCGTAAAAGTTTGACCATAAACTTGGCTCACATCAAGATTCAAGAGTACGTCTCAGAAGATATTGAATCAAACTCAGATAACATTTCTACACTTCGTTCAGCGAATATATCATGATATCACGCGTACAACAAGGTTAATGGCCCATATAATAAGTAAATCAATTGATATATCCGACGAAATTGCGTGAGCGTTTTACTGTCCTAAAATCTTGTAATGGTGATAATGATGGGAGGAGCATTTAGCATTTTTCTATGCATTTGTATGAAGCTTTCACATGGTGTATAGGTGAAAAGGAACCGCCTGAGTCTCGACCATATGCACAAATGTAAACAAAATGGCTGAGCCCTACGCGATTCCAATAGTTAAGTCACAAATTGATGAAATGAAATCTTCCATAGGAAATAATACGTAAGTTACACGTTCTATACGTGAAAAACTTTCAACATGTTGTGTTGAAACATTCTATGCGGTATCTAGTCAATGCTCAATACAATAAACTGCGTCTAGTGTTGTAACACAACTTACGATTTATCGATACCCGAGCACCTATCGATAACGTGTAACCGTTGAAATATTTTTCACGTGTAGACAACTCGAGACATCGACTAAATGTGTGTTACTTCATACGTCAAAACGCTCGTGAGAATTTAATGCATGGCATAACACCTCTTTTTCAACGCTGCGCGGCTATATTGTTGTAAAATTATTAAAAATAATTTAATTAAAAAAAAACTACGTTTGCTCATCAGGTACTTCCTCGTCTTTTGGATCTGTTTCTCTAGTAGTTAGCTTTTAGGCGTATACTCCTAATAGTTTTATAATGTTATAGCCTCTCGCGGCGACTTTATACCTTAACCCATAATCATCGTCACATCCGGCGGATAAAACATGGCATCGTAATACAAGTACATTCATAGTGTTTCTAAAAATTGCTCGATTTGATTTTCAAATTAAAACTATTCTAGTCGAAACTATGTCAGAAATATTATAATAAAAATATTATTAATTAAGTACATTTAAATGAAAATTATTAATAAATTCGTTTCGCCTTTTTATCCGCCATATTTAATTATAGACAGTGAAATAAGTAGGCAATGAACAGAAAACTGTAAAGCTCTGGATTATAAGCAAAACTTAACTTACCATAGTGATGTACGAGTTAACTTACGAACAAGTCGGGTAAACTGCAGAATGCAATAAATATGTAAATAAAATAATATCGGCATCGGTCCGGCTCCGAGTAAGCGAATTATAACCGAATAGTTTTCGAATTTAAAAAGAAAATAAATTGATGAAATAATAAAAAAAAATATCGTATAATATCAATTTCACTGTCTATTTATTAGGTTATCATTTTCGGTGTTGATTCCTCTATTAAACTGCGTTTAACTGGTTCGTTCCCATTACGTAGTTTTGTACAGTTTTATCGATAATTCGGTTGCCAGCACTCAAGATAACAAGTACAACGAAACACATAATTAACGCTTAATCTATTGCATATCTAAGAGTTTTCGCTTCTTGCAGATGGCTTCGTGTACTGGTCTCTTATTTTCCTCTCTCTTTCACTTCTCTCGTTTTCATATTTTCCTCCTCCTCTATTCGCTTAGTCATGACTATTTCACATTGGATACCGTTTCAAGCAGTAAACACTCATAGATCGATCAAACTAAACTTACTAACAATTAAAGTAAATGCCCATAAGCGTCCCAAAGGCCTACTTTCATTGTTAAGAGGAGCAGGTGGAGTTCATTGGAGAGGCTGAGAGATGGACTCTTACCGACTTCACCTAATCTTCTCACGCTGCTTCTGGCTGATTAGCGAATTAAACATGCCGTTGAAATATTATTACTTCTCAGACACGGCTTAGCACGTACCAGATGCGTGGAGGGCATTAATTTTCGCATCCTTTTACCTACATGTCCCTTATTTTCTATAACCTGCTTTATCGATCAATAAATACTAAACATCGGACCAGTCTGACCAATTATAAAGTATCGGCGAGACAATCCTGGAAAACGGAATATCGATAAGACGCGATGGGAACATACCTACACAAAGATGCAGAGTAGTATGTGATACACTTAGGGCATAACCTTAGTCAATATTGTTTCATAATCCCATGAACATAGTCTAGATCAAGAGAATTCCTATATCTTTCAGAAGTCGACAGAAAATCTCATTGGCCCGTACTTCCAATTGACTAAAAATCATAATTAGCAAATAATTAGACAAAAATGCATCGTAAGATAATTAAGAGTCTCAAATATTAAAGTATCGTATAAGTATTTTAACAATTTCAACGTTAAGATGTACTAGACAATGAAAGTAATCATTATTTATAATGAATAATAAAATAAAATTATCAGTCAGCCATTTTCTCGTTCATAGCTGACCACCACTTTGATACAAATGAGTATTTTATAGAGCGAGAAAAAAGAATTTTTGGAATTAAAAAAAAATTTGAAACACTCTAGATCTTCCGGTATAAAAATGAAGTGTCGAGATTTCTTTTGTCTTTTATGGTTAATTAAAATTAAGAGATAGGTGTCTGTGTTGATCGTATTTAACAGATTTAGTTCATATTGTACGGCCGGCGACATAGATTGTTACGCCCTTGTCAGAATCGCGTGACAAGCCATGCCGCCGCCAATTAATAATTAGATATTTCTATATACTTATCGTCTATTTAAACCATTACCTCTATTTCATTATAGCTTTTGTGGGGAAGAATTAATTTGCACAAGAAACGGTAGTGGAGAAAGGTCGACACTAAACCTGACAGACGGGCCGCGTTCAGTCGTTTGCGGTCGCAATCTATGAACGGGGTTACGACTAAAATTTCCCGGTCGTTTCAGTTTTGGTATCACCTTAATAATAAATGTTGTTCCCGATAATTTATAAGAAAGTGATTTTTCAAGGTCACGCAACTTGGAAACAGTCGCTGACCTTGAGAGATCACCCGCGGTTCTTTGTCCGAGCAGCGGAATAGAAGTTTTACGAAAAAAAAAAAATACTAATTGCCTAAAGTTAAGCAAATATTAACCAAATATTACATCGGTAGGGGTTACTTGGCTGTTTTTAAGTAATTTATTCATTAATATTTTCACGTAATTTATGTGTCTATAATTATTAATTTATTGGAATTAATTATAATTGAAATAATAAAAAAAAATATGAAAAAATGTCACATTCTCTTCACTTTATACAATAGTTTTTACAATATGATATTTAATATCCTCAATGGTTGTACCTATACATTTCTTGTTCTAAATATATAAAAAAAAAACCCGAGTTATGTTCCTTTCATTTATTTCCCGCTACAAACTATATAATGAATACATCTGGGTAAAGTCAAATAGGTAATAAGGTTCTACAGGCAAACGCAGTGTAGGACGACCTGCGCAGTGTTGCGGGAAGTCGATGGATGCAGGTGGCTCAAGACCGAGCTTCCTGGCAATCTTTGGGGGAGGCCTATGTTCAGCAGTGGACTTGTGATAGGCTGAAATGATGATGATGATGAAAGTCCAATAGTCAGGTAGCTACAAAGTAAATTTCCCACTGCTGGGCAAGAGGGCGGTTCGAAAGAATCCGTCGCGCAGCTCCGGTGCGAGTAAGCGAACTATACATGTCTACTAAATGTATCTTTTTCTTAGACATGTATTTTTCCCAACGACGTTTCCTTAAACAGCCAAGCACATATAAATTTTTAGTTGTGCGTGCAACGAGACTCGAACCCAGGTCTCTAGCGTACTATGAAAATTAAACTCGCCCGGTGCTTCCACGGCTATATTGCACCTTTATTATATATCTTAGTGACCGAAAAGACTACAGCAATTGTACGCAAGTCTTTTAATTCGGCACAATTGTCAAAGCCCTTTGCACGAATCTTTAATCAATGGAAGAATTTAAAAAATATTTTCATTAATCTCTTAAGAGACAAAGAGTTCGTTTCAGTGAATCGAGAAATATTTTTGTAAATGATTATACGAATAGAAAATTAAATATATCATTTTAATATTAAAAGAAAAACTGGTTGCCTGGAAAGGATCGCTATGCAGCGATAATTTCTCCTAATAGTGCCTTCTGATTAACTTACCCTTTTAATGTTTTCTGTATCCTTTTGTTGTGTTGCGTACAATAAAAGTACATCTTGTATAGTCAAATTGTCTTGTTTTTTTATTAATAAGGAAGCAAACGAGCAAACGGTTCACCTGATGGCAAGTGATTACCGTCGCCCACTTACATCTGCGACATCTGAAGGACTTAAGGTACATTGCCGGCCTTTAAGAATATTCAGAGAGACGCAGCCACTGGTTACAACACTCACCGAAAGAAACGCAGAAGCGCAAGATGCCTGGGACGGTCGAGTCGGCCCATTCGAGCAGCAGCAAAAGCATGAGAGATGATGTAGAGTCATGAGAGATAGAGGGTAAAGATCTGTCACCCTCATAGAGACGAGTAATATATACGCCACCCCCTTTCTTTCTGTGCGTGACGTAAGAGACGATTAAGGGCAAAGCTCTGAAAATCAATGGAGTAAAAACGGCGTAAGGATCAGCAACCTGAAGTGGCCACGGCCACATAGCTCGCAGAACTGACAACCGTTGGGGAAGAAAGCTTCTCGAGAGGTAGCCACGTACAGGCAAACGCAGTGTGGGACGACCTACCACAAGGTGTAGCGACGACCTGCGCAGTGTTGCGTAGTCGATGGGTGCAGGTGGCTCAGGACCGAGCTTTGTGGCAATCTGATAGGGTGAATTGTTGATGATGATGATGAAAAACGGTGAAGGCTCGCATTCGGCCACAGAGGTGAAAATATTATTCTTCGCTGTAAGAAAGTTAACTAAAGTTTGTTAAATGTTCATTGTTATTTTATGTTCACAACCTACCACCGTTTAGTAATGAGGTTCCTGTGACGGTGAAAGAAACAGGCGAATGATTTTTTTTTTAAATAATTGTGTTGCTTTTAGTGTCATAAAGTGAAAAGGCATGGTCCCACCTTTTTTTATTGGAAGGGGGCAAATGCCACTCACCTCAAGTGTCCACTTACATCTGCAAAAGAGCCGCGGTAGTCTAGTGGTGAGGGCGTTCACTTTTGTATCAAAAAGGGCCAGTGACCTGGGTTCGATCCCCGGTGGCGGCTCCACTAAAATTATTAATAGCAATTTTATGTGTTGTTTTTGTCACTTGCTCGGCGGTGAAGGAAAATGTCGTGAGGTCCTCCATGTCTGAGAAATAATAAAAAAAAAACCGTACGTACAACCCGCACAGGACCAGCGTGGCGTGCCCTTCTCGGGACCATAAACCCTCTCAGATATTAGAGAAGGATGCCTTTGCCCAGCTATGGACACTTACAAGCTCCTTTTTCAGTTTTTTTTAATGTTTACTATGGAAATTAAATCCACTGGCCTGATCTCTGTGTTACCAGACTATAAGTACAAAGTGCAAGTGACATCTAATGCTGTTAGAAACACGATTCAAGCAGATGGTAGGATTCCTTTTCTGGAGCATTTTATTTATTATTTATTTATTTATTCATATTTATTTATTTTATTTATTTAAACAAACAAAGTCACACAGCACTTAGATAAAATTATATAGATTAGTTAAAATACAACTTAATGCCAATAATGGACTTCATTATTTATAATTAAAAGATCTTGATGACATGTACAGTTACAGGTGATTATTACTACTTAACAAACAAACCAAGCGACATTATGTTATTTAGAAAATAATATGACAAAAAAAAAATACAAAAATAACATGAAATAAAATACACATTTCTAGAAAGGCTTAAAAAAAGAAAAAAAAGCAAAGTAATTGAGAAAAAAAAAATGATATAACAGTAGGTTCTTATGTTATTTTGGCGATGAGGTTATTTAAATGTAAATATGGTGAGTGTGTGGTGAGTATGTGGTGAGTGTGTGGTGAGTGTATGGTCCATAAGTCTTTATGTACTAAAAATATTAGCTTATTAAATTTCCTACATTATATACTGTTCAAAATATCTATAATTTTGCTTTAAAAAACAGCTTTACTTTGTATAAAAAGGTCAACACTTGAGAAATGTTTATTGTATACCCTGTGCGCTCTGCAGGTTATAGAATTCTGGGCGTAGAAAGTGCGGGTTAAGGGAACATCGAACAAAGCCTTATTTCTAGTTCGATAGGAGGGTGCTCGCAGTTTCAAGAAGGGAGTTGTCAGTTCGGAGCAGTCTATGTTACCCCTACAAGCGTCAAATAGAAAAAGCATGTCCAAAAGATATCGCCTGTCTTTCAATGACATTAGGCTGTGCTCTTTACAAGACGTAATATAATCCGTATTATTTTGATGAGTTCTGTAACATAAATGTTTAATAAATTTAGACTGTACCCGTTCAATGGTAGTATTATGTATTTGATATTGCGGGTTCCAGATACTGCTGCAGTACACAAGTATGCTGCGTACGTATGAAAAATAAAGAGTTTTTAGGCAGTCAGTATCTGTGAATGGCTGACTGACTCTTAGAATGAAACCTAGGTTTTTAAAGGCCTGGTTGCTAATTGATGTAATGTGTTCTGTAAAGGTTAATTTAGAGTCTATAAGGACTCCAAGGTCTCTTACTAGTTCAACTTCGTTTAGGGCGGTATCTCTAAAATTATATGTGAAGCAAATTTTATTCCTTTTGCGTGTGAACTTTATATAGGCACATTTATTAATATTGACACTTATTCTTTTATCATCATAGTAAAGCTGAAGCCGGTTCAAATCGTCTTGAAGGTTTTCACAGTCTGATTTATGTCTGATGACCTTATAAATTTTGGTATCGTCTGCATACATGATAAATTTAGAATAGTGCAAATGATTACTGATATCATATAAATATATAACATATAACAAAGGGCCAAGTATAGAACCTTGAGGTACACCAGAGTGAATTTCTATGAAACTAGAGCGGTAGCCACCGACTACAACTGCCTGATTACGATTATGGATATATGACTCAAACCAACGTAGTAAGTTTCCACGAATAATGTAAATTACAAAGTATATCATTGTGTGTTTCAGTATTAAAATAGGAAGGTTGGTAACAATCTGTAGCAGAGACAAAATTTTTTAGAAAGTAGTCATTGAAACCTGTGCATATTTCCTTTTGATTAGTTAATGTGTTAGGACCAAGTGTCATAACATTTGGGTAGGTGGACGTATTTTTTCTTTTAGATTTAACATATTTCCAAAAGAACTTGGGACTCGACTTTATATTTTCCTGTGAATGGTTTATGTAAAAGTTATAACAAAGTTTTTGTAGTTGTTTTTGTCGAGTTCTTAATTTGGAGAAGAATACATAATCAAGAGGGTTTTTGTAAGATTTCCATAGAGAATGAACTTTATTCTTCTCTTTGATTAAGTTAATAAGTGCTGGACTGTACCATATCGGGTATTGACGACCACCGGCAACTGACACTAGCGGTGCATGGTCGTCAATAATATTATTGATGGTTGAGTAGAAAGTTAAGATTATTTCATCAATATTATCACTATTTTCTATAAAAGACCAATCTTGATTGAGTAGTTTTGAATTAATTGTTAAATAATCCGCCTTTCTAAAAAGATACTTTTCACGCAATAAATTTCTAATTGGCTAGACGGATTTTTCTGAGACATCAAGCAAAATAGATGGATGATAACCATCTTCTGCCACTATTCTGATCTGCCATTTCAGATCTTCGAATATTGTGTGAAAAATTTGAAAATATTAAATCCAAAATATTGTTATGCGAATTCATAAATGTATTATGTTGTTGAAGACCATACTAATTTGTCTTTTGTATTAGAGATAGAGCACAGTTATGTATGTTAACTAATCCTTTTTTAAGTACCAATGGTTCATCTATGTTCCATTCAATACAGGGAAGATTAAAGTCACCCACCAATAAAAAATACAATATTAAGATAGATTTAAAAAAAATGACAAATGTCAAACGAAATCTGATTTTCTTATGTCAAATAAAGATTTTTCATTACATTTAATTTTATTATTGCTCACCTTTCACAGAAGGGTTGCAATGGGCGGAGGTTTTACTGGGTAGACCTTTGATTTTTTGCCGACTCAACAGTGCGACCGCTGCTGTATACGGGGTTGTAAGTACAGATATACTGAGATCCTGCACAATTACGGGCTGTATGTGGCGTTGCATCTCAGTCCTCAGGTGTGAAAACGCAACTGTAACCTTATTCGATTGAAGCTGTCTGCAGATGTCCAGTATAAATTAGCTTCAGTATAAAACAAAACTGAAACCATTGTACAAACTGTTTTTTTTGTGTTCTACTCCTTTACGCTTCAAAAGTTGCATAAAAGGATTGCATAGAGATAGACATACGGACACTGTAACTTATTACATTAATGCGTCACGCATAAATTCGTCAATAATTAATTACAAAGGGCACC
The DNA here is from genome assembly GCA_029286595.1 of Bhutanitis thaidina. Lineage (NCBI taxonomy): Eukaryota > Metazoa > Arthropoda > Insecta > Lepidoptera > Papilionidae > Bhutanitis > Bhutanitis thaidina. Next base: position 529,852 of record JAGSMS010000043.1, on the reverse strand, counting down.
CCTCGCGAGGGTGGGGAACAAGAGGGCGCGGGGGCCGCGACCACCCTGTACGTAGACTCCATCGCAATAGGGTTGTCTATTATTATCATTCGATTGGTATACTAGCAAACAGCGATGGTTTCGCACGGACTTATCCGTATTATATAAACTAAATTGAGAACGTGGTCTCTACCCGGCTCAGGAAAGGTTCTGAACATACTGGTGAATACTGAATTGATAACACATGGAAGCTTAGACTTTGTTTTATACTTCTATACGTGGTAGTGCCAAGCGGCGGCTTTTGCTGCTGCTCGAATGGGCCGGCTCGACCGGGTTGGTACCACGGTCTCGCAGAATACCGGCGTGAAGTAGAGGCATCTGGTGCTTCTGCATTTCGTTTGGTGAGGAAGGTAACCGGAGGCCCACTACCCCTCCTCATTCTCCCTCTCATCTCCTAAATTCCCTTAAAGGTCGGCAACGCACCTGCAGCTTCTCTGATGTTGCAGATGTACGCGGGCGACGTTAATCACTTACCATCAGGTGAACCGCTTGCTCGTTTGCCGCATTTCCCATAAAAATATACTATTTGAAGACGATGTTATTTGATTTAAAAACTAACGTTTAAAAAAAAGGAATGCATTTAACGTGACAGAAGAATGGCGGACATAATGCCTAAACGCATCGTCTCCGAGACAAACATTAGAGACCAACATATAATAGAGACGATACAGCTTAACAAAAAGAAACAAGTAAAAATTACACATTTTCAAAATATACTTACATAGATAGGTAGATACATACATACATACAATATATACAAATTCACCATATACATAATGCTTAAATACAAACAAATATTTATCTTAGGATGAACAAGTAAAACGACTGCAAATCCGTAATATCTCTGTCTGAGGAGGAAACCTGCATAATGTGAGCAAGTGGTAAATTCAACCTTTAAATTCTTTTGTTAATAATTCAATTGTTAACATTACTGGTGTTAACAATTTCGATGTCGTCGACACCGATGATCGAACCCCAAGCTACTTACGTACTTTGGAATTAAAGCAAGCACCCTGTCCACCAGGCAACCATGACTTCATATAGGTATAGTAAAGTAAGTAAAGTAGCAGCCTGTAAGTGCCCACTGCTGGGCAAAGGCCTCCTTCTCAAATACGAGTATTAGAGAGGGTTTAGGAGCCGGGAAGGGCCCGCCACGCTGCTCCAGTGCGGGTTGGCGGCTTTCACGTATCCTCGAAATAATATTTTGATTATTTTTCCCACACGCAGGTTTCCTCTCGATGTATTCCTTCACCGCCGAGCACGTGGTAAATACAGCACTTAAAATTGCTATTAACAATTTTAGCGGTGCCGGCATCGGGGATCGTACCCAGGTCACTCGCGCTCTATGTAACTAAAGCAAGCACCCTGTCCACCAGGCAACCATGACTTCATATAGGTATAAAGGCTGTTATTTCTGTACCGAATAGTGTTTTAACTAGTACTGTAGAGCTTGCGTTTAATCGCGAAGCGAAAAATTAAAAATGAGGAAACTCTGCTGTACAACACATCTGGTCAAAGCCCTGCTCCTAATATTTGAAAGAATTCTGGAGCAGGTAGCAAGATATGCAACGCGTCTTCAAAGCGTGTCGCATGTTCAGAATTTTTTTTTTTAATACAATAATTTATAGAAGAAAGTCGTAGGTTACTTAATTATTTCATTTGTCTTTATTTTCTCTTCCCCAACGGTTGTCAGTTCTGCGAGCTATGTGGCCGGGCCGCTGCCACTTCAGCTTGATCATCCTCACTAACCGAATAGTACAATTGGTTAAAGGCAAACTGTTTTTTTTTTTGACAAGGCTGTCGGCCACAGGATCGGGTTAAATGGAAATCCGCAATATCCTCCAAGTAATAGGGGTCATCATCATCATCATTTCAGCCTATCAGAAGTCCACTGCTGAACATAGGCCTCCCCCAAAGATTGCCACGAAGCTCGGTCCTGAGCCACCTGCATCCATCGACTTCCCGCAACACTGCGCAGGTCGTCACTCCATCTTGTGGGGGTCGACCTACTCTGCGTTTGCCTGTACGTGGCTGCCACTCGAGAACTTTATTTCCCCAACGCTTGTCAGTTCTGCGAGCTATGTGGCCGGCCCATTTCCACTTCAGCTTGCTGATCTTTACGGCTATGTCGATTACCTTAGTTCTGCTGCGGATATCATCGTTGCAGACTCTATCACGCAGAGAAACACCGAGCATAGCCCTTTCCATAGCGCGCTGAGCAACTTTGAGCTTCCTCATACGGCCTGCAGTGAAGGACTAATAGGGGTAGGCAGAGATAACATTAGGTGGGTGGTGAAACGGATAAGGAATCCGAATTCAGCAAGCGCTTTGATATCGAGGAAGAAAAACAAAACTGATTTGATTTTTTTTTATTCTAACGCCGTGATTATGTAGGGATGCCACAATTAAGTAGCGAGGGTCACCCGTCCCGTGTGCGATGAAAAAGATTAATGATGGGATCCGGATAGGGGTTCGTAGTGACTCGGAGTCCACTGATGCCTAAAGAGCCACATTTTTGCAACAGACTTCAAAGAAGTAGGTTCCGAATTAGACTGTATATTTTTTTTAAATTATTATTTATTTATTTATTAATTCTTTATGGTGTCCCTAAAAAAAATAAAGGAATACAATGGGCGGACTTAATGCCTTTTGGCATTCTCTAACAGTCAACCCTGGGTGAGAAAGAAAACATGTTGGCAGGTACAAAATATATAATACATATAAATTAAATATAATACTTACATACTTATAATATTACATACATAATACACTATACATAAACATATAATACATACATAAACAAATTAAATGAGGAGAGAAAATTCTTAGATGGCATTTGCCTTCAGATAGTGACGACGGAGCAGGGTTTTGAAGGAGTTTTTGTTTGGAGCTTTCTTGATATCATCGGGGAGAGCGTTCCAGAGAAGTGTGGCTTGAACGGTGAAAGAAGAAGAAAAGAAACCAGTACTATGTTGTGGAACACTAACCTTCAAGCTGTTTGAAGTTCGAGGCACTCGGTTATGACTCGAATAAAGAAAATTGAAGTTATCCTTAAGATACGAAGGAGAGTTTGCGGAATAAAGTACTGATAATATTCTGGAGCTACGCCTTTGGTGAATAGTAAGCCATTTTAGCTTTGAACGATAGAAGGAAATATGGTCATACTTACGCAAACCGAAAATAAATCTTATGCAGTTATTGAGAAGGCGCTCCAGTTTAGTAAGAAGATATTGCGGTGGATCTGGGTAACACACCTCTGCATAGTCGATAATGGGTAGAATAAGTGAATGGACCAGCAAGAGTTTGGTTTTAAAAGGTAGGAAATTCTTGAGACGATAAAGAGAGCGCAAAGTGGCAACGACTTTACGGCTGGTTTCACCGATGTGTAAATTCCAAGTCATAGTGTGGTCCAGATGTAAACCAAGGTTTTTCATGGAATGACAGTATGGGATGATAAGGCCGTTGTAGAGAACAGGAGCAAGACTTCCATAATCCACCCTTGCGAGCATTCTTGCACTACCCATAACCATCACTTTACATTTTGATGGATTGACAGAGACTCTGTATCTGTGTGACCAATCTCTGATGGCATCGAGATTATCATTAAGACTTTTAATAGCATTGTTTAAATCCTTAATACTAGAGTGAATATAGAGCTGAAGATCATCAGCATACAGATGGTACGAACAGTCGACAACTGATGTGATAGAATTTATAAATAAAGAAAACATTATTGGAGAAAGTATACACCATATATATACCTTGCGGTACACCAGACTCTAGATCAGCCCATGCAGATAGCTGATGTCCTAATCGGACTGATTGCTGGCGACCGCGAAGATAGGATGAAAACCATTCCAAGGCCGGGGATGAAAATCGAAGAAATGTAAGGATTGAGAGAAGGATATCATGATCAACTGTATTAAAAGCATTTGAAAAGTCAACAAGCGCCACCACTGTGAGTTTCTGCTCATCCATCGCTTTTCTTACATCGTCAGTAACCTTAATCAGTACAGTGGTGGTGCTGTGACCAGGACGAAACCCCGACTGAAAATAATTTTTTGTGATTTCTTTTACGGATTTTAATGATTCATTTTTCTATTGAATCGAGAATCGACCACGAGGCTGGTCTTAAATTAACCTAACGCTTAATCCAATCCACTTGTGATAGCGTTAAAATAAGTTTGAGTTTTCAGCGATGGCATATTAGACTAGGGAGCTACTAAACCGAGGTGTGACAATATCCCTTTATTCCTCCGGTATCGTTAAAGAAGTTTCAGAGCAGTAACCGCCAGACCTATAACCGGCAGTAGCGTTTAGGAGATAACGTGTAACCGGATCGCCAACTGCGCTAAGCGTGGCGATAACGCCTGCTACTTTTTATAGATGGAAGCAGCTTGACCTGGCCAGCACCACGGCCTCGCAGAATACCGGCGTGAAGTAGAAGCGTCTTGTACTTCAGCGTTACCTTCTGTGAGTTACGCAACCGGAGGCCGGCAACGCACCTGCAGCTCCTCTGGTGTTGCAGATGTACGGAGGGGACGGTAATCACTTACCATCAGGTGAGCCGCATGCTCAATTGCCCCCCATCGCATAATAAAAAAAAATCTTTTTCGTGCGTTTCATTATATATGTAACAACTCTTTAAATTTTGAATAACCTTTATAGAAACAAAATAACGGAAATCCATTATTTGAAAGATATTAGAGAAGGTTACTTTGCAATACACAATGCCTCATTAAAATTTACACAATATCTGGACAAGATATTTAGGGAGATTTTTATTTTTATATCAAATATAAGGGAGATCGTCATCTCCTAGGATACCCACCCTTAAGGCGAGGAGCAGATAACGTGACGTCAGCGAGGGTCAGGTCAGCGAACCCGTTGCCTCGTGCCGGGGTCGGGTTCAATATCCTATGCCGATTCCGGGGGTGTTTTTTCTTTTATTCCCCTACGTGGATTCCAAAATCAAATTTCCTAATTTGAGGGTAGCTTTGTATATTGGCTCGTTCCAATCAAAATCAAAAAGTATATTATAAATGATGGAACCTTTTAAAAAATCAATTCGTATGATAATTAAAAATAAAACACTACTCACTACCGAGTAGGCACAGCTTGTAGAGTCCTGGGTTCAAATAATAATAGGCTAAAATCAACATTCAACCCGTCCGCATACATGCCGGCTTGCTGGTACTACCTCGGTCTATGTCCAGTAGTGGGCTGAAATGGGCTGATGGGGATGAAGATCGAGATATCTATTTAAAAGAAGAGTTTAATGCGACCCAGACTGTCGCGGGATCACTACCTGTCATGTTGTTTCCAATAGGCTCTGGTGCGAAGTGGGTACAAAGGCCTCGAACTGTGTAGACCTCTGACCTTCCCAGTGCAGGTACTGGAATCGTCAATTCCGCTCGACGACCGTGGGGATAAACGCAAATTCTTAAGGCGGAGGCCCATTTCCCGCAGTGGACTATTCACAGGCTGTTAAGTAAGGCCGAAGCCGCGGGAAACAGGCAGGTTATTTTTATTTATAACTCGTCTCCTCGCCCATAAAAATCGTGTATCATGTATATTGTAGCCCCAAACACCGCCACATTCAACAACACAGCTGCACTTATGGCATCGGAAAGGCTGAATAAATTCAATACGCAGTTTCCCAGACAACTGTAAAAGTTCGCAGATCACCCCCTCACCCCCCTCTTCCCCCAGGCTAGCCCCCACTCACCCATCGACTCCCGGTTTAACCGCCCATCGACACAGAAACAATTGCGTCTATGTGAACGCACACGTTCGCAGTCCTCTCACCTGATTGCTTGACCATTTCGTCAAACGAATGTAAATTCCATTGTGATGCGTAGATTTCATTATTTTTGAATATTCGATACTTTATGAGACTTGCATTTTTTATCAGCCTGTAAAAGTCCACAGCTGGACATAGATCTTTCCATAAAAGCGCCAACAAAAGCCGGCCTACCCATAAGTGGAAGATTTGCCCATACCATTAAGCATTAAGCATTTTACGTGGTAGAGCCAAGCAGTGGCTTTCACTGCTGCTCGAATGGGCCGGCTCGACCAAAGTAGAACAAGTAGACAGCTTGTGCTTCTGAGTTTCGTTCGGTGGTGCGGTAACCGTGGGCCCACTCCCCCTCTTTATCCCCATCCTCATCCTTCTTCCCATCTCCCGAATATCCTTAAAGGCCGGGAACGCACTTGCAGCCCTTCATGTGTTTCAGATATACGTGGTCGACGGAATTGCCATTAGAAGAGCTTGTTTCCCCTTTTTCCATTAAAAAAATTAATTCTACATCATAGTAGCTTCCTTCTGGGGTTTGGGTCGTCCCTGGTTTCCTGGGACAAAAAGTTAAGTTCGACCGTGTCCAAGCTTTGAGGAATCACTCGTTCCTTGGTCTTCCTTGGTGTTCACGTCGACCACAGCGCGGACCATCAGCTTGTTAATTCCCCTTTGGGGGAGGCTAAGCTAATTTACCTGCGAGCGAAATGCGTCTTCCTTGGTGCATCTTCTTCTATCCTTCTTGGTGTAATACGCGGGTTATTCCGGACGATCAACTAGCATGCGTAGACACCTTCCTATCGGGAGAGCGAGCCCGTAGCGGTGCTACGCGTCTACATGCTTGAACATTCTCGTAGCGAGGCGCTTGATGAACTCGTCTACGGTTCCTGTCTTCAGGTCCCGTTGGATCGTCCAGTTCCTAACGCAGCGTGGGGCACCGACGACGGCTTTAAGGGTGATGTTCTCTTGGTTGCCTATCTAGTCTTTACTGAATCGATCAAATACTGGTCAGAGCGTACCAGGCTGGCGCAGCTTACCTGAGTGGGCTTCTGATGTATGTTTTGTAGATCCCGACCTTTGTTTCTTGCGTCCGTGAAAATACGTTCGACATATAAGCACATAGAGCTACCAGTGCTCGAGAACGCCTCGTCACCTCTCACAGGTCGTGAGGAATACAGGTTTATAAATTGCCAGTCTATGTTAACGAGACTCTTTGCTAGGCAAATAAGGGGCGCTGTACGCTGGTTGAAATATAAGCTTATTTTTACAATAAAATTAAAAATATACATTCGTGTATATTCTGGAGTATTGGACAATAAAAATTCGGCACTATATAAGGAGTAACTGAGCGGACAAACATTCTGTCCGAAAAAAGTACAGCTGCAGTCGGCGTTCCGCAAGGGTTGTTTACGTGTCTATACACTATAGCAAAGTTACTTACCTTTTAGTTTAATTCAATTCGGAATACCAATCTACTCTAGTGCAGAGTTTTACCAATATATGGAGAGAATAAAGCAATTTAGTTTCCTGACGCTGTGAGTGAATTGTGGGATTCTAACTTTACATTCTTGTCTCGTGAGTGTAATAGATAAATGTTGTACCTTCCGGTAGATGGCATTAAAAACAATTAATGTCATCGTTCCAATACCACAGCTTTTTTTGCATTTAAATATGATAGCTAATTATTGTCTCCTCAGACAGATGGCACTAAAACCTATTTGCATGTGACATATTTTTCTTAACTTGTTCCAGGTATTAACAACACCCAGATCGAGGGCGTGACAGACAATGTTTATGACGCTTTGTATTGATTGAACTCACAATATATGTTCAATCAAGATTGACGAATAAATTAAATATACTTAATAAAATGTACAATAAACTAAATTAGATAAAAATTTTTTTTAAAGATTCCGCGTTAAGGAATTCCAATGAAACTCACCTTCAACTCAATTTAGATAGACATTAATTATAAGTTGTGTCTGTACAGGGATTATTTATGACAGCGCCTCATAAAATAATTTCTTATCAAATAATTTATTCACCAACACACGAAACATAAATTTCATTTGTCAAACATAATTTTTTTTAAATCTACCAACGCTTCGTAATGAGTCTCCTCTGACGTAGAAGAAACAGGCGAAAGAAACTCCGTAGGCATCCTCTTTTTTGTCATATTTTTTAAAAAAACAAAACGTTTTTTAATACATAACTCCTTTACTACGACCTAACTCTTTCAGTTCACTCATCTTTGGATGGATGAGGGCATAATTCTTAGTACGACACATCAGTTATGAAACCTTATATGACTTATTCCCCAATATACTTCTCATTGCCGAAGACATTCAAAACCAATTAGGCAATGGCATGACCTGGCTGCCGCGCTTGTAGGTTTAATTCAATGAAAAAAGAGCTAACAATCCACCATATGGTAAGAGGCTACTGAAGCCCACCTGCAAACAACCTCAAAGGAGAAGAAGGTACTAACATGGAATGCCTCGCAGCCCCTAATTATACGGCCATTTTTTATTTTAGCATGTTTAGAATACTAGCAAAGTTATTTATTAAGTAACATTACTAATATTCCTGTTAACTCTCCAACTAAATGTTACAGCTTGTATCTGGAGCGGTTCACGTGAACAGTCGAATCCGCAACCTAAGCTATTGGCGCTTATAGCTGAATGTGTTCTACACCTACCTTTCAAAACTGAAACACAACAATTGTTTAACTGCTGTTTGACGGCAGAAATGGGTATGAGTATTTAGAGATAAAGAATAAGTGTTTAGTGTAAAATCACAAATGACTTAATTTTTGAGAATGTATTGATACAACATTATAATTTAATAAATGATAAAGTTATCACGTTTGGCGTATATATGTGGTGTTTGGGATGTAAAAATGCCATCCCTTTCCCCGCGTCCCTCGCCTACACGTGGTGCATCAGCGGTCTGCTATCCAACACACGAGGCTCCGACGTCCGAAGTATGACGGAATATCCATTCGAATTTGTCGAATTCAAATCCCACGGACTTGTGATCGGGAGCAGCGTCAGTAGTGTGAGTATACCGGCATTGCGACCACCAATTCTAGGCCATTCCTTGTAGGAAATTTATATACATAAGCTTTAGCTGATGCTCTCATGGACCCGAACATCTTTGAAGGCCGCCAATGCACCCGCAGCTCCCCTGCTGTTGTAGATGTACGTGGGCGACATTAATCACTTACCCTTAAAGGCCGGCAACGCACCTGGTTGCCGGCCTTTAAGGGTATTGGGGTTCCCAAGCATGTGGTAGCACCACGCCATCTTCTCTAATAAAATTAGGAACTTTTTTTTTTTTCAATAGCCCCGCGAATCGTCCTTGACAGGAATCGGTATTCTTTTGCAAGGATATGTGGTCTGTCAAATCTGTAATGGTCGGGACGATCCAGAATATATTCACAGACTGCCGACTTCCCAGAGCGCCTACGTTTTACATCAGCTATGTATTCATTGACGCTGGTTTTAATTGATCTGTTTGTTTATTATATTTAAGAGAGACCACGTTCACATTCAAGCTTGCACACTCCTGCGTCTTATAGACGGATGTTACACTTGACAGATAGGAAAAACTGACAAAATTATCTCGGAGACTGGCTAATCTTGTCCGTGACTCTTCTGATGTACGGTAATACAGCAGGCACTCGCTCGGCTGTGGCCGGCTACACTCGCTCACTGTGACGGTGGCGCGGGACCCGAAGCTTGTTGTCGTGCCGGACTTGCTTGACATGCTGAAGCTCGCTGGCCATGTGTTTACTGTCACAGATCCCTCGTGCTCTGTGAAAGTAATACTTTCCCACGGTACGTGGCTGAGATGGATGGTGGTAGATATCGGTCGGTGTGGACCTTTTTACAATATACAGTGTGACTTAAGGTGTTATTAGGATTCGGTTTTTTTTTTATGGGAAAGGCTGCAAACGAGCAAGCGGTCCACTTGATGGTAAGTGATTACCGTCGCTCACGTATATCTGGACCATCAGAGGAACTGCAGGTGCGTTGCCGGCCTTTAAGGGTATTGGGGTTCCCAAGCATGTGGTAGCACCACGCCATCTTCTCTAATAAAATTAGGAACTTTTTTTTTTTTCAATAGCCCCGCGAATCGTCCTTGACAGGAATCGGTATTCTTTTGCAAGGATATGTGGTCTGTCAAATCTGTAATGGTCGGGACGATCCAGAATATATTCACAGACTGCCGACTTCCCAGAGCGCCTACGTTTTACATCAGCTATGTATTCATTGACGCTGGTTTTAATTGATCTGTTTGTTTATTATATTTAAGAGAGACCACGTTCACATTCAAGCTTGCACACTCCTGCGTCTTATAGACGGATGTTACACTTGACAGATAGGAAAAACTGACAAAATTATCTCGGAGACTGGCTAATCTTGTCCGTGACTCTTCTGATGTACGGTAATACAGCAGGCACTCGCTCGGCTGTGGCCGGCTACACTCGCTCACTGTGACGGTGGCGCGGGACCCGAAGCTTGTTGTCGTGCCGGACTTGCTTGACATGCTGAAGCTCGCTGGCCATGTGTTTACTGTCACAGATCCCTCGTGCTCTGTGAAAGTAATACTTTCCCACGGTACGTGGCTGAGATGGATGGTGGTAGATATCGGTCGGTGTGGACCTTTTTACAATATACAGTGTGACTTAAGGTGTTATTAGGATTCGGTTTTTATGGGAAAGGCTGCAAACGAGCAAGCGGTCCACTTGATGGTAAGTGATTACCGTCGCTCACGTATATCTGGACCATCAGAGGAACTGCAGGTGCGTTGCCGGCCTTTAAGGGTATTGGGGTTCCCAAGCATGTGGTAGCACCACGCCATCTTCTCTAATAAAATTAGGAACTTTTTTTTTTTTCAATAGCCCCGCGAATCGTCCTTGACAGGAATCGGTATTCTTTTGCAAGGATATGTGGTCTGTCAAATCTGTAATGGTCGGGACGATCCAGAATATATTCACAGACTGCCGACTTCCCAGAGCGCCTACGTTTTACATCAGCTATGTATTCATTGACGCTGGTTTTAATTGATCTGTTTGTTTATTATATTTAAGAGAGACCACGTTCACATTCAAGCTTGCACACTCCTGCGTCTTATAGACGGATGTTACACTTGACAGATAGGAAAAACTGACAAAATTATCTCGGAGACTGGCTAATCTTGTCCGTGACTCTTCTGATGTACGGTAATACAGCAGGCACTCGCTCGGCTGTGGCCGGCTACACTCGCTCACTGTGACGGTGGCGCGGGACCCGAAGCTTGTTGTCGTGCCGGACTTGCTTGACATGCTGAAGCTCGCTGGCCATGTGTTTACTGTCACAGATCCCTCGTGCTCTGTGAAAGTAATACTTTCCCACGGTACGTGGCTGAGATGGATGGTGGTAGATATCGGTCGGTGTGGACCTTTTTACAATATACAGTGTGACTTAAGGTGTTATTAGGATTCGGTTTTTATGGGAAAGGCTGCAAACGAGCAAGCGGTCCACTTGATGGTAAGTGATTACCGTCGCTCACGTATATCTGGACCATCAGAGGAACTGCAGGTGCGTTGCCGGCCTTTAAGGATATTTGGGATATGGGAGGGAGGATGAGGAGAAGATGGGGAAGGGGTGTGGGCCTCCGTTTACCTCATACACCGAACTAAACGCAGAAGCACAAGATTCCTCTCCTTCACGGCAGTATTCAATGAGGCCGTGGCACCGACACGGTCGAGTCGGCCCATTCGAGCAGCAGCAAAGCCGCCGCTTGGCTCTACCACGGTTAGAAAACTAATACGTCAAGGAAAGTTAAAGAGTTATTTGCCTCCAACTCCATAGGAAATTGTGTTTTCGCATTATGGAGGCGAGGTCGTCTTAGAAATACAGTAACTTTATCTGATGGTAATATTGTGATACTACTTCGTCTTACTATGACATCAGGAGTAAAGACAAAAGCCCCCACGGTAGATATGCCCTTGGCACAGTGGCATTGACAGCTATCGAAGTTTCGCGAGATGAAGACCCGCGATGGAAGATTATTCAAACCGCTATAATAAAGAATATTCTTTAGCGGATCAAAAAATTATAATTAATCCTGCAGTATTGTAATGCCATACAGGAACACGACAAGAGGTCCTGCAATCATTCGAATAAAACCAAAGCGTGATATAACTTCATATAGCGCCATCTCGTGTCACGAAATTTATTTTTTTGATGGAACATTACATTTAAAATATTATTCATTTTCAACGACACGTCGTCACTTTTTGTAATTTCATTAAGGTTCCGTACGGAGGTCTGTTACTAAGCCTGCGTCGTCTGTCCGTCCGTTCGTCCTACCTTTAAAAGCAATCTTTCTAGAGGAAATCTTTTGAATCATACTAGGTAGCCGCTTGAAATTTATTTATTTAAACTTTATTGCTATCAACATTAAAAATGAAAATGGCGGACTTAATGCCATGTGGCATTCTCTTCCAGTCGACCCGGTGTGGAGAAATAATGTAATAGGTGCATTCACCACCAAGCACGCGCGTATAACGGCTGGGTCATGCCAGTCCTCATTTATACCTTTGACATACTCAGGTGGACTCAAACCGAGCTTAACTTGGATAGAAAAGTCCGCACAATCGTGATATCCCACGGGATGCGTCATCCGAGATCGTCGGTGATGAGGCTGTGCTTACCGCGGAAGCGTGGTGGGCGGGATTACTTAACCGCCCTCGCCGTGCACTATCGCGAAGTCTGCAGCCTCCGTAATTACTTCCTAGCGAGACCGGATGAGGCATTCTATTCGGACGTGATTAGTTGTGATAAAAGGATTACCCCTCTATCCTTGGCCAACGAGCAACGGCAGGACCCAGCAGTACAGAGCGTCTCCGACCGGGAGACCGTATGGAAGAAGAAAGAGCTCCATAGGAGGTTCTACAAGGCTCTCCATGAGCCTTTCGTAGATAGCGTCGCCACCCTCAAGTGGCTGCGTTTCGGTGACCTCTTTTGGGGAAACCGAGGGTTTTGTCTGTGCCATTCACAGGATCAGGTTATTCAGACGAACAACTACCGGAGATACATCCTAAGGGATGGCACGGTCGGCATCTCTCGAGCTTATCGCCGTCCCGGGGAGTCGCTTCTGCATGTCATCTCCGGTTGTTCGGCGCTTTCTAACTCTGAGTATCTGCACAGACACAACCTAGTAGCCAGGATTCTACATCGCGATCTCTTGGATCGGAGACTACCTTATGATGACCACTCGGCGCGCTCGAAAATGACCGCGCCGAGCTCTATTGGGAGACCGGTCCATTATCACGGACAGGACGATTGTTGCGAACAAGCCTGATATCGTGTTGAGGACCGGGCACAGTCGAGGATATTTTTGGTCGACATCACCATTCCATATGACGAGAACCTCGTGAAAGCCGAAACAGATAAAAAAACGAAACATCTGGACCTGGCTCACGAGGTGACCGACATGTGGGATGGTATGCCGACCGAAATTATTCCGATAGTTGTCTCTGCGAATGGGTTAATCCCAGTCAGCCTCTAGGAACACCTGCGGCGGCTGGGGCTCCATGACGGACCGCTCCGAGCTCAAATGCAGAAAGCGGTGCTCCATGAGCGCTCGCATCGTCTGTTTGTTCTCCTCTGCCGAGGGCTTCCGTCTGGTTGGGTTATACCCTTCTCTGTTCAGGCTGCACTTCTATGGAATCCCTTGCCCGATCATATAAGACAAGCGTCCAGCAAGTGGTCTTTTAAAAGACTGGTTCGTGAGCATTTATTGAAAACCTTTTAATGTGACATGATCCTGTTAATTTTATTATTGCTACTGGCAATAGTAGGTATGTATGTTTGTTAGTACATGTGTAAATATGAAAATATGCATGTATATGATTTTATGTATTGCATTAGATTTCTTTTTTTTTTTTATGGAAAAGACGGCAAATGAGTAAGCGGTTCACCTGATAGTAAGTGATTACCGTCACACACATACATCTGCAACACCATAGATGCTGAAGGTGCGTTGTCGGTCTTTAAGGATATTTGGGAGGGAGGGAGGGAGGGAGGGAGGGAAGAGGAGGGGAATATGGAGAGGAAGTGGGCCTCCGGTTACCTCACTCACCGAACGAAACGCGGAAGCACAAGATGCCTCTACTTCACGCCGGTATTCTGCGAGGCTGTGGTATCAACCCGGTCGAGCCGGCCCATTCGAGCAGCAGCTAAAGCCGCCGCTTGGCTCTACCACGCGGAAAAATTATGTAATATATATACAAATATGTAGTAGTAATGTAGTTAGTAGTCTAGTAATTTCTGCTTCTCTAACTTCTCTTTGCGCCTGCAATAAAATTTCACCACACCACAGGTTGACTATAGAGAATGCCTATATGCATTAAGTCTGCCTTTTCTATCCTTCTATATAAAGGATGCAATAAGAATAATGGAACAAAGACGTCGTTGCATTTGTCTGTTAAATGAGAGAAACAACATTTGAAACCTTTATTTCAGGCCTTATAATATTACTATTTATAATACAGAAAATATTATTTTCAGGAAAGTATATATCATTAATAACATCTCATATTTTCTTAAATGTCCCTTCCGGCAGCCGCGACGTCCGGCATGCTTCGTCGATAACGTAGCAAAGATAAACTTAAAGAAAAGAGCTCGCGTTGACGCTTCATCTAGGTCCGGCAGGGGCCTGCAAGGAGCGCGGGAAGCGCACAGGGGTAAAAAAATAAAAACAATCGACAAGCCATCGAAAAGAGTAAAAATTTATACAACATGGGGTTAATATGTATTATTATCAAATATATCGTCAAAGGGTCGATTAAAGTCTTATTGTGCGAGCTGCCTGGTGTATTTTATATTCCAATATTGAACGGCTCGTACGAATGAGCGAAGTGGTTTTTCTTTACATACAAATGTCGCAGCTCTAGTTGTATAGTTCTCTAGTAGTGTTCCCGGCTCGGCCGCGCCACTGCAACTGCCTTGTGTGAAACGTCCGATCTACGTTGCGTTCGATCCGGATTCTACTGTACAAGTAAATAAGGTGAAATATTTAGGTATTCACAGAACCTATTTCGCTGTAGAACCGTCATGAGGAAAGAAAACTGTGTGATATTGTATTAAAGTGTGTTTATTATATTAAAGCACTTGACAGAGCGCGATCTAAGTCGCGCGGTGGCTTCCGATGTCGCAAACGAAGGACTCCGTGCCTGAAACCAAATTGAAAATATTGAAGGTAACAATGGCATGCTCTGTGGCCGAGTGGTTAGAGGGTCTTTCGGATCCGGAGACTCGAGTTTGGTCCCCTATATGGAGGTCTTGTCCGAGTAACTCAAAACTTATGTACGACATGTATCGTTGGCTTGGACACTATGACGAGGTCATGGCTCACCAGCTCTCAGAAACTAGCAGCCTTTAAGTGCCCACTGCTGGGCAAAGGCCTCCGTCTCAAATATTTGAGAGGGTTTTGGAGCCGGGAAGGGCCCGCCACACTGCTCCAGTGCCTGTAAATACAGCACTTAAAATTGCTATTAACAATTTTAGTGGTGCCGGCACCGGGGATTGAACCCATGTCATTCGCGCTCAATGAAACTAAAGCGAGCGCCCGGAGCACTAGGCTACCACGGCTCCAGCTGTCACGCGGTCTCATATAAGCTCTGGTTAAGAGTGTAAAAGTGTCCAGACATCTAACCACCTCAATATTAGGTACGAAGTCGTGAGAGCTTATTTTCGTTTTATTCCTATTCAATTTCTCTTTATAAGCCTACAAGGAGACGCGATCAAAAGCTCTCATGAGGAAAGGAAGGTTGGAAGGTAGGTTGCAGCGCAGTGCCGGTACGGGTGGTAGACTCCTCTGCCCAGGAGACTTCTGGCCAGGTACCACACTCTTACCCATTTCTACCGCAAAATAGCATCGCAATTATTGTTGTGTTCCGGTTTGAAGGGTATAGATAGAGAGCCAGTATAATTAAGGGCTATGAGGTACACAGTCTAAGCCCTCTGGGGCGCCATGCATCTGTAATCTTATTCTGTTAGCAGATACAAGGTAGAGCCAAGCGCCGGCTTTTGCTGCTGCTCGAAGGGGCCGGCGTGAAGTAGACGCCTCTTGTGCTTCTGCATTTCGTTCGGTGAGTGAGGTCGACAAACGGAGGCCCACTCCTCCTCCCCATCCCCCTCCTCGTCCTCCCTCCCATCTCTCTCACACGCTTAAAGGCCAGCAACGCACCTGTAGCGCCTCCGGTGTTGCAGGCGCACGAAGGCTACGGTTATCACTTACCATTAAGTGTACCGCTTCCTCATTGATCACCTCAATAATAAAAATACAGCCCAGTAGTCCACAGTGCACTTCAAATACAATAAAAAAAAAACAAATCACTACAGATGCTGCTCCCCATCCTTCCACGGGGAACTCTCACACCATATAATTAATTAGACAGGCTCTCTTTACAGCAGACAGCAGATTGAAGGCAGAAATGGGTTAGTTAGTTGTGTTGTCTACCCAGACAACTTCCTGGCAGAGGAGGAGCCTCCCGCCTAGTGAAACTGTTTATAACTGCGGAAATTAGGATTATTTATGAATTCTACAATGCGAGTGACATACTTTGAGGTTCTATTTTGTTAGCTAGCATGCAGGCAAGGTTGTAATTTGGAGAAAAAGATGTATTCCTCCTCCTTCCTCCATTCCCGTCTCAAAAACAAGCGAAAATCCCGCAGCCCAGTGATGTGGAGCAGAATGCCCACGCCTCACCGTCAACAGAGGACTCAAATCATAAAAGAACACAATATCAGCTTACCGCGATGCGTGAAGACATGTCTTCTTAATTCTTTGATGCTGAGGAACTTCTGCTGGCAAATGCGGCATTTGTAGTGATATCCCACCGCCTGAAACATGCGTATACAAAACTGTTTAAGGTGGCAGACATCTCGGCCGGAACAGTGATAGAGCTAATGATTACAGTGCAGCCGGTCGCGGATTGAATTCTCGCATGGATTTCGCTTCGACATGGGAGATGACTAACTTGACACTGATTCTGTCAGTGTCAAGTACATAAAAAGAAAATTTTTGAAACAGCTTAAGGACTTTTTGCGCGAACTAGAAGAGTGATGATTGTTGTGTTATTTCCGTCTATGTCTTGTTTTGATGTATAACATTGATGCAGTAGTGCAATCTAATAAAACCAAAAAAAAAAATTCGTCATTAGGTATATGACGAATTTTTATAATCTGATTTACTAATTTCTCACTTACAGAGATCTCGTACCGACAGTAATCTCGGTCTTCGTTGCCAAGTTTATTATGTTATTGTTTGTATTATCTTAATCTATCAAAATGTTTACATACTAAAATCTTCTATTATTGCAAATGAAGTGTCTTCGGAACTGGCTGTTGTCTGAGACACGGTTTAGGCTATTATTAATCTCTTTACACCTTAACACTGCAATGGTGTCATTCGTTGCAACACTTTATGATATAATTTGTAAGAATTGGTATTTTATTTTATTAAAAAAAATACCGTCAAACGAGCAAGCGGTTCATCTGGTGGTAAGTGATTACCGTCGCCTGCAACACCAGAGGAGCTGCAGGTGTGTTGCCGGCCCATAAGGATATTTGGGGGATGGGAGGGTAATGAGTCGGAGGGAATGGGCCTCCGGTTACCTCACTCACCCATCGAAAGCAGAATCACGAGATACCTCTAGAACCACGAGACCACCCCGGCCGAGCAGCAGCAAAAGTCGCCGCTAGGCTCTACCACGTAAATACCACGTATTATGCCGTTGGTATGTGTGAATGTGGTATTGGAAAGTCCAATTTAAGGTTGGAAATCGTCTTTTTTAGTTTCGTTGCCATCAGTCCCGGTGGATTCTTCTCTGCAGTGAAAGTTGACTACCGTTTTACCATCGATATACTTGAACTGGTTTTGGCATATTGCCTTCTAGGGCTCTTAGCCCAAGAAAAGACATAAATGGCTGGCTCTTAATAATTTGAAGGTAAAAATAATAATTTGATAGGTAGGCCTTTGCCCAGCAGTGATAAATCTTCGATCTATAATAAGGTGTGGGCTGTTAACAAAGAGAGTGAGAGGGTATTACTCACGCTAGACAAAACCTTGGATATGAGCTTCTTGTACTTATGCATGTCCTCGACTGAGTGAGACTTAAGATGCGACAGCAGGTTGTAAACACTGATGCACACTCTGGAGCAGATCACACATTTGATCTCTGAAAATTAACAGAATAAATGCTTTAATTAAACTGAAATTAAGTACTTGCTATCCTGTTTCTTCCCGTGGAAGAAAGGGGATAGCAGGGTGACTTCCGACAGATGTCGGGATAACCATCTCGAAATATACCAGACTTAAATTAAACAGACTATGATGGGCAGTAGCGTCTAAAGGGTGAGTGCGATCATAGAGGCCTAATATCCTTCAGTGGATTATTTACAGGCTGTAACTGTTAAGGTAAGTTCTTCTTATTCATCAACTTCTTCATCAAGTCTCCTGCTAAATATAACTCTTTCCGAGATAAAGTCATGGTCATCACAGTGGGCAAGCAGGTTGGTGAACACAGTGCCGGTGCCCTCGCACCAGAGACGATAGTAGACTTCTAGATACAGGTTGCAACCCATTCCTAGTCTGTAGGATTTGAGAGACTGAGTTTGGATAGGTATTCCTTTGGACCATGTGTATAGGTGAGCTTGGCAATCTTTGTTTTTAAATCGTAATTGAAGAACATGAATGATTTAGTATTGATGCACAATCTACCTTACAAGAAGACACACAATGGCTACTTGGTGTAACAACCAAACCACAATAAAATCTATCTTACATATATAATTAAAATGTTTGTGTATGAGCTTTAAATAAGGAGTATTTAAAGCTCAATATGATAACAAAACCAAAAATATAATTCACACATTTTTATCTGTCTGTTTAAAAACAGAGTGTTTGAATCTTCTTCTTCGTCACTACCCTAAGTATTTAAAATGACTTGTCAGAGGTGTTAAGGAAATGTGTCGATCCATCTCAAACCACGGAGAAGTTTTCACTTCTTAAACTTTACTTAGCAACTAAATAGGTTTCAACATACTCTTATCATTTTTACGGAATCCTCTCCAGGACACCTGGTAACAAGGTGCACAGACTCTGCAGCTTGCTACCTCCTTCATGTATCGCTTCTCCTCTTCATCGTCTGGATCCATACCGTCTGAGCAGTCACTATAAGAGTAAGAGTAACTTGATAATATAATGATTTCTTTCGCCACTTAGTACTTGGTTAAAGCACACTTAGTATTAATCAACAATTTTAGTAGTTTATGTACTAGCTCCTATGGGTCATGGAAATTATCTGACGCATAGTCAATTTTTGATCTGCGTGACATGAATGAAAATAAATTTATACACTTACATGTTTTTCTCAAACATTTTGTACACCAAAGAAAGAGTGTCTTTCGGTTTGTAGACAATTAACCTGTCCCCATCTTTCTGGTCTTCTTTAGTTAGAATAACTTCGTCTATATGATAAAAGGGCTTCTGTCTCTTGGTCTCAACTAGGTTGTAGGAGTTCAGAACTGTCTTCTCTCTGTACTTTGGGAGAACACATTGAACTACTTCAGATTTCTTATTACCATTCTTGTCTTCTACAGTTGTCTCGCTCCACATAGTAGTTTCCAGTCTTCCTAAGCAAAATATTAAGTTTTAATTCCGTTCAACGTGTTCAATGTATTTAATAATCATTATTAGGCTGTAAATAGTCTATTACAAAACACTCCTTCTCTTTCTAGGAGATATCTATGTAGGTAGGTGTAGACCAACACTCTTACCCATTTCTATCACCAACCAAGTGTAACAATTGTTGTTTCAGTTTAAAAGGTATAGTCAGTATAATCATATGAGGCATTGAGTCTTAGTCCTCAGGGTTGAGAACACATCTGTGACCTTTGCAACTGAGGTTGTCTAAATAATAATTTTTAAGAAAAAATGTCCACGGGCTGCAGTAGCCTCTTGGCATCAGATGGACTGATTGCTTGTTTGTCACATTAGACAAGCATACCATGACCTGATATTAAGCACATATTCTCTTCCAATATGTATATCCATTAAGTTACTTTCCAACCTTTCAGAACCTTTCCCAGGTTCTGAGTTAATGGACATGTTATATAGTTTTAAGTACCAAATTTTATCAGCAGTACTCAACAGTGGTGAACACACTATAATACATAGTTATAGAGTATAGGAGCAAACATAGGCATTAAAAGCACATAATAATTACTATAAACAAGGTATTGTGGCATCGAGACAAGGGCATATAGCCTGTTATACCTTAAATAGACATAATACCTTTTATCATGAGACTGTATTAGTGTATTTAACATTAAACCTAATTATGTCATGACCATTGTTACAACTAAACTCCATACTAACCCGTCAGTTTGTTATTAATATTTGTTAGAAGAACTGTCCTTTTAGAAGCCACAGTATGTCCTCTATCCGGTCTGAGGACAGTATCGCTGCTTTTAAAATGCTCCAAACACAAATTGTTCCAACTCCTCAACCTTTTCATATCACTTTCGTCTCTTCTAATCGCTCGTACAGGCAAGCAGAGGGGATCATCATAGTCAGGTATACGTATATCAAGTTTTTTACGTGACAACGGGTTTGTAGCGGCCTCGTACTTCTTATTTATTTTGCGCGCTTCGTATTCTTTACCTACTTTCGCTGAAACGGATGGGGTGTACGATTCATATCTTTCAGTTTTTATCGGTGTATTAGTACTACGAAGAAACCTGTGTGTCTTTTTCTTTTTCACAGGCATATCTTTTTCGGGTTCATAGTCGGAATCTTCTTCGATTTTTCTTCTTCTTCTTGGTCTGCTAATTGGTTTTCGCTCAACAAGTAATGGTACTGTTATCGCACCCGCCGGTATCGCAGGAGTTTCTTCGGCGGTTTGAACACACTGTTGAACAATTTCCTCATCTTCGTCAAGATATTCTATTTCACAATCGGTTTCGCTCATAGCTTTGTTTTTATGTTTGTTTACCAGCAAAACTAACCTTGAAGCACTGACGCTAAAGAACAATATTGTGTCCTGGATTGGTAGTAGAAGGTAGAAGTAACTAAACTATACTCGTCGCCGATTCTCTAGAATTTTGATTTATGAAATTGAAAATATGTAGTACCTAATAGTATTGTATATTCAATATATTCAATAGATAGGAACATTTTTAACAGACGAGTCGTGATTGTAGTGCAGAGTAATTAACTAAAAAGAGTAATATATTACGATCGCGACCATAGAGTGAGCAATACATTGTGTTTTTTTTTTTTTATGAATAAATAGGCCTGCGTTTGACCTCAATCTTGCCCGATGGAAAGCGAAGATGACGCCTAGGATGGTACACGCTTGCCTAGATGTCTGTTCACTTTGGCCTTGAAGATATCCAGGTTATAGGAAAAACCGACCTCGGCAGAGAGTTCCACTCCTTAGCCGTCCGCACAAAGAAAGAAGAGGCAAACCGCCTCGTGCGTAATGGAGGAATGTCTACAACATAAGGGTGGAACTTCTCGCCGCGTCTAGTCGTTCGGTGATGGAAAGGGGAAGAGGGTATTAGGTTATGCAAAACCTCCGCACACTCTCCGAAATGAATTCGATAAAAAACCGAGAGGCAGGCCACTCGTCTACGGTGTTCGAGGCTTTGAAGTATGTTAATCGAGTAATGATAAACCGGCTTGCATTTTCTTGAAAAGCTTATAAATATAAATATGAAAATTTCATGAATTTTTTTATTAAAATTTTTTGACGTATTCATGAAGCAAGGTAAATTTGGAAGCATAAAAATGTAAATGGAACATAAAAAAATAAGAAATTTGGGTTTTAATTTAGACTAAATAAAGTAAGTTTATCAAGTTTGTAATGGGTTTAATGCGGGTTGGAAAAGCAATGAACTCAAGGTAAACCATAGTGTAGATGAAACAAACGTTTTACTAATTGTATAACTTATATTTGTTTACCACCGATAGCGTAATGGTTATTTCTTGTATGAAGTAGTATAAATAACGTAAGTAAATATAAATGCTTCGTCGAAGGATTTTCCATCATTTATAAATATACACTGCGATGACAATAAGGTTTCAATTGTTTAATTTCTACGTTATCTAGCCAACCATCTTGAATGTAATTGTAAATACGACTTAATATTGGATACTTTTACCTCTCCCTTTGAAAAATGGTATAGTTCAATATTAATGAGCCGCGAGCATAGTGAAAACATGCTTCTTCGTTGCCGTGCTTTGTATAGGTAACGTCGGAAGAGCGTTCGCCGAACTTTCACACACTTTCACTTTTACACATATCGCATATCTAAAATATTACATAACTGCCCATCTCTGCAACAGACCTGCCGGCACAGTCAGAATACCAGCTGTAGGTCCAAAGAAGGGAAAAAAGGTTTATCAGTTCTAAATAGAAAATTCCGATAGTACAAATATTGATGACATTTCCTTTATGCATAAACAATATTTACTGCCTCTCGCTGTATTTGACTGCATTGTTTTTCGGCTTCTCTGAGTGAGCGCGCCGCTCTTTTTCACTATATTTAGCAATTCTTTGTCTGAGATCTTTAGGGTATAAGCAATCAGGAAATTACGTTATTTGTGTTTGGATATATAGAATAATGATACAGGTTTATGGTTAAAAGTAACTGAGTTATAATCTCTGGTAGTAGAATCACTCTTCCACTACTCTATGGTAAAACGTAAGAAATTTTGTCAATATGTCGGACAAGTTAGTGTTTTGTATATTTTTTAATCAAATTTCACTAAGATCAGTTAAATCGCTTTTGAAATTTGTGTTATTTTGTTTCTATTTATTTTGAAGTTATGACACATATAATTTTTTTAATTAACAATTGTATAAATGAATTCAGTGTGCCCTCAACAAAATTTCGCATGTGTTTTGATATTTTAAGTGAATTCTTTTTTCTACAGTGAAGACTTATTAGGCGACGATCTTGGTGATCAAAGCCTCGCAGACTATAATTTGGGCAATGAAGAGGAGGAGCAGCTCTTGGCAGATGACTACGACAATAGTGCGTCGCAAAATGTCCCCACATCTGGTGCTTACCGTGAGAGCGTTGATATGGTTGCTGCTGAATATCCAAGTCATAACATTGAATATAACCCAGTAAGTTCAAGACCTGGTCAATAAAAGCTATTTCATTTTTGGTTCTACAATGAAACTTCTGAATAAAATAGTCAATAGTCATAGAATCAATAGTCAATAATAATATAATTATTTATTTCTCTCCAGAATATCTCGATATCGCTTGCGCTATCTTTTAGCTTCTGAAGCTTAATCATTAGTGAATGTTCACTGAAGATGCTTCACTGTTCTTTAATTGATCTTCACTATAATTATAGTTTTTGCATAAACTTCTCCTAACATTTAAATGAATGTTGGCTTTTTTAAGTATTAGAAAGGTGAGCTACATTCTCCTGACCTAAAGATGCTTGCTCTGAAATGTTTAATGGTAATATTACTCTGTAAATATTTACAGATACAATTCCATCAGAGAGGCTATTTTTGAATGGCAGATAATTACATACCAATTTGAGTATTTGTACAATGATAGTTGGTATTATTATAACATCAATATATATAGAATTATAATTAATTCTTAAAATATTCTTATCGTAATGGCTGTATTGTTTAATCCCCAATAGCAAATAAAACACACTATTGTGGTGCACTACTGTCCTTGTAACTTAATATTTAAAAGAGGATATTCGTATGAACATTAGCTACCAGCAATAAAGAAGTGCATATTTTTTTTTTTTATGTATTATTTATATAGTACCAATTAACAGCACTTAAAACTATCTCTTATTAATGTCTAACACTGCTTGATAGATTAAATATAATTTCTTTCATATTGTCCTTCAGCCACCTGCTCCATACCAAGCAGCAATAGAAAATGAATGTGTTGTACCCAATATAACAGTTGAAGTACCTAATGTACCATTATCTGAACATTCTACATATGCACCATACCTTGAAACGCCAGTGTATGAAGCTGAACATGCAGTTGTCCCACCAGCCATCGTGAGTTAATTAATGTTTTTTTATTTATTTACATACACTATTTAATGAACAGTTAGGGATTTTTTTTTTTGGAAAAGGTTGCAAATGAGCTAGCTGTTCATATGATGGTAAGTTATTACTGTTGCCCATGTACATCTGCAACATCAGAGGTGCTACAGGTGCGTTGCCAGCCTTTAAGGGTATTTGGGAGATGGGAGGTAGGATGAGGAGGGGGAAAGGGCCTCCGGTTACCTCATTCACCGAAATAAAGTTGTTACATAAATTAAAATTAAAATTTGTAGTAAAGTAAGTATATTTCCTATTATATTATTTTGTTCTTTATTTTTCACCTGCCATCTACTTTTCACAATCAGATTTGGTTGCCTTTGTAACCTTTAGGTTAAGGTCAACAAGAAATAATAAATTTATAATTAAAAAAATTATTTATTGAACTTTTAATGTTTTAGAATCAAAGAATTTTATTGTCTGCATTGTAGCTATTATATATAATATCATATTAATACTAACATAGGACTTTTTTTACAACATTATTAGTTTTTTATGAGGTAATAGTAGATTGAAATCATGTAGTGGTTCATTGGCATTTTTATCATGAATTGAATCATTCATCTGGATTAAAATTCAAGTTCTGCCACACTAAAATTGCTAATAAAAATCGAATTTAAGCTTTTACTACATGATTGGCGGTGAAGGATAATAGAGTGAGGATCCTTGCTTGTACGAGAAATATATAAAAAAATTATTTCATGGACATGTGTTGTCTATCAACCTGCACCAGTATTCACACACCACCCTGGCTCCAAAACTCTCTCGAATATTGAAAGGAGGTTTTTGCTCAGCTGTGCAACACTCACAGGCAGCTACTTTACTTTATTTGTATAGACGTAACAAAAGGTCACAAATCTAAGCATAAAGTTTTTTTCCAGCCAGCAGCGCCAGTTGAGTCTCCACAAATTGTGCCCTCGGAAGTAACCGCACCACTTGCCAGTAAGTATAGACTCGGCTTATTCCTTATTGTAAATATTAAATCTCTCAATGGTTTGTTTTCCATGCTGTGGATTCTTGTTAAAAATAAGTAAAATAAACAAAAATTAGCTCTCACAACTTTTTACCTGATACAGGGGGTGGTCTGTAGTCTTTAAATTATTGTTCTTTTCACCAGAGCTTGTTTAGGAAAACATGATTCGATTGATGGTGATTGAGATTGATTATCCACACCTGAAATACAAATCGTAACACAAGTTTCTATAAAGTAGAAATTATAAGCCAAAACCAGAATAAAAATAGTTTATTTAAAAAGGATTTCCAAAGATGTACTATATGCTAACCCCCAGGCTAGGCATAGCCTGTACTATTGGGGAAGTTAACGATTTCTGCTGTCAGAGTCAAGGCTGACATACTAACAATACACAGGAAATTATTTGTATTATTTATTTATTTATTTTATTTATTTATTTAATCTTTATGCACTAGTTCGTACATATGGCGGACTTAATGCCTAGAGGCATTCTCTCCCAGTCAACCATTAGGCTAAGCAGAGATATATACGTAATAGAGGCGATACTGTTAAGAGAAAAAAAACCAGTTAAAGGATATAAATATCAAAATATATACTTGCAATAGATACATACATAGATAGATATATAAATAACATATATACAAATATACCATATATACATAGAATAATATACATGTCAGGACAAACAACTGAAGCGGCACAATAACAAACAGCAGCACTAGTACAGACTTGCAACATTTCTGTAATGTTTGCGGATGTTATTTTAAAGGCAAACTTATTAGGAGCTTTTTAATGTCAAGAGGATTTCGTTCCAGAGCCTTATAGCCGTAAAAGCGAATGACTTAGATAAATACCCAGTACGGTGTAAAGGCGTCAGCAACTTGAGACTACCCGAAGAGCGGAGAAAACAGTTATGAGAATCACCCAGGTATTGAAACTTAGATTTCAAATACTCAGGAACACAAGGATCGTTTAGAATTGTGAAAAGGGTGCAAAGTATTCTAACATCTCTGCGCTGACGAATTGGCAGCCAATTGAGCTGTTCACGAAAGGAAGACACGTGGTCGTACTTGCGGAGACCATAAATGTATCTGATGCAATTGTTAAGAAGACGATCCAGTGTGTTAAGATGTTGTTGAGATAGGTCTGTGCAACACACATCAGCATAGTCAATAATTGGCAAAATGAGCGATTGGACAAGTAAAATCTTAGTAGAGGTTGGAAGGAAATTTTTAAGACGATAAAGTGATCGCAAGGTAGCAGAAATTTTGCGACTCACCTCCTGAATCTGTTTATTCCATGTAAAACAGCTATCAACATATAGACCCAGGTTTCTGACATGGGAACAGAAAGGAATTATGTTGTTATTATAAGTAACCGACGGCAAGGTAGCAAAATCTAGATTGTTTACAAGTCTGGAACTGCCTAAGACTATGGCTTGGCATTTTGTATAATTCACCTTAATACCATACACAGCGGACCACTCAGATATATACTGTAAATCATTATTCAATAGAGCAATTATATTATTGATTTCGGAGGGTTCCGCTTGCGCATATATTTGCAAATCGTCAGCATACAAATGGTAAGAGCATTTAATGTTTGTTGTAACGAGATTAATAAAACAGAAAATAAAAGGGGAGAAAGAATACCGCCTTGAGGACGCCAGTTAGTACATCACCCCAGTGAGACAAATTCAGACCGGTACGCACAACCTGTCGGCGACCTCGAAGATATGCTGAAAACCAATCCTGGGCTGAAGAAGAGATATTCAAACAAGAGAGGAGAGCTAGTAAAATGTCATGGTCGACGGCATTAAATGCATTGGAAAAATCAATTAAAATAAGTACAGTCAACTTAGAATGTTCCATACCGTCTCGGATATCATCAGTCAACTTTAGAAGTGCAGTAGTTGTACTGTGACCCGGTCGAAAACCAGACTGATATGGAGAGAGAATATTATTTTTTAAGATGAAAACAGAAATCTGCTTATGTGCCGTAGCTTCCAAAACCTTAGAAAGAAAAGGTAGAATCGAAATTGGCCTAAAATGGGACAGAAGGCTGCATTCGGTCGATTTAGGAAAAGGAATAACAAAGGCTTTACGCCAAAATGTTGGGAAAGTACCGTACTTCAGCGAAAAGTTGATGATGTGAGTTATTATGGGTAGAACAGAATCAAGCACATGTAAAACCATTGTCCTACTCAAGTCATCACATCCGACGGCATTGGATTTGATAGAGAAAAGGGTTTTCCGTATCTCTTCTTCATTAACAGGAGAAAAGTGAAAGTGTCAACTGAAATAAGAGGCATGGAAGTTAAAATGAGATAGCGTTCACTCTAGAACTATCCGACATTATTTCTGCTGATAAGAAATGACGATTGAAATCGTCAGGTGAAAAGAGGTACTAGTAGTGTCTAGTTGTGTTTTCCCATAACCAAGAGTATTGAGGAACTTCCATATATCAGCCGAAGATAAACATTGCAGTTGTTCATGGAAATAGCGGCGTTTAGCTGCTCTTACCATTTGGTTGCATCGATTTCTTGCAACCTTATATGCTTGCCACTTTTGATCAGTACGATGTTTTTTAAAAACTCTAAATGCTCTATCGCGCCTTGTCATAGCCATTCTTACCCCAACTGTAATCCAAGGAACAGGAGGGCGCTTGAGTCGGACCGCACGCTTAGGAGCATATTTATCATACAACTTTAATATGTTACTATTTAAGAAATCAACTTTATCGTCAACTGTGGAGACATTGAACAAAGGAGACCAGTCAATGGCATCAGCATCCCGCTTGAGCTTTTCCACATCGAGTTTAGCGAAACTACGAATGGGAATGGACACTGAAGAAGGCTTGGGAGACTTTAATTTATATGAAAGAAAGAGCAGTTCATGCCGTGAAAAACCAGAAGCAGGAATTGACCGTAATTGGTTACATGCTCAACGGAAGAAACAGTTATAAGGTCGATACAGGTGTCCGCAGAGTCTATATTGTGATGAGTAGCATTTAGCGGCAGAATAGTGAAATTTTGCATCCCCATGATCGACCTCAATTTATGTGATTTGGGAGAGGACCCTAAAAGATCGGTGTTAAAGTCTCCCATGACAATGTGATGCGTGTACACTGAACAGAATTGTGACAAATTGTTTTCCAAATCGGAGAAGTAGTCCACTTTAGGTGGACAATAGATGACTCCGAGAAATACTTTCACACTCTTGACATTAACCTCAACAAAGAGAAATTCCATAGAACCTGAGTAAAGCGAGGGTGAGGAATCTAAAATTTTATAAGATAGATCGCTACGCAAATAAATTGCGACACCCCCGCCTCTTTTACCGGTACGATCATTGCGGAGTAAAATAAATCCTGGAAGACTGTAGGACGTGGAACTAAGTTCAGGCTTAAGCCAGCTCTCAGGTATGAGTATTGCGTGAGCAGCAGTTGGAGAGAAAGTATCCAGGAGCTCAGTATGATGTTGAGGAATACTTTGCGCGTTTAAGTAACAAACATGAAAACAGTTTAAGGATTTATTTAACTCATCTGAGATTAAGTTCTGTAACGTCACAGGTTCATCCGAAGCATCCACAAGCGAAAGAGAAGACGAACTGTTGCAAGTCGAATAAAAAGATTCATTATCTGACATTTTATAGATAAAATATAATATAGATAAATTATATAATATAAATTAGATATTATAATATATTCTAGGGAATAAAATCTAAGTAGGTATATCTTCATACATCACCCTCCGGCCGACTGGTTACAGGCTTTAAAACAATCACATAACAATAAGGACTATAGTAATTAAAAGAATAGAAAAATTAAACAAAAAGAAACGGGTTGCAAAAAAAAAAAAAGTTGTAACAAATACAAAGACATTCCCACATAGAACGGAACAGCATAGTTGCGTCTATGGAGCAAGTCTGTACTACGTACAGTAGTATAATAGTAACTCCCAACTATTTAATCTGTGCTACCATACTAGTTCCGTGTCTATGTCACAAACGTCAAAGCAAACATCACAAAATTATTATTATGTCAATGGCATTACAAGTCAACATCAACATAACACTAAAAAAGCATGTAGACAATATGGGAAAAATAATGACAGTGTTTAGTTCCTTTTCTATTGATATATGCCGATTGTAGACAACAAAATATGGCTAAAATAATGCAAAACTGCAAGACTATTTGTTGCGAATTAAACGTTTGGATCTAACTGCAGTAGACCTTAAAGCACTACTACTATTATTTTTGTCTGGGTTTTTCTTGCCCATGGCATTAGAAGGAGAATGAACTGTTGGCTTTTCGCACTGAACAATAAGTTTATCGAGGTCCTCGGAATCAGCCAACCGATGACGCTTGCCGCTGGACATTTTAACAAATATATTTCCATCAAGCGACCACACCTGCCTGATACCAAAATGGTTACGTGCAGCATTAAACAGGTTTTGGCGCTGGCGGGTTAAAAATTCAGAAAGCACGTACGGAGTGCCCTTGAACTGTGTCTTCTTGGCCCAAATGGTTGTCCGAGTAGACAAGTCTCTGAACCGTATCAGTATAGGTCTTGCACGACTCTCTGAAGCTACACCTAAACGGTGACAAGCCAGTACGGCACTCGAAGAGAAATCAGGAGGTCGAAGGTTATTCTGCAAGACTGTCACTACTGTTTCGGAAATATTTGCCTTGTTGTCCTCTGGAACTCCATACAGTAATAAATATTTTCTGCGATGCCTCATCTCTATATTGTCAACAGATTGACTTATTTCATTGAGCTTGCTGTGTAGCAATGACATGATCTGCCAGACATTATCTTTAAATGCTTGAAAGTCGCTTACCAGAGTTTTCAAATCAAGAACAGGTGAGGAGGTGTTTTTTATGAGTGCTTCAAAATCAGCCATTCGTTGATTGAGTGAGCTCAAAGCTGCCTTTTGGATTTCAGCCAACTCGGTAATTGTGGACATTGTGTTGAAAATAGCTCTTCTTCTGGTGTAGTGTGATTAGAGTAGTGTGAAAGAGACCGGTGGTAGGGTGATGCACTTTATTCCAATTTAGACATTAATTATGTATCTATAAATGGAGTAATGGAGTATGGAATAATATTTGAAAGTGATTTAGAATTATTCAGCATGAGCGTGGGTGTGAGATTGTATGTATATGTGTAATGTGTTTATGTATGGGCCTGTGTGTTTTTATTTAACTGCATATTTGTTTGCGAATCTGTATGCGTGGGAATACAAAATATGTATAAATAAACACAGTGGCATAGGAGGTTAACGTTTATCTGACGATCGCAGTTTCGGTTCCAGCACCTGATAAGAATTTCCATGCTCTATAGAAATAATAGTCTTGGGTTTTGGGTGTTTGTTTCTGTTAAAATATATCTGTAAAACACTCTGATGTAAATGATCTTCTGCAGCCACCGAGAGGAAGCAAGACACACCGAGGCAAGAAGAGTGCACATAGAGGGATAAGAGAGAGTGTTCAACGCCCAAAAGGCATTTCCACCTAGTTTTAGGTTGAAATAGAAATTATTATAGACGATGAACATCTTCCCAAACATCTTTCTAACTGCCTTGTTGTACTGTCTATTGGTTTTATTTATCAGATGGTGATCTCGGCGGTCCTCGTGAACGGTTCGCGACCGAGCGACCCCCGGGTGTACAGCGGATGCCTCAAGTCAGAGATATACCTGACAGTTTAGGTAAGGTATAAGCTATAGGCTTAAATCTATGTTCTGGCTTGCCTACCTCAGTTTCCTTTCTAATCCTAATTCGAAATATGCATAACCAAACTCATGGCGCCATCTATTGACCTACAAGAGAAGCTGCGGAATACAAGCGCAACTAAAAAGGAGTCTTAATTGGTGGTTGGGTAGACCCACATCAGTGTAAATACTTTAAACATTACATGGAATGTGGTCAAGGATAACCGATGGCTTCTTCATCCGAAGGCAGCGCTGAAGCTGATGGTGGATCTATCGCCGTCTTAGTGTCCAAGCCAATACAAATCGTACATAACTTTCTTAAAACTCCTTAGTATGACCTCCACCACATTGGGGATCGCACTCGGGTCTTATGATTCAGAGGTTAGACATCCTCTAACCTCTCGTTACCACGATCATCATCCGTAAAAAGATCCCAGATTCATGCTGGGAATGGAAACCCCTTGAAAATCGCATCTCGCGGTATAGCCAAGCGGCGGCTTTTGCTACTGCTCCGCGAGGCCGGGCGTGGGATACCGGCCTGAGGTAGATACATCTTGTGCGCCTGCGTTTTGATGGGTGAGGCCCTTCCCTGTCTGTCCCCTCATCCTCTTAACACTTCCCCTCCTCAAATATCCTTGAAGACGGGCAACACACCTGCAGCTCCTCCGGTGTTGCAGATGTACGTGGGTATCTATAATCACTTAAAAAAAACTCGAAAAATACCAGACTAATAAAAAATAAGCAAATGGATGACGCGCAGCAAGCGACTAAAGTGCGAGGTGTCTGGTGCTGGGATCGCCAATCCGCTTGCCGAACGTGGCGATTATGGCCAATCAGATGTTGGCGATATGTGTGTTATGTGAAAGGCCAATGTTCCAAAGTTGCCTGTTTACTGTAAAAATATATTTTGGAGGATGCAGTTGGCCGAAACCTACTTTTCGCCTCGCCGGTTCGCCCGCGGAGGAAAAGGGGATCGCAGATCCTTTCGACTGTATTATGACCATCTACAATCTTGTCTACACGAAAACCTATTTTTTTACTCTTAATTTGTTGAATGTACTATTAATGTATAATGTACTATAAATTATATAATGGACATGCACAGATAAAGTGTACGTCCCGCGCGGAGGTTTCGTGGGACGCGGCCGCAACTCGTGGAGGAGCCCCCACTACCGCACCCCGCATCCCTACCGGAGGAACAACTCGCATCGCGTGAGTATTTTGTTATATTTATTATGGCATTTGCTACAAGGCCTTTGGCCAAATTAAAAAAAACAAATTGTCATTACAATTGCACGATTTGGTCTGTTGGCACTACAATGATAATTGTCGGTCTCCGGTCTTGAATAAAATGTTCCAATCACTAAATATTCACGAGCTCAGCAGCATAAGTATCAATGTTATACATCAACTTTTTATTATAATCAAAAAAAATTACCTCCAGTTTTTGTCTAATTTATCTAGAGTGGCAATCGGCCGCTTTTATACAATTTTAAGTCAAGTTAACGTTTTGATCAATAACTTAACAATTATAAATCGATTTTAATGTTTTATTCGTAAAAATGAACAATAAAGCGAGGATTCTATATAAATAAGATATAGGTGATTAGTTATCTCATTTGCAATGTCTGTAGCGAAAAGTTCACCTTACATACAGGCGGATACTACACTCGTCCTGTACAGATCATGTGGATGATGTAATTATTGATTTAGAATATATAATAAGTGATTTTTTTTTCAGGGTAATTACGCATCGAGGCCATCATTCCCCTCGCCACAAATGCGATCAATTCACCAACCAGCCCCTCTGAATCGACCGAACATCCCCGATATACGTCCCGATATAATCCAACCACCTCAAATGGGCCCCGAAATATCTCCGGAAAGGCCTATCCTTCCCCAAGACATGCCAAATGCTTATAGACCTTTAGAAAACAGACCTTTTCAGCAGAGCTTTCCTAGATTCCAACATTTTAGACCGAATTTGGACGAGCCGAGACCGTTTGGTCCGAACGTCCGGCCGAATTTCGACCCCAGGCCCATGTTCCCATACCAGCCGTCCTACAATCCCAGACATTTCACACCTCCAATTCGGGAGATAGCCCCGAACAGTAGTCACATTCCGCAGGTGACTATACGTCAGCCGCTCCCCTTACCACCCAGTAACCTACCCAAAATGGACAAGTACCCTCCAAAAATGATGAGCCGCGAGCCGGAAGTGAGAATGCTGCCTGTGCAGTTACCACCAAATATCCCTCCGGGAGGTTTAGCGGGGAAGAAAGTTTTGATCAATCCACATTTTAAAGGGAATTTCCAACCTCCTGTTGAAGGTAAGCCTTTTTTAAAATCTTTTGTTTATGTTATTGTCTATAGTAACAATTGAAATATCCCACTGAGACAAAGGCTTATTACTAGGGAGTGCAGTCTCTTTTACTCCACATGTCAAAATCTTGAGAAATGTGTCTCTTCGGCAAGCAGTTTTTATTGCATAATTTTTAACAAATTTTGTTTTTTTTTAATATCTAATTGCTATCATTTATAAACAAAATCAAATTTTCAACCAATCTTAATAAGTAGTAAACACATTTGTTTATAATATCTGAATATTGACTAAAAAAAAGGCTTATCATTTCATATTATATTCATATACAAAATGTTTTGGTCATTCGTTTTGTGCTTCTATGTATATAAAATTATTAATAAGAAAACAAATATAGAAAATTGTATAATCTCATAGGGCTTCCGACATACATACCTACAAGAATACAAAAGACTCCGCCGCTCAGTCCAACACTGGAGAGCAAATTTGGTAATTCAATATATACTGTAACTATATTTCTTACTTGTCAACAACATATGTAACATAGCAGCTTGGAATGATGGCTTTCATATATTCAATGCAGCGCTTTAATGCCTATAATAATTTTAATTCCCTCACTGAGTCCGAGAAGTGTTCACATTATGACATTATCTATAAATGGGCTTTTTGAAGCAAAAATATAAAGGTTTTTCTCTATTAAAGTTGATGGAATGGTGACAATTGGCTTAGTTAAATAATATATCTGTCTCTTGGTGGAACTTAATTTTTCATACACTATTAAAGTTGTGTTAAAAGTTATTTTGAATCAGGATTTAAATGAACTATAAGACAATAAGAACAACTTACATTAGTATTAAATACCTAAAACAAAGTTGTGTTGGTTAATTTTCTAACAATTTAGAATATCCTAATAGATATTTTAAGAAGTATGAACTGGAAACAAATTGTTTTGATGTTCATTTAGATGATGATTTGCACCTTGCACATTCATTCTTAAAAAATAATATAAATATGTATTAGACTTTGGTAACGCTTTAAGGTGAAACCAATAAGGTCGGTATTTTACAAGAGCATGACTTTTTGACTAAACTTTTAGTGTATAAAAAAAATTGTCTTGATTATTTTTGTGTGGTCGTCGAATCACTTAGGTTGAATTAATCTCATAAATGTTCGTCGGTCGGGGGTGTTTTACTAATGATGTGGGCAATTCGACTAATGAATATTATCTGTGGGTATCATTATGAAATATTATTTAGTTGTTCGCTAGTTATTCTTAGAGAAATACAATAGGAATGGCAGAAGTAACAATTTTGAAGAAAATCTTACACCATGTTCTGATTCAATTTCTTTCGAAATTGACGGAGATGATGGCTGTTTACAAAGATTTTGCATCTAGGGAGTCGGTTTACTGCCTTTATGGATGAAAACTAGAAAAAAATTGAGAAACTTGTGCTAGAGGATGACTTTATAGTCCTGAAATAAAGAAAGACCTTTGTGGAAAACAATTCTTCACCAATGAACAGCCGAAGGCAGCAATAAATGCCCATTTTTCAAACAATAGTATTGAGAAGTTAATTTCTTTCGTTATGGGGCCGACATTGGAAACAAAAAGATATTTTAATAGAATTTTGGTTTTTTTTTCATGCCAATACCGATCCCTCGTATGATCAGTTGGCTTCTATGCCTATTGAAAACTTGTCGGACTCAACCGTCATGCATGTTATTATATGTTATTATATTTACTACACGAATTCACTGGTATGTTTAAAACATTTTTAAAAGTATTTACAGATATAAACAAAAAAGGTAATAATAATAATAAGTTTTGAGTTAAATTTATTTAATATCTTACATAAGAAAATCAATCTACCTATCTTGTTTCCTGCATGTGTTGAAGAGTAGCAATCCAAATAATTCTAAGAGATGTACTGTTTAGAAATTAGTAT
Source organism: Bhutanitis thaidina (assembly GCA_029286595.1). Taxonomy (NCBI): domain Eukaryota; kingdom Metazoa; phylum Arthropoda; class Insecta; order Lepidoptera; family Papilionidae; genus Bhutanitis; species Bhutanitis thaidina. The sequence goes on along the minus strand of JAGSMS010000043.1, from coordinate 494,913 downwards.
TTTTTTAGTGAATTTGAAGAATACACAAATTTTTATCCACCTAATATAATAAATGTGATAGTATGTTTGTTTGAATGTTTGTCATACAGTCATGCACAAATTACAGTTAAGATTTTGATGAAATTTGGTATGTTATATTCATAATGATAACTTGAAGCTTCGGGATGGCCATAGGTCACTTTTTATCCCAGGGAAGCTGAGGGAAACATCCGCGGGCGAAGTCGCGGGAAGTTAGTATTCACAAAATATAAGCCAAGTTAAGTCAGTCTAGAATCCCCTTACCCAAAATCTAGTACGGGAAAGCGCACTATATTAGTTTTACCATCTGTCCCTTTGCATTTTCTTTTTATGTCATTAAAATGTTGGGTGTAAAAATTTCTTAGCAATTGGTAATGTTTGTTCTTATATATTTTAATAAAGTATTTTTGTGTGTGTGTGTGTGTGTGAAATTTCTTCTATTTTCCTTGGCGTTATGTTTATTAAGTCATTTTGTAGCTGATTTAGTAGTAATTGCAAATTATTCTACTAAGGTTTTATATACTTTAGTCTCGAACATTAATCTAGTTTCGTATAATCAATGGCCAAAAGCATTGTTGTTGTTAACTCTGTAATATTCCAACTAGAAAGTTGTTCGAAATCTTTTTTATTTAATCTAGTCTATGTAGATTTTTGCACTGTTGCGTTTGTTTCGATGAAAAAAAAAGTAATTGATAGTGAATATAAACATTTCTCTTCGTTCAAGGTCCCATCAAAGACATAGACGATGCAGCCGAGAGGTTCATCGCCGAGCAGAGGAACGCGCTCGCCCGCGCTGCCAGCAGGAAGATTGCGAGGAGGTCACCGCAAAGGTAAACACGTTCACGCCTGCGATCCATTACAAGGTCTATTATTGTAATGATTTTTATATAAACTTTACCTATGTTTGAGTGAAGAATGTCATGGATTATCTTTGACAATATTAACATTCAATGTAAATTCTTTTTTGGAAATATTATGTGCCAAAATAATTCAAAGCCGGTTGTGAAAAAGAATGCAGAGTATATTTGGTCCTTCGAGTCGGATTTTAAATTTAATACGATCACCAGTCATAACTTAGTCAGTAAACAGTAGTCAGTTCCTCCTCATGGGAGTGGCATACGATCTGTTCCGGTTGGAGTAAACATTTTCGTTGTCAATATTATTTTAAAACAGTGCGGCTTACATTACATTTATATTATATATTTTGTTGTCACGTTGAACAAGTTAGTTAAGAAAATTTGCATTTTTGCAGGTACATAGAGAACACGACGATTGAGATCGAGAATGAGTTGGCGCGACGTGGGGAGGACGAGGAATTACTGCGACGCCAGGAGGAGTTCATCAATGCGAATCGTGCCGGCTTACGGAGAAGGTTGGTGGCATATGTGATTCTTCAGCCAATAACCACCAATACCATCACCACCGCACTTTATCGTTCCGAACAATTTACCCGCAAGCAAATAGAAAACTAATTTAAATTTAATCAAAGATTTGTTTTACTCAACTCTTAATTACTTGTTGAACTATCGCGCGTTGGTAAGATAATACCGTGACCTTGAATGTCCTCCGTACATGTATTATAATATTATTTGTCATAATGTTGTACAATTTAGGTGGATTACCTCCTACTGTTCGCTTAATACGTTATTGTCAAATCTTATTTGGCGATAATTAAAAAAGAAAACGAATGACCTCACTTTGCAAGAGAGACCGGGTCGGTTGTTTATGCAGCTTGGATACGGCTTTACGAATAAAATTTTATCTCGTAATTTACGGGACCTTCTTTTGGTATTATACCAAATATCAAACAAGTACAGTAGTTTAATGTAATTTATCAAATGCTCAGCGGTGAAGGAAAACATTGTGCGGAATGCCGCATGTCTTATGTCAGAATGCCGCTAATCTGCACTGAAGCAGCGTGGTGGATCCTTCTCTGGCTTCAACGCACTCTCAAATATTCGAGAGGAGGCCTTTGCCCTTTTATTTTGAATGTACAGTGGTTAAGACAAAAGATATTTTATTTAGTTTTTGTTATTTTGACTTGAGATTTATTCGTGCTAATAATTTACTAGGTCATTTAAACCCAGGTCATTTACCTCACCGACCGTTCGAGCCGGCGTTCTTTGTTCGCTTTTTAAGTCGATGACGCGATGTCGTTGCTCTTGCAGAGGACAGTAAACTTCTAATCACAATTAATGCCTCTTGCGTTTCATTTGGTTTATAAAGTTACATAAGTAGTTTACTTTGTAAGAAAAGGTTATTTTCTAATAGGTTTTAATTTTATAAAGGTTAAAAGTTTAATCCTTAAGGTTTGGTCTGAGATAAGTGTTATCCTCCCGTCGTAGTAGAGCATCATGTAGATATGATTGGTAGTACACTTTACTATGTGTCTCTGTGTGTGTTTGTCAGGATGCGGTCGCCGAGCCCAGCGCGCCGCTCGCCGTCACCCGCGCCGCGCCGCAGCCCGCCGCGACGCGCGCGACCCGACCCGCCCGACGAGGTGCGTAGCCACTCCCAGCCTCACCCTGCCACACGAAGCCACACCCAGCCACACCTAAACACACCCAGTCACTCATGTCCACACGTAGACACACCCAGCCACGCATAGTCACACACACCTAGCCAATCTTCATTATAATTGTCAGTGAGCGATGTTTGTCGATCGGCGTGAGTTTTGAAAAAAAAAACAAAATATATGATGAGAGCTAGAAAAAATGCAATGGGCCCCAGCCCCCGGGAGCCTCGCTAGTCATGGCTATGGTGGCAGCCATGGTAACGGCGAGGCAGCGGGTGCGAAGAATCTCCGGTTGTATTCTAGCTGTTGTAACCTAAACTATTGGACCTGGCAACATATAACGCGCGCACATTGAAGGCCGACGAGAAGATACTAGAACATTTTTTTTCTATTTATAGTGTTTTAACATTATAATAGTCTTCTTATAAAAATGTCAACTACCCTTTTTTTCTAAACCATTTTGTTGCTGTTGTTGTATTTTGTTTAACATTCTTCAACTTTGCTTGTAGGAAAGTGAATACAGAAGGCGTCTGAGGGAACAAGAGAGCTTAAGAGAAAGAGTACTGCGAGCGAAGGAAGTGAGGCGCAGGAAGAACGCGGTGGCGCTGCAGAAACAGCTGCAGGATAGGTGAAATTTTTAATTCTAGGAGATTCTTGGAGCTTCTTTGCTCTGCTTGAAGTAAACTTATTCCCAAAACTTAAAGCCATTAGTCTAAAAATGGCCTATGTTCAATTTCAACAGTGTATGTAGTGTATCTAAATTTCCCACCATTAACTCATTATACTAACTGTTTTTTTTGATTACAGAGACCGTGAAAAGCAGAGCAAAGAAACCCCTAAGCCAGAGAATACGAAACCAGCGGAGAATACTAAATCAGCGGAGAATACGAAACCAGCGGAGAATACGAAACCAGCGGAAACTAACACAGACAACAAACCTACAAGCACACAGCCAGACAAGCCAGACACCACAAGGAAGTCACCGGAGAAGATAGAGACTGAGGAGAAAGTGGAAAAGATTAGGGAGAGATCGCCAGTGAAGGTTGCAAAAGATGATGCAGAAGTGAATTCCACTTGTGGTATGTTAAAATATTTAGTAAACTATAAGTTAGAATATAAATTCTCCATTTTTTTATTTGTTTATGAACAACTTTATTTGTCTTCAATATCGATTCCCTAACTAGTCTCAAATATCTTCTCAGAAAACCTAACGCCACCGAGAGAGAAGATGCCGCAGAAGGACAAGGTGCCTTCGCCAGAGAGAGCCCTGACTCCACCGCTACCGGACACCGTCAAGCTGGTGGAGAAGAAGTTGGACAGCGACGATGAGCTGGATTTGATCTTGGACGACATCGACGGCATACTGTCTGATGAGGATGACAGCGGACGGTTCAAGGAGAAGCCCAAAAAGTAAGTACCCTGCGCGCAAACCAGTCGCCGTGACTAGCTCAATTTTTATGCAAAAAAAAATCACAAAGGAGTATTTTACTAAATTTATGTCATTGTAAAATTATATATAGAAAAACATATCGTACGACCAAGCGTTAACCCTTCTAGAGTCATTAATCCTTAATCGGATGGGTTAAACAATCTTCATTAGGCATGGAAGTTATGACAAGTGAGTGTAGTGTAATATAAATCCTAAAATAACCGTGTTTAATTCATTTAAGTTAGTTACATTTTGTACACTAGATGTCGCTCTACTATATGAATGCTGCGGTTTTGTTTTTAACGTAATACATAGTGTTGAATACACTATGTATTACGCTTGCCCTAATAAATCGACTTCCATTGTCAAGATGTAATAGTGCGTACAATTCGTTTACAGAGCGGAGCCTCCGAAGCCGAAGCAACAAGTAGACCTGCGAAGCAAGCTGCCTCCGAAGCCGGAGAGCAGAGCGCCGCGCCAGAAGATCGTATTCAACGAACAGAAGGACGATAAGAAAAAGAAAGGTACGGAACTCCATGTTTCCATTGAGTAGTGCATCTTGTTGAGATCCAATCTCGTCCGAAATCAATATTCATAAGCAGTTAAGTTAGCAGCCTGTAAATGTTCTACTGCTGGGTGAAGGTCTCTTCAATGTCTGAGAGGGGCTTGAAGCCGGGAAGGATCTGCCACGCTGCAGGTCTAGGATATAAATTTTATTATACATATCTCCGACATAATGATTACCTGAATATGTTTTCCCGTCCCGCCAAGCATGTGCTCAAGTAAGCGTTTAAAATTGCAAAGGATCAGTTTTATGCAACACACTAATTGTTTTCTGGATTTGTTGCGATTAACCTGTGTTTAAATTGCGTGTTCAAAAGGAGATACCTCAGGTGACATTCGCTTATTTCTTCTCTTTCAGAGGAACCCACTACGAAACTATGGTCGATTAAAAAAATAAATTTATGTTCCTTATGTTGAAGAATAAATTAATTAATTTGTCGAAATTCCGGTTTTCCTGGGACAGTTGGCTACACTATTTGCAAGATATGATTTTAAAAAATGCTCACTGTCTTCTTTGTTCCGTTGTTAGAGCACATGGGATTAACATTAGATGTTTTCTAATTCGCAGAGAAGTCTCCTCCGCTACGCAGGACCGTGGTCACCAGTTCAACCAAGGCCAATGATCAGAACACTGAGAAGAAGTCGGCTAAGGTATGATGAGTAATTGCATATTTTTTTTTACATAATAATCCGTTTTTAACTAATCCTTTGGTGTGGTAGAATTTGTAATGATATTCAATACACTTAATTTGTATAAAACATGACAATATACATTTTCACATACAGTTTCGTCACATGTAATTGTATATATTTTTTTACATGTTAAATAATTATATATAATCTTTCACTGTCCAATTAAAAGATAGTCAATTAATAATTAATTAAATTATTTGTTACATTTCCTAACATGTCATCATTATTAATTATGCTTTTAAACTTTTCCTGCGAAGTCCTCGAAATGTTAACATTTTAGGTACTTACAAAACATCTGCTTTTGGTACATTGGCAGGTGGTGGGCGAGCCTGTGATAAATAAAACATAACTCGGACATAACTACTAACTACTAGTAGTATAATATTCGAGTATATATATATGAACATAATATTTTTGAGCAACCTTTACATTTTCTCTGTTCAATCTAATGATAGACTGGCAGAGAATGCCTTTTGGTATTAAGCCTGCCTTTTTGTTCTATTATGTGCAAATCAAGTTTAAATAAATAAGTAACTTTTGTAAAATTAGCTGCTACGAGCCCTCCATGTTCCTCCTCATTCACAGCAGAGCTCGCTGACTACTCGGCTATTGTGTAATTATATTATTAAATTATGTAATGCGACAACTTTTTCAATATTATGCTGTTTTTATTCAAATACAATATATTTGTTAGCAGGCTAAACAAAAGACTGTCGCACTGTCTCGGGCCAGGATTATATTTGATAAGAAAGAGGTGATGAACTGTTTATTATATCTGTCTGTTCAGTATAAGATATAAGAAGTTGTGTATCTCTTGTACAATAGGGCTGTGATTTTATTTTAAAGTTATTTTATATATATGTATATGATGTAGAGTTTGAGGAATTCTTTTGCGAAATCGATTCGTATGCGATTTCTTAGCTAGTGTTATTATCTATTGTTTGTGTAAATTTAAATATATTTGAAGTAATTGTGTAATGCTTTATATATAAACTAAAAAGAGTTGAACTACAAAAAAGGGAAATGTTTTAGTCGGCGATCATAACGTTTTAAGCGATTGCTGCCTGATACCTGAATACCATTCTCGTTTCCCAGGCGGAGAAACAGAGAGAGGAGGAGAGACCGCGGGCGCAGGGCTTCGCGAACCGCAGGGTGATCCTCCAGCGCAGGCCCGAGCAGCCCGCTCCTCCCGCGACCGCCGCACCCGCCACACCCGCCTCGCCCGCAGCGGGGATCTTCTCGCGAGCGGTGCGCACCGCGCTGCAGCTGCCCGAGCGCGAGGCGCGCGTCGAGTACGCCAGCGACGACGACGAGGAGGGGGGTGGGGCCGGGGCAGGTGGAGGCGGGGCCGGGGGCGGCACGCTGGTGCGCAACTTGCCGCCCGGCATGACGGAGTCGCGCCTGTCCGCGCTGGCCGGCGGCGACGTGCAGGTAACCGCACACCGACCTGCCGTCTTTGTTAATGCGTAGTTGCTGCTTCGGAACGCTTCGGAGTGCTTCGGAACGATTCGGAAGGCTTCGGAGGCTTTTAATCGAATCAAATAATGTATTTCGACACAAGGAATGCAAATTTTAGTTGCCAAACATTTTTTTTACTGTTTCATCTGTTCTGTTTCATAATCAGGTGCCTCTAACGGAGAAGAAAGAAACTGATATTTTTTGAATAATAAATTATTAGAAACGGCCTAGTAACATTGACTAATAAAGACTGTATAAACAGGTTAACAATAATAATCTTCACTTTCGATATCTTTACTTAGACTTACAACCGTAACACAAGTTATTCAAGTTTTAATTAATCAATATATAGACGTCCATTAGGACGGTGCCGCGCTTGCATGCTTGTCCAGCATCAATTTCATAGATTGAATTGGAAATCTTCAGAATTTGTTTGCTCCAATCCTCAATTCATCTATTTTCTTCCCATTAAGTTAATGAATTCTCCCACTTCCAATTTATATTCTTCTCTATGCACGTCGAATCTTTTTTATTATAATAATGAGATTTTTTCGTGTTCTCAAGAATTAGTTTTTTAACTCTTTTCATATCGTCTTCTGTACATCTTGATTTCAATTCAAGACTCCACCAGTCAACCCTTGTCATGGTGACAGTTAATGTCACTTGGCATTAAGTCCGCCCATTGTAACCTTTACCTTAAGGTCATCAATAAAGAATAAATAAATAAATGACATCGTGATGTTGATTCATCTTGGCCGACTACGTGGAGATATTAAAGAGCCGTAAGTGTAATATGTCATTGGACGACCATGTGGCTTAGTGGTTAGCGTCGCTGTCCGCCGAGCCATGTGTCCTGGGTTCGAATCGAGCCGCAGTGGTGTACGCGGTAGAGCCGTGCGGCGGCTTTAGCTAGTGCTCGGACGGGCATCGGAACGGTAATGGGAACCGGGGTATCGTACCACGTACCTCGCAAAATACCGGCGTGAGGTAGAGGCATCCTCCTCCCTCCCGTCTCCCAAATAACCTTGAAGGCTGCAGCTCCTCTGGTGTTGCAGACGCACGTGGGCGACGGTAATCACTTACCATCGGGTGAACCGCTTGCACGTTTGCCGCCTTCGCCATTAAAACAACAATGCTGAACGGTATAGGCGGAAATACTTAGTGAAGCCGACCGGCGTTGACACCTGTCGAGTTTCTTTCGGTGATTTCTTTTCCGTCAGAAGAACACGACGGCTCGGTGGCGTAGTGGCTAAGCGTTAAGCTGCGGCGCTTTGGGTCGCGGGTTCGATTCCCGCACGGGACTAGTATTCGTATGGATACACAAATAATAGTTCCCGGTCAGGGTGTATGTCCGTGTGCAATTCATGTATGTAAACTGCTTGCGCGACACAGGAGAAATTCCTACAGCGGAAGGTAACGCTTTTGGTAAAGTTAAAGAGAAAAAATAAAAAAAGTATAACATTATTAACAAACGCCGGTAGATTATATACAGAAATAAGTATACATGATTCTTGGAATGTTTTCATCAGGACATAAATGGTTACAGTCCCAATTTTTTCTTAACGGTTTTCGCGGTGACGAGGTCAGCTTTCCGGTATTTCAGCTTCCACTTTGTCCTATAGGGGACATCATCGTCCTCCTTTGCGGGGTTCTCCCGAGTCTGGAGCTCTCCGGAGCTCTCCTCTGTTCTCCGAGTTATTTTTTTTAAACTCGGCTATCGCAGTTTCGGTCTTCACCTTCGCCGTTGAGATGGTGTGCTCAAAGTCACTAGTCCCGGGCTGCTGGCCAATGGGCCCTGAGCTTGAATCTCAGCCGAAGCCCATATTTTTGCAAACACACAAATTATAGGTTCGCGCTTCTGGACGTGCTGAGTCGCGTCCCGTGTCCCTGACACTGGATCTGACCCTCATCTCCGACCTCATCGCAAGCGTTACATAGGACATCTTTTTTTTTTCTAGTATGAATTTTAAAAACTTACTAATGCGCGTCTCATTACCCATGCATTGGATTGGCTAAGATGTCGAGATTATAATATTCAAACTATATGATATGATGATGATGATGATGATGATATTAATTTATCCCTAATGGGAAAGGCAAACGACTTTAGTCCATACAGCCAGGTCTGATGCACGTCTACTCTGTTCCACGTCTCCAACTACACCTCCTACATGATATCACCCTTAAAATGTCACTGGCCTTATCTGATTATATTTCCGCGCGGGACTTCAGTCACCCCTCGGTAAAATAAGACCGGATGTAAAGGGGTTCTCGAGGCGCTAATCAATTTATTTAGCACAAGAGTTTGCATTAAACTGAGTCACGTGACCGACATCCGAGCAACAATAAGTACGGGCGAACGAGTGACGAACCCGTAGTAACACGCGTACCCACTTCGAGAAAGCCCGATGAACCGTTTTCAACGTATATTTAAAACAAATTGACACTGAAATGATTACATAAAAAATCCATTCACTTTCTAATATTTTGAAGTGCACATTTTCAGACATTTTCACTTACAAAATCTTCAATATGGCGTATTAATATATTGCCTCTCATTAAAGCGTTCCGAAGCATCAAACCGTATGAATAAATTGTAATTAACTGTGATATCGTATGTGATATTTATGTAAGTATTTACATAACTGTATATAATTTAGAATTTAAGTAAATATTTTTCACTATTTTCTTTATATCTCAACTGTTATCTCTTTTTGTTCGTAAAAAGACTTATATTGAATAAGTAAGGTGTTGTATATAAATTGTTAGGTTTATTTACATCTTTACATACATCATGTATGTTGTACATGTTCACCCACCAGCCGGGCACGGTGCGGTTGTCGTGCTCAAATGAATGCTAATCCACAAATCTAAATTGTGAAATAAACTTATCAAGTTAATCGGAATGAAAAATTGCTTTAACATACAAATGAACTATGTGTAAATTGTAATAACTTTGTATGAAGTTTTTGACACTGATATCAAGACAAATGTATTTGAACAACAAACAGTATTAATGTGTAAATTATACCCGCTTACTTGTTTGAGTCAACTTGTAATTGCCAAAACTCAGCGAGATATTTAAATGGTATTATATGACATTGTGTATACATATATTAATTTGTGAAATGAGATGTATCATGACCATCTAAAAATATATCACATGATTGCCACACAGCCTGTATACAAACTGTAAGTTAATGTTTTTTTAACAACAATATTTTTTATTTTAATTTTTCACCAAAATTACCAGTTGAGGCCAATTAATGGCGATTTGAAATCGATTTAACATGATTTATGTTATAGCTATTATAAAATGTAGCGACATTGTAAAATGTAGGGTTCGGCTCCACATACATCACGTTTGCAATTCACATTGTAACTACTTCTTTAGATTATTTCTCCGCATTGTCATACCATCCTATCTTACTCCATCCGCAATATATGATTCAAAACTTGTTAATGGAATAGTGAAAACAATCCGGATTGATGTTCCAGAGTTTAGTTTTGGATAAGGATGAGCGAAGCGCGAAGATTACCTTCAAGACGACGATAGCCGCCGAGATCTTTAAGAGGAAGTTCAACAACAAGATGGTGGCCGCCAGCAGGCTTACCGTCACCTTGAAATAGATTCATCTAGTTACGCAACAGCCTTTGTTCGATTGTGTTCTGTTAAAATTTAAAAAAAAAAATTGTACCGATGCCGTAGGTTTGGACTGTAATAAATTTGATTTCCGCAGACGTAACTATCGTACATTTTGTATGTGGGAGGTTCCTAGTCGATCAACTTAATAATGTTATATTCAAAAACATCAAAACGGCTAATCTTTCTATGGACACGGAACAGTAACAAAATAATGAACGACGAATTCTATTTAGTCTATTTTTAAATAATGTTACACGGACAGACAATTAGGGTTCAATTATATTTTATAACTTTTTAACACATTATCAACTGAGTTCACGAGAAATAAAACTATTGTTGGCCCTTCTTGCTCACACTCACAATTGGGTAGTTGACAGTTTGATATATTTTTTTTTAAATATGTAATTGTTTTATAAAAACGCTGTATTTTAATCTGTATGCCACGTGACTGAAAATCCATTCGAATACCCTGAAGTCAGTATTAGGACAAATAACATTGTGTCGAAAAAAGCCAGTGCAAACTTGCAATGTTGTATTTTAACACTGACTTGTTATTATTTTTGTATGTAGATGATCACTTCAAATATGTTTTTGGCTTCGATGGTTCGTTAGTAAGTGACATTTTGTGAAGAGATTTATATATAGACAGAACATTTTCGATAATTTTACTTATTTAAAGACGTCAACTACCCTTTTCGTAATACTAGTGATGTATGTAACACTAGTAAATGTATCGATAGGCCGATTGTTTATGCTGTATTATGTGTATTTTTTTTGTATACTGCGCACAGCATATATATATAAATTGTTTATGTATTTAATTAAAAAAGGGATAATTTTTTTCTATCACACAAGCTAAACATTTAATATAACAATGTTAGGCTAACTAAACCGAATTATCGACCACTATAAGTGTTGGAACACTTGTCTGTGGACTCAGTTAATATTATAGTTCTATATCTTTTATCTTTAATATAGTATGTAACTGTTTATATCACTTCATAATGCTTTGCTCATATATTGACTATATCAAAACATGCTTCGATACCAATTATATCCAAAATTCAATATTTAAGAAACATGTTACATTTGTAATCAACAAAAGGACATGATAAATAATGTAATCTATAGACATTGTTACATAATTATGCAAATTCAATCAGTGACTATGTTAAAGGCGGACATTTTGTAATTATACAACATATAGATGTTTTCCATATCTAGATAAATATTAAAAATTTTGCAACTTGTGCGCTATTCAGATGACTGCAAAAATTATCAGTGGTACGTGTATAAGTTTTTGATTTTCCGTTGGCTAGAGTTTTACAAAGCTAAAGAAATATCGATATTGTAAGTTACCGATAGCTGTGTTCAAAACTTTCGTTTCACTAAAATGTTAGCACGCAATTGTGTCGTGTACGCCTGCTTGTTTATATCGTGTGATTTTGTAACTTTAAATAATGAAACATTACAATTAATATTTGATTTGAAACCGAGTGGATAAAGGTTGTACACGCAAATATGTTTGTAATTATGTTTGTTAACATGAATAGGTTTGTGTAAAACTGTTCATGTTTAGTTCTTATAATAAGATAGTGCTTGTCTTATTGTCTCCTGATAACACTGATAAGACAGAAACAATTTTTATCATTATATAATCTGTTTCACTTCACGTACATATTGAATGAAGTCTGCATTGTCACATTGTTCGGGTGAATTATCAAAGATAGAATGAGACAGCATATGCACTTAGGTATACTCTGTTTTTCTCTTTGTTTTTTTTTATTGGACTCACTTAGTAACGTATGAATGGCCAGTGGCGTGCATAGGGTTTTGATCCTGGGTAGGCAGTGGGTATAAAGAGTATATATCACGTGTTTATATGGCAAAGAACGTAGTCGGTTAAGAAATTAGCTAGGGCTGGCACTGTCTCGTTGCCTGTAAGGAATGAACATCACTGTGGACGGCCCTTAGCTTTGTAGGGCTAGTAGTTGTCACAGCATAGCATTAAAAAAAAAGTAAGAAAACGGAACAGTATACGTTAGTTTGCTCTAGCACGGTCGGCTACGGTAATCCGCGAGCGGGACACTGATATCTTTTGGCTCTTTCGCACTTTCCACTCAATCGTTCGCTCGGGTGTTGAGTGCACATGGCGGGGACGTGATGGCACCCAAGCGTTTACGTTTATTATATTATAACTAGATATTGAGATGAAACTAATTTTTCGGAATTTTACCGCGTTCAGTCAGTAACTTGTTCAGACATCCCGAGCTGCATGACATAAAGACGCCATTAGACGTGTAACATTTTGGTTATGTAACTCAACGTATAGATTCGCCAATTCACAGACTCTTGCTTCAATCTGACTTGTTTGTTTGCCTGAGCGTGTGAGTTATCTATTCCCGTTTGTCTCTCTTATGTTTGTCGTTACTGGTTAACATCATTACCAAACTGCCATAAAACGAAGTAGAAATCTATAATTAGGTTCCGCACATGCCGTGCTTAAACTCCTACGGACGGGGTTATGAGCGAATGGAATCCTGTCATACATGTATAATTGTGCATTCTTTCGCGCACTCTGCTTCTAATGGACATTAGTAGGGGAAGAGCGGAGTGGGGAGGGTCATTTATTTTGCACTGCATCGCACTCTTACGTAATGTAGTAAGTGGTCGGATCGGCGAACGGGACGGGAGATATTGTTCGTTCGACTTTATCGAGTTATTGGATTTGTATCCATCTGTAGTGACATTCGAAGAGGATAGGAAGTACCGTGCCCTCTATCGCACGCTCGGAGTCTCGCGGGCAGCTTTAGATATGCGTGAAAGGGACGGCGAATGTGGCGCACTCGGTCGCCGTCTCTTAGATGATTGAATGATGATGATGATGCATCGTGTGACGTGACCGTGACAGAGCACTGTGCGCTTCGTCGAGTTTCGAGGTTCAATTTAGCAGTGGCGACAAGCGAAAGGGGCAAGCGAATGTGTTGTTACACTCTATTTCGCACACACTGGTCTTACGGGCAGTTGGAACGGGACAGCGAATGTGGTGCACTCTGTCGCACTGTTAGACGATGAGAAAGCGTCGTGTCACGTGACCGAGACGAAATACTATGCACTGTGCTCTTGAATTTTCTCAGCATTGCGCTTGCATACGAACGGGAACGTAAATATTTCACTCGTAGATCTTGACAGGCGTGGGCGGTCAGCTGTATATATGTATACTGTCTCATTCTTGCTTTATTTATCAACTGTCACAGACGGTCGGTCTGTTTGTAACTTGCCAATGAACAGCATTCATTTGTTTCACTGATGTCTCATTGGCATATAATATTCAATGTAATTTAAGAGTTAGTTGTACTAGTTATTACAGATAAATTGACTATAAGCGTCATTTTAAAACGCGTTCAAATTAACGAAGAACTGCCAGAAAAGTGTTTGATGACTTTACAAAGTTTTACATTGAGTAGCTTTTATTGATGGTACAGTTGGCATAGTTGGCAGGATTTCTTGTTATTGTGTGAAAAAATATATTTCCGCATAATTTTTATAGTTAAAAAAAAACAGACTTGCATTTCTCTCTACTGTAGTTATTCGTTGTTCGATTTTTTCTATTTAGATTATGATCCATAGATGTTCCTGCGAGAAAAAAAAAAACCTAGCATTTTGTTACCTATAATATTTTATTGATTAAAGTTCTAAGCTTTTAACTATAATTATATAGGTTAACACTAATTATAACGCATATTTTGTATGCCGTACTAAAGATGCATATTAACATAAATATTTGTTAGATTAATATTTTTTGACGTTTTAATTTGAAATTAGATAACACACCTTTCTGTTGCTGTAAAACATACAATATGTAGGACATTCTTATATTTCAGCGGTAACTTGAAATGCGGTACATCTATATATTTTTTGTAAGACGCCGTTACAATGTTAGTGCCTGTGAAATAATATACGTAGCTATAAAAGAGTTTGTAGTTTTGTTTGTACCTTCATCTGTACAGATCTCAAATAAATTAGCGAGGAGAGGATGTTCCGTTGTTTTAATTTGCATTACTTATTCTTGTATCGTTTCCGACCCCGGTATATAATGTATACTTAAGTATATGTTGGTATATTGTATATAGAGAGACAGACGGGTTCGAGATATACGTTTTAGTATGTCTGCGATCTGGTCGAGAGACTGAATTTTTGAATTAATAAATGGTTGGACACACATTGTGTTTTTATTTCACTCCACCGACTATAATTACAAGCAATAATGACGTAGACATGTACGGGCCAGTGAGCCTTTATGCTTTGTAGCATGTTGATTGCGATGAGGAGTATAAGGTATCCGCTATCCTGCATGTCTTATATCCCGGAGAATCGACAAGTGGTTATAAAGTGGTGGTCTTATATCCGGGAGAATCGAAGTCTCGCTCCGCAGAACGAGATGTAAATGGAGATCCGTGCTCTCCCTTATGGACGACTGGTACGAGGGCTTGTATATGAACTTTAAATAAAAAAAAAAACGTTTTGTAAGTTGTTGAATTTATTTTTGATGATTTTCTGAACCTTTTGCTTTCCCATATGGATCACACGTCGCGACATCGACCCTCAATATCTGTAATTATAATTTACTGATTGTAAACTGGTGAAAGACTCTTGCCAAAACAGTTTTAGGCTTTCTTATGCGTGGAAATATTTGTATAATATACTTACATAACTAAATACATAGTTTCCAATTTTTTTTTATTAATTTTGCTATGAATTTAGATTTAGTATTACGTTTAGTGTTAGTTATAATACGTCTCTGACAACGACACTCCACCACAGCTAGGGTTGGCAATTTTTTTTTTACTAAAATCAAGTATTTATAAGAAAAGAAATATAACGTAAGCAAGTATTACATTGTATCCTACGTTATTTTTAAAGGTTATACTAAAAATAATGTATGATAGATCGGCAACCCTACGAAAACAAAAAAAATATAACATCAAAATTAAGTAAGATCGTGTTAGAAAAAAATATGTGTCTATGGAAGAGCGCGTGCAGTGCAGTGCGTACGAGTATTTCAGCCATTTGGTGGCTCTCGTCAGAGAGTGGCAAATCCCTTGCTCGGTGGCCATCACGCAGCGGTTTACTAAGGGGATTACTTAATCTGGTAAACCGAAGCGTGTATGTAATAAAACTCTACAGTTATTACATTTTTAAACGTGGTAAGCCAACGTAACGAGCCAAGCGGCGCCTTTTGCTGCTCGAATGGGCCGATTGGACCGCGTTGGTACCACTGCCTCGCAAAGTACCGGCGTGAAATAGAGTAGAGGTATCCGGAGGTCCACACGCCCTCCCTGTCCCCCCCTCTCTCTCATTCTCCCTCCCATCTCCCAAATACCCTTAAAGGCCGGCAACACACCCGCAGTTCCTCTGGTGTTGCAGATGTACGTGGGCGACGATAATCGCTTACCATCAGGTGAATTGCTTGCTCGTCGGCAACTTTTCCTTAAAAATTAAAAGTTATCTTTACCTTTCAGGTAAACTGAATACAGGTGTTTAAAAAAAAATTAAATTTCCCGCGCGTGCAAGTGTTAGTAGTTTTTTTTTATAGGATTGTGGTGAAAAACGTGCTAACAGTCCACCGTAGTCATCCCTGAGGACTAAGATGGAATACGTCACAGCCCCTGATTATACTGGCTCTCTATACCTTTCAAACTGGACACACAACAGCTGTTCGGTATCTACCCAGACGACTCCCAGGCCGAGAAGGATTCTGTCACCTAACTAGTGTAAAACATTCAGAATAGAGAAGTTGTTCCTTCTCCGCCAGTGGGAAGGTTTGAAGTACTTTGTGATATTTTTTATTCGAGTCTTCTTATTGCTAATGAATATAGTTCTATAGTTCAAGCGTTTTTCATTAGATGGCGCTTTTTATACAAATGAAAACAAAACCTACTATATTTATTTTTTGTTACTATACCGTGGTACATAATATGCGAATTACACATTAATAACTATAATGTTATTAAATTAAAGTTAATTGCATATATTTCAATTGATCTTTAATTGTGTAAAAAACACCTCCGCGTGCAGGGATACGTCCTCGTTGCGAGGCCGTGTCCTCGCTCCGAGGCCTGTGTGAACTTGCCCTCGAATTAAGGACGCGACCTCGACCCCGAAGGCCTCACCTCGGCTGCGAGGCCACTCCGTTATTTCCGCGAATGATATGCTTCAATCGCGAATTTAGTTTTGTTATGTAATACGTAGTAGCATTACTTTTCTTTTGATGTTTTTGAATATTAATATTTTGTCACTTATTTTGTTAAGAGTTTCAATAGTTTCTGATAGATTATTTAAGTAAAGAGAATTTTGGTTAGCGATCGACTTAAATGAGGATGAAGTTGCTCTTCGGAAACGGGTAAGCATCCATCCAAACAGATCTTTACTCTGTAGAGCTAAATGATGCCAAAATGATCGTGTGGCTTATCTGTTAGCGTTCGAATTGTGTTATCCGAGTGGAGGCTTTTTGCTTCTGCATTTCGTTCGGTGAGTGAGGTAACCGTAGGCCCACTCCTCATCCCCATCCACCTCCTCTTCCTCCCTCCCATCTCTCAAATACCCTTAAATGCCGGCAACGCACCTGCAGCATCTCTGGTGTTGCAGATGAACGTGGGCGACGGTAATCACTTACCTTCAGTGAACTGCTTGCTCGTTTGCTGCCATTCCCATATAAAAAAAAGCAAAAATAAATTTTCTTCGATTTCGTACGATGAAAAAGTAAATATTATTGCGAAGGGTCGGTGCGTACCAGAACTGAATGTGTCACAGCTTTAGCTTGCTTTTTATCTTGTGCATACCCTGTTCTGATACCCCGTACACGATATCGTATGGTACAGCTTTTAAATTGCTTCGTGGTTAGCGTAATCTGACAGCTGATCCATGTGTTGATTTCTAGCCGTAGCCAATATTTGTGCAAAACCCAAATATTGGCATCGACTGCTATAATCCCGTCCCGTTTCTCCCGTGTCTCTACATAACATTTCATCTGACCCTACCTCCGCTCTTGGCGCATAGGCGTTACATTGGGTATCAGATATAAGCGGGTGACGAGCGTTCACTTCCGGCACTATAATATCTCCTGCGCAGTTGACAATTGTCGATAGTATTCGGAAGTTGTCTTTGTTAAAATCGGGCCGGATGACATCGTCGGGATAAATGTAACATCGATGTGCAAGGTCCTCTTCGCACTTTCGAGAAGGGTCCGAATCCTGAGGGGCTCCTCCCATCAACCTCATTTGAAGAAGGTCACAGATGCGTTCTCACCTCTGACGACTAATATCTTATTTCTTATCGTTCTATCGAACGCCTCACAGGCAGCAATGACGCAGGCTCTCTTCACCTTTCATACCGGAACTAACTAGTGGTCAAACTGACGATTGTCGGCAGGAATGGGTAAGAGGGTGGTATCTAGACGTCTTCTAGGCAGAGAAGGAGCCTCCGACCTAATTAAGTAAACACGGGCTTTAAAATATTTTTGAACTTATACTTCTTTTGGCGCGTTTGGGAAATATTATGTGAGTGTATTTTTAAGAAGCGCGCGCACGCCTACACAATGAAGGTTCGTAATTGTCTCTCAAGTTTTCGTGAGAACTTATACCTGTATTGAAGGTAGTTATTCAAATATATATGAATTTAGAAAACGTGTTTTACATCAGTGGAGATAAAAAAATACATTTGCGTGTGATTTTAGATTATAATGATAATTTTTTAATTAAACCACTGTCAATTGAATTTAATGTCCTTTTTTTCACAAACAAATACTACTGGGCAGATGGGTTAACATTTTTAGTTATTTTTTTTTTGTTATGCTAAAGAAGTACACTGAGTACTAACTTAACGTAAAGACCGTAAAGTATACGAAAATATACTGTAGTATACAATATGCTATAGAAGCGATGGTAATATGATGGCATATGAGGTCAGAGAAGTGTGACAAATAGAAATCCGTTACAACTGCCTACCCCTATGTGTAACAAGTTTATAACAATTAGCTGTTATTAGTTAAAAAAATTAGGCCTCTCAGAATACCGACATGAAGTAGAGGCATCTTGTGCTTCTGCGTTTCGTTCGGTGAGTGAGGTAACCGGAGGCCCACTCCCTCTCCCCAACCCCCTCCTCAGGCTCCCTCCCATCTCCCAAATAACCTTTTGCCGCCTTTCCCATAAAAAAAAAGCTTTTGGTAGTTTGTAAAATTAGCCGTTATTTCCGAAATAATGGAAGGATTTCGACAGATTATTATTACTGATGAAGAATGTTTCAACGCATTTGTATTGTTTATATTGCTGGGTCGGTTACTTGGATATTTGATACAGTGCATGATAATGGTTGATCTCAACGTTGTACTGAGAAATACTTCTCGTTCTCAAACACTTCGGGTTCAATCTTTGAGTCAGTCGATCTCCGCATTCTCTCTTGAATCTGGACTCATTGGTGTCAACATTGTGGTGGACAATCCTTGCAATTGTGGGTTAACATCGTGTAGTTAAATATAGACGTTTTTTAGCACATAGTTTTAACACGCCATGATCTCATTTATTTTTGTTACAAACTAAAACCCGCCAAACGTAACTCGTCTATTTCACGCTTACGTAACTTCTCACGAAATAACATTCATAAATATAGAAATGATGCAACTCTAATGGACCTTTAGCGGCTCTAATCACAATAGATATAAATACTAGAAATCCTTATACGATTTCTAGTATTTACATTACACATTTGAAATGGAACTATTGTTTATGGATTTCTTTTTTTTAATTTATCCTGGGGGAAAGGTGCTCGCACCTTCCCGTCACGGTCTCCGGTGACTGGTCATTGAAGATGCCGGACCGACTCTAACCCCCCACGGTAGATATGCTGTTGGCCTAGAGGCCTTTAGAGCTTCCCGGCGCAAGTTAAATATAGATTTTATCGCGTTTAATTTTGTTTCTTATATTACCCCCGTGACCACGGCCGGCTGTATAGCACTCGAAACGTGGTAATACCAATGTATATAGTCTTAACAAGTTCTTGATTTATACAAGTTGTAGGGTGTAGGGTCCTGTATCCTTACACAGTTTTAGGATAATGCGTCCTCATGCTCCGTTAAATGACTCAGGGCTTACGAGTGGGAACGTCAAGGAGAGATGGAGCTTTTAACAAATCTATAAGAGATTGAGACAGAGCAGAATTGGTCTGGCTTTAGATTATACAGAAACACATGCAACGTTTCGTACGCGGTGGAGTCAAGCGGCGGCTTTAGCTGCTTCTGGAATGGGCCGGCTCGACCGGGGCAGTACCGCGGTGACGCTGAATACCGGCGTGAAGTAGAGGCATCTTGTGCTTCTGCGCTTCTGCGAGCCCCTCTCCCCCTACCCAAGTATCCTTGAAGGCCGGCAACGCATCTGCAGCTCCCCTGGTGTTGTTTATGAACGTGGGCGACGGTATTCACTTACCACCACTAATAGTTTTAGGTTTGAAATTTTATTAATATAAAGTGGTGGTCATATAATTCGAAACACTTGTTATGAATAAAGAAAGTATAACTTCAACGTACAAATATTCGTAAAAAATATACACATTCAATAATTAATAATCATGCAATAATATAGCCACTCAAATAAAAACTCATTAAATGCATAAAATATAAAACATATCTTACTTTTATGACATGACAATGACCCTAAACACACGGCCAATAGCGTCAAATGTTTCCTTAGCGAACAGCGTATATCCGTTTTAGACAGGCCAGAAAATAGTCCGGATTTAAACCCGATAGAAAATCTCTGGTATATTGTTAAAAAGAAAGTCTCAAAGAAACGTAACACCAGTCAAAACGAACTATATGAAGCATTTGTTGAAGCATGGAATTCAACCGCCCTAGAAAAATGTATGAAATTGATTGAATCAATGCCACGTCCTTGCAGTGCCGTTATTGAACACAAGGGATACGCCACTAAATATTAATTATAACTATTGGTAGGCTGTGGACAGTAGCTATTTCGTAAATAACAATATTAATTACATATACTTAAAAAACATATCGTTTTTTATACTTTTTTGTTGTTGTTTCTAATTAGTTGACCATTATTGTTCATACCTTAAAACTGATTTAAATGTTTGTCCGTAATGTAATATTGAAACTGCACTTGTGTAATGGGATTTATATTGTTTTTCTAATAAATGATAAATCGTTGTACATATTGTTGTCCTATTTATTGTTTAATTTGAAAATAAAAACGATTGCGGTGAAGTATCTTACATAATGTCAAGGACCGTTGGTAGTGTTTCTAATTATACGACCATCACTGTATATGCCCTTAATGACAGGACAGGGTGAGCTTGTTATTACCAATTTTAAGTGCTGCATTTACCACGTGCTGGGCGGTGAAGGAAACCATCGTGAGGAAACCTGCATGCGTGCGTGAGAAATTAAAAAAAAATACCAATTCGAGCAGCAGCAAAAGGTTCCGCTTGGCTCTTGACCACGTATGGAATTCTATTCGCAGTCCGCTGAGGTCACCGTTTTATTTTTAAAAAGCCTAGACGTCCGATGTACGCGGTTGCCCGGTCACGTAACGGCGGCGGCGGAGATCGAGCTTCGCTTAGAGCTTAGCTGCGATCGTGTTGTGAATTTCAATCGTTCATCTAGAGTTGACTTGAAAGTAAAAACATGCAGCAATAATCACTTAATCGGTATTAAGGTCTATATAACTTAACTGCGAACTGGTTAAAAGCGGTTCTGGAGACGCGGTCTCTTTAGTCGCTCACTTGACTTTGAACCCACAAGTTAATGCTTGCGATTACATATATTTATTAAAGTCGATGTCTATAACTCGACTTTTATTAATAAGGTTATAACTCGACTTTTATTAATAAGGTTATAACTAGACGGTTAAAATGTGGAAGAGTTGCTTTTCGATATTATCACTTGTGCTGGTTTTGTTATCTGGTAAGTTTTGATTAAGATTCTTCCATACAAGTGCGTTACAGAGTGAAGCAGTGAATTTTTCATATAAAACTACAGTGACGCTTTATGATTACAAGAAATCATCATGAGCACCTGATGTATTTCACTGACGTGAATTCCTGTAATAGGGGTGGGCAGAGATTCTGCGGTCAAAAGGGTGCACTGCGTTCATGCGCGGTTAACCTTAGGTGAAAAATATGGTATATTTCAGCTTTTACCCCCTTGGGTTAAATGGTTAAGCGATTAAATAATTCTAGGTAACGTACAATGTAGGGAAGACATAGACGATAAAAGCTCAATTACACAAGTATCATACAAGAAACCTTCGTCCAATGTTGAGCTGCTGCTGGAGGACCTGTTACATCAGAAATGGGATGAAGATGAACAGCCGTGCTATGATCGAATCCTGGATATACTCCTAAATGTTCGGAATTCTACGCTGTGGGCAATTTGGAGTAAGTATTTGTCAAGACCAATCATATCTATTTATCGTGGTAGCCTAGTGGTTAAGGCCTTCGCTTTAGTTTAATAGAGCGCGAGTGACCTGGGTTCGAACCCCGGTGCCGGTTGCACTAAAAAAAAAAAATTCAGCGACATCCGCCAAGCCGCACTGTAGGAGCGTGGGTACGTTCACTGCAACAGGAAGGGGAACCATATCTAGTAAACAAATGAAATGACATTAACTCTTTGCCAAATGGACGCGTAATAATTTATGTATTCCTGGTGATTTATTCTGTAACTATCAAAATTTTTCTCCATCTCTTTCATGCTCTCAAGCAGTTTTGTGGAGTCCACTGCTGGGCATACAGGCCTCTCTTAATTTCCATAATCGTCAGTAGCGGACCCCTCGCTTGTATTTGGATAAATTCGGACTCTCGGGAGCAATGAGCTTTTCCTGGTAATTTCTTTAGTCGCTTGCCAAGCGTGGTCGCCTAGTGGTCACGGAAAGTGATGGCGTGGTGGAACCACCCCTGCCACCCCTGCCACCTCCTCATGGGAATTATTACATACAAATTGCAAATTATGTTATATCCATGATAGCCCAGTGGTTAAGGGATCTGCCGAATCAGAAGACTCGAGTTCCATCACTTATCTCTCTTCTTTCGAAACTTCGTACGATTTGTATCGTTGGACACTAAGACGGTGACAAGCTCACCACCGGTCACGTGGTCCAAAATAAGCTCACGTGGAAAGTAGCAAGGACTTGAATGTCTATCTAGACCTCTGGCCACCCCATTATTGGGTATAAGGTCGTGAGAGCTTTTTTTTTTAATATTTAGAATGAAAATTAAGATGAATTATTTTTCAGTATGGGATAGTATCCAGCTACCCACAGGTCAGTTCTATGGATCACTCATTCATCTCGGGAACTTCGACCAGTGTCTGCGTAAAGTGTGGTCGGACGGCCAACCAATTGCCACGCAGTACTGCCTGGTGGACCTCGAACTGGCGGATATTGAACCCGGCAGAAAGTTGTCCGATGTCAATCCTTACGATACCGCTGAAAGCTATTTTCGTGTAAGTAACTTCAAGCTTTTATTTATTATTTTACACATCATTGCATACCTTAATCTGAAGGCCACAGTGGGCGGACTTAATGCCTTCTGGCATTCTCTGCCAGACAACCCAGGGAGATACGAAACAATGTTGGCAGGTGCAGTCGGAAAATTACAGGAAATAAAAGCTTTGTATGATTGAACATAACGCAAGGCAACGGTTTTTTTTACTGCATGTAAAAGACATGAAGATAAAGATCGTGATTAAGATTTATATGTTTTAAGAGTTAGATTGAACGTTAAGTATTGGCGAAGGAAGATCTTTTCAGCTTCTGTACCAAACAGCTACAGATTTTCCTTTACGAATTGAAAGAATAAAATGTGATGCGCGGAATCTTTGAGACATTTTTATTTTCATAAAAGTCATTAAGGCTCGCATGATGGTAAGTACTGCAGCACATGAAAACCTGCGGACAACTTCAATCGAAGACGGTTACAGATGTGTTTTTATCATTAAACGACCCACGGAGTGCGGGATGCACTGATCTGCTGAACGCTGACTGCTCGACCCGCTTTGATTTCAGTGCGTAATAACCAATAAAACCGCCGAAACAAGATTACGCTTTCGCGCTAAATTAAAGCCTAAATTAATCTGTACACGTTTCATAATCAATTTCCATAAACGAATTATACTCCAAATACAGTCCATTATTATGTCCTACAACATTAAGGAACAAACATGTGGTCCTTCGTGCCGGATTTGGGACTGACGGAACACGGGGTGCACCGACCCGCTTTGATCATCCCAGAAGACTAATATAGAATGTCTCTAGGTACCTTTAAACCGAACGACAAGGGAACCTGCAAAAATCGCAGACCTTATATAAAATTAAGTAAGAGGGGTAGGAACCGACAGGTGGGAAGGGAAGCTGCAAAGATCGCGGACGTTTTCTATTGAGCCTAGGAGCCGTCTGGGTAGGTACGTCTAGTTGCAGTAATCCTAGTACCACCAATAAATGGATTTACTTCTTTACAGATCAAAACCAAATTCGGATATAAATTCAACGCAATGTCCTGGGGCGTGTGCGTGCCGGCGGTGTGCCAAACGCAATCTGTTGATAGATTCACGCGCGCATTGTTTAGACTCAGTCACTTCGGCGCTATGAATATCCAAGCTGATGTTAAAGTCCAGCATTGCCAAGTTTCACGAACACCCCCAGGCAGTAGCAGTGGATTGAATATAATCTTGTAAGTAGTTTTATAATTGAATAGCTTTTTCCCGCAGTTGGTAGCCCTGCCTTGAATTCGGATTAGCAATATTATGACATTACCCAAAATGCCAACCTCACCTGCACCTGCTAGCCAACACACGTGGTAGAGCTAAGTGGAGGCTTTTGCTGCTGCTCGAATGGGCCCTCTCGACCGGATACCACGACCTCGCAGAATAGCGGCGTGAAGACAGCAGAAGCATCTTGTGCGTTTCTTTCAGTAAGTGAGGTAACCAGAGGCTCACTCCCTCTCCCTATCCCTCTTCTTGGGAAAGATAATGGGAACCAGGGTAGAACCACGATCTCGAAAAATACCGGCGTGAGTTAGAGGCATCCCTGCCCTCTCCCAAATATCCTTAAAGGTCGGCAAAGCACCTGCAGCACCTCTGGTGTTGTAGATGTACATCACTTACCATCAGGTGAACCGCTTTCTCGTTTGCCGCATTTCCCAGAAAAAAAATACGAGGTTCTAGCGCCCGAATAATGGTGGAATGTCTATCTTAATTTATCGATCCCACAGAC
The DNA here is from genome assembly GCA_029286595.1 of Bhutanitis thaidina. Lineage (NCBI taxonomy): Eukaryota > Metazoa > Arthropoda > Insecta > Lepidoptera > Papilionidae > Bhutanitis > Bhutanitis thaidina. The sequence goes on along the minus strand of JAGSMS010000043.1, from coordinate 470,311 downwards.
TGGTGATGCGGAGCAGCGTCGCTAGTCTGAGGGTACTGGTGCTGCATTCACCAACTGAATGCCCAGCGTGCTTATGTGCAAACCATCTAAGAAATGTATTCCAACTTTTGCCGGCGCTTTCTTGGAGAGATGGAGCTCTCAGCAGTGGACTAAAAGTAACTAATTTTAGTGGACCCTTACAAAGTTTCGAACGTCTTCCGTTTCATGATGTGGGCAATGGAACTATCGGGCCACCACATACGAGTATACCTTGTAAGACTTCCACGTTATTCCGAAATTAAATTTTATAAGACTTGCGGTTGCGCTGTTTTGAACAATAATTGGTGGAATAATTAATATGTAATGATAATGAAATTTAAATCTATTTTTTTTCTTTTATTTTAGGCTATCGGCAGTGCTTCTATTCACTATGGTATGTGGGTGCACGTACTGTACTAAGAAATATAGAGAATCAAATTCAAACAACACGGGTAAGCTCAATCTACGGTATATTAGATAGTAAAATGTTATAATATAATCATTACCATAATTACAGCCTCGGAAATTCACTGCTGGAAATATTGCTGCTCTGAAACATTATCACAGAGTACTGTTCCTCAACCTATGCTTCCATCGACACCGTACGAGGTCCGCCTAGGGGTGACGTTTGAGCGCCTTCCTGTTCCCCATGGCCAACCGGTGGTTGACTCGGAGGGGTCCGTTGCCCGCGTGGATTCGAACGCCGAGTTGCTAGACACTTCGTGTTCCGACTCGTCTGGCGAAGAGGGAAAGAGAGAGGTGCATTATCTCCCGACAAGGGGTTGAATACGGCGGCCGTCGCTGGCGGGGTCGCGGATGAAGACGAGAAGCGTTCCTGTGCGGCGGTGGTGGGACACCGTGCGGTGCAAGCTGGACACGCCCCCATCCTTGCCCGAGCGAGGGCTGGCATGGCAGACATATTGTGCTATTTGAGGTTGACTGCGTGAATCAATGTTAATTAATACCTTTTGTGTTCCGTACGGTTGCAGCACGAGAATCTGCCCATTTTCCATTTTCTTACCGCGAGCGTCGTAATGGCGACTAATGGAAAATCGTTGAAAAACGCAATGGCTTCCGACAGATGGCGTGGTAGCCGTCTCCAAATATACCTGACCGAAATTGAAAACATCGACGTCGGGCTGCAGCGGCTTAGGTGCCCAGTGTCTGGCACTGGGCTCGCCGATTTCAAAGGCCGCCAGCGCATCTGTAGCTCCTCTGATGTTGTGGATGTTCGTGATGCGTGGGTGATCACTTACCATCAGGTGAACCGCTTTCTCGTTTGCCGCATTTCCCAGAAAAAAAATACGAGGTTCTAGCGCCCGAATAATGGTGGAATGTCTATCTTAATTTATCGATCCCACAGACTGGTGATGCGGAGCAGCGTCGCTAGTCTGAGGGTACTGGTGCTGCATTCACCAACTGAATGCCCAGCGTGCTTATGTGCAAACCATCTAAGAAATGTATTCCAACTTTTGCCGGCGCTTTCTTGGAGAGATGGAGCTCTCAGCAGTGGACTAAAAGTAACTAATTTTAGTGGACCCTTACAAAGTTTCGAACGTCTTCCGTTTCATGATGTGGGCAATGGAACTATCGGGCCACCACATACGAGTATACCTTGTAAGACTTCCACGTTATTCCGAAATTAAATTTTATAAGACTTGCGGTTGCGCTGTTTTGAACAATAATTGGTGGAATAATTAATATGTAATGATAATGAAATTTAAATCTATTTTTTTTCTTTTATTTTAGGCTATCGGCAGTGCTTCTATTCACTATGGTATGTGGGTGCACGTACTGTACTAAGAAATATAGAGAATCAAATTCAAACAACACGGGTAAGCTCAATCTACGGTATATTAGATAGTAAAATGTTATAATATAATCATTACCATAATTACAGCCTCGGGAAATTCACTGCTGGAAATATTGCTGCTCTGAAACATTATCACAGAGTACTGTTCCTCAACCTATGCTTCCATCGACACCGTACGAGGTCCGCCTAGGGGTGACGTTTGAGCGCCTTCCTGTTCCCCATGGCCAACCGGTGGTTGACTCGGAGGGGTCCGTTGCCCGCGTGGATTCGAACGCCGAGTTGCTAGACACTTCGTGTTCCGACTCGTCTGGCGAAGAGGGAAAGAGAGAGGTGCATTATCTCCCGACAAGGGGTTGAATACGGCGGCCGTCGCTGGCGGGGTCGCGGATGAAGACGAGAAGCGTTCCTGTGCGGCGGTGGTGGGACACCGTGCGGTGCAAGCTGGACACGCCCCCATCCTTGCCCGAGCGAGGGCTGGCATGGCAGACATATTGTGCTATTTGAGGTTGACTGCGTGAATCAATGTTAATTAATACCTTTTGTGTTCCGTACGGTTGCAGCACGAGAATCTGCCCATTTTCCATTTTCTTACCGCGAGCGTCGTAATGGCGACTAATGGAAAATCGTTGAAAAACGCAATGGCTTCCGACAGATGGCGTGGTAGCCGTCTCCAAATATACCTGACCGAAATTGAAAACATCGACGTCGGGCTGCAGCGGCTTAGGTGCCCAGTGTCTGGCACTGGGCTCGCCGATTTCAAAGGCCGCCAGCGCATCTGTAGCTCCTCTGATGTTGTGGATGTTCGTGATGCGTGGGTGATCACTTACCATCAGGTGAGCCGCACGTTCGTTTGCCCCCTTCTTCTATAAAAAAAAAAAGATCCGCTCGCCGAGCCTAGCGATTGTGGCAAAACATCCTTCTTATGGTTGAGGTTTATGTCCTGCAGTCGACTATTTACAAGCTTCTTTCTTTTATTTTAATGAAGTTAATTATTTTTGGTTTTTTTAATAAAATTATTGTTGCATATTAAATCTTCTTGTTAAGTTAAATATGGAAATGTCGTACCTAATGTAAATACACGTGCCTTTTAGAGATGTGTTAATATGATATTTGAATGTGTGTATTATTTTAAGTTAAAACATACTGTGACCATGTTTTTGATATAAATATATAATATAATTAACCTATACACGATCACCAAACCTAACCTTAACAGCTCTGAAGATCGTCAGCGCATTCGATCTGAACAGAAACGCTGCTGATCTCATGACCATAACGAAAGAAGAGATCAAAGTAATAAATGGGATTCGATTCTTGACGGCTTGCCTTATAGTGATCCTTCACATGATCTTCGTTATCATCATGTCGTCGTCTGCGAACGGGTTGGACCTGAACGATGTGAGTATCATTCTATTGTGGAGCTTGAAAACATTGCAAGTTACGTACGTGGTGGAACCAAGCAGTGGCTTTTGCTGCTGCTCGAATAGACCGACTCGACCTGTATACCTGCGTGCAGTAGACGCATCTTGTGCTTCTGCGTTTTGTTCGGTGAGTGAGGTGACCGGAGGCCAATTCCTCCCTCACTCCATCATCCCTCCCATCCCCCAAATATCCTTAAAAGCCGGCAACGCACCTGCGGCTCCTCTGGTGTTGCAGATGTACATGGCTGATGGTAATCCGTGGCCGCTTGCTCTTGTAAGAGGCACTTACATATTACTACAATATACACATATTACTTCAATATAATAGTTAATCACTTTCAGGATTTCAACCGATTTGCGGACTTCCTTCCACACTGTAGCATCGTTGTAGACACTTACTTAATGATGTCTGGGCTGCTTCTGATGAAAAGTTTTAAACCAGAGACAGGCAGACCGATAAACCCATTTAAACTCATATTAAAACGTTACTTCAGGTAAGACGTTTATAGAGATCTATATAAGAGCAAACAATTTCAAAATGTCAACCTTCCTTTCCGGACATCTACTGCATGTAGTAAAAGCGGAGGCGTCACAGCTGCACACTTACGTGGCAAATATGGAATTTCCTCTCTAAGAGAGACTATGTCCAGCTGTGAACTGCTTTTTATTTATTTCATTAACAAAGGGCGGACCTAATGCCTGTTAACATTCTCTGGCCATTCAACCCTTGGGGTGGTAAGATAACTGTACCAGGTGTACCAATTGATTTAATAATTTAAGTAACTAATATGAAATAAGTTTGAAACAACTAGGATAAAATAAAATAAATTTAAAGTAATATGTATGAATACATAATGATATATATTACATATGTAGATAGATAATAAATTAGATGCAATTAAACAAAAAATAACTGAATAAGTCCTCACAAACAAACAAACTTTATTTTCCAAATTAACTAGTATTTAAATTTAAAAAAAGTTTCTCTAACTGATCTCTTGAATGAGCCAGGAGTTCTTTGACGATTTCTTAACATCTTCGGGCTGCATACGACAGCAGTAAAGTGGTCAGGTCAGGTCGGGGCTATCACTTTAGTTTCAAAAAGCGCGAGTGATCTGGGTTCGATCCACAGTAGGCAGCACCACTAAAATTGTTAATAGCAATTTTAAGTACTGTATTTACCACGTGCTGAGCGGTGAAGGAAAACGTCGCGAGGAAACCTGCATGTCTGAGAAATAATAAAAAAAAAGAAATATCGAGGATATGTGAAACACGCCAACCCGCACTGGAGAAGCTTGGCGGACCCTTCCCAGCTCCAAAACCCTCTCAGATACTCGATTTTGAAAAGGAGGCCTTTGCCCAGCTGTGGGCACTTACAGGCCGCTATTTTACTTTACTTTTTATAGCCTTAACCCTAAAAGAGTTGCCGATGAAACCGGTAAAGCGGAACTCTAGACTTATGATTAGATGAGGAATATATACGACGACGTAATTACATGGATAAAGGTAACTGGAATCCTAGAGTGACGCCTCTGCTGGATAGTGAGCCATTTGAGGTGAATACGGAATTCAGAGATGTGGTCATACATACGAAGGTCAAAGATAAAACGGATACAGTTATTAAGAAGGCGCTCTAGCTTGTTGAGAAGATTTTGGTTCAGATCTGGATAACATACGTCAGGATAATCAATTATGGGTATATCTAGTGTTTGCATGAGCTTTGTCTTGTAGGGAAGAAAGTGTTTTAGATGATAGAGTGGTTTAAGGTGGCAGAGTCTCTGCGGCTGGTTTCGGTTACCTGCTTACCAACCTGGTACCCAGTTTAGAGCTTTGTCCATAGACTTTTAGGCTGGTGAAGAAGATTATTTTGTTGCAGATTGCTGTGGGTTTATATTATCGCGATCCTCCTGTTTATGGCAGCATCCCCGTATATTTATGCAGGTCCACTATGGCCCAAGATCGCCATAAACGAACGGGAGCCGTGTGAGAAAAATTGGTTGACGGGTCTGCTAATGCTTGGCAACTACGTCGACTCGGCAAATATTGTAAGTACCGCCGGAATGAACGTTATTTTATCTGTACCGCATCACCACCAGGGTGGTACCGCGGCCTCGCAGAATACCGGCGTGAAGTAATGACATCATATGCTTCTGCGGGTAGTTCTGTGAGAGATCTCTCAGATGCCTGAAAAAGCGACATCGCACCTTTTTGTATTTTAGTTGAAGAGACGGAAAACGAGCAAGCGGTTCACCTGATGGTAAGTGATCACCGTCGCCCACATACATCTGCAACACCATAGATGCTGCAGGTGCGTTGCCGGTCTTTAAGGATATTTGGAAGATGGGAGGGAAGAGGGGGGGAATAGGGAGGGGTTGTGGGCCTCCGGTTACCTCACTCACCGAACGAAACGCAGAAGCACAAGATGTCTCTACTTCACGCCGGTATTCTGCGAGGCCGTGGTACCAATCCGGTCAAGCCGGCCCATTCGAGCAGCAGCTGTCGCTTGGCTCTACCACTCTTAAACGCACCTGCAGTTTTTCTGCAGTTGCAGATGTACGTGTACGTCGGTAATAACTTATGAACAGGTGAGGCGCTTGCTCGATGATGTCGCTGGTCAATAAAACCTTCTTCCCTGTTTACCTTTTAGACCTTCTTATTAATGTTTGTTTTTATTTCTTTCCAGTGTTTGCCAATAACATGGTACGTCCCGGTGGATTATCATGTCACTGTACTCAGTATAATGATGTACTGGCTATATCAGAAGAATCGTCGCGTCGGTCTGTACGTTTTCGGCTTCATAACAATCGTTTCACTACTCCTGCCTGGACTGGAAACGTATTTAAACATGTCGAATCCTGTGACAGTGTTTGATTTCGAGTGAGTTTAGTAATACAACGTGCGGTATTTTTAAGTTAGAAAAAGTATTTGCTATTTACAATTTTAACATCACTGGGGCCAGGGTCACTCGTAGTTACAGCACCCACCACTCCCAGCCTACCCCGGCTCTCACACGGCTTGGATATTATTGTCACTTTCTACACCGCCTTATTGTGGCGGTAGGGGCTTGGTTAAGACGAACCTACCTGGCCTCTCGGGGTTTGTGGAATATTGTATTTGCGTCGTTGATTTGCGCCGCCCTCGCGAGCGAAGTGTCGTTGGGGAAGAGGAGTTGGGGAGCAACACTCTCCTCAACCTTCCATGGTCGAAAGGAAAACATCGTGAGCAAGCCCGCCGACCGGCACTGGTGCAGCGTTGCGAGCCCTTCCCGGCTCCAAAAACTCTCACAGATTTGTGAAGCAGGCCTTTGCACAGCAGTGGGGACTTACAGACTTCTACTTTACTTTACTAAGCCCGACATACCCAGTGGTGCCTTCGCCACGCCGGGTATACGAATGGTATTTCCATCTACCGCCGAAACGGAAAACTTGTGTCTAGTTTCCAATGTTTTTTTTTTATAAGCAAGTACGCAAACGAGCAAGCGGTTCACCTCATGGTAAGTGATTACCGTCGCCCACGTACATCTGCAACACCAGAGGTGCTGCTGGTGCGTTGTCGCTCTTTCAGGGATTTGGGAGATGACAAGGGACGACGGTGAACGGGCCTCCGGTTATCTCACTCACCGAACGAAACGGAGAAGCACAGAACACCTCTACATCACGCCGGTATTATGAGAAGTGATGGTACTAATCCGGTCGAGCCGGCCCATTCGAGCAGCAGCCTAACCCTCCGCTTGGTTCTACCACGTTACGAATGTGGAGGGATTTCGAAAAATCTTCTGTAAAATTTGCATCGTTGTCTATCGAACACGATGACGATGGCAGTCTTGCAAACAACCTCCGTGGTAAAGTGGATTGAAAGGTCTTAAAAAAATACCACCCCCAATGTTGGACAGACCGGTCGTAAGTGCAGGACAGTTCCAGTCTCTCATACGTATAGATTAAAAGATATATCGTAACTTCTAACTTCTTATCTCTTAAATTATTGCCCCTGCTCGAATCATTTCGCTTTGTTGCAGATCGATTAGAAATTACCGTGAAATGATAACATCCACGACTATGTACGTCCACAGTCACATGCGTGCAACCCCATACTTCGTTGGAGTTGTGGCGGGTTACGTTCTGTCCGCGTACAAACCGGCCAATTACAGAAATGTTATTTCAACGGTGAGTCTAACTTATTATTAATATCAACATTATAACTTATCATCAACACCAACTTGGCAACCGACAAATCGCAAATCACTTTCACATCCTGACGACTGCTCGCGAAAAAAAAAAAACAGGTTTCCGACAGAATACCAGCGCTGTAGTTGTGGTTTAGCATTACTACAGCATTATGCCGACTCGGACACCGTTTTGTTGCTGCAACTCAATAAAATATTATTATATTTTTTTTTGTTATGTAAATTAAGTTTTCCTTGAGTTACTTGAGTTGTGGCAATGAATAAAGTACTTTCGTTCTTTCTTTCTTTCACTTACACTACACCCTTACCTTAACTTCAAATCAATTCCAAGTTCCATCAATACCGCCTAGATGGTTGGCATTCAACCACAGTGCTTTTAACTCAAAGTTTTCTGCCGCGCACTTCGACTTCGATCAGCGGTCGCCGGCGGTATTTCCGAACGGTTACGACTTAGGGACCTTCAAGAAAAAGAGCCTATTCCTCCCTTAAAGGCCGGCAGCGCATCTGTAGCTCCTCTGGTGTTGTGGATGTTCCTGGGCGTCGGTGATCACTTACCATCAGGTGAGCCCTTGCACGTTTGCTACCTTCCTTATAAACAAAAAAAAAAAACAAAATAACTATTCGAAGCAAAGAAAACAACAACCGCGCCGTTGAAATCATATCATAAAGCTATCGATTTGTAATTCTTCTCACATTCAGCGTTAAAGAGAGTCAGATACGAACTCTCTGCCCGATAAGACTGAAGCAGCTTTTAATAGGAACTCATTTTAGAGGTAGAGTTCGTGATTACCTAATGGATCAATGACAATGTTCGGCTTATCGATTTTCTATTTTTATTATATGTTTATATATGTATCTTAACATAGGGATGCCTTTAGCCTTTTGTGCTGTTTTCGAGAGTTATCTCAAATCGTCTAGTGAACAGACTTGACGACTTCTGTATGTTAGGCCTATGTTCAGCAGTGGACTTCTGATAGGCTGAAATGATGATGATGATGATTATGATATGTATCTTTTTATGTATTTGTGTACATAGTTGTGTAGTTATACATTTTTAATTATTATTTAAGTACATAGTGTAAGTATTATATATATTAACTTATTGTTTTTTGGAGTCTCCTCCTATAGTTTTTATAATTTTTTATCTGGCACCTAGCAAATACCTTTCAGCACGACAAGGGTTGACTGCCACTTGGCATTAAGACCGCCAATTGTAACCTTAAGCTTAAGGTCAAAAAAGAATAAATAAATAAACAAGAGCCGTGGTAGGCTAGTGGTCAGGGCGCTCGCTTTAAGCCCGCCAACCAGCACTGAAGCAGCGTGACCCCTTACCGACTCCTACACCCTCTCTGATACTCGTATTTGAGAAGGAGGCCTTTGCTCATCAGTGGGCACTTACAGGCTGCCACTTTACTTTAACTTTAATATAAACGTCAAACGGATGACGGTTTCCTTTCAGCGGTATTCGATCCTGGCGTTCGTCGGAATTGTGGCGCTGTCGGCGAGCGCGCTCGTCTTCGGCTCCGGGATCCATCTCCGCGCGCACGGTGCCGCGGAGGCTGCGATCTTCGCCGCGGGCAACAGGACCACGTGGGCCGCTCTCATGGCAGCCTTCATATTACTGTGCGAATATGGAAATTTACGTAAGTACTGAGACTCGCTGCTAGCATCTCCCTTTCATCTCTTCTTCAATCACTCCGCTGGACATGGGTCTTACTATAAAAGCTCCAACAAAATGTTCCCCTTCACTAGTCTGTGGCATTTGTTCAGATAGATCCAAGCATTCAGTTCGCTCGAGCCTCGTCCGTTAACAGCAGGGGGCGCCACGTGCAGGTGAGGTTGGCGTTTGGACAAACAGATTTTTTTTTTATGGAAAAGACGGCAAACGAGCAAACGGTTCCACCTGATGGTAAGTGCTTACCGTCGCCCATATACATCTGCAACACCATAGATGCTGCAGGTGCGTTGCCGGTCTTTAAGGATATTTGGGAGATGGGATAGAAGAGGAGAAGAATAGGGAGGGGATGTGGGCCTCCGGTTACCTCACTCACCGAACGAAACGCAGAAGCACAAGATGCCTCTACTTCACGCCGGTATTCTGCGAGGCCGTGGTATCGATCCGTTCGAGCCGGCCCGCTTGGCTCTACCACGATTGAATGATAGATAGATAGATAGATGGTGGTAATTACGAAATAATATCGGTAAAAGACAACCATAGCACCGATCATTATCTTTTGAAGTTTTAAATACTTAAAGGGTAAACAATGAATGAAAGAAAAAGCTATTTGGCTAGTTTTTATCTGTATATATGACCACCGCGTGGCTTTGTGGTTAGCGTAACTGTCTACCGAGCCGGGGGTCCTAGGTTACAACCCAAATCAATATTCTTACAAAAACGTAAATGATTGGTTTTCGTGTCTGGGACGGGACACAGTCCTCTGACATTGCATCTCATCGCATAAACGTTCCACTACAGCACTATAATATCTTCTGCGCAGTTGACAAACTGTCGTTGCCTGTGAAAATATTTAGAAGTTGTTGCCGTGGATGCGATCGGCCAGCAGGACCTCATTTTACACGACATTCACGTACATTACTGAACATAGGCTTCTCCATGAAACCGCCACAAAACCACGCCATCGTCGCAATGTTACTTTTTCCAACACTAGTCGGGGTTTGGCATATTCTGATGGATTTCTCACTCCTGGGCAGCTGGTTGCACTACGTGCAGGACAGGTGGGTAAGGTACGTTCCACCTTGCGACTATTTTAATTATGTGGTCACCCAACGTTTCATCATACAATCTCGATGTTAGGCACCAGTCGATTTATTGGAAGGAAGCCGCGACCAACGGGTGGTTAGTGGATCTTCCTCAGAGTCAGGAGGTTCGAGTTCGATACCCTATGTGAAGGGCAAGCACCGATAAATTTTTCAAGACAATTCAAAACGACAACACAGATACATTTTTTGTAAGCGGTTCACCTGATGGTAAGTGATTACTGTCGCCCATATACATCTGCAACACCATAGATGCTGCAGGTGCGTTGAAGGATATTTGGAAGATGGGAGGGAGGATGGCGAGAGGCAGCGGGCCTCCGGTTACCACACTCACCGAACGAAACGCAGAAGCACAAGATGCGTCTAATTCACGCCAGTATTTTGCGATGCTGTGGCACTACCCCGGTCGAGTCGGCCCATTGGAGCAGCAGCTAAAGTTGGCACTTAAAATATCTAGTACTCTGACCAACCTAGTATTCGTTATACGGTCGTGTGAGCTTTCATATATTATAAAGATGTAGCAGACAGTCCGTCTGTGATTATGCTATTATTGGTTTATGTGAAATGAATTTGATGTGTCATTGACAGACACTGTATGGTACTCTATGTTCCAGCTGTTGTCACCGACTTCCTAAGCTGGTCGGGCTTCGTGCCAGTGAGCAGGCTCTCCTACGGCCTCTACATGCTGCATTATATTTTCGTCTTGAGGCAAATATTTATTACACGGAATCCGCCATCGCATGATCTGTTCAAGCTTGTGAGTCGAACAACACTTGTAATGTTTGTTTGCATTTTTACTGTGCGTATTAACATTATTTGAAAATGCTTATTCTTAGGACAAAGAATTGAAACAAGTCATATTTTTACTACTATTCCTTTATATTTTTTTTCAGTCTGCTACGTATTGTAGAGCTGGAGTTTTCCTTATATCGTCAACATCTGCATCTCTTCTGTGACCTTTTAATATATTATTTACGTTGTTATGCCAATTAAAAATAAACGACTGGCCAATTCGGCTCACTAATTACAGGGCTATAGAATTTTCGAGGGTCATAAGTTAAAAGTAGAATTTAAAATTAACAAATAAAACACGAGAGGAAAAGGAATATTAATCAAAGATTAATTTGAAAAGAAATTAATGGCGGAATGTCACGTCAATTATATTGAGAAAAATGCCATCTACCGCAATCTAGCTCAGTTAAAATCGTATCCAACATTCTTAATGTATGAAATGAAATGGCCCCGACTACAGCGTTGGATGTCAGTGGGCCGGCAATGCGTTATGAGGTGTGTGTCCATTAAATAAAGCGTTTCTGTTTCAGATTTCAGACTCAATGGGCATTATTGTTATAACAACCCTCATAAGTTTGTACATATTGTTGTTCGTGGAGTCCCCGCTGAACAAATTGGTGGAACTTGCACTGAAAACGAAGTAAGTTAAATCCCTTCATGCACGAGTGTGTTCGAGTACTGTAGCGCGGTAGAGCCAAGCGTCGGCATTTGCTGCTTCTCGAATGGGCCGGCTCGACCGGGGTAGTGCCATGCAGTCGCAGAATACTGTCGTGAAGTAAGTTCGGTGAGCGAGGTCACTAGAGGCCTTCTTACCCCCTCCCCCCCTCTCCGCCCTTCTCCGCCCACACCCTCCTTTCCCCGTCCTCCTTCCCGAACCTCAAATCCCTCTAAAGACCGGCCACGTCCTGCGTGTCGCAGATGTATGAGGGCGTCAGTAATCATAATCATTTACCATCAGGAGAGCAGCTTTCGTGATGGAGCTTGTTCGACTCGTTCAGTCGCCAATAGTGTGATTATATTGGAGTGATGCAAACTCTAAACTACATCAACAAGTAATAAAAACGTATATACATAAACACAGATATATTGTGTGTTTGTACGGAACCCGAATTGCATCTCATCGCATAAACGTTCCACTACAGCACTATAATATCTTCTGCGCAGTTGACAAACCGTCGTTGCCTGTGAAAATATTTAGAAGTATTTGTGGATGCGATCGGCCAGCAGGACCTCATTTTACACGACATTCACGTACATTACTGAACATAGGCTTCCATGAAACCGCCACAAAACCACGCCATCGTCGCAATGTTACTTTTTCCAACACTAGTCGGGGGTTTGGCATATTCTGATGGATTTCACCCCTGGGCAGCTGGTTGCACTACGTGCAGGACAGGTGGGTAAGGTACGTTCCACCTTGCGACTATTTTAATTATGTGGTCACCCAACGTTTCATCATACAATCTCGATGTTAGGCACCAGTCGATTTATTGGAAGGAAGCCGCGACCAACGGGTGGTTAGTGGATCTTCCTCAGAGTCAGGAGGTTCGAGTTCGATACCCTATGTGAAGGGCAAGCACCGATAAATTTTTCAAGACTATTCAAAACGACAACACAGATACATTTTTTGTAAGCGGTTCACCTGATGGTAAGTGATTACCGTCGCCCACGTACACCTGCAATAACAGAAGAGCTGCAGGTGCGTTGAAGGATATTTGGAAGATGGGAGGGAGGATGGCGAGAGGCAGCGGGCCTCCGGTTACCACACTCACCGAACGAAACGCAGAAGCACAAGATGCGTCTAATTCACGCCAGTATTTTGCGATGCTGTGGCACTACCCCGGTCGAGTCGGCCCATTGGAGCAGCAGCTAAAGTTGGCACTTAAAATATCTAGTACTCTGACCAACCTAGTATTCGTTATACGGTCGTGTGAGCTTTCATATATTATAAAGATGTAGCAGACAGTCCGTCTGTGATTATGCTATTATTGGTTTATGTGAAATGAATTTGATGTGTCATTGACAGACACTGTATGGTACTCTATGTTCCAGCTGTTGTCACCGACTTCCTAAGCTGGTCGGGCTTCGTGCCAGTGAGCAGGCTCTCCTACGGCCTCTACATGCTGCATTATATTTTCGTCTTGAGGCAAATATTTATTACACGGAATCCGCCATCGCATGATCTGTTCAAGCTTGTGAGTCGAACAACACTTGTAATGTTTGTTTGCATTTTTACTGTGCGTATTAAAATTATTTGAAAATGCTTATTCTTAGGACAAAGAATTGAAACAAGTCATATTTTTACTACTATTCCTTTATATTTTTTTTCAGTCTGCTACGTATTGTAGAGCTGGAGTTTTCCTTATATCGTCAACATCTGCATCTCTTCTGTGACCTTATAATATATTATTTACGTTGTTATGCCCATTAAAAATAAACGACTGGCCAATTCGGCTCACTAATTACAGGGCTATAGAATTTTCGAGGGTCTCATTGGAATTCGTCATAATTTTCTAACTTATATATATAAAAGGAAATAGGTGTTGAAGTCGGTTGTTTCTCTGAAGTTAGACCAGTGAATTTAAAGCATTGCCCGCCTCGGGATCACACAAGGTACAATGTTTTATCACTTGGCCCTGATGTTGACGTTTGTCAGTATGTTCAGTATTGCTCTTCGCCTTCACCACCTTCTTAAAAACAATTGGAGGTCCGAGCACAACCGTTGTATAGACCACATTCGTTTTTTTTATAATTAATTAAAAAACATGAAATGAAGATAAATAGTTTCTATCGGTGATGGGTAAATAAAAATATCAAATTTTTAGTTCCATCGTAATATACATCAGACTCACTTATACGATCTCGTAATATAGGATGAAGAATACATATTAATATTATAAATGTGAAAGTAACTCTGTCTGTATCCGTTATACTTTGACAACTATACAGAAACTACTGGAGAAATTATTCCAGCAGGCAAATTCACGGCCGGAAGCTACTGCTTATGGGCATAAGTAAGCAATGATAATATGTCATCTACCTCTGGGTATTGGTACTTTCGTTAAAAAATCCCAAACAAAACGAACTGTATTGCAACATATAATAATTTATTTAAAATCCTCTGAAAAACTATACAAAAAGAAAAAAAAAGCTTAGCTTACGAACACTGCTGGTAACTTTTACATTGTATTGGTCAGTTACTGTGATATCCTTCACTATCTAAAGGATTCGGAGCAGTTAATAAAACGCGTCGAACTGTACAACCACCATTTATTGACTGCCTGACAAATCGGGTTACTTGTAGAAAACCTTATTGACATCTACCCACATACATATGTTACATTATTATAAATCTAAATATTTTAACAATTTACAACACCATATGAAACTTTATTAATCACACATTGTGACAAGTAGCTGAGCAACGAATTTTTTTATGGTAACGTGAGCAAAAGAGTAAGTGGCTCACCTGCAATATTAGAGGAGCTGCAGCTGCGCTTTTGAGGCTATTTGGAAGATGGGAGAGAAAATGGGAAGAGGCGTTGGGGGAGGAAAAGTGGACCTCCGGCTACCTCACTCACCGAGCGAAACGCCGAAGCACAAAGTGCCTCTACTTCACGCCGGTATTCTGAAGAGTCACTACCCCGATCGAGGAGCAGCAAAAGCCGCCGCTTGGCTCTACCGTGCTAAATCTGTAAGTACACTCGAGCATAATGACATTACTAATGGAGCGCCATACCCTGAACATACCGGCTTCTTAATATTCTATGTGACGGCCAGGATCCTAACTCGAACGAGATAAACTTGGAAAGGGAGACATTATCGAAATACACATATTACATAATACAAGAGTTGTTTGAATTTAAGTAAGGGCTTATTAATCTAATACAATAAATAATACACACACATACAAACACACCGACCTCGACTACACGTACTTACTAAATGGTGAACGCTGCTCGTCCACAGACACCTGCATCCTCCAGGAGAAACTCATTAAGATGACCCTAACCGATATGAAACGCCTCATCAGTAGCTAAGCATGTTCCTTGCGACGACTGACGGAATTTAAAAAGCAAATAGTCCAATGCAGGACACAGGCCCCTCCCATAAGGAGGATATGACGTAGCCACCACTCGCGGCAAGCGGATTGTAGATTGCAGTAGCAGCTGTCCCACCTGTCCAGCTGGAGCTCTCTTGCAGAGGCTTGTGTTGAGTAAAGTGGTCGAGGTGATCTCGGACTTTCATTGACAGTCACAAATGTATGAGCTTAATATCTCCTAAGAAATGTACAATTTGAATAATGTTTTATTGGAGGAAAAAAAAGCGTTAGCGCAATCTTCTAATGCTGCAATGTTTGTCACTATGTTTCTCAATTAGTATGTTAGTGATACAGAATGGCTTTGGTTTTGTTTCAGAAATTACGCCTCTGTTATTACAGAGGATTATTGGAAACGAACTTAATTCGTAGTAAGATATGCATTACAATATCCTGATCTTAATAACCAAGTAAGCTTTTTGCTTATTTTTAATATAAAGGACACCCGCAACACAACGTCCAACTCTATCAAATATCTAACTCTATCAGCTATCTAAAACCTACAGCTATCTAAGCCTTCCACACGGATGGTACAGCAATGTTCGGTTTCACGTTCTCTCAAATTACTGTCGAATTTTGTTAGCTGTTTCGATAAGGACGGTATGCGGCCCTAGAAGACCTCCTTGCGGAAGTCGAAGCCGAACTGGTCGCATTTGAGGCGCAGCACGCGCGCCAGCTGCGGCGGCCCGCAGTAGAACACGGTGACCTTGCCCTTGCGCTGCTCCTGCAGCCGCTGGAACACCTTGTCCCAGTTGGGCCGGCCGGCGTTCGTTCTGGTCTTCAGGCCCGTAATGAGATCACGTTTCTCCTACAGTAAAAGATTAAGTTATATATATGCTATACTGTCACCCACATGGGCAGACAGATACTAGGTGCCAGGTTCCTCTTTGCCCAAGAGTCTGGGCAGGTACCACCTGTAGCGTAGGTCGGTAACCTCCTCCAATTGAAGTTATTTGCAGTAGCTAATGGGCTAACCCACTTACCATCAGGTGGACTGTTAGTTTGTTTGTCACCTTAATAGAAAAGAGATTAGAGAATTCCATTTGGCACGACTTAGCGTAGCCAAACGTGCTTAGTCTATACAGGAGATGAAACGTGACGGGCATAAGATAATACTATCGGCCTGCGATTTGCGACTAGTAAGAATTTTTTTTATGGGAAAGGCGGCAAGCGAGCAAGCGGTTCACCTGATGGTAAGTGACCACCGTCGCCCACGTACACCTGCAACACCATAGGTGCTGCAGGTTTGTTGCAGGCCTATAAGGACATTTGGCAGAGAGGAAGAGGAGAGGGATGGGGAGTGGGCCTCCGGTAACCTCACTCGCCGAACGAAACGCAGAAGCACAATATACCTCCACTTCACGCCGGTATTCTGCGAGGCCGTGGTACCTTCGAGCATCAGCAAAAGCCGCCGCTTGGCTCTACCGTGCTAAATCTGTAAGTACACTCGAGCATAATGACATTACTAATGGAGCGCCATACCCTGAACATACCGGCTTCTTAATATTCTATGTGACGGCCAGGATCCTAACTCGAACGAGATAAACTTGGAAAGGGAGACATTATCGAAATACACATATTACATAATACAAGAGTTGTTTGAATTTAAGTAAGGGCTTATTAATCTAATACAATAAATAATACACACACATACAAACACACCGACCTCGACTACACGTACTTACTAAATGGTGAACGCTGCTCGTCCACAGACACCTGCATCCTCCAGGAGAAACTCATTAAGATGACCCTAACCGATATGAAACGCCTCATCAGTAGCTAAGCATGTTCCTTGCGACGACTGACGGAATTTAAAAAGCAAATAGTCCAATGCAGGACACAGGCCCCTCCCATAAGGAGGATATGACGTAGCCACCACTCGCGGCAAGCGGATTGTAGATTGCAGTAGCAGCTGTCCCACCTGTCCAGCTGGAGCTCTCTTGCAGAGGCTTGTGTTGAGTAAAGTGGTCGAGGTGATCTCGGACTTTCATTGACAGTCACAAATGTATGAGCTTAATATCTCCTAAGAAATGTACAATTTGAATAATGTTTTATTGGAGGAAAAAAAAGCGTTAGCGCAATCTTCTAATGCTGCAATGTTTGTCACTATGTTTCTCAATTAGTATGTTAGTGATACAGAATGGCTTTGGTTTTGTTTCAGAAATTACGCCTCTGTTATTACAGAGGATTATTGGAAACGAACTTAATTCGTAGTAAGATATGCATTACAATATCCTGATCTTAATAACCAAGTAAGCTTTTTGCTTATTTTTAATATAAAGGACACCCGCAACACAACGTCCAACTCTATCAAATATCTAACTCTATCAGCTATCTAAAACCTACAGCTATCTAAGCCTTCCACACGGATGGTACAGCAATGTTCGGTTTCACGTTCTCTCAAATTACTGTCGAATTTTGTTAGCTGTTTCGATAAGGACGGTATGCGGCCCTAGAAGACCTCCTTGCGGAAGTCGAAGCCGAACTGGTCGCATTTGAGGCGCAGCACGCGCGCCAGCTGCGGCGGCCCGCAGTAGAACACGGTGACCTTGCCCTTGCGCTGCTCCTGCAGCCGCTGGAACACCTTGTCCCAGTTGGGCCGGCCGGCGTTCGTTCTGGTCTTCAGGCCCGTAATGAGATCACGTTTCTCCTACAGTAAAAGATTAAGTTATATATATGCTATACTGTCACCCACATGGGCAGACAGATACTAGGTGCCAGGTTCCTCTTTGCCCAAGAGTCTGGGCAGGTACCACCCGTAGCGTAGGGTCGGTAACCTCCTCCAATTGAAGTTATTTGCAGTAGCTAATGGGCTAACCCACTTACCATCAGGTGGACTGTTAGTTTGTTTGTCACCTTAATAGAAAAGAGATTAGAGAATTCCATTTGGCACGACTTAGCGTAGCCAAACGTGCTTAGTCTATACAGGAGATGAAACGTGACGGGCATAAGATAATACTATCGGCCTGCGATTTGCGACTAGTAAGAATTTTTTTTATGGGAAAGGCGGCAAGCGAGCAAGCGGTTCACCTGATGGTAAGTGACCACCGTCGCCCACGTACACCTGCAACACCATAGGTGCTGCAGGTTTGTTGCAGGCCTATAAGGACATTTGGCAGAGAGGAAGAGGAGAGGGATGGGGAGTGGGCCTCCGGTAACCTCACTCGCCGAACGAAACGCAGAAGCACAATATACCTCCACTTCATGCCGGTATTCTGCGAGGCCGTGGTACCTTCGAGCATCAGCAAAAGCCGCCGCTTTGGCTCTACCACCCATATATAAATTATCGCTAATATATTTAAAAATAATAAAACGTATGGTGGGGTACCGGCAGAGAATGCGCCGGCATTTTAGTTTGTAGAAGGTGACTCTCATTTCAAATACCAACCTCACCTGAACGCGTGTGAACAACCTGAACTCTCTAACAAGCGAGTTACGGCGGGAAGTTCCAACGAATTTGTCAAGTTTAATTGAGGCTTCAAACTATGCTTTAATCTATCTGTGGGTTAATGTATCTAACTTTCGAAGGGTTGTTTAACGATACCGCAACTGTATAGTCTGTTACTGTATAGTATAGTCTTAAGTTGTAAGAGGCAAACGATATTGCGTACTAAGTGAGGTTAACGCCATCTAGTTTGTTTGTTAAGTTTTACATAGTATTATTAGAGAAGTTTGAAATGTACATTAATCGTACTTCGTCATTAACACTCACAGGCTGGGTGATAGGGAGCAGCGTTGCGTGGGAAACGACGCTGAGCTTACCAACCATTGTCAGGGGTGATGCAGATGAGCATTAGAAGAAGTCCATGCTGGCTTTTGCTGGTGCTTTCACGAGGAGGCTTTTGCTGGTGCTTTCACGAGGAGGCCTTATGAAGATGAACTTTAATAGCCCGAGAATTACAGATCTGATCAGATCAGCGGCGGATTTGCCGCCCCTTAGGAACCTCTGCAATTCAATACAATCCTAGTTTACAATCCTATCAATGACATTTTCTTCGTCAATAAAATTGAAATTTTATGATTTGTGCTCTAACGTCATCATTACATCAGCTTTTCCCGTTGTTGGTATGACGGCGAGCTAAGGGATCGTCAGTTCCTACAACTCACGAATAAGTGAAATTTACTTAAGAAATAGTTTTTGGGTATATTTCTGAGCAAAGAAAAGCTCAATAATGCACTAAAATATTGTAATTTTCGAGACTTCTTTTCTCCGTTTATATAATAATATATTTTTTATTACTGTAATGCCGCCGCCCTAAAATTTGCTACCCTAGAGTCCAGCCTACTCAGCCTGCCGGTAAATCCTGCTGGGTACCTTCTCGTGCAGCAGGTCCAGCGCCAGCTGCAGCCCCACGGCGCGCATGTCGTGACGCTGCAGCGCGCTGGTGATGTACATATGCATCTCCAGGAAGCGCTGCCCGCGCAGCTCTGCCTGCTCCATCTCCAGCTGCGACAGCAGCGACACGAACCACTCGAACGAGCGCTGCTCGCGGTTTATCCAGAAGAAGTCCACCTGTAAATTACATCATATACCTGATTGTTCATATTTACTCTCCCGATTGCAATTTTGAGCACCAATTATGTCAGTTAGATTGTCTCATTTTGTCCCTTTTTCTACTAAAATATCTCGTACAAATATAGGATTTTAATAGAATGGTTCGAAAATATAAGAAGGAATATAAAACAATGAACGAGGATGTACTAAAATTTCTAAACATGGAACAAAAATGCGGAGGACATTTTAAGAAGATTTTGTAGGAGAAAATCGTATGTTACTTAATTATCGAATTGTCTTTATTTTAATTATTAATACTTTTGTTTCATCACCTAATATTATAGTACAATTGTAGCTTATTATAACTCACTGTAGTGTGCTTTTAGATAACTAATAGATCTAATCTAGATCTGGCTCTCTGTGGTTGCTTTTAAGTAAGGTGGCACATACCTTTTTTCTTAGCAAATCATTAATAAATAAATAAAATATTAGTAAACCCGTGGGTGTAAGAGGAAATAAACTATATTTTTCTCCAAAATAAACTATGTCTTTCTCCAGCTGAATAATGAACAAGGCACCGTCAACCCACAGATGGTGTAAAATCCATCTAAATATAGTCGAATCCCAATCCCCCAGGGTTAGTGAGTGATGAAAATTATCATCTGTGGCCCCTATTTATCATGCTGGGAGGCAGCATGGTAAATAGGGGCAACACTTTTATTCATGACTTACCAGCTTTTGTTAGTGCCTTCATGGAAATGTCTATTACAGCAGTAAAATTATATATAAAAGAATTAAGAAGAAAGAAAACAAAAGAAACCTTCTCTCTCTTTCGTTACCTGACATATTGCCGATATCGGCGCAAATCCAATTCTAAAGACTCCTTGTTGGCTGAAAGTTTTTGAAAACTATCATCAAAATAAGAAGAAATAGAAAAACACGAACGTGGACGAGCGCCAGAACTCCTGTTTTGAAAGAAAGAAAGAAACACGTTCATTCACGGTCTAAGATATAACACATGGAACCGAAAAAGATAATTACAAAAGTAACTTATAAATGTAACCTATAATATCTTGAACGAGTGAAAAAGGTTAAACAAGAGTAGAACTAAGTCTGTGCTGCAGCATCAGACCGCGTAATGGACCGGACTCAGATAATAGTAGAGATTCGAAGAGCGAAGCCCGACACTGATTTTCAGTCCGGCCTGTACTTCGAGGCAGCTCGGGTGGACAACAACATACAATGATAAAAGTTTGACAACACTGTAGAACAGCTAAATGTGTTTATAATTACTCCAGTTACATCAAAAGTGGACGTCTTCCGTCTAGCGTATGTAAGTTAATAACATACTAAACATTAAAAAACAAAGGCAAACAAGGCTTTGTTCGATGTTCCCTTAACCCGCACTTCCTACGCCCAGAATTCTATAACCTGCAGAGCGCACAGGGTATACAATAAACATTTCTTCAAGTGGTGACCTTTTTATACAAAGTAAAGCTGTTTTTAAAAGCAAAATTGTAGATATTTTGAACAGTTTATAATGTAGGAAATTTAATAAGCTAATATTTTTAGTACATAAAGACTTATGGCCCATACACTCACCACACACTCACCATATTTACTTTTAAATAACCTCATCGCTAAAATAACATAAGAACCTACTGTTATATCATTTTTTTTCTCAATTACTTTTTTTTAAGCCTTTCTAGAAATGTGTATTTTATTTTATGTTATTTCTTTTTTTTTTGTCATATTATTTTCTAAATGACATAATGTCGCTTGGCTTGTTTGTTAAGTAGTAATAATCACCTGTAACTGTACATGTCATCAAGTTCTTTTAATTATAAACAATGAAGTCCATTATTGGCATTAAGTTGTATTTTACCTAATCTATATAATTTTTATCTAAGTGCTGTGTGACTTTGTTTAAATAAATAAATAAAAAAATTATATAAGAAAGTCATTGCCATCTTACGTTCACTATATCGTTTTAAAAATTTCTTGCCTTTTGGAACTAAGCTTTTGCTCACTCAATCCTTAATTTTACCCATTGTCGACTATGCAGATGGGTGTTACCCGGATCTACCCCAATCACGTCTCGATGAGTTGGAGCGCCTTCTTAACAACTGCATTAGATTTATCTTTGGTTTACGTAAATATGATCACGTCTCTTCTTATCGTTCCAAGCTTAATTGGCTTCCTATTCGTCGAAGGCGTAGCTCTAGAATTCTGTGTTTATTGTATTCTGTATTAACTGACCCTAATTCTCCTTCTTATCTTAAGAACAATTTCCAATATCTTTATTCTGCTCCTGACAGAGAGCCTCGGTCCATAAACCAACTTAAAATTCGTATTCCACGACATAATACAGGATACTATAACTCTTCTTTTACTGTTCAAGCTACACTCCTCTGGAACGCCCTGCCCGATAAGATAAAAGCAGATCCTAGCAAGAAATCATTTAAGAGTCTAGTTCGTAATTACCTAATAGATCATTAACATTATTCATATAGATTTTTTTTATTCTTTGTTTTGTACCTGCCAACTACCTTTCACCATAACAAGGGTTGACTGGTAGAGAATGCCACTTGGCGTTAAGTCCGCCCATTGTAACCTTAAGCTTTAGGCTAACAATAAAGAATAAATAAATAAATATATAACTGTTTCTAATAGTTCTTAAAGTTACTTATCTATGCTTCCTTTCCTTCTGTTTTCCCTCAAAGCCGGTTTTCCATCTATGGCGTTATTCTAAATATACGGCAACGATAGAAGAGTAACTAAGGGATCTGCGATCCGATCTCCTCAAGTTAAACTCCGATCAATGAGATTTTTGAAACTTATATACGATTTTAATTTGATAAAACGGCGTCAGGCTTACCATCTATAACGTTGTTTACGGCTCGAGTGAAAAGTAGATTGAGAATACAAAAATGAGGATATTATAATGAGTGTTGTGTATTGGATGTAGATGAGAGCCGAGGTCGCCTTAAGCTCACCTTCTTCAAGCTCATGCTGCCGTGCGGCAGCGCGCCGGGCCAGCTGTGACCGCAGCGCGGGCAGAGGTGGCGCGCGGCCCAGTGGCGGTGCATGATGCTCTGCAGGATGGAAGCGAAGGGCGTCACGCCGATGCCGGCCGCGATCAGCGCCGCGTGCTGCGCGCGGAAGATGTGCGAGGAGGCCGCCCCGTACGGACCGTCCAGGTAGATCTGGTGGGATACTTTATATAGGCAAGTTTCTGCTCCTACTTGTAAGTCAATTCAGTTCCGACGACCCCGAATAACTCAGTTGGTGGATTTAGTACTAGAGGCAAATTATTTATATGAAAAATAGGATTGTCAGTCACCCCGTGACCACGGCTGCTGTGGAGCAATCGAAACGTCGGGAATATAAAAACATAATAAAACCGCGATAAAATCCGTAAATAATAGTTTCATTTCAAATATGTAGTGTTCGCGTAAAAGAAATAAATAATTATGAAAAATAGGAATTTCTGAATCAGTTACAGATGCTGTGTCTGCACGTGATGTTTCCTGCTTAGAAGATCTCGGCGGAAAATCCTATTAGAATTTGACGAACTTAAATCCCACAAACGGGTGATTGACGAGAGAGATGGTGAAGCGTCACTAGGGGGAGGCTACCAGCGGGAGGCCAAATATTTCAAGAATTGCATGCCAACTGTCGCTGGCGCCTTCTTGCTGAAACCCACCAAACCGCACTAAACAGCGTGGCGGGCCCTTGCCTGCTCCAAAACCCTCTCAGATATTTAAGAAGAAAGCCTTTCTTCAGCCGTGGGCGCTTACAGACTGCTATTTTGGGATGCCGTAGAAATCGATTCCAATTCGACGGTCTGTTAGCCTGGATACCTTATGCCAGATCAGATATGTGAGCAAAGGGTGGGTGAATTTTTCATAGAATGTATCGGTTTTCTGGAGTTTCTTAGGTATGGCCTATACCTAAATCAAATTAAATTGTTTGTAAACAAACCACGTATAATTAACAGGGTTATAAATCAAATGTAAATACATACATGTAACGGCAGTGTATCTATATGGGGTTGTAAAGAAAGTAGTGAAGAACCAAAGTATTTATTTTAATATCTTACCTCCAGTGGTTTTCCAATTGGATAGTCGTCTATTACGTCATCATTTCCACACTCTGAGGCACTGATCACGTTTATGTTGGGCTTTTCGTTTTGTGCCTCCGTGTCTTTGTCCGGTGATAGACTCTTGGACAGGCGCCTCCTCGCTGTACAACAAATACATAACCCTTTAAACAAATTTGTTTGATAGAGCTTTGATCGTTTTTATATTTTAAAGAATGTCGACGCGGCGTTGTAAGCCAGCCAGAATATGGAACATTAAAGAAAAAAAAATTTTACGCGGGAAATACGGAAAATGTTAAAAGATTAGGTAATCTACCATATACACACTCACATATACATGAACATGCCCACAGACATACACACAGACGCACACATAAAGTTTTAAATATTATATAAGGATAACATAATACAGGATACTATAACTCTTCTTTTACTGTTCAAGCTACACTCCTCTGGAGCGCCCTGCCCGATAAGATAAAAGCAGCTCCTAGCAAGAAATCATTTAAGAGTCTAGTTCGTAATTACCTAATAGATCATTGACAATATTCGGCTTATCCATTTTCGATTTTTATTATTTATTTATTTTTATGTATCTTTTTATATACTTATATAGGTAATTGTGTATTTTATGTTATAAATATTTATTTAATTATATAGAGTGTTTATATGTACTTATCAACTTATTGTTATTGGAGTTTTTTATTGAATTTAATTTAATTTTTTTTATTTTTTTATTCTTTGTTTTGTACTTGCCAACTACCTTTCACCATAACAAGGGTTGACTGGTAGAGAATGCCACATGGCATTAAGTGCGTCCATTGTAACCTTAAGCTTAAGGCTAACAATGAAGAATAAATAAATAAGTATATTTATTTATTTATTAAACTTCATATACATGAGAATGTATATAGGCGGACTTAATGCCAGAAGCATTCTCTGCCTGTATGTAAAGTTATAGACCCAAATACACAATAATTGTAACTATTGTGTTTCGATACACCTCGAGTATCAGAAGTGATATATAAATCCCATCTGGCAGTGAGTTACGTACTGTTCAGACGACAAATCCCATCTGGCAGTGAGTTACTTACTGTTCAGACGACAAATCAATACAGTTACAACGGTGATCACTAGACGGCACTACGTGTAATATAGATGATGCTCTTCTGTGTTAATATTTATGGAGTTACAGTATTTGATATTGGTCCAATTAAACGAGTTACTACACTTCCAGATCCTATAATTAAAAAAAAAAAGATATTCCTACACCCTGCTTCGATGAAATTAGACTAGATATAGGATTGTTTTATTGTTAATCTTAGTTTAAATATAAATAATATATTCTGGTTGGAAATATTATGACTACGTGGGGGACACTTCCCCAATAAATATTAGAATTTTATACCTACATGAGAATAAGAAGTTAACTTTGACTTGACAGTAATTCCATCTATTGTGTGTAAACATGTCTGTCCCACCAGGCAAGGTTGAGGAAGAAAGCTAACTCACGGTTGGCGGCCGTGATGATGTCTTCAGATGAGGAAGGCTTCGGTTATCCTTGACGTAATATTTAAAATATTTTCACTATTCTGTGTCGATCCAACACTGCCACTATCTCGTCCTTTATGTTGATTTCACCTTGCTTATCCATTACGGTGTACATAAATTGTCTCAAATCTTGAATGCAAAATGAGATGCGCTTGCAACGGCGCTTCTCTTGTAGGTCAATAGATGGCGCCGTAAGTTTGGATTTGCATAATATTTTGAATTAGGATTGGGTAGGAAAATAGGGAATATATTCCTGAATATATTCCTACAAATAAATTTGTTTTTTTTTCCGGACCTCTGGCCATCCTAATTAGCGTATTAAAACAATAATTATAAATGTTGTTACGTACCAATTGTCAGTATACTGTCGTTTGACCGCCTCCGCTCGCAGTCCTCCAGGCTTGGCGTTTTGAAGGCGATTATTGGCGGTTTGTTGCGCATGTAGCGGAAACTGTGCGCCAGCGCCTTGTGCTGCGGCGAGCGGGCGAACGAGCGGAGACGCGCTCGGCGAAGCTCGCGCGAGTCGAACCCGAGCTCGGACTCCGAGCGCGTGTAATCGCGAAGTCTGGAGTTTAATGCTAGTATTATTTATATGCACATTTCAATAAAAGTGTCTGTCTATGATTTTGAAGTAACTGATTTTTCTTATGATTAAACTCAAAAATATGTCTTGTAATTTTTCATTTGTTTGTCTGTTTGTCCGGGCTAATCTTGGAAACTACTGGACCGATTTTAAGCTTCACTTAAAGCTGTGAAACTTCGTAGGAAGTGACTTAGGCTACTTATTATCTCGGGAATAAAAACCTTAAAAATTAGAGCTGCCACTGATTATACGTGAATAAAGTCGCGGGCACAAGTTAGTTTAAAATAAAATATACTGGTAAAATATATGAGAAAGAGTGAGAACATGAAAAATCATTTGTAAAATGCAAAATTAAATAAAAATACTAAGACTGTAATAGAATGTCAGCGTAATGGATGAACTGCGATAATTAGTGCAACGTGGTAACGCCCTTACAATCTGACATCCCTCTTTCTTCCCGAGTGTGTCATAATCGTGACACCCTCTTTCTTCCCGAGTGTGTCATAATAGTGACACCCTCTTTCTTCCCGAGTGTGTCATACTAGTGACAACCTCTTTCTTCCCGAGTGTGTCATAATAGTGACACCCTCTTTCTTCCCGAGTGTGTCATACTAGTGACACCCTCTTTCTTCCCGAGTGTGTCCTACTAGTGACACCCTCTTTCTTCCCGAGTGTGTCATACTAGTGACACCTCTTTCTTCCTGAGTGTGTCCTACTAGTGACACCCTCTTTCTTCCCGAGTGTGTCATACTAGTGACACCCTCTTTCTTCCCGAGTGTGTCATACTAGTGACACCCTCTTTCTTCCCGAGTGTGTCATACTAGTGACACCCTCTTTCTTCCCGAGTGTGTCATACTAGTGACACCCTCTTTCTTCCCGAGTGTGTCATACTAGTGACACCTCTTTCTTCCTGAGTGTGTCATAATAGTGACACCCTCTTTCTTCCCGAGTGTGTCATACTAGTGACACCCTCTTTCTTCCCCAGTGTGTCCTACTAGTGACACCCTCTTTCTTCCCGAGTGTGTCATACTAGTGACACCCTCTTCCTTTCTTCCCGTCGACTGAGGTAAAAGTTATCATGGCGATCTTATCTTAACCCTGCCTCCCGTTACCGGAAGGTGGGTTACGGAAGCCGGTTTGTTTTCTGCACTGAGATGTGCTGAGTAGAATTTCGTATTTTTTGCCCACTATATAACTCCACAACGCACAGCCTAAGCTGGTGGGTCCAGCAGCATGAACTTCATTAGTAGTACAAACGAGCAAGCGGCACACATAAAGGTAACCGATAACTGTCGCCGCTGTGCACCTGCAACACCAGAGGAGTTGCAGGTGCCTTGCCGGCTTTAAGGGTATTGAGGGATGGGACAGAGGATGAGTATGGTTCACGTGGGAGAGGAGAGTGGGTCTCCGGTTACCTCACTCGCCGAACGAAACGCAGAAGCACAAGACGCCTCTACTTCACGCCGGTTATTCTGCAAGGTCGTGGTACCACCCCGATCGAGCCGGCCACACGAGAGCTGCAGCAAGAGCTGCCATTTTGGCTTTATAACGTAGGTGAGCACCAAGAAAGTATTTTTGAAACTTCATCCCCTAAGGAGGTTAATCTATTTGTAATCACCTCTCTTGCTAAGCTAAGCTATGGCCGCGTTGTCACCAAAAGATCTCAACTATTTAAACTTGGTGGTTTAATATTATTACTTACGCTTGCAGACGCTGCTTCTTCACATTGTTGTGCATGTCGGGCATGGAGGAGGACTTCTCCAGTAAACGTAGGGGGGAGAGCAGAGCCGTCGTACGTGACATGCGCACTTGGGGACTCAGTGCTATAAGCAGATTACAAATTATTAGTCAAAGTATTTTTTAAATTAACAGAAGCTTCGCCTTCTTTAGGGCGTTAATATACATACCCATAGCATACGGAATACCATGGGTTCCAGATGAAAACTAACCTTAGGCTCTAAAGCTTGGCAATAAGCTGATCTGGAGACCTATTGGTCCAGCCATGATACTCGGATAATTGTGAAGTCTGACCTTACTTTTGATTTAGTACCTTACGCTTTTTTTTTACTAATTTTTATTAAAATGTTCTGTGTGTTGTCTCTTTATGCTGTACTAATAAATATTTTTCTTTCTTTCTTTTCTTTATTTCTTTATAGGTGTTTCCTAACTACAAGCATCACATGTTTCTTCAAATGCCAACCTTACCTGCATTTGTGTCAATTTTTATGGTAAAGGGGACTAAAGAGCAAGCGGCTCTACAGGTGATAAGTGATTACCGTCACCTACGTACACCTGCAACACCTGAGCAGCTGCAGGTGCGCTTAATCTATCTAAAGAGGGAAAAGAGTTAACCAGCGATATGATTGATATTTTGAAGAACAAAGTAAATCATTGGCTTCAGACGAATCTCCTCGCGCTTAACCTCTCAAAAACAACATATACTCAATTTTCTTTTGCTAAAACTAAACAAAAATTAATACACATCAAAGTTCATTCGTGTAACTTCTCACTGGGTGCATCCTGTACTTGTTTTTCTATCTCCAAATCACCTACTGTGAAGTATTTAGGAGTTCTGCTAGATGAAAAACTAAGCTGGCGTCCACACATAGACCTTTTGACAACCCGACTTCGAAGACTTGTATGGGCTTTTCAAAATTTAAGACATGTCGCTGATTTTGATCTCATGCGCATGGTCTACTTTGCATTAGCTCAATCTATAATCGGGTACTGTATCGGGATATGGGGAGGAACGTACAAAACATTTTTGATCCATCTTGAACGAGCGCAAAGATCGTTGCTCAAAGTTATGACCTTCAGTCGTTATAGATTTCCCACGAGATTACTTTATGAAAGATGCCGAGTTTTTACCGTTCGTCAAATGTATTTATTCCAAATAATCTGTAAACAACATAAGAACACTCCGTATAATGAAAAAAGGTATAACGGAAAACGCACAATACCTAACATCCACACACCTTTTAAGTATCTCACAGCAACTGCAAGGCGGCAGCGTGGTCATTTGTCTAAGTGTTTATACAACAAAATAAATTGGAGACTTAATATATATCCACTTACAGCTCATAATTTGAAAAGAAAAATGAGAACATGGCTTCTTACATTAAACTATGAGCAAACAGAGGACTTAATCCAGTGAGCAAAATTATCCTATTCAATAACTAATACAAATAACTGTACAATAATTAAATTAAATTTCTATAAGTAAAACTTGTGAGTCACAAAGTAGTTATTCGTTCATTACACACACAGACACACACACACGCACGCACGCACACGCACACACGCACACGCATACACAGACGATCTCGTATATACATTTTTATATATATATATGTTCAAAGCATCCGTTAAGTTACTTTTTTATTACTTTTTTTTATTTTTTTATTTTTTTTATTTTTTCTTGTAATTTTGTACTAATATCTCGACTATTTTAGCTGTTGTTTTAAGAAATTATTATTGTTAATCAACTTGGGAGAAGACACTGACCTCTGTAATACAGGTTCTTAACCTAGCACGGATGTCAGGGATACATACTTTGTGGTCCATATTCTTATGACAATAAAGATTATTATTTGAAGAATACCTTTGGAGCAGGCGTCACCGTTCTCCTCGTCTATACAGAAGGCGTCGTTGGTGAACGAGACCGGGGAGAAGTCCACGGAGCGTTTGGCTTTTGTGCTGCCTGACGAGCCCAAGCGTTTACTCCTGTTGCTCTGGTTCGAGATTGAGCGGTTCAGTTTACTGGAAGAAAAGATATTTAATTTTTTTCTTTCTTTTGTTTAAAAAGAAAAGGTTACCTTCCTCTGTAGAAATTTCTTCTGTGTCGTTGAGGCAGTTTACATACGTACATTGCACATGGACAGACACCCAGACCAGGAACTTATTATTTGTAGTCCATATAAATACTAGTCCCGTACGGGAATCGAACCCGCGACCCATAGTGCCGCAGCTAAACGCTTAACCACTACGCCACCGAGCCGTCGAGATGAAACAAAAAGTTTAAATGAGAAAAATGCCATATACCAGTGATGACATATGGAACTGAGACTTGGTCGTTCACTGCAGGCCGGATGAGGAAGCTCAATGTTGCTCAGCGCGCTATGGGAAGGGCTATGCTCGGAGTTTCTCTGCGCGATAGAGTCTGCAATGATGATATCCGCAGTGGAACTAGAGAAACCGACATAGTCGCAAGGATCGGCAAGCTGAAGTGGCAACGGGCCGGCCATATAGCTCGCAGAACCGACAACCGTTGGGGAAAAAAGGTTCTCGAGTGGCAGCCACGTACAGGCAAACGCAGTGTGGACGACCCCCCACAAGATATGGAAAGACGACCTGCGCAATATTGCGGGAAGTCGATAGATGCAGGTGGCTCAGGACCGAGCTTTATGGCAATCTTTGGGGGGAGGCGTATGTTCAGCAGTGGACTTATGGAAGGCTGAAATGATGATGATGAAATGATAAAAAAAGTTAATTTGGTTGAACTGTTCCACGGGCATCAGGCCCGTTTCGCTTGGATAATTATTTTGTTGAACTCTACAATTTAATACAGACAGCCAGCCAGAACGCGCTGTAATAATTGTTGTTAGATACAATTGTCTGTGTGTGTGAAGTGACAATTCACAGTCACTTTGCTCGGGCAGATGTTCCGCTTCTTCTTCATCGATCTTTCTGGCTCCGGATGAGCATACATGTCCAAGAAAGCGCAAACAAATGCTGGTGTGGGCTGCACCACTATGCATCGCACTTTTAGCATGTAGACTCTTGTGCCCAGGAGTCGTCTGGGTCGGTAGCAGACTCTCGCCCATATCTGCCGCTAGTGCAACGGTAGTGCAACGACTGTTGTGTTTTGTGGCACAGCGCTGCCTGTACTAAATGAGTAATACTGACTCGTGCGCGCACGTGTCGGCGTGCAGGCGCTCGTGCTCGCGCTCGAAGTACGAGTGCAGGCGGTTGGTCCACTCGCCCACGCCGCGCACGTGCAGCCATAGGTAATCTGCACCGAAGGGAAGCTTTTAGATGGCACAGTCAAAAGTAAAGTGTGATTCTAGACGCTAGCTTGCTGCAGGTTCTTGGGCGACAGTAGCCACTTACCACCCATTGCACTGTTAGATCGTTAATCACCACATTATAAAAAAATTGGTTTGCCGTCAAGGACGCCTGACAGATATGAAACATCTAATAAAAATTTTATGATAAAAAACAAAATTTTGTTATTTTGTTGACAAATATTTAAATATTTAATTATATTTGTACATCATATTATAAAAATTCATCCTTAAGTAATATATTATCAAGTGATATTAACAATATAGGCGGAGAGGAGGGACCGAATAGTCGAGGCGGAAAAAGCCGACGAGTTACGAGGCTGGCCGAAGCAAACGTCGTTCCATCGCATCGCGTCGTTTTATTAAGGCAATAGATGGTTCTCATAAAAAAATCTATAATTTCTAAAAATTACAGTAAACACGTCGCTGACGCAGGTCGTGTTTGAGATAGGTAATGAAGCGAAACGGTAGTGTTTGCGGGAGAGAGAGAGAGAGCGTGCTGCTCTTCTTCTCTTCGACCAACAGTATATATATATATTTGCAAAAGCAGCTGGTACGTGGTGATACCTTCCTGTTCGGGCGCACTGCTGATGGTGAAGGGATGCCACTCGTACGTGGCGATGGCGGGCACGTTCACGAACACGTAGTCCCCAGCGTGGAAGTCGAAGAGCGGCGGGCGCCGGATCACCAGGTGCGTGACGCGCGACGGCAGCAGGATGCCCGTCGAGATGTACGTCTTGCCGCGCTCCGACCTACGTTACACAAGCATTCTTACATCTATCATTCCTATTGTTTCCTTTTCTCTCTTTTATATCTGGATAAGCCGAATGATTTTAACTGTTCCAAAATCTGTGACGTTCAATTACAATTCTGCATTCATATAGTTCACCAGTCTATTTAAGTTCTGAGGTGCAGATGGGCCTCTCCACCAAAGCATCTGCGAAAGCCAGAATGTTCTTGAAAGGGCTGGTGAGGGCAGTGACGGTGGGAGGTCAGAGCACTAGTGATGCTGCTCCCTACCACTAGTCCAGGACACTAGTGGCCTGAGCCAAGTTTGATTTCTAGCAGGGCTCACATCGTGCAAGTCAGGATAGTATTAGTAGAAAGAGATGGTATATTCTCCCTTACACCCCCTATTTCCCCCTTACATCCATATTCTCCCTTATCTCCTCTATACAGCACAACAACAGTTTCGTAAAAATAAAGTTAAGTAGCAGTCTGTAAATGTCCCACAGCTGGACAAAGACCGACATTTGATAGCGCAAAAGGTCAATTTTGTTTGTCCAGCGATAAATAAATTTGCTTAATAAGTTACTGACCTCATCCAAGCCAACCGCATAATCCGTTCGATGATGTAGATACCACCAGGCAGCATGAACCACTTCCAGAAGTTAGGGGCGTGGAATATCACCAGCACCCAGAATGGGACGTAGAGTAAGTGGGTCCAGTAGAACACCTAAAGACCGAGGAAACAGAAAAATAAGGTCCAAGAGCTGCTTTCCGTTCTGTTTGATTAGTGTGATAGTTAGGATCGATTTAGATCACTGTGATAGTTGATTGTTAATAAATAATTAGTTTACATCTGTGCAGAGAATACGATAGTGCCGTAATGAGGGCGCAAACGCCGGTACACTGACTAGTGTTCGACTTATTGAACACGAAACGCTTATGGATAGGATCAGAAGGTTCTTTACGTGGTTGAGTTAAACGAGGGATTTTGCTGCTGCTCGATTGAACCTGCTCGACCGGCTCAGTACCACGGTCTCGCAGAATACCGGCGTGAAGTTCAGGCATCTTGTACTTCTGCGTTTTCGTTCGGTGACAGAGGTAACCGGAGGCCCTCTCTTCCCCTCCTTATCTTTTGAGAGCTCCTTAAAGGCCGGCGACGCAAGAGGTACATGGGTGTAGGTAATCACTTACCAGGTGAGCCGCTAGCTGATTTGCCCGCTTTGCCATAAAAAAAAGGTTCTGGGTCAGAGACGTGGGCCTAACATAATAATATCTCGAATCGAAAACTAATGAAATATCATTTTGTATAAATATCGATTTTAGGTGGGATTTGAAGCCAAGAATATCAGGAATATCAGTTACGCTGAACACTAATGATGATAATGTTCTTCCTGGTGGCGATTATGTCCTGGTGGTGATTCTGAATAGTGTGACAGTTGTTAGCTGCGCAAGAGATATTATAGTTCGGCAAGGGTGCGCGCGTACGCGTTATCCGATCTAAGACTTATGCGATAAGATCGGAGGAAGGGTCAGCAGAAAATAGGCAAGCAGACCCTAAAACCTAATAATTCACGAGTTTCACAATTATATTGTCTACGGGATGGGATTCGAAATTCGAACCCAGGACTCAAGACTCGGTATCGAATCCTGGTACCGGCACCACTAAAAATTTGTTAACCACAATATTAAGTGTTGAATTCACAAATTCAATACAAAAAAAAAACAATAAACACCTTTCATTAGTCTAATACCTCAAAGCTGCCACCTCTTCTGACAGCCGGGCGGCTGCAGGTCCCCAGCACGAGCAGCAGCACCACCAGCGCCAGGCCCGTGGGGTTAGCGGCTCCGCCCACCAGCCCGAACAGCCCCGGCCGCGCCGTGCCCACCCACTCCCAAACCGTGTAGTTCTGCGCGTTGAGAACCGGATCGTTTACGACTATCAGACCTGGGGGCAGGGGATAACGAGAATAAGGCATGTCAACGAGGCAAGCTATCGTCCTCCGTCCCTGTAGTTCTGAATACTGTCGGCAGTTTCCCACCGCGCAGGAGATATACGCGGAAACTCATCATCGCCTTCCCATATCCGATGGCGAACGTATAAACGATAAAGTCAGATAAAGAGTCTCACTCTTGGCTCAGCGAGAGAGACACGGAACGCACACCATCACAATCAGACCTGTAGTGTATGTGAAACTATAGCTATTAAATACAAACTAACAAAGAGATGTAAATTAATGTATATATAATATGTATGCATAATTCTGTCGTCTCAGGTAATGCACGACGCGGTCCGTGGTAGGAACCAAAGGGCTTATGAACGCTGTTTATTAGTAAGAGCGGAGGTCATTTTAACTTTACTTGCAGGTAGCCTGCTGGCGAGTATCAACCGGGGAAGCTGTGAAGGCCACTAGGCCAACAGCATATCCAGACATAACCAGTCACCGGAGACGGTGAAGTGTAGGTGCGAGAACCTTTCCCCCCCGATAGACTAAAAAAAAAAAAGCTGAGGTCATTCGTGATCGAGCCGTTGAGGAGTGAAGACGTAGTGCGTGTGCTGTGAGCCGATATCCGTCTACTGTTATATCTGACTAAGTGTACCTAAAATAAGTGAACACTACAAGACCCAACAACCTAAATACGCATAAATATCGGATTCACCTTACGAGCCCAGAACTTATGCCTCGGGAATAAACTAAACTAATAAATAAGCCTCGAGGTCGTCCATTATTAAATCCTATATGTCGATTTAAGCAGCTTTAGTGCCTTTCAAACCTAAATAGAGTGACGGTTTCAGACTACTGCTTGGCGACAGAACAACTGACACTGCGGTTGACCTGCCGAGATGTATTCCTGTACTGTATTTTACAGCGTTGGAATCTTCCGCTGCCTTGTCGGGGTTGTTGGGCAAGGCGCCTAAGGGAAAAATCATAAAAATTTTGTTATCTCTGCCTATCGCCATGAGCGATCGGTGTTATATATCTTCAGTTCAAATTCCTTGCAATCAATTTCAAACTAATTATCCGATTTTGATGAAACTTTGCACAAATAGTCTATCTACCCGTAGTACTACGCAATCTACATAACATTGCATAGATAAATGTTTGTCTCAAACTATTTTCATTGACGAAAAATATTTTTTTTCTTACACACCAATTTGTATGTAAAAGTAAAGTAGCAGCTTGTAAGTGCCCACTGCTGGGCAAATACCTCCTTCTCAAATATCTGAGAGAGTTTTGGAACCGAGACGGGACCGCCACGCTGCTCTAGTGAAGGTTGGCCGGCCTTACATATCTCCGAAATAATATTTTTTTCTATTTCTCAGACATTCATGTTCTCTTTCGCCGACAAGCACGTTTTAAATACAGCACTAAAATTGCTATTAACAATGGTAGTGGTGAAAACTATTAAACTTAAGCGCGCACCATGACTACAGGGCTTCCACGGCTCTCATTTTATACTCCGCCTTCCTTTTGGCTGCAACATGGAAATATCTAATATAATTTAGGGTACTTACTGAAGTTACATAGGTGCATGATGGTGTGGACGACGCTGTATACAACAATCAGAACACCAGTCAGTTTGTGCAGGTAGATGTGATGGTCTAGGGGCAAAAGTGACCCCAACCCCCGTACTCGAAGCGCAGTGATGCAGTTCCTTAACATAAGGACTAAGACCCAGGAGCAGTTGAAGTTTAGGCATTGACCTGAAAGTAACGGAATCATGGCTGAAAATAAGAATATAGTATTTCGTTCCAATTGTGCACCAACAACAATGTACCCTATACCCTGCTAGTAAACATTCAAATTTACCGAACCCAAATCCCACAGATTGGGGATGGGGAGCAGCATGACAAGCACGTGGGTGGCGTTTTCCATTCACCATTCAGTCACCAGAACCTCCTTTGTAGTTAACAAAGCACAGAGCACCACGTGCAGACGAAGTTTCGAGAAAAAGTTGGTGTAAGAGACTCCCTCTTACACCCCAATCAAAATTAACTAGACTACCTCAGTGATATTAATCAAAAGAAATATTTTAAAAAGAATGTGTCAACGAATATTGGAACTTACCACAAGCACGGGCGAACATAACAAAACCGTTCGCCTTCCTGTATTCCACGCACCTGGCGGCGAATAGACCAAGGTTGACGAGGAAGAACAGTCCCAAGTACGCGAGGAACACTTGGTTGTTCTTGAAGTAAGGCCAGGAGAGCTGGTAGGGCTTCATTTTGTTGAGCTTTTCGAAGAACGATGTCGGCTCAGGGTCTGGTGGGGGAGGCACCAGCCAACGGTCTATGCTGTGGAGACGGATATCCTTCAAAACTATTTCGCACATATATTCAATTGGCACAGTGCCATCCTTCGGTTGCCACCTGCTCAGAATATGTCATGGTGTCAGTGTAAACACGGAGTACTCACTCGCACTTACCTTATCGTCTCCGATGTAATGCTTCATCAAGAGTATACGGCAAATGTCAGAGTCACGGTACAAAACCAGTTGCTCATATACTGACTTAGACTGAGGTTTTAGCCCAGGACACGCGATGGCTGCGCCGACTACAGAGCTATGCCGTCGTTAATTTTGGCATAACGTTCTTCTTTTTTTTATAGAAGCATCTAAGCAGTATACTGTTAGGCATTAGTAATAGAACGATGATGCCAAGAATGGTGATCAATGTTAGACCCACACTTGCTGAGACCTGGATATTTTTTATGAATTAGTTCCCGACCTGCAGGGTTGGAGACTTTGTCGTGTCTTGGGCACCTACGGTGAACCCTGGGGAGAAACCTCCCTCGAGGATAGCTATAGGTATTTGCCGCGGATATACAGCGAATGTAGAACATCAAGGGTTCCTCAACCTTGCCTTATGCGGGGGCTGATATGCGTTTAGTATTTTCCTAAAAAAACAGATTTGATTTGCCATATTTGTTATGATCATTTCGCTATCTGGCGGGGGTCAAATGACTTATCTAGTGGTCATTAAGTTACATGTCCCCTGGACGACTTTTACTTGATTCCCGAGATATCACACCAGCCCTTGGCATCACGTGATGGTCGTAAGATTCCGTTGCTAACAGTTTCTGTTACATTCAGTTGCCGCCAGTGAGATAAATTGTCTACAGGTACGTACCTGATAGACAAGTTCTCTAGCAGTCCACCATGTTTACTCAATTGATCTCTGAGCGCTTCGTACGTAATGGCACCGCGTTGCTCCACATCAGCGTCCTCGAACATGGCACCGGTTAGCTCCAGAAGTTGCTCATCACTGAAGGTCATCCCGTTTTCCTCCATGCACGCGCGCATCACGTGTTGCAGTTCGCGATGTTGGATCAAACCATCACCTGGGAACTCAGTGTTATTATACCCTGTCAACATGGAAGCCTCTGCTCGGCTAAAGAATTTATACATTGTTTTTTTAATGGATTGAAGTGAGAAACGAGGTAGCAGTTCACCTAATGAATGTGGCTAGTGCGGCCCATGAACATTTGCAAACGACTTCAATCAATAAAGATTACAAGTAACTATACTATTCCCAATAAGATTAAAGCAGCTTCTTATAGGAATTAATTTAAGAGACTAGTTCGTGAATACGTAATGTATCTTTGACAATATTCGGCTTCTCTATTTTCTGCTATTGTTGTTATATATAAATCTATGTATCTTTTTATATATTTGAATAATTATTTATGTATTTTGTAGTAAAAGTGTTAATTAATTGTATAATTATATAAGGAGTGTGTATATATATATATATATGTAAATATGTATACAGTTGTAGTAAATGTGTATATAGTGTATACAATCTACTTATATAGTTTTTTTTATTCCTTGTTTTGTACCTGTCAACTACTTTTCACCATGACAAGGGTCGACTGGTAGAGAATGCCACTTGGAATTATGTCCGCCCATTGTAACCTTTAACATGAGGTCAACAATTAAGAATTAATAAATAAATAAATATACAGGACCTTTAGCCAGCCCACCTAACGCAAGCAAGTTTCTCAATTTGATTTACTACACGATTTACAATAGTACTATGAAATAGCGCCATAGATTCCATTGTACGTGGCATGATCTCCAGTGCCGGGAGCACTAATTATTTATTGTAATTTTATATGCTGATTTACTAGATGATCTAGGGCGAACACCCTAAAGAAGAGTCTGTATAGCCTCCGAAAGATCACAGCTCCGTAAGGTCTGGCTGGCCTTTTCATGAAGGCGCCGACTTTAATTGCACTAAGGGCTGTTAGATTCTAATTCTATTACACTGCTACCATACTGCATTAGGCATGCTACGAATGGTAGATTTGCCCAAACCGTCCAATCCCTCCCACTGGATATACTGCTCCCCATCACAAGTGGGATCCGATCCGGTATATTTGTATAAAGCCGGGGTAGCCCAGTGGTCACTTTAATCGAGCGTTTAGTTTATATGAAGTCCGTCAACTCGCAATGGAGCAATGTGGCGGGCGCTTCCCGGCTCCAAAACCCTCTCAGATATTTGAGGAGGCCTTTGCCCAGCTGTGGCCACTTACAGGCTGAGTTTGGTGTGCTAGTCAGCAGGGTGCACTACGTGCAGACAAGGTTGGCATTATAATGATATATTTTAGCACGAAGAAAATACGTCTTATTAAATTAAAAACGAGTTGAAGCTGAAAGAACTTACCGTCCAAATCGTAAACCCTGAACAGAAACTTGATTTTGTCTTCTGGTGTCTGCCGCCCGAAGCGATGAACTGCCGCGATGAACTCGTGGTGGGAAATCGTGCCAGAATTGTCCTCATCGAAGATTTGGAACACACGCTCAGTGAAGAACGGCTGGAATGGTGATGATGAATATAACGAAATCTTCAACTAAATCACTAGGTTATTACGGTTTTGTCGGACGATTTGTCCGGACCCATGACCTCACCGTCATGCCATAAGTTTTAAAGTCGTCGTGTATTTTGACTGTCCCTGTCTCCTATATCCTATCTCTGATCTTATCGGATAAGATTATCATAGGATACTAGTGGGTGCAGATGAGAGATGATCTTTTGTGTTTAGGTGCTTAGTACACATAGCATGTATCCCACTGCTTAGATAGAAGAGTCGTGATAGCCTAAGAGCCAAGACAAGGCGCTTGCTTTAGTTTCATAGACCGCGAGTGACCTGTATTTAATCCCCGGTACCGTTGGAGAAGTGAGGAAATCTGCATATCTGAGAAATAATAAAAAAATATTATTTCGAGTATAAGTGAAGCGGGCCCTTCGCGGCTACAAAACCCTTTCAAATATTTGAGAAGGAGGAGTGAGGTTAGTCCTTAGTCCTTTTGCTGAGCAGTGGGCATTCACAGGCTGATTTTCTACATATATGATGATGTTGCCGTCAACTTGGATACAAGGTAAGCAGGCTTGCATGGCAGGTAGCAGGACTAACGATTCTTAAAAACTGATGTCTCATGATGAGCAGCGCAGTGCAGTCACACAGAACTTTTAAATTTTTGGTTTGCTTTTAAACTTTAAACCTTTAAATTCAAGTTTTGGTTGTCATAGCAACTCTTGTGCCCCTTATCAGCAGGTCAAGGACTAGCTTCTTCGCCTCAGTAGAAAAAGTTTAGAGCTTTTTAGCAGAAATCACATTTTAATCCTAAACGTATCAGATTGTTTGATATTCTAAAATATTCAATCTCAATGGTTGAAATTTTATGCCTTATATCGCAACTAACACACGGCAAATAATCCTCTACGCCAGAAATACTCTATCAACTCTATTTTAGTACCACCACCACATAATTGATGCAAACATATTTCCCGTTTCTGTAGTCCGAAAAATTTTGCGATTAAATATCAAAATTTTAAGGAATAACTCACGTTTTTGGATACAACAATCTTCTGGAATTGTTCCCTGGTGATCTCCTTCTGGTCTCCCACGGTCTGTCTGAACAACTGTTCCAGTCGGTCCACACTGGGCTTGTCGATGCCTACTCGAGGTCTGCGGAAGAGAATATGATTTGATTATTGAGCTGGAACATCTCTGAGGAGTTGTGACGAAATGTCATTACCTGCTGCTGGACACTGCCGAAATGAACTCCATGATGTCGTCGGCCGTGACGTAACCGTCGTCGTCTGTGTCGATCAGCCGGAACAGTTTGTTCGTCACCTAAGATCATATGTTTCTTTAAATCCTATGCGTGGTAGAGCCAAGGGGCTACTTTTGCTGCTGCTCGAATAGGCCTGCTCGACCGGTTTGGTACGGTCTCGCAGAAAAACCTGCATGAAGTAGATAGATCGTGTACTTCTGCGTTTCGTTCGGTGAGTAAGGTAACCGGAGGCCCACTCCCCCTCCCCATCCCCTCCTCATCGTTCCTCCCTTCACCCAAAATCCCCTAAAGGCCAGCAACGCACCTGCAACACCTCTGGTGTTGCAAATGTCCGTGGGCTACGGTAATCACTTACCATCAGGTATAAAGCGCTTGCTCGTTTGCCGCCTTTCCAATAAAAAAAAACTTTAATATAAGATTTAAAACATAACTTCTTTTGACATTATCTTCAAATGAACCCATGTAGCCCTCATGGGTCTCATTTGCTTTAAATTTCAGAGTACACCTGAGTAATCTGAATCCGGTTTCTAGTGCACAAGTCACAAAAGTTAAAAAAATTGTCAAGTCCTGAATTTACCCAGTAAGAAAACATCGTGATGAAATCTTCGAGTACAAAGGGAAAAGTTGTGTGCATCTACAAGCATCGCATTCGGCCGGTGGATTCAACCCGACTCCGAATTTTAACTTGTACTGCCGCAGATCCGTCATAATATTTCTTGTTCTGACGCAAAAAGCATCGCTTTTGGTTTTAATAAAGTGAAAGTCAGAGTCAAAATTATTCAATTTATCGTTTATAAGAGTTTTAAACAAGCCTGTTGTTTAAAGCTCTTTTAAAGGACAAAATGTATACCTGTTCGCAAAACGAGACTTTATCAGAGAAGAACCTGTAAGAAACTCTGGGGTCTTTTTTATCAACACCATGTTACAATAGCATTTGCAATTTATAATAAAATTCAGTACAATGTCAATTTTAACAATACATCAGTAGCCTGGACTTCTGTGGTTAGGACTTCTTTTTAACAATGTTTTATAAGTTTTTAATGTTCTAATCCGGGCTGTTGCGTATAATAGTATTTGACCTAGTAAACTAAAGAAGCTTATGAGTCCCAAGGAGTGGCCGCAGTGCAATGCCACAGGATTTTACAGTTTGAAAACTGGAAAACTTGCCTATTGGAGAACATCAGTGGAAGGATTCCTGCATCATGCCTCCACTAGATGTAATGTTTAACATAGGCGTAGCTAGAAAAAGCTACAGGGCGCGCGACCCGGAACATCTGGTGTCTGACACCTGAGACACACAGTCTTGTGTCTCTATCACAGAAAAAATATTCAGGTTACGTCTATGTGTGTGAAAAGATATGCAAATTCTTGATCTTCTCAAACTTTTAGGATTGTCGTGTCGATAAATTTGATATTAAGATAGACTTAGTCGACCGCTGTTTAAGTTTTCTCATCCTCCGA
The DNA here is from genome assembly GCA_029286595.1 of Bhutanitis thaidina. Lineage (NCBI taxonomy): Eukaryota > Metazoa > Arthropoda > Insecta > Lepidoptera > Papilionidae > Bhutanitis > Bhutanitis thaidina. The sequence continues at coordinate 429,147 of JAGSMS010000043.1, read as the reverse complement.
CTGTTGCATACTCCTCTGGTCTCTATACATTGCAATCCGTCCGTGAAACTCACACGTACTTGTACAACTGTGACGTCGTTCGGAACGTTTGTTATTTTGTATGTTACACTTTCATTTGTTTATTTAGAATGACCATTCTCACCACTTTGTTCTGCAGTATCAGCTGGAAAGTGTCGGGCGATATAACTCCCTCGCCGCATAGCACGTAAGCGACACTCTCCACTTGCTCCACGAAGTCCAGCTGCTTGTCCTCTCTGAGGACAGTCGGCGGTTATTTAAAACGTTAGTTTGACAAACCAGCTGAGAGTGCACATGATGGTGCACCACTGCAGCCCATGGATAGCTGCAAACAGCTGCAATACAAGAAGGTTTCACCACTCTTAAGGAGTTGATGAACGTATGCCAGATTTATCTGACTTTCTCTACACAAGATCGCATCCAACCTAAAGGACTGGTGCAGTGATGATGATAATGAAGTCGACTTCACCTTAATTTTCCACGGTTCATCAAACATAGCATAATACATTGCAGGAAAGGATACTGTCAATTATGTTCCAAATTTATTACCTTAGCCAATTTAAAGGTCACTGATAAGAATCTCTCTAACATAGGAAGTGGGGTACTTATTTGTGACCCGATGTTGCTGATATCCTTGGTTTGATATTCAATCTTACCCTTACCTAAATCGGATATGCTATAATAGAAATCTAGGACGGAATTCCCCGTTGTAAGGAATATGTAGAACTTGAGAAACTAGAGAATCGAATTCTGCTATGCTATGCTCTTGTGCTGAGGCAGACATAATTTATAATACAGATGTGTTAAAATTTTACCCATAATTTACTTTTTGCTTTGACTTGTTTTAGTTTACTTTGTTTAACTCAAGCATTATAAGCAAATGATGTATATACTGGGCTACCACGGCAGCCATGGTGGCCTAATGGTCAGAGCGCTCACTTTAGTTTCATAGAGCGCGAGTGACCTGGGTTCGATCCCCGATGCCGGCACCACTAAATTTGTTAATAGCAATTTTAAGTGCTATATTTATCACGAGCTCGGCGGTGAAGGAAAACATCGCGAGGAAACCTGCATGACTGAGAAATAATTTCGAGGATATGTGAAGCCCGCCAACCCGCACTGGGGCAGCGTGGCGGATACTTCCCGGCTCCTAAACCCTCTCTGATACTCATATTTGAGAAGGAGGACTTTGCCCAGCAGATGTGTGTACCTTTAATTGGCTCGCGTATCAGAACTTATATCTAAAAAAAAATATAGATTGTATGCTGTAGTTGTATTAAAAGAATAACGTAAATATAAAAAATGTTACAATGCCATCGTTTTAGTTAACCATAGTAATACATACGGGAGTCTTTCTTTAAGGAACTCGATCCAATCTTCCTGCACGAGATGGTCTATCCTCTCCACGTCGAAGAGCCGGAATATCCTCTCAAGCAGATCCTGAAACATAACGACATGCCAATATTTATTATCAATAGAATACTAGAGTAGACATATTCAAGCATTTCACACCGAAAAGAATTTCATCACCACTAGAAACCAAGTATTTTTTATAGGGATCGGCATAGGAGCAAGCGGTTCACCCGATTGTAAGTGATTACCGTCGCCCACATACATCTGCAACACCAGAGATGCTGTAGGTGCGTAGATGACCTCTTTTGAGATCTGTAAGCTCTTTATATATATAAGCTATAAGCGCAAGATACTGTAAACTCTTTCTGTCTGATAATTAAAATATATATATGATAAAAAAGCTAAAAATAAAGCCATATTAACGATGATATCAGAAGGTAAAACACTGAAGTTTCCCCTGTGCCGTGGGTGCTTTTAAGCACGTATTGGGCGCGGGGCCGGGAGTAAAATGTTAAACGCCATAAAATCCATTAATAATAGAGTATTTCAATAAATACAGAAACCAAATTTAATGCTTTAAAATATAAACATTTACATTATAATTAAACTGTAAACAGTACATAGTTTTTTCCATTGTGCATATGAACTACATTGTAGTTTTTATTATTTTTTACTAGTAAAGTTGTTACAGAATTTAAGTTCGTCATGGTAGCCTAGCGGCCAAGGAGCCCGTTTTTGTTTGACCGTGTGACCCGGGTTCCGGGTTCCAATCCCGGTAACAGAACCGCTATATTGTTGACTGCAACTTTTAGAGCTGAATTTACTACGTGCTACGCGGTTAAGGAAAACATGCAAAGGATACCTGAGATATAATAAAAAACAAATATTTTCGAGGACATGCCAGGTCTGCCAACCCGCACTGGAGACCTTAGCCCAACAGTGGGACTCTAACAACCTTCTATTTTACTCCTTTTAAAGATATTTGGTAACTTACTATAAATTAATATAGATATATTTTACGAATTGTTATCACAAATCTATTTGAGAGAGAGAGAGGCTGACATATTCCATTTGGTACCTTGTTAACATTGAAGTATTTATCAAATTTATCCTTTCTTGGTTAAAGGAGATATATAGTAAAATAATGAAAAAAGTTAGCACTAACCTAAAGTCTTCGATATTCCATTATTTTATGTATATTTATAAAACATCGGTATTAATCTGTATTGTTTATTAATTGAGTAAACGCACGACAAACTTAACATGCCGTACGGACTTTGTTCATATACCCTCACAGATAATAATTCAAACAGCTTACAAAAATGGAAACTACTAGAAATACGTCGGTACACCAATATTAGCGTAACTCAATACTGGGATGTACCCAGTCTATAACATTATTCTAATAGGCTGAAGTCTGCTTATAGAAATGGCAATGCTCGGTGTTTCTCTACGTGATAGAATCTGTAACGATAATATCAGCAGCAGAACCAAGGCAATCGACCTGTTAAGTATCAAGCACCCACGTACAGGCAAACTCAGTCCTGGAGGTCTCGCGAAGTTTATGGAGGCAGGTGGCACAGGACTCTGTTCTGTGGTAATATTTGAGGAACAACAACAATATTCAGCAGTGGACTTATACAGTAAAAACTTCTCCTATTGAGAGAATACTGCCCAGGAGACAACTTTTAAGAAAGCGACTTCAAAAACAAAGTAAGTAGGCTATAGGCCCACAGCTGGCCAAAGGTCTCCTCTAAAACATTTGAGAGTGCTTTCGGGGGACTTCCTCTGTCTACGAAATATTTTCTTTTAATAGTTCTCAGACATGCAGGTTTCCACGCGATGTTTTTCTTCACCGCCGAGTACATAGTAACTCAGCACCACAAATAGTAGTTATTTAAAAAATTCATTGGCACCGGGGATCGAACCGGTGTCACACGCGTATTATAAATTTAAAGCGAGCTCCATGTCCACTAGGCTACCTCCGTCATTATATAGCGGCTTTACAAGAGGAAAATACCTAATAGACTAAATGCATTGTACCCAGCGAACGATAAAACCATATTTTTATCGTTCGCTGGGTATGACTATGACTATACCAAAAAATAAATCATGGGCAAAAAAAAAAGAAATCAACACCACAACCGCAAAGTACGTGTGTTGCGACTGGAGCAGTTTCCCACAGGTATCTCAACAACGGAACGTCGCGTGGGTTCAGCTGTCACCTGTCACCCGTCACTCTGACATTTGACAGTTGCGCAAGTGACACTCGCGCCCAATTAACGCCCAAACTGATTTAATTAAATGATTCTTTTCAATGATTGCGGTGACTTAATTAACTTTCGCCGCGTTATCGGATTTGATTTTTGTTTGTTCTCTGTTTGTGGGGTAAAGCTTAGTGTCTTCGGGTTTTAAAGGATCTGTACGGAGCTATTACTAAACCTGCACCGTCTGTTCTTACGTCCGTCCATCCATCTGTCCTACTTCTAAAGGGCTATTGTACCTTTTGAACGGTAACAGGTATCTGGTAAAAATTTTCATTGAATGTATGTGTTATTATGGCTTTTAATAAAATTTTAGTTAGATATTTGTTATTAATAAAGAAATGGTTCAAACAAACTTAAAGTACGAAATACGTTTCGTGTATGGAGGCAAGAGAGATGAATTTTTTTGTTTTTGTTCTATCGTAAAATAGATATTTGTTCCATCATACAGACGTCAAACTCGGTGTGGTCAAATTAAAACAACAAACAATACCGGTCAAGTGTAAGTCGGGCTACACATCCCGAACTCTCTAGAAAACACAATGGTTTTGTTAAATACATAACACAGATATAATATGTAAACGGAACCCACGGTGTGGGTATCCGACTCGCACTTGACCGGTCTTTTTATCTTATAGTGTCGTGTTTCCTCTTAGAGGTACTCACTCATTCATAGCTAATGAAAACACCGTGCGACAGTTAGAGGGGAGATTGAATGTCTCGTAGATCCGCAGACGAACGCAATACGTTCAGTCCCTTCCTGCCTACGAGGAGTTCATAAGCTCAGGGCTGATGTAGCACATCTGATGAGTCTAGTTAGAAACTGCCGCGGTGCAAGTTATTGTGTGCACCTCCTTTTTTCCCTCTTTAATAGCCTCATTGTCCACTGCTGTACGAGACCTCCGCCCCAAAGGATTTGATGTTATCGCTACGTTGCGCCGAAGCTTCCGATGGTGGATTAAAACGTGGAGAAATGTGACCTCACAGATAAGGGGGAAGTGGAAGCTGAAAAGACGGAATGCGGACTCCGTCACAAAAAGGGAATACCTTCAGAAAACCAGGCAACCTAGAAATCGCATTACCAGACACCTCGCACCATACACCTTACCTTACCAACTGGTAAATAGTCCACTGCTGGACATAGGCCTCTCCCGTAAGGAGGATTTACCACAATCGCCACGCGCGCCAAGCGGATTGGCTTTCGCAGTACCTGATACCTCGCACTCTTAACTCTGCCGCCCGTCATCGGTCTGCTTAATTTCGGTATGATATATTTCGAGAGGTTTTTTTTTGTGGTACCAACCCGGTCGAGCCCGTCCATTCGAGCACCTGCCGAAGCCGCCACTTTGCTCTACCACGTGTATATCCCGCCATCTGTCAGAATACATTGTGATTTTTAAGACATTTCCCTTAGTTGCCTCTTATGACACCCGCGGGGAGAAAGGGTGTGCCAGATTCATACGCCGATGCCGTGTGGTAGACGCAGTCCGATTGGAAACTTGTGGATAGCTTAGGTAAGGCAGATGAAACGTGTAGCTAAGGGTCAGCGCGTAATTTCATAGTACACGAGAGTTCTATGTTCGAATGCCGGTACTGGCAAGATTGTAACAAAACAGAGGACATGTGAAGTCCGCCAGCGAGATCCTTGCCTGTGTATGAGCCGTCCGGCTATGTACCAACTTCTTACTGTATTCCGGTTTGAAAAGTAAACAGAGGCAGTATAATTACAGGCTTTGTGGGCTTATTCGATCTTAGTCCTCAGGGATGACAAAGCGATACCAGTGGGCATGGGAATAATTAATACTTGCTAATGTATTTGTTATATCTATAGTTCAGGACAGAGACAGGTAGGTCGCTGTAAAGTTCTGGTGACCTGGTTATTGTCACCTTCGTGTCACGTGACCCTACCGCCTTGAAGTGTCACGTTGGAACTAGGCTGCGGTCTACTTTGTTATTGATGTGACTAACAACGGTTAAGGAATATTAATCATACGACTCTGGAGTTGTCTATAAATATCCATATATATATATTTACATTTAAATATAATAATTATTTCTTGTATTTACGAGAATACTACACATATCAAATGCAACTAGTATTTACAGATTTTGTTTTTATATTCCCGACGTTTCGGAGACCGGCTCCTCGTGACCACGGCTGCTATAAATCAGCAGGAGTATATATTCGAAATAAGAGTTTAATTTCAAATATATATTTTTTTTTTGGAAGAAGCGGCAAGCGAGTAAGCTGTTCACCTGATGGTAAGTGATTACCGTCGCCCACATACATCTGCAACACCATAGATGCTGCAGGTGCGTTGCCGGTCTTTAAGGATGTTTGGGAGATGGGAGGGAAGAGGAGGGGAATAGGGAGGGGGTGTGGGCCTCCGGTTACCTTGCTCACCGAACGAAACCCAGAAGCACAAGATGCCTCTACTTCACGCCGGTATTCTGCGAGGCCGTGGTACCAATCCGGTCGAGCCGGCCCATTCGAGCAGCAGCTAAAGCCGCCGCTTGGCTCTACCACGCATATACTAGAAACTGCCCATAACTTCGTCGTGTAGCGGCGTAATTTTTTAGTTGAGCTAAAGAGTGACCTATATTTTTACATATATCTGCCGATGTTCGTTCATATCCGTTCAGTCGTTTAAGCGCGATGGAACAACAAACATACAAACATTCAAATTAGTAATATTAAGTCGGATAAAAGATTTATTCTTAATTGGATTACAAAGGGCGAGTTTAACGCAGTTCCCTTTTCTTTCGGAGTGAGTTAGAGCCGGGCAGGGTCCACCGCGCTGCCCCAGTGCGGGTTGGACCTTGCGTCGTCCACCAAAAAGATATTTTCGATTATTTCTCAGATACGCAGGTTTCCTCGCGATGTTTTCCTTCACCACCTTCGGCTACGAATTGCTATTAACAATTTTGGTTGTGTCGATGCTGGGGATCGAACCCCATTCACTCACTTACTATGATTGTTAAAGCGAACTCTCTGTCCTCTAGGCTAGACGGCGTTACCTATGTAGGTCTTTCTAAAGATAAAGAATTAGAGACAGAACCTACAGAGGTATTACATTGGAAAATACTATGTAAGATATATCAGCTTTATCTTTATATGCCAATCGCGGTAAGCAGATTGCATAATAAACGAGCTAGTGCACATCTAAAATAGTGAAGAAGTAAATTAAAACGAAGTTTTAGAGAAACAACCTCCGTCAATCTCTATTTCTCTTTTCTTAGAGCGTAACGTAAATTAAAAAAAATACAATCGCCTTGCCTCCGCCTCCTTTTCTTTGAAGTCGGTTGAAAAAGTAATGCTATGTCGATTCAACTGACCGATTTCGTCGACTTCCGTCCACTTCCGGAATACTACACTAAAAACCTATCACATTGGACACTTGACCAAACATTAACGTGAACACATTCAATACACAAGAAACGAATTCTCGTCTCTAGTGGAATCACACGCACAATATCGTAAACCGAATCGAAAACGAATCGAACGAAAGCTCGCATTCTTATGCATAATAACCCCGTAAGGCCTCGCCCACACTGCACCATATATCAATAAGGTAAGCCTTATTGAAATATGGTGCAGTTCAGCAAAAACTAATCTAAAACCTATTCAAATATTACAAAATAAATTTGTAAATAGCCTGTACCTATGGCAGTATAATTACAGGCTTTGTGGGTTTATTCGATCTTAGTCCTCAGGGATGACAAAGCGATACCAGTGGGCATGGGAATAATAAATACTTGCTAAGGTATTTGTTATATCTATAGTTCAGGACAGAGACAGGTAGGTCGCTGTAAAGTTCTGGTGACCTGGTTATTGTCACCTTCGTGTCACGTGACCCTACCGCCTTGAAGTGTCACGTTGGAACTAGGCTGCGGTCTACTTTGTTATTGATGTGACTAACAACGGTTAAGGAATATTAATCATACGACTCTGGAGTTGTCTATAAATATCCATATATATATATTTTTACATATATCTGCCGATGTTTGTTCATATCCGTTCAGTCGTTTAAGCGCGATGGAACAACAAACATACATACATATTTTTTTTTATTGAACAGACTGCAAACGAGCAAGCGGTTCACCTGATGGTAAGTGATTACCGTCGCCCACATACATCTGCAACACCATAGATGGTGCGTTGCGGGTCTTTAAGGATGTTTGGGAGATGGGAGGAAGAGGAGGAATAGGGAGGGGTGTGGACCTCCGGTTACCTTGCTCACCGAACGAAACGCAGAAGCACAAGATGCCTCTACTTCACGCCGGTATTCTGCGAGGCCGTGGTACCAATCCGGTCGAGCCGGCCCATTCGAGCAGCAGCTAAAGCCGCCTCTGGCTCTACCACGCATATACTAGAAACTGCCCATAACTTCGTCGTGTAGCGGCGTAACCCCACTATTTTGTTCCGCGGGATTTTTTAGTTGAGCTAAAGAGTGACCTATATTTTTACATATATCTGCCGATGTTTGTTCATATCCGTTCAGTCGTTTAAGCGCGATGGAACAACAAACATACATACATATTTTTTATTGAACAGACTGCAAACGAGCAAGCGGTTCACCTGATGGTAAGTGATTACCGTCGCCCACATACATCTGCAACACCATAGATGGTGCGTTGCGGGTCTTTAAGGATGTTTGGGAGATGGGAGGAAGAGGAGGAATAGGGAGGGGTGTGGACCTCCGGTTACCTTGCTCACCGAACGAAACGCAGAAGCACAAGATGCCTCTACTTCACGCCGGTATTCTGCGAGGCCGTGGTACCAATCCGGTCGAGCCGGCCCATTCGAGCAGCAGCTAAAGCCGCCTCTGGCTCTACCACGCATATACTAGAAACTGCCCATAACTTCGTCGTGTAGCGGCGTAACCCCACTATTTTGTTCCGCGGGATTTTTTAGTTGAGCTAAAGAGTGACCTATATTTTTACATATATCTGCCGATGTTTGTTCATATCCGTTCAGTCGTTTAAGCGCGATGGAACAACAAACATACATACATATTTTTTATTGAACAGACTGCAAACGAGCAAGCGGTTCACCTGATGGTAAGTGATTACCGTCGCCCACATACATCTGCAACACCATAGATGGTGCGTTGCGGGTCTTTAAGGATGTTTGGGAGATGGGAGGAAGAGGAGGAATAGAGGTGTGGACCTCCGGTTACCTTGCTCACCGAACGAAACGCAGAAGCACAAGATGCCTCTACTTCACGCCGGTATTCTGCGAGGCCGTGGTACCAATCCGGTCGAGCCGGCCCATTCGAGCAGCAGCTAAAGCCGCCTCTGGCTCTACCACGCATATACTAGAAACTGCCCATAACTTCGTCGTGTAGCGGCGTAACCCCACTATTTTGTTCCGCGGGATTTTTTAGTTGAGCTAAAGAGTGACCTATATTTTTACATATATCTGCCGATGTTTGTTCATATCCGTTCAGTCGTTTAAGCGCGATGGAACAACAAACATACATACATATTTTTTTTTATTGAACAGACTGCAAACGAGCAAGCGGTTCACCTGATGGTAAGAGATTACCGTCGCCCACATACATCTGCAACACCATAGATACTGCAGGTGCGTTGCGGGTCTTTAAGGATATTTGGGAAATAGGAGGGATGGGAATACGGAAGGGGTGTGGGCCTCCGGTTACCTTGCTCACCGAACGAAACCCAGAAGCACAAGATGCCTCTACTTCACGCCGGTATTCTGCGAGGCCGTGGTACCAATCCGCTCGAGCCGGCCCATTCGAGCAGCAGCTAAAGCCGCCTCTGGCTCTACCACGCATATACTAGAAACTGCCCATAACTTCGTCGTGTAGCGGCGTAACCCCACTATTTTGTTCCGCGGGATTTTTTAGTTGAGCTAAAGAGTGACCTATATTTTTACATATATCTGCCGATGTTTGTTCATATCCGTTCAGTCGTTTAAGCGCGATGGAACAACAAACATACAAACATTCAAATTAGTAATATTAAGTCGGATAAAAGATTTATTCTTAATTGGATTACAAAGGGCGAGTTTAACGCAGTTCCCTTTCTTTCGGAGTGAGTTAGAGCCGGGCAGGGTCCACCGCGCTGCCCCAGTGCGGGTTGGACCTTGCGTCGTCCACCAAAAGATATTTTCGATTATTTCTCAAACATGCAGGTTTCTTCACGATGTTTTCCTCGTCCTAAATATAGCACTTAAAGTTGCTATTATGTGGTGCCGGCACCGGGAATTGAGCCCAGAACTCTCGCGCCCTTTGAAACAAAAGTGAGCGCCCTGACCACTAGGCTACTCACGACCTCGGCTTAAGCATTTATTTATACATATTAAAAAAAAATAAAAACTCACAACACCATACCCAAATTCACACATCTACATACAGTCTGACACACATGCTCAAGAATAAACTCTGAGTAATTCTTAAATAGTTTCGATGCTAAATTAGTTTTAAATATTATTCCATACTCCAATACTCCATTTATAGAATACGCTTTATTGCCCACCAAAAACAGGAAAATAATATAATAGTACAAAAACGTAATTAGACATGAGAGGTGGAACAATGGGCGGTCTTATCGCTGAAAGCGATCTCTTCCAGACAACCTTTGGATGGACAGGATTGTTATAAATGATGGAAGTTGCATAAAAGCAATTCATATTCAAAGAAAAAAGTACTTAAAAAATAATATACACATATTATAGAAATACATACAGATTTTAATAATAATTGTTATATATGTATACATATACATAAATAGACTAAATCAATACAAATATAAAAGAAAATGTCTAAATAAACGAAATTACAAAGATGATAGATAGTGGGCCTTGACGAGATTTTTTTTTTAATTGGTAAGGATTGGGCGCGTCTTGCCGATAGGCAAGGCATTCCATAGACGGACAGCTTGTAGAGAAGGATCTGTCCAAAAATTTAGTGCTATGAACTGGCTGGCATTCTTTATTTCAAATTCTCCTCTGACCTCAAAAACCGTGAATGAGAACCATAGAGGAATTCAAAACGTTATAGTTATTTTATAGAAATACATACAGATTTTAATAATAATTATTATATATGTATATAAATGTATAAACTGGACATAAAGGAGAGGGTCTTATAAAAACGATCAGATGAGACTGCATGAATTTGAAGTGAAGTAGCAGACTTTAAGTGTCCACTGCTGGGGAAAGGCCTCCTTCTCAAATATTTTTGAGGGGGTTTGGAGCCGGGAAGGTAACGCCACATTGCTCCACTGCGGGTTGGCGGGCTTCGCATATCCTCGAAATAATATTCTTTTTTATTTCTCAAACATGCAGGTTTCTTCACGATGTTTTCCTCGTCCTAAATATAGCACTTAAGGTTGCTATTAAGTGGTGACGGCACCGGGGATTGAACCCAGAACACTCGCGCCCTTTGAAACAAAAGTGAGCGCCCTGACCACTAGGCTACTCACGACCTCGGCTTAAGCATTTATTTATACATATTAAAAAAAAATAAAAACTCACAACACCATACCCAAATTCACACATCTACATACAGTCTGACACACATGCTCAAGAATAAACTCTGAGTAATTCTTAAATAGTTTCGATGCTAAATTAGTTTTAAATATTATTCCATACTCCAATACTCCATTTATAGAATACGCTTTATTGCCCACCAAAACAGGAAAATAATATACACATATTATAGAAATACATACAGATTTTAATAATAATTATTATATATGTATATAAATGTATAAACTGGACATAAAGGAGAGGGTCTTATAAAACGATCAGATGAGACTGCATGAATTTGAAGTGAAGTAGCAGACTTTAAGTGTCCACTGCTGGGCTAAGGCCTCCTTCTCAAATATTTTTGAGGGGTTTGGAGCCGGGAAGGTAACGCCACATTGCTCCACTGCGGGTTGGCGAGCTTCACATATCCTCGAAATAATATTCTTTTTATTTCTCAAACATGCAGGTTTCTTCACGATGTTTTCTCGTCCTAAATATAGCACTTAAGGTTACATATGGTGACGGCACCGGGGATTGAACCCAGAACACTCGCGCCCTTTGAAACAAAAAGTGAGCGCCCTGACCACTAGGCTACTCACGACCTCGGCTTAAGCATTTATTTATACATATTAAAAAAATAAAACTCACAACACCATACCCAAATTCACACATCTACATACAGTCTGACACACATGCTCAAGAATAAACTCTGAGTAATTCTTAAATAGTTTCGATGCTAAATTAGTTTTAAATATTATTCCATACTCCAATACTCCATTTATAGAATACGCTTTATTGCCCACCAAAACAGGAAAATAATATAATATAAGTACAAAACGTAATCAGACATGAGAGGTGGAACAATGGCGGTCTTGTCGCTAAAAGCGATCTCTTCCAGACAACCTTTGGATGGACAGGATTGTTATAATGATGGAAGTTGCATAAAAGCAATTGATATTCAAAGAAAAAGTACTTAAAAATAATATACACATATTATAGAAATACATACATATTTTAATAATAATTATTATATATGTATACATATACATAAATAGACTAAATCAATACAAATATAAAAGAAAATGTCTAAATAAACGAAATTACAAAGATGATAGATAGTGGGCCATGACGAGATTTTTTTTTTAATTGGTAAGGATTGGGCGCGTCTTGCCGATAGGCAAGGCATTCCATAGACGGACAGCTTGTAGAGAAGGATCTGTCCAAAAATTTAGTGCTATGAACTGGCTGGCATTCTTAATTTCAAATTCTCCTCTGACCTCAAAAACCGTGAATGAGAACCATAGAGGAATTCAAAACGTTATAGTTATTTTATAGAAATAATATCCTGTTTATTGTTTATACATTGGTCTTGCTGAATCGTTTACATCCCCCATAGGACAGGCTACACCTAGTGTGGGGGTTGGCATATTGTACATCATTGGAAATCCTTTTTAAATGAAATATTTTCATTTTTTAAACGAGTCTTTGTTGAATGAAGGTTGGCTTTAAATCCTAACTAGGGGACTGGATGACTGTTCTATTTACTACACATCGCTTCTTCTCAGCAACCCAACTAAAAAGAATAATAAATCTGAAGGAAGTATTAAAGTATATAAATGACTATCTTATCTAACATTTTTTAATCGGATTGTGGTGAAAAACATCCACCGCATGTTCACTGAAGCTCCTGCACCTGAAGACAACTTCAATCGAAGGAAGTTACAGACGCGTTGTCAAACGGAATGCCTCACAGCTCATACCTAACAAACTGGAACACAACAGTAGTTGTACTGTTGTTTGGCGGGAGGAATGGTTGTTAGGGTGGTACCTACCCAGTTGACACCTACGCAGAGAAGTATTGCCACCGCCTAGTGCCACCTTAACGGCGTGTTATTAGTCCATTGCGGGACATAGGGCTCTCCTTTAAGGAGAATTTGTCATTTAACATGCGCTAAGGCTAGCCCAGCACCAGACACATGAACATTAGACGCTGCTGCCCTCATCATCGGTCTGCTTATTTAGGTCTTTTGCTATTTTAAAGACTTTCCTTAGTCGCCTATAAAATCGTGGGAAGAAAGGGTGTGCCAGATTCTTATGCCGATGCCGTGTGGTAGACGCAGTCCGATAATGGTAACTCCCGGATAGAATAGGTAAGGCATATGAACCGTGTAGCTAAGGTTCAGAGCGTAATTTCATAGTATACGAGAGTTTTGAGTTCGAATGCCAGTACTGGCATCACTAAAATTGTTTGTTATAATTTGAAATGGCTTTCAAGGCTTTCCCTGAGAAGAATCTCGCGAGTGTCGGGACAGGAAACTAAGAAGAGAAAGCAGATATAATGACACAAAGACATTTATCCCGACACTTACAACATCTACACACATAGTACATGATCTGGTGTTCCATAATAATTCCAAAGATAACAAAACTAAAAGAAATAAATATAAGAAAAAGAAAATTAAATAAAAAGTTTTGTTATATGTAAAATAAATAAATATATATCACAAGGAATTTGTGTGTTGTGATGAAGTAACGGAAAGGATTAGTATCCTTGCAATAAGCATAACTACTTGTCTATCAATCAATGATTAATAATAAAAAAATATTTCAATTCGAAATGAAAGAGGTTAGTCAAGCGAGCTGTCATATCAAATACTGGATGAGCCTGTAAAACAATGGCTTTAATCCGCGCAACAGGGTCACGTACACGACCACCTGTACCGCCCCAATTACGGCCGACCTCCACAACTAGATCAATGCTCCTTGTCGCTGCGATTTGTGCTTTAATGTTGCAGTCGTGACTAGACCCCCGGCGTACGTTTCTGTAAGGTTCGACGCGGACTTGCGACTTTTAGTACACCTTCATAGGCGTTGTGTTAGTTCTTTCCTAACAATAGTTCGAATGGAATACATTATAGTGGAGAAAGTGTCAAAAGCATTTTAGTGTCGTAAGTGGCGACTGTGGGGAAAGCCTTGAAAGTCGCAACGCCTACCGACAGATGGCGTGATAACCATCTGGAAAAATACCAGACCGAAATTGATCAGAACGATGACGGGCTGCAGCTTCAGAGGCGCGAGGTGTCTGGTGCTGTGTTCGCCGATCCGCTTGCCGAGCGTGGCCATTATGGCATATCCTCCTTATGGGAGAGGCTCATTTCCTACAGTGGACTATTTGCAGGCTGTTAAGGTGAAGTACCTGCAAGTCTGAGAAATAATAAAAATATTATTTCGAGGATATGTGAAGCCCGCCAACCCGCACTGGAGCAGCGTGGCAGGCCCTCCCGGTTCCTAAACCCTCTCTGATACTCGTATTTGAAAAGGGGCCTTTTCCCAGCAGAGGGCACTTACAGGCTGCTACTTTGACTTTGAAGGTGAAGTAAGGTAAGTACGCAAGAATCTCTGTCTCTCAGCTGTGAGTCGGAGAAAGTTCTAGATAAAACTTTCTTTGTATATAGGATTGAGGTGAGAAAGGAGCCAATAGTTGACGTGATGGTAAGTTTTTTTTTTTTAAAAAACCTTACCTTCTGTAGGAATTTCTCCTGTGTCGCGGAGGCAGTTTACATACATGAATTGCACATGGACAAACACCCTGACCGGGAACTATTATTTGTAGTCCATACAAATACTATTCCCGTGTGGTAATCGAACCCGCGACCCGCAGCTAAACGCCTTAGCCACTACGCCACGGCGCCGTAAGTGACTATTGCTCTCCATGGAAACCTTTATACGGCTTCAATGGCAGATGTTTACGGATACGCCCGTTATTTTACTGGCTATATTTACCATTAAAACCGAAACACTAACATGGTTGGAACAGTTGGTTGTGCATAGAGTTCGACATCCGCGTTAGATGTGGTATTTGTCGCAGACATTTGGCATTGTTCGCGCGTGTGCCGCCGTATAATGTTGCCTCATAGTAATCTAAAGCGCTTTGTGATACGCCACTCAAACGATCCTATACTTAACGACAACGTCGAATCTAATGCTCTCGAAATAATATCTTTAAGAAGTTGAGACGCGCTGAGCACGTGACTTCGTGTTGGATCAAAGTATAAACGTGCGTGTAACATTAAGACGGCGACGGGCTCACCACCTGTCACGTTGCTCCAAATAAGCTCCGATGGAAAGTGGGTTGAAACGACTGTAAGTTACACCTTGTAAATATTTCGCAATAATTCTGTGTGAAGTTTTTCCACGATGGAATCGTACAGCGTTATTTGAAAAGAAACTATTGTTTACGGATTTTATTATGTTTCATTTTTTTTTTATATCATCGACGTTTCGAGTGCTTTACAGCAGCTCGAGTTGACTATAGTCGAGTTGACATTTGGACGTCTGACACTTCAGTGTCAGGCTTCAAATGTACAGTGTTCGCGTAAATACAAGAAATCATCATCATCATCATTTCAGCCTATCAGAAGTCCACTGCTGAACATAGGCCTCCCCCAAAGATTGCCACGAAGCTCGGTCCTGAGCCACCTGCATCCATCGACTTCCCGCAACACTGCGCAGGTCGTCACTCCATCTTGTGGGGGGTCGTCCTACACTGCGTTTGCCTGTACGTGGCTGCCACTCGAGAACCTTTTTTCCCCAGCGGTTGTCAGTTCTGCGAGCTATGTGGCCGGCCTATTGCCACTTCAGCTCGCTGATCCTTACGGCTATGTCGGTTACCTTAGTTCTGCTGCGGATATCATCGTTGCAGACTCTATCACGCAGAGAAACACCGAACATAGAAATCATCATACTGTGTTATTTTTCACATCCAAGACATGGACCGTGTCTAAAACTAAACACGGTATGATCTTATAAGGGAATGACGCTACATGGAATTTTTGTGAATTCATTTGTGGCATAGTGGGCCTTCCGTTACCTCACTCATCGAACGAAACGCAGAAGCACAAGATGCCTCTACTTCTCGCTGTACTCGTTCTCTTCTTCACGCCGGTACTGCCAGACCTTTCGAGCAGCAACAAAAGCCGACGCTTGACTCTACCACGTGATCATGTAAATTTTATCCAAACTTTAACTTTGACTGCCTTTGAAGTATATTAATACCTTATGTCGCCACTTCTGACTATGTCAGACAGGGGTGTCGCACCCATGGTGGAACAGAGGTGTTCTATTCATAGCCACACGGAATCGCTAGAACATAATTTGTGCCTGCATCGCGTGTAGGTGAGAGTGGGAACCCATCATTCGCCCTGAACAGGTAGAGTGTGGCAAGTGGCTAGTATCAATACTGGGTTTCCTCTCGGAGATTGTCGTGAGCTTTTCAAGGCTTTTACCTTAGTGGTCTCTTATAACATCCACGGCAAGAAAGGAGCATACAGAGCCACTACCACAAGGGTGAAATTAAAATATAACCGGTAAGTCAGAAACTTCCAAGCGACTAATAACAGACTTTAAAGGTGAAGGAGAAACCAGGTAGATACGTCTTGTCTTAATTTGAACGTGGTATGTACGTGCTTCGTGCGGTAATAATCTTTCTCCGACTCCTCAACTATCCCTCAAATCCGAACAGCAGGAGTTTTTGAACGGAATGAATGAGTTTGAAAGTATTCTAGAAATGTCCATTAGCCGCTTAAGATGGCGACGTGTGTCTTACGAATCAATCAGCGGCACCTAGCGGCCATATAGGGAACTGTTCACGATCACCGTAAGTCCGCACGGTGGCTACCAACCACATTCCTACCCGTATGGAATGTCGAGCTCTTGCCTTTTTATGAACACTGAAGCTCTATAATAATAATTATATATTTTAGTAATTTAGTAAATGGTACGTATCGTATCTTAATTTACCACGTGCGCGGTGTTGAAGGAAAACGTCGTGAGGAAATCTGCATGTCTGAGGAATAATAAAAAATATTTAAGAAAATGCGAAACAAGCCAACGCGCACTGCAGCAGCGTTCCCCGGCTCCAAACCACTCTCAAATATTGAGAAGAGGCCTTTGACCACATGTCGGACATTAACTTTACTTTGATGTTTAAAGTTTGTACACGGAATTGCTCTTGTCTATGCTATGTGTGTCTTAGTTGTGCAATTGCCGGTTACATTTTTTTTTCAAAGAATAAGCAATGATATTTAAGTAACATTACTAATATTCCTGTTAACACTCCGACTAAGCATTACAGCTCGTATCTGGAGTGGTTCACGACAATTGTCGAATGGCGGGTTCGAACCTACGACGTCATGCTTCGTGGTTCGCACCCTAACCCATTAGGCTGTTGGCGCTAACTGATTCTCCTCCTCATATTGTTCTTAAAAAAAAATATTTATTTGAATGTATTGCCCATATTTGCTGGGCTGGTTGGCAGTTGAGCAGCGCACTACTACACCCCTGGACAAGTGATCCTAATTCCTATCTCCAACCAGTAGTCAATGGGTTAGATATTTTTACATGAATGATACGTTATAAGACAGTCGCTAGAGCCTCATTTCTGAGCTAGTAGACAATCTCGGGCATGAAAAAGCTGGTACGAGTCCGTGTCCGCATAAATTCCACGAGGCGATTTTTTTTATAGAAGAAGGGGCAAACGAGCATGATGGTAAGTGATCACCGACGCCCACGAAAGTCCGCAACACCAGAGGAGCTAGCTACAGATGCGCTGCCGGATTTAAAGCAAGGAATAGGCTATTTTCTTGAAGGTTCTTGAGTCGTAACCGTTCGGAAATACCGCTGGCGAGAACTTCGAGAAGAACGCACTATGGTGGAATGCCAACCATCTAGTTGGTATTGGTGGAACTTTGAAATTCTGTCGCGATGTATGACGCTGAAACTCAGCGGATCATTCCAAACATTTCCTCAGAACCTATATCCAGGTTTAGCTGGCAGGTTTGACAGCATGTTATTTAACGGCGATAGATTTCTTCTCTGTCGAGGAGTCGCCTGGGTAAGTCACACCTTCTTACCTATTCCTGTCTCCAAAAAGGCATTGCATTGCACACCACACACCGCACCACAGTTGTGTTCCGGTTTGAAAGTTATAGAGAGCCGGCATGGTTACGGGCTGTGTGGCGTTCCATCTTAGTCCTCAGGGGAGACAACGCAACCTTCTTCGGCTGAGATTGATTATTCTTACGACGTGGTAGAGCCAAGCAGCGACTTTGCTGCTGCTCGAATGGACCGGCTCGATTGGGGTAGTACCACAACTTCGCTGAATACCGGCGTGAAGTAGAGCCATTTTGTGCTTCTGCTTCTTCTCATCTCCTAAATATCCTTCAAGGCCGGCACGCTTTCTGGTGTTGCCGATGTACGTGGGCGATGGTGATCGCTCATCATAGGCGTGTAGTAGTCACTTACCATGAGGCGGATTGTTAGATAGTTTTTTCCATTCGAATAAAAAAACAATTGCTTACAACTCATGAGCTTCCAAGAAGCATTCGGAGTTCAAGCTTATCAATGAAACGGAACTGAACTAACCAATAAATCAACAAGTAGGCGGAACCTCGATATCGACAAAACTATGCGGCTTTATCAATAGCAATGTTGATTGTCAGGCCAGGGATGGGCGTGCGCAGGTCCATATCGACAATCGATATTTCTCATTGAATGTAGCAGCCCGTAAATAAGCTTTGGTGCCGGGAAGAGTCCGCCATGCTGCTCTAATACGGCTGGGCTGAATTTACAAGTCCATAAAATAATATTCTTAAATATTTCAAGGACATTTCTATTTTATATGAAACAGACGTGCACGTTCTACTGCAACACCAGCGGAGAGGAGCAGCAGGTGCACTGCCGACCTTTGAGGATACTTGGGGAGAGGGATAGGGGAGAAGGAAAAGGCGGATGAACGGTCCTCCGGTTACCTCAGTCATCGACCGAAACAGAAGCGCAAGATGTCTCTCCTTAACGCCGGTATTGTACACGGCCGTGGTACAGCCGGCCCATTCAAGCAGCAGCAAAAGCCGCCGCTCTTGGCGCTACCGCGTACTAAACATACAAGTACAACCCAACTTAGATGATGTAGGCTTCCTCACGATGTTTTCGTGTAATATAGCCCGCCATTTTGATTATATGGCAATTGTAAACAAAATTGTATTTATTTATTTATTTTTACTCTTCATTGTACACAAAAAGATTACAAATTTATTTAAGAAATTGACTTATACATTGCTGCAGCAAAGTATACAATCATAGCATGTTGCAAGCGATGAATTACGGAGCCGAGACTCGGTCGGTCTGTGACAACAAAAACACAAAGTGTGGGATGAAACACGATATGTCGTGGGAAGTCGATGGATTTAGGTTACTGAGGCTCGTGCTTTGTAGCAATATTTGGAGGAGGTCTATGTTCAACAGTGGACTGAAATGATGATGATGATTGACTTATACTATATAAATGTATAAATAGGTGGCCTTATCGCTTAACAGCGATGTCTTTCTGATAAACCTTTACCGGAGAAGGTAAATACGAAAAACTACGATAGCGCGTCATGGAGTACCAATATGGTAAATAAAGTAATAAAAACATTTAAATTAATTATCTTATAATATACTTATTAATTTACACTGCTAAAATTTATTATATATATACCCTAACATATACACATATACACACATAAAGTATAGAAACAGCCTTGTAAATACCCACTGCCGGGCAATGGCCCTCTCGAACACTTTGAGATAGTTTGGAGCCGGGAAGGGTCCGTCACGCTGCTCCAGTGCGGGTCGATGGATTCCACACGTCCCCGGAATGATATATTTTATTATTTCTCAGACATGCAGGATACCTCACGGTGTTTATTTTTCACAGGGATCAAATTCAAGCTTTCCGCGTACTATGAAATAAAAGCGTGAGTATTGACCACTACGATCCGAGCACATTTAGATATAATTAAGAGAGGAGCTATGTTGAACTCAGACAGATATTCAACAGAAGTGAATAACATAATGAAACAGTTTTAATACTAAACAATAAATTATCCTTGGATGAGTGATTGTAAGCTAATTAACATTAGCGTGAAGCTCAGAAACATGATCATCATCATCATCATCGTTTTCATCATCATCATCATCAACCGCTTGACAGAAGCTTTAATTTTTCCCATAATCCGCCCGCTACCTACGTACTATTTTTGAATAAATTAGTTATGGCATATTTTCAAAGCTAAGACTTAAGTTTAAGTTAAAACTAAAAGCTTTATAAACAGGAGCACAAATATATTTAGCACATTTAAACTTTAAAAAAAAACAGGTTTTATCGATAAATTCACTTCGCACTTGACATCCCTAACATCTCGATAACTAGAGAGATAATTATAGTATAGGGATACATATCATGACTTTCCAATTACAAAGGCTCAGCCAGCACCTCGAGGCGCGTTCGGATAGGAAGGAGGTCATTTGTCGGGAGATCGATTCATAAGGTAATGTTCCGATTGGAGTGAGGATTGATGGCATTTAATTGCGCAAGCGCTCTCGATCCGGACCACCTAACGCTAACGTGTCGCGACGCGTTGGAAAATTAATAGTACGCGATCATTTCACAACACTCAAAGGTCAACTGCTTCAGATTTATGGTGTCCTGGTAAATGTAATAGAACAAAATTATACTCAACCTTACTTCAATTAGATTTATGTGTTCGGCGCATGGTAATGAGTGTCTATTATATGTAACTTCGATGTAAGTGAAGTAAATTTAAATGTTTACTTTTAGAACTAGCGATATTTGTTTTACTACCTAAGAGGTACAAGCCACTCTTCTTTGGAACGCTCTCACCCGATGATATCAAGAAAGCTTCGAATAATCTTTCAAAACCCAGCTCCGTCAGCACTATCTGAAGGCAAATGCCATCTGAGATTTTCCTCTCCATATTTAATTTGTTTAAGTATGTATTATATGTTTATGTATAGTGTATTATGTATGTTATAAGTATGTAAGTATATTATAAGGGTTATGTATTTAATTTATATTTATTATTATTTTGAAACTGCCAACATGCTTTTCTTTCTCACCCAGTGTTGACTGGTAGAGAATGCCAAAAGGCATTTAGTCCGCCCATTGTATTCCTTATTTTTAAGGACACAATAAAGAATAAATACATAAATGTAGAGGTTAAATTGAACTAGGTATCTACTGTTTTTATGCTATTGCGTAGATGCGGGTTTTCCTTTCTTCACCAGCCTCTTTCTTGAGTATTTCTTATTAAAGAGTCCAATGAAAAAACGTTTGCAACCGCGTCTGCTCCGATGCGCGTAATCTCTCTGCCGATTTTCACTAGCATTTTATTAGCACAGTCCTTGCTTCTTGCATCCTTGATCACGCTGATGCATGCCAGAGAAGCCGCGCGCAGGTAAGGCTGATCGGTGTAAATTCCTCTTTTACATTATATTTTTTATAAATATGAGTTTAATTACAATTTGTATGAAAGGTTTACCAGTTTATTTCTATTAACTATTTAACGCCACAGCTGAACATAGACCTCTTCAAGAGGTCTTGCCCATCACTACGCTGAGCAACGCACTACGCAGCACACCCCTTACAGAAGAGCGTGACCTCGGCTGGGGTTATCGTTGATAAGGGTGGAAATGGGTCGAACTTTAAAAACGGTCTTGCTTGTCCCTTTGTCGACTTTAACCATACCTTTCATTCCCACTCCATGAGTGTATCGCGAGAGTATAAATCCATGTCGAACATATCTGCAGATAGAACTGACTTTCAGAACACGAGAGTAGATTTGCAGTATAACACTTCTAAATTATTTATGATTGGAGACTCCTTCTCTGTCCAGGAGTCTGCTCCAAACAGCTGCGCATCCACTGTTGTGTTCCGGATGCCACATGCCGGTATAATGACAGGCTGCGAGTCCATATTAGTCTTCACGTATGACAACACAACTATAACCTTCTTCGATTGAACTTGGGATCGGGATAACTGTCAGCTCGTTGGTCACCCATATACAATAAAAAATTAAGAGATCGTATATACAATTGCTGGCAACCCGGCATTCCATTAGTCTTCAACATTCCAGGCTATCATAAGTCCACTGTTGAACATAGACCTCCCCGGAAGATTGCCACAAAGCTCGGACCTGAGAAACCTGCGTCCATCGACTTTCCGCAACCCAGTGCGTTGCAGACTCTATCGCGCAGAGAATCTCCGAGCATAGCCCTTTCCATAGCGCGCTAAGAAACTTCGAGCTTAAAGGCTATTGAAATCGAAAAACATCCTAATTTCAATAGAGAAGATGGCTGGGTATTACCACCGGTTTGGGATCCTGTAATAAATAAAATAAAATCTATAACCAAGCATACCACTGCACGACCTCTGGATACTGTAACCACATTCTGCGTAGATCGCGCCAAAATTAATAATTAAAAGCTGAAGGTAGCCCATGGCATCTGGACGTCTAACACCACAGTCTCCTGGTTACCACGGCTGCTGTAAAGCATTCGATAACGTTGGGAATATAAAATAATTAAACGCGATCAAATCCGTAAATAAATTTCAGCAGTTGACAATTGCAGAACATACGAAATCTGCCGCCTGAGTCGAAATCAGCCAGGTGGAAATCATAAATCCTCAGAGAAGATTATACGTGAAGACCTTGATCCAAATTTTTCATCAAGATTGGATTTAGATAACCCTTGGCCTTATCATCGTTCGATCTTTGTTCACTATTTTACAAAAAAAAAAACCAAGTGCACAAGTTGTTACGTTGTAAACTGGAGCGAGACGTGTCGACCTCAAGCCAGGTCTCCGTCCAATTGCAAGCGAGGACTGAGTTTATTGGCCATTCTAATAGCACCTGCCACCAATGGCATGCGATCAATCGACGCCGGCTCGTCACATCCTGACAGACAGCTGCTTTATATTTGGCGGTCATTTGCCGTCTAGTTACCTAGCAACGCAACCGTTTCCAACGCAACTAAGAAACAACCGTTGCGTGCGTTACGTTTGCGCATTGAACAATTGATTGAATGAATGTTACCAACGTCAATTAGTTAAAGAGCAGTGGCAGCTCTGTGGTCAGGATGCTCGCTTTAGTTTCATAGAGCTCGTGAGACCAGGGTTCGATCATCGGTGGCTGGCACCACTAAAATTTAAGTGCTGTATTTACCACGTGCACGGTGGTAAAGGATATGTGAAGCCCGCTAACCCGCACTGGAGCAACGCAGCGGGCCCTTCCCGGCTGCGAAAACCCTCTGAGATATTTGATAAGAAGGAATTTGCCCAGTAGTGGCCATTTATAGATTTCTACTTTAAATCAAAATATCAAAAAGTATAACCCCTTATAATCATCGTGTAAAAGATGCTGTATAACGCGACTAGGGGAATATCTTGATAGTGGAATAACTATCTCGAAAATATCAGACCATTAGGTCACACCATTGGGCAGCGACGTCAGAGATGCAGGGTGATGGGTACGCTTGTCGATCGTGGCGATTATGACTAATCATCCTTATGGGAGAGGTCCTTATGGTATATGTCCTGCAGTGCACAGTATATAGCACTGTGAGGGAAAGGTGATGTAAGTACAGAGCGATCACATCAGGTGTATTTTATCGGATTAGGGAAACAAATAAGCAAAACAGTCCACCTGATGATAATTGGCTGCTGCACCGCGCATCTTAACCGCGACGAGATTCGTCACCCGTCACGTTAATTTCTGGTCATAAAGGCATAAGAGATAAGGCCATTTATTCTGTGACTAACATCTACACGATGATGGAACCATAGGAGGAAATATGGTCATACTTACGGAAATCGAAAATAAATCTTATGCAGTTATTGAGAAGGCGCTCCAGTTTAGTAAGAAGATATTGCGGTGGGTCTGGGTAACACACATAATGAGTAGAATAAGTGAAATAATATTCATTACCAAAAGATAAATCGTCCATGAGCGTGTCGGACGCGCGTGCCGATGGTTCCGTACAATCACGCTGTATAGCTGTGTTACGTACTGACCAAAAAAATATGTTTTCTTTCAATCAGCTCGGGATCTTAGGGCCAGCCCGACTCACACTTTGCCAGTTTTTATTCATAGTTACTTTAGAGGTTGCACTGGATATCCATACTGTCTGCCAGCTGCTATGGGAGACAGGCGTAAGTAAATGCTATGAGCTAAGCTTGTGATTACCAAAGAAAAGGCAGCAAAATTAATAAGTACAAATGTATTGAAATCGTACACTCCACGTTGCCAGTCAAACTAACAGCCGAACCTTGTGCTTATAGTCCATTAAGCGAACAACCGGACAACCGGACGGCATGACATATTAATATATCCGTTTCAAATAAATCCCAGCGCGTGTTACCTAACTTGTAATTGGCTAGCCCTTAATTTGCTTACGTTTATACATGACGGTTAAATTGAACCACTTATGTGGAAATAATTACAAACTGGTACATTTAAGATTCCGAGGTCTGAAGTGTGTTAGATATTTATTGACTACTTTATTCTTTTCTTTTTTTTAATTTTGGATAGATATGGCAGTGCACTTGGTGAGCGGTCTAATGCAGCCCATGGGCACCAGGAAGCGACTTCGATCATAGAAAGTTACAGTAGTACAGTTACACCCCCGGGGATGGAATGCCTCATAGCCTGCAATTATATTTAATCAGTATCCCAGTGTTGCGGGAAGTCGATGGATGCAGGTGGCTCAGGACCGAGCTTCGTGGCAATCTTTGGGGGAGGCCTATGTTCAGCAGTGGACTTCTGATAGGCTGAAATGATGATGATGATGATGATGAGTATACCCTTCAAACTGGAACACAGTAGTGGTCGTGGTCCGCTATAATATTAACAGTTAACTATTGGCTGCGTAAGACACTCCAGCGCATCCAGGTGAGTATCGTTAAAGTCTAAGAGATCTCGTGGGGACGCTGCAATAGGGTCGGGCACCGTCCTGCGATTGGTGATCGTGCGTGGTGATCACGGCAAAACGTACATGGGGGAAAGAACCACACTGGGCTATTAACATGCTTTCAAAGAAGAAGAGGAAGAATCTTGAACGAGGAAGATCTTGCGCGTGGTAGAGCCAAGCGGAGGCTTTTGTTGCTGCTCGAATGGGCCGGCTCGACCGGTTTGTACCACAGCCTCGTAGAATACCGGCGTGAAGTAGAGGAATCTTGTGCTTCTGCATTTCGTTCGGTAAGTGAAGTAACCGGAGGGCCTCTCCCCCTTCCCTTCCCACTCCTCGTCCTCCCTCCCATCTTCCAAATACACCTAAAGTACAACAAAGCACTTGTAGCTTCTCTGGTGTTACAGATGTACATGGGCGACGGTAATCACTACCAACAGATTACGCTTGCTCGTTTGCCGCCATCCCAAAAAAAAAAAAAAATCGAGAAGAGCGTAGCTGGATGGTAGTGGAGGAGTAATAGTTTTGGCTTCTATATGCATTTCTCCTCGGGCAGACCCATAAAAATAACTAAAAATGAAATAGGGTTGATACGTTTTAACTAGAGGAGCCTGTTAAGTCTGCGGCTACTGAGATAGTCGAGCTCTCTATTTCTTTGCAGCCATACTTATGGAGATGCAGCCATGTTCAGCGGCGGACCCGGGGTCATCCATTGGCGACGCCTCGTTGTGGTTCCTTAAAAAGTTTCTTTTAATGGATTGGGTTCTCAAACGAGTTAACAGTCCACCTGATAAGTGAGCTACTGCAGCCCATGGGCACCTGTAAACAACATCAACCGAAACAGGTTACCGATGCCATGTCCTCCCCGAGGACTTAGAGTACCATTCAGCCTGTAAAAAAACTGGCTCAGTGTAACTGTCAAAACGGAACACAGCAGTGGATGCCCTTCAGTTTCGTGGCAGAGATAGGTAAGAGATTGGACTGCCTACCCAGACGACTCCTGGGCCGAGAAGGAGTCCACCAGTTAGTGAACCTCCTACCACTGAAAGGCTTCCGTCTGCCCGTGTTCCTGCGAGCAACGTTTCAGCAGTCACGACCTACGACGTGAAATAATATCGCAGATTGTAATCTTTTTGACCATTTGACTGTAAGCGTCGAAGTAATTGATATTCATAAATTGAACTACAATGCAATTGGTCACGACCGAGCCCAGAACAGTCCGCGCGACGCCAATGGCGTCGGTGAACGCAAGGTTATGTGCTCGCGAGCATAAGTAGGCTGCATCACACGTGACACGTCGTAACACACGCTCACACTGACGTGATTAACTTTTTTTTTTATTTAGGGTTCCTTAGTGTGACTATATTTTTTAATATATATTTTCTCCTGATTGTTATTCAATTATCTACTTTTGAGTATTACAAAAGTATGTTTTTTTCAAAACAAAACTTCTCGATCAAATCTGTTAAAGCATGAACATGCTACGCGGTATGTTACTGACGCTGGCTAAACATAGTCAAGTATGTGTTTGACCTGTTCGCTAACGGTTCCGTACTATATATATTACCACAATAAATTATATGTTTGCTTGGCTCACATTCACCAGGCTGAGTAGGCTGACTGGGAGAACGCAGGAAATGGTGTTAACAATCTTCTTTAACTGCCTGCTGAGAATGTCACATCAGATCTTTCGTACGTGGAAGAGCCAAGCGGCGGCTTTTGCTGCTGCTCTGGGGTTATTACCCACGACCTCGCAGAACCGGCGTGAAGTAGAGTAATCTTGTGCTTCTACATTTCGTTCGGCGAGTGATGTAACAGGAGGCCCGCTTCCCCCTCTCCTCATCGTCCCTCCCAGCACCCACTGGCAATGAACCTGCAGCACCTCTGGTGTTGCAGATGTACGTGGGCGACGATTATCACTTACGCTCAGGTGAGCCTCTTGTTCGTTTCCCCCCATCACCATAAAAAAACCTCTACCGAGTGGCTTATCCCCTAATCCGATGTGCTAGAAAAATTTCACAAAATTTCCACGTGACGTCATACCCTGTTAAACATACACCGTGTTATTAGAAGCATGGTTTCGTGATGGTGTAGTATAATCTCTTAATAGTATAAAAGCACAATCCTAGTATTCGTAACTTCTAAAGTTGAAAGTGGATTTCAATGCTGTTTATCGCCATCACTTAGAAAATTTTACGGGGTAGGCATTATTGATTTAGAATAGAAGTTATATATACATACCAGTCTATAGAAATAGAGAAATACCGATATTTCGTCAAAGTAAAACTTTTAAGGCGCTTACATGTTTGAACCATAAGAGACTACCTACTTGTATAATAATAATAGTTTTCTCTTTCCTCGAGGGTTTCCTGGAAGAGAACTCTGCTTAGGGTTAAGCTCGCCTTTGTACATTTATCTTGTTTATTATTAAAATTGTAAATTTATCATAATGTGTACAATAAAGAATAAGAGAATAAAGTAAGAATGACAAAAACATCTATTTAATGTCCAATAGATTTGAATCTCTAAAAAGGTCTACAAAAAAGTCCGCGACGTTATGACAATTTTTTAAATGAACTTTTAATTAGTTTTTTGTGAGTTAATTTACCAAAATATATATCATATATTATGACCATTTAGTTTAGATCAATTTTCTCCCTTAAATCATATCATTTATTTGAATATTTCAGAACACATCACAGGTTTAGGAATTACGCGCACGAAGATAGAAACGAGCCTTAACGTAAGATTTTTTTTTGTAGTTTTACGTGGGGAAAATGCTAACACCTACCGATAACCGAAGGCGGTGAACTGGTTATGTCGGGATCAACATTGATGATGTTGGACCGACCAAAACCCCCCACGGTAGACACGCTGTTGGCCCGGTGGCATTGACAGCTTCCACGGTAGAGACTCGCGAGCAGGAGGCCCGCAGGGTAAGCAGAGCAGGACGACTGTTCACTGTATGTACTCGTTTGTATATTCATATAGTTATATAAGCAAATACACATAGACTGGAGGTGGTTATTTTATGAGCGATCGAAGACTATCATGTTTCACTCAGTCGACTTTCACCACACCCAGATTGGCGAATCCCACATAAGATTTTACTTTTATGAGAAAGTCGGCAAAGGAGCAAGCGGCTCACCTGATGGTAATTGATTACACCCACGTACATCTGAAATACCATCAGAGTTTAACATGCGTTGCCAGCCTTTTAGGATATTTGGGTGATGGGATGATGGGGGTTGAAGGGGGAGAAGACCTCCGGTGACCTCACTCACCGAACGAAACGCAGAACCTCTACTTCACGCCCGTATTCTGCCAGTTCTTGGTACTACCCCGATCGAGTCGGCCCATTCGATTCCCATTTTGTTTCCTTATTTATATTCCATTGTCATATCTATGAGGCCATGCGGTGTCGACGTAAAAGTTCAACAATACACGATGATGATTATTCTCATCTCATGTAACTTCCACTAACTGCAGTAGCAGTCTACGCTAACTGATAACTTCTTTCTTTTCGCTCTCTTTTCCATCTTGTATGATCCCACTACCTGGACAAACGCTGGAGTAAGCAAGTCCGGAAGTAAAGATCACGATAAGAAAATCTCCGATTCCTGGCACCTGACTTTAGCTGATTGCCATTAAACCAAACATCACATATTAAAAAAAAACGTTTCTGTTTATTAATAAACTATTTCAATATTAATGCAACAGAGGCGTGACTCTAGAATTCTTTTTGCTCTCTTTTCCATCCATGTATGATCCCACTACCCCTTCTTATCTTAAGAATAAATCTCAGTATCTCTCTTCTACCCATGATAGGGTCCTTCGTTCCTCTGCTAATCATACGATAAGCATCCTCAACATTTGACCCATTTAGTTGGTGGTCCCTTCACCGTTCAGGCTACACTTCTCTGGAACTCCTTGCCCGAAGACATTAGAAAACCCGCCATATAAAATTTCTTTGAAACGATTGGTACGCGAACACTTTTTAAAACCATCTGATACTTGTTAGTATTTATTCTGATTTATTATATTATGTATGTATTAATGTGTTTGTATGTATGTATATATCTGTGTTGGTATTTCTGTATATATTGTAGTATATATTTTTATATCTATGTGTACGTGTAGATATGTATGCTTATACATTTATATATGTTTTAATTATGTAGTATATTTCTCAATTAGCATTTTCATATTTATATTATTTTAAATTTGATGCACCTATCACCACATTTCTTCACGCCCTGGGTTGACTGTTAGAGAATGCCAAAAGGCATTAAGTTCGCCTTTTGTAATCATTTTGGTGTAGACAATAAAGTATAAATAAATATATAAATAAAAAAATAACCACAGTAACAGAGAAACGCTCACTCGCGCATCAGACCATTCCGTTCGGATCCGATGGGGACACAAGCCGTACAGCAGTGATGCGGTCGCGTCTGCATCTCGACTTCAGCAGTTTTCTAGATGCCAATCGGTGTCCGTGTCGTGTGGTATCGGCGGTAAGAATCCGCCGCCCTCTATCTCCCCGCGGATGTCGCGATGGCCACAGACAGACGGCGCGACGACCGTCACGAATAATACTAGATCGACATCGAACAGACCGGGGGTGGGTAGCGGTGTCTGTGCGAGGTGTCTGCTACTGCAATCGCCAGTCTGATCGCCGAGCGTGGGGATTATGTCCTGCAGTGGACTATCCACAGGCTGGCAAGGAGAGGTGTCATATCTAATGTGTACTGTAGACTTAGGTATGTCGTAGTCGCTGAGAGGCCTCCGCTTGTGGCAGCGTCTTGTGGCAGGTCGTCCACTTCCCTGTAATACGGGAGAGGAGGGCGATGGCTGCCACATGCGTCATATTTGTGAACTGCTTTTGGAGGCTGGTCTGCTCGAGTTTGCAGTGCACTTGTGCTTTAGACGAGTCGATATGCTTGTAGTATGCTTTCGGTTGGCTATGGGATCATGCCTTTTATTTTATGACATTGTAGGCATTACAATTATTGGAAACATGTCAAAAAAAAATGAAGGACACCTTCTTGATATTAGGCTGCGCTGAAAATCAGCGTTGCGGGAATCCGTAACATAAACTGAGCGTAGATCCATTTGTTGCATGACATTGTAGCGCAGAATAAAAATTATTCTAAAACCTTGATGTTTTTTTTAGTGTTTATTATTCTTCTAATTGTTTTATTACTAACTTTTTAACTAATTGTGGTGTAATGAATAACGTTTCTTTCTTTCTTTCTTTCTTTCTAAACGCGGAGTTTCTTCCGCCTGTTTCTTCTCCGTCAGAGGTTCCTCATTATGGTGGTGGAATGCAAAAAATAATATTAAAATTGACGTTGGACGAACGACATAATGTTACTTACGAAGAACAAAGATTATTCATTCATTTCATTCATCGCTTCATAACGTAGAACATACCGTTCATAAGCGTCTCTAGTACGGGAGTAATCTATGCCCGTGACTGTTGTGTCGACGTAATAATTAACGATTTAAATTTAAAAAAAAGCCGATTTAGACAAATGTCAATTACACTGCCGTGGTAGCCTAGTGGTCGGGGCGCTCAATTTAGTTTCATAGAGCTCGAGTGACCTGGGTTGGATCCCCGGTGCCGGCACCACTCAAATTGTTAAAAACAATTTTAAGTGCTGTATTTACCACGTGCTCAGCGGTGAAGGAAAACATCGTAAAGGAAACCTGCATGTCTGAGAAATAACAAAATATTATTTCGAGGATATGCGAAGCCAGCCAACCCGCACTGGAGCAGCGTGGCGGGCTCTTCCCGGCTCCTAAACCCTCTCTGATACTCGTATTTGAGAAGGAGGCCTTTGCCCAGCAGTGGGCACTTACAGGCTGCAACTTTGACAGTTACACTGACAGCGGCAGAATGATCATTTAAGATATGCCAGACCTAAGTTATCCAGATCCGTGACGGCCCACGGCGTCTAAGTTGCAAGATCTGGTAGTCCGATCGCCAACCGACAGTTCAGCGTGGCGATTCTATCATATCCTTTATTTGAAGAGACCTGTGTCCGCCACTGGGCTACTAAGGTCGCAGTAGTGACTATTGCTGTAGGCTTCAACCTTAGTGTAGTACTGTTTGGCATCGCAACACTCCCTTATATATTTCTTATTGTTGACCTTAAGGTAAAGGTTTACAATGGGCGGACTTAAGCCAAATGGCATTCTCTACCAGTCGACCCTTGTCGTTGGTGAAAAGAAGATGACTGGTGCAAAACTATAATATCTGGACTCTTAAAAAGATATTTTTTTTTATGGGAATAGCGCCTAACGAGCAAGCGGTTCACCCGATAGTCAGTGATTACCGTCGCCCACGCACATCTGCGAGATGGGAGGGAGGATGAGAAGGGTGAGGGGGAGGGGGAGTGGGCCGCCGGTTATCTCACTCACCGAACGAAACGCAGAAGCTTAAGATGCCACTACTTCACTCCGGTATTCTGCGAGGCCGCGGTACCAACCCGGTCGAGCCGGCCCATTCGAGCAGCAACAAAAGCAACATATATAAAATTCAATATATCAAAAAGTATACTTTGGACTTAATTAGACCAGACCGGACTTCGTATAACATAATTTATTATAATTTGTGTTTTATTTAATTTAAAGCATTTTTTGGTTGTATTGTGAGTTTAAGATATCAAATAAATACATGATATGTCTTAATACATGTTACTTAGAACGAATTTAATTCTTATTTCGGCGCAGCGGCTAGGGCGTCGATGGCAACCCAGGAGCTTCGGATTCCGTCGACTCGGCAAGTGGGTCGACGGAATCTGAAAGCAAAACAAACACTAAAACCTGTTATCATTTGCCTGTGTCATTTGATTGTTCTCTTAATCTAGGTCGTGGCGAGAGTGTGCCCGCCCCGCTCACGTCTGGCGCGCGAGAGATGTAAGTATGTATGTTGTAGCAACATGAACACCTATCATGTATACCTATCATGCGGACTGCGCCATGCACGTTAACGACCGAGCGGCCTAGTGAATAGCGTACCTGACCGCCGATGGGTTCCGATACCAGCCGCTACTGATGGGAAACTCGGCAAACGAGCAAGCGGTTTAGCCGATGGTAAATGATTACCGTCGGGAGCTGCAGGTGCGTTGACGGCCTTTAAGGGTATTTGGGAAAGGGGCTACATCTCTCACCGAATGAAACGCAGAAGCACAAGATGCCTCGTCTTCACGTCGGTATTCTGTGAGACCGTGGTACCAACCCGGTCGAGCCGGCCCATTCGAACAGCAGCAAAAGCCGCAGCTTGGCTCTACCACGTTTGGATTAGTTTGATCTAGTTGCATTATAGCGTAAGCGGGTGCTCTGCGGCTGCTCGAACGGGCCGGCACGCCCGAAGCAGTACCACGGGCCTCGCAGAGTACCGGCGTGAAGTAGAAGCATCTTGTGCTTCTGCGTTTCGTTCGGTGAGTGAGGTAACCGGAGGCCCAATCCTCTTCCCCACCCCCTGCCCCATCCTCTCTTCCCACTCCCAAATATCTTTAAAAAGTCGGCAATGCATCTGCAGCTCCTCTGTAGATACAGGTGACGGTAGTCACTTACTATCAGGTGAGCCGCTAGCCCGTTTTCCCCACGTACAATAAATAATCCCCAGTGTCTATCTGTGCTGCTAAGGACTCGCAACGTCGAGAATTAAAAACTATAAATCATACGCGATAATATTAGTAAAGTTTTACGTCAATGTATTCTATTCGGGTTAGTATAAGAAATCAATAGAATACAGTCGCATTGAAACTCTTTGAAGTCAGTTAATATTAAAAAAAAAAATAGTAGAATTCATTTTACAGTCTTGCGTGTACGTCATAGTTATGGTAGGTGCACTTCTTGTAATAGAAGCCGCTGAATTTTATTTATCTGTCCATTCGCATTTAGCCTCCTGCGTCCACTTAATCTTACTTAAGTTATCTCCGTAAAACCGTGCCCTTATAGAGCCATTCCCCCGCGCACAGCGGGTCGTTGGTACATAAATGGTCTGATGTTCGCTGAACGCAGCTCGGTCGTGTAGGCAATAAACAGCTCGGACCCGGCTCTGGTCCTTAATCATTAGCGGTGACTTATACTTAACGTGGGCCGCGTTATATATACGAAGCCGGCGACGTAGGAGCCCAACAGCGCGTGCTCTGCGTGTCTGATCGTCGTTCATTGTTCACTAGTTTCGCGCGTGGCTCTGTTCGTTTGGATTTAAGATTTTAGTACGTCTAATTTTCGAACGATTTTATTTCTTTTTTAGCTGTAAACTGTTCACTCGTGAAGGTAACACTAGCTTTTTATGAGTTGATGTTTTTTTTTTTTAATCGGACTTCTACTTCCGTTTAATGCGGTTTGGTGGACGATGCTGCTTGAGGAAGCCGGTTAGCTCATCCTGGTCTGCCCATCCGAGCGCGAGTTTTATCTTAGAATATGCATTAAATGTCTGTGAGGCTATCCGTTGCTTTTAATCTGTCACAAAAAAAAACAAAAACGGGGATACGGAGTTCTGTGAGTCTGGGGAACCTCATTCCGAAGCGGTGGTAGATTGTAAACAACAATTAGCTATGGGTGCTGTTCTCCTACTGACAATCAATTTTTTTTGCTTTATGCTTAACTTGAGAAGGTTTCAAATTCACGCGAATATACATACCTTACCTTACCAGCCTGCCTGTCAGCCTGTCCGCTGGAGGACATATCCCTCTCCCATAAGTGGGATTAACCACAATAGCCACAGACACCTCGCACCTTAGACGCTGCTACAAGACATAGATCAGCTTAATTTTGTTCTGCTGTTTTTCGTGATGATTATACCGCCATCTCTCGGCAGCTGTTGCGGCTGTTGAGACTTTTTTATTTGTCGCCTCTTACGACATCAATGGGCAGAAAGGGTGTGGTAGATTCTTACACCGATACCACATGGTTAAGACATAAAAGCATAGACAGACAGAAATTACGCTTCTTTTACTTATCATAGATAAATTTATCCAATTAGTTTTGTAAGTTTTTCTTTGATATAAACTCGCTTCAGGAATTCTGCGGGTATAACTACGAAGTCGTAGGTTTGAAACTCGGCTGCCGACAGCTGGTTACTTCTTTCGGTTCTAATTAGGAGCATATAATTGCATAAGACGTATATATTTATATTTTTATGGTAAACTAGCCAAAGAGATAAACTGATGGTAAGTTATTACCGACGCCCATATACATTTGCAATACCAGATTGAGCTGAAGGTACATGGCCAGCCTTTAAGGCTATTTACGGAGGGGGATGAGGAGGGGGAGTGGCCCCACTGTTACCTCACTCACAAAATGCAGACTTCACCACGGTATTCTACGAGACCGTGGTATTACCCCAGTCCAGCTGGCCCATTCGAGCTGCAGCAAAAGCCGCTTGCCTCTACTGTCTCACGTCTCACTCACACTCTCTTCACGTTATGAGACCCAATAAGTAAAGTAATAGCCTGTAAGTGCCCACTGCTGGGCTGAGGCCTCCTTCTCAAATACTAGTAATCAGAGAGGGTTTAAGAGCCGGGAAGGACCCGCCACGCTGCTCCAGTGCGGGTTGGCGGGCTTCACATATCCTCGAAATAATAATAATTATTTCTCAGACATGCAGGTTTCCTCACGATGTTTTCCTTCACCGCTGAGCACGTGGTAAATACAGCACTATAAAATTGTTATTAACAATTTTAGTGGTGCCGGCACCGGTGATCGAACTCAGGTCATTCACGCTCTATGACACTTAAGTGAGCGCCCTGACCACTAGACTACTACGGCTGGGTATACTCGGAGACCCAATACTGCCCATGTTTCACAGTTTTTAGTAATACGTATGTTAACATTGCGTATCAATGCAGCCGATCGTAAATCAACATCTCGGCTCCGTCAAACGTCCCTAATGCAAGTTTCCATACAAAGTCTCTAATTAAACCTATCGACCACGGTCTGTCCGTGAGTTACGACGCCGACTTAGTCCTAATTAAAACGAGCACATGAAAAAAAAAAAATGTCGGTGTCGCAGAAAATGTCGGGATTAGTAATCAGGGGGATTAGTAAACCAACAATTAGTGTTGTGTGTGGTTTTTAATTGGAATTTATAAATAAATTTACTTCAGTCGTTTCTTTTTCACGGTGTACACTTCTTGCGGTAGTGTTAAACTTATTAGTTTAACACTACGGGATTAGTAATCAGGGGGATTAGTAAACCAACAATTAGTGTTGTGTGTGGTTTTTAATTGGAATTTATAAATAAATTTACTTCAGTCGTTTCTTTTTCACGGTGTACACTTCTTGCGGTAGTGTTAACCTTATTCACCGTTATTAAATCTTATACGACTACAACTTTAATTTTTTTTATAGTAGTTGTGGTTACCGCCAATGGGTAATGAAACCCAGACTCTATGGTTATAAGTTTAATGTCTATTTTTTTTTTATGGAAGAGACGCAAACGAGCAAGCGGTTCACCTGATGGTAAGTTATTACCGTCGCCCACATACATCTGCAACACCATAGATGCTGCAGGTGCGTTGCCGGTCTTTAAGGATATTTGGGAGATGGGAGGGGAATAGGGAGGGGGTGTGAGCCTCCGGTTACTTCACTCACCAAACGAAACGCAGAAGCACAAGATGCCACTACTTCACGCCGGTATTCTGCTAGTTCTATACCAATCCCACGACACAACATTAACATCTTCAGCGCGCCTCTGCTATGGTTCGATGGCCGCTGTCGTCTGACGGTGTTGCCATTTTCTAAAGAATGGGATACCACAGTAAAAAAAGTTCATTTCTCTTTTGCGCTATTTCCCAATAGCATTATTCTAAAAGAATAGTGAGCCGAAAGAAAGAAGTAGAGGAATGTTGTGTTGTTCCCCTCCCGCTCACCTAAAGGGCTCAATAAATGAGAACTTTGAAGGGACTAAATTAAGCAATTTTTTACCCGGGAAAAGTTCAGGATACCTTCAATAAAATTGAGAAACCATAGATGTGATTTTTTGGTGCAGATATGATTATTCACACGAGTTTGTCTTATCTTGTTTTTATAATAGTGTACATTATTTTGGCATTCATTGTATAAAATAAATAAATTAATTCCAAAACTCATAAACGCGTTTTCTAAATTTTCCTGTCTTTTTGTGACATGTTGTGTCGTCGCGGACATGGACGCGGGTAACAACTAGTGCATACTTTAATAAAACTCAAGCTGAACTAAATCTGTACATTACGGATATTTACAATATTTTAACATTTGAATTGGACAGTGTTATATTATACTGTCGATACAGAATTTAATTTCGAAAAGAGCGTAAGTAAATTTGATTATTCTGCATTTTACGCGTTCAATGTGGGATTACAATTTTGTTGTTTATTGCTAACAATATCAACACTATGTCAATGTTTAGCTCGAGTAAGTCGAAGGCGTCTGCTGCTTCTATTACTGAGTTTTGGTATAATGATTTCTTGTGTTTACGCGAACAGTACACATTGAACATTCTGCGTAGATCGGACCAAAAATTAATAAATTAAAGCTGAAGGTATAAACTTGTAACTCGCCTAGTAGATGTACTCTTGCACATCTACTTAAAGCATAAACGCCCGCGGCCTCAAGGACGCAGGCGCAAACCTATGAAGCTGTAAAAGCCTAAACGGCTAACAGCAATAACTTCATCGAATACATATAATATATGTAACTCGCCTTAACTATGACGTTTGGACGTCTAACACCTCAGTGCCCCCGTGAGCACGGCTGCTGTAAAGCAATCGAAACGTCGGGAATATAAAAACATAATTAAACGCGATAAAATCCGTAAATAATAGTTTCATTTCAAATGAGTTTTAGCATGTTATATTTATGTCAAGTGGCGCTGTTTTGTATGTTCGAAATTGAATTATTTTTGTTTTTTTATTATTAATTTCGAGGTTATGACCTTGAAGCGAAAGTGATATATTCCGTAGGGTAACCTTATGATTTATTATTATCACGTGTGTTTGCTTATAATAGTTTATATATAACTAACACGTGTGTTTGCAAAGAGTACTTTTTATAGTAAGAAAAATATTTCATCAACTAGCACGGGAATAATCTATCTTTCAAACAGTGAAACAATATTAAGTTTCGGGAGATTATCTCATATATGTACAAACACACAATCTTTTTTTTTTCATATTAGTAGGTATAGATTTTGATAGACCTTTCGTTAAGTCATAAAGGAAAGAGATTTGTTTTTATTTCGCAACAAAAACCAGCCTACGTGATAAGCTTATATTAGGGCAGTATCACGAAACAGATATCCAATTAGCCAGATACCAGATCGAAATCGTTAAGCGTCAAAATATTTAAAACAAAAAAAAAAAAAACCCGCGCGCCTTTAAGTTGCGCAGTGGGCCTGTTCTCTACGATACCTTGTCTAACGCGATCGAAAGTTGATCGATAAATATCGAGCGATATAATCGAACCCGTAATCGAGATGGCATTCAAATCGATGATCGTTACGTCTAATTTATAGCACAAGGCGTCGCCGCCGAATTACAATTGCAACAATATGCGGGTCAAGTGTTGAAAAAACATTTTTATACTGTCGGAAATGTACCGGCGAGCGATTTAAAAAAAAAAAAGATTATATTATATTCGATTGGAATTTCACATTATCAGACCTGTGTAATAGCATGCCTAAATTCCAAAGTTGAAGTGAAGGTCATAAGAAAAAGCGTTCACCGTTTTGCATGTTTTTTAACTGGCAATACAATTTTGTAGCTTTAAATGTAGTTTGAAACATGATGAAATTATGACGATTCCACCTGGCCTATTTTGACCACGAAAGGGGGCAGACTTGCATAGGGGTCACTCGATGGTAAGTGAATACTGACGCTCACTTATATCTGTAATAACAGAGCACCTGGAGGCTTTGCCGTTCTTTAAGGATATTAGGGGATGGGGGAGGGAGTGGGCTGTACTCACCTAACGTATAGCAGAAGCATAACATGCCTCTACTTCACGCCGGTATTCACGTCTCTTCAGAATACCGTACCACGTAAAAAGGGGTAAGGTAGTATGACGCTGTGAGGTAGATTTTACTAGTTACTTAGTCAGGTATAGTGGGTCTAGTAAAATAATAATTTAGAGTCACAGAAAATAAGTTCACTTAAATATTGAGCCACGGCTTCGTCGGGGTAAAGAGCCTACGCCCTCACTCTATATGGTAGGAGACTTATAGTTTGCAGTGAATGGAGCAAGTAATGGGCCAGTGCCCACGAACGGTACCACTGGGTGCGTTGCTGCCAGCGTGGCTAGTGGCTGGCAGATCAGCTGGGTGGATCAGTGACGTGGCCAGGAGGTCTCGCA
Organism: Bhutanitis thaidina; assembly: GCA_029286595.1. NCBI lineage: Eukaryota > Metazoa > Arthropoda > Insecta > Lepidoptera > Papilionidae > Bhutanitis > Bhutanitis thaidina. Next base: position 390,867 of record JAGSMS010000043.1, on the reverse strand, counting down.
GGGTGGTGTTGCTACTGCTGCGCTGTCAACCCGCTCAGGTGGTATGGCAGCCGTAAGAGAAGCCCAACCCCCCGTCGGTGTCGACACGTAGCTAGGTTTAAGTAGTTGGAAGGTGTCCGCCGTTCCTAAGAGAGCTCCAAGAGTTAAGCTAATTGCTTGTCATAATGAGGAATGACCGGACATTTTGTCGTATATACTGACGACTAATATTTCTGTGGGCCTAGTGGTCAGGGAGCACAATTTAGTTAAGTTAACAGAGCGCGAGTAACCTGGATTCGATCCCCGATGCCGGCACCACTAAAATTTACCAATATTAAGTGCTGTATTTACCATATGATCGGCGGTGAAGGAAAGCATAGTGAGGAAACCTGGATGTCTGAGAAGTTACAAAAATATATAACTTCGACGATATGTGAAGCCCGCCACTGGAGCAGTATGGCGGGCCCTCCCCGGCTCCAAAATTCTCAGAGATATTTGAGAAGGAGGTCTTTGCCCAGCTGTGGGTACTTACAGACTGCTACTTTTAACAAGTATTTATTAGTTCTCAATTAGAGATATCATATAAGATTTTATTATTTTATTTAGAATACAGATTAGAATTTAATTAAATTTGACTATCTTTACAACGTTACGGTAGGCGTAGGGGTATAACAGGTAACGAGAATATGAGCAAACGTCGGGGTACACGCTAGTCTCTACCTATCCGTATCCGATGTATTAAAAGATATGATCGGAGGAAAATTCAAATGAACCAATATAGTAAAAGAAAAAAAACGACTCCAGAGTTTCTCACTTCGCTTACCATAATATGGACTGTTATCACGTTTCTCATCCCCAAATCTAATCGAATGATGGCAGAATATCCATCGGAATTTACCGAACCCAAATCTCACAGACAAGAGATGGGGAGCAGCATCACTGGTGCGAGGGTGACCAGCACTGCGCTCACCAACCCGCAAGGTCCAGCGTGATGAGTATTGGCAAACCATTCAAGAGATATCTGCAGACTTTGCTAGAGTTTTTGTTGAGAGGCCTATGTAGACTAGTAGACTAGAATAGGCTGGTCTTGTATCCGGTAGTTAATTCTAACGATACACGGAAGAAGATGGCGTAAATGATTACCTTAGACGCCTCCACAAAACCTTCAACACTAAATAGCCCAATGGAATCTATCAATTGCAAAACAAACTTGAACTTTTAATTATTTGGTTAAATGAAGTACATGGTAGTTTGTGTACAAAGTTCCGAGTACCACTAACGTGTTTACACACGCAGCAAACATCTACCTAACTGTCGGTCTGTCCGTATACTCGCCTCTGAAGGTTGCGGTGACGTAACGTGTATTATATTTCCAGAAAAAAGATGTAACACTCAATAATCTTTAGCTTCGTCAATAGAAACGAAGTTTAGATTCCAGTCTGTAATATTCTTATTGTTCTTCCTCATCAGTTCGCGGAGGTCCAGTCAGTGGACACAGTCCTCTTCATGAAAGTACAACAATAGCTGGTATGCATGGACGATGTGCCCGTACTCACCACTGGGCTGGTGATCCCAGTGTCCGTATTCTGAAGAGTTGGCGGTTTTCACACGTCTTCGATATTTTGTTAATCTTCATTCAGACTTGCCGGTTTCCGCGGGCAGGTGGTTAATTGAACCCCGTGAGCTAGAAATATTCAACAGGGTGCACGTCGTATAGTTAAGGATGATTGTTAAATAAGAAAACAAGGTAACGACGGGATTTACCAAAAAAAAAAAAAACTTATTAATCCGTAAATAATAGTATGATTTCGAAAGACAAGAAGGTTCAAACACGTACGAGTATATATATAAGTATTATATTGTATATAATATTCGAGTAAATATATATGAACATAATATTATTGTGCACCCTTTTACATTTTCTCTGTTCAATCTAATGGTAGACTGGTAGAGAATGCCTCTTGGCATTAAGTCCGCCTTTTTGTTATGTAATGTGCAAATAAAGTTTAAATAAATAAGTAAATATATATATATATATATATATATATATGTATATGCTCTTACACTCTGTTTAAATGATCCAAAATGAAACACAAACATACAAACTGTTCTCGATTAAAAGCAATAGTCATTTGGTAAGAGTAACACAGTATCTATATGTAATACGACTAGGCCAATAAATTTAACGTCCGCCCGTCCACATGTTCGTTATGTCGAGGATTATGCAAAAGGCCGCTGCGCGTTTGTCGGTGCTTTAATTGAAGTGTTTAATTAAATAACGGTTTAGTGTAATCTCACGTGAGCCTAATTACTTGTAAATCAATGACCTCTGCCATAACACGCAACTCGATTGAGACATCGATGATGGCACGATTCTCATAATCAAAACCAAACTGTCATTTACGGATTTTATAGCGTTTAATTTTTGTTTTTACATTCTCGACGTTTCGAGTGCTTTCCAGCAGCGGTTGTGACTGGGCGGCTGTGGTGTTAGACGTCCAGGTGTTTAGTTCAGTTTTTAATTATTAATCTTGGTCCGATCTAAGTAGAACGTGCTCACAGTAACTTGAAGATTGTGCAGTGGTATGCTGATTTCAATAGACTCGCTGATCGTCCTCCGCAGGAATCGGTGTTCTGTTGCGAGGATTTCTGTTCTATCAAATCCAGGATACGTCCACAGAATGCAGACTTCCTAGAGCGCCGATGTTACACATCACAACAATAGTTTCCGTTATAGCAATGAGATTGCGTTCTAGACACATACCATCAAACAAATTCGCATACTTAATGCGCAAAGCGCCATCACCCAATTGCATTGTCTGTGGCGTGATTAATGATGTTCACCATGTACTGATGGAATGTGCCCAAAATAAAAAAAAAAGGAGACCTCTTATTCACTTGATTTCGGAACTGGGCGATTGTAATATTATTATGGCGAAGCTCTTGTCAGACGTAGCTGCATTGTTGTATAGACTGGTTACTTCTAGGCAGTAAGTAATTAATGTATAAAACTTACGGAGCGACATAATCGCATGTGTGATTAAGCCTCTTAATAAGAAAAAAAAACAATAGTTTCATTTCAAATGTGTAGTGTTCCCTTAAATACTAGAAATCATATTACGTCAGTTATATATTTATTTTTTATAATAGGTTATTACAATACAACTTTTAGAAACAGCTCGGGAGCGATGGTCCTTCCCAGGGGTTACAATCATCCATATATTCCTTTATATTATAATAACTCTTTTCAAAGTTGGCTGTTAGGTACTAGTTATGTTTTTATATTCCCGATGTTCCGATTGGTTTACAGCAGCCATGGTCAAGGGGTACTGAGGTGTTAGACGTCCAGATGTCATAGTTAACTCGGGCTACCATAAGCTTTTATTTATTAATTTTTGGTCCGATTCGATCCGAATCAAACGCGACATAATCCGTAAATAATAGTAATAATTGAAAACTAAAAAAATAAGAAATAGGCGGTAAATTTGAAATAAGAATGACAATAAACTAGCGAAGTTTATGTTCGTATGTCGATGAATATTTTTTTTTTAAATTATGAAATATTTTAACACACGTATGCTCAGATACTGGATGCTCCCGGAGATTTTGATGCTTTTTTAAGGCCTTTGTGAAAGGCACTAGCTTCGATACTAGTGGGAAGAAAGGAGAGTTCTTACAAACAACGATAAAAAATATCATACGAGAAAAATGGCCAAAATCAATTTGTTTATATCAAGTATCCGCGCAACTCCATACGACTCCATCCATCACGTGCTGACCGATATGATATAATTATCATCGGCGCACGACGCCATGATGGATCGCTCGGGGCTGATGGTCGAGCATGTGGGCGTTTTTGTGCTGGCTCTTGAAAGTTAATAGCTGTGTTTATCGGGAGATAAGACGCCTGAGAATATCTACTTTTAGATTAGCATTAGATTTATCACCCTCTGATTGATACTATATCGTTAAGCTCACTTTAAAAAACCCTAACCCGCGACTTGGATATTTCCCCCTAATGTTACGTGTAGGTTGAAATGTAAACCCCAGATAGATTAGCACATTCACATAGCTTTCTAAAATGTAGTGAGTAAAAAGATTACGTGTAAAACTGATCCTGTACATTGATACTCGTTAAGGCGCTAAGGATGGAGTTAATGACTAAAGTGTCACTGTATGCGACGCCTACAAAAACGGACCCGTGCAGCGTGTATGTGGGAAGAAATCACCCTAATCACGTGTCCTTATACAAATTGTTTAGGTTTTTATTGGATTGTAGATCGTAAGCGGATGTCGCGCGACTCGCTTTGACGCCGCGGGGGTGAACTAGGGCTGTCGATACTGAGGAATTGTTTTTTTTTTTTCAAATCACTATAATGCCTTGGTTTCTGAAAGTTAGAACACAACTACATTTATTGTTTTAACACGCGTGAAGGCAAGTGAATATTAGTGAATGCCTTGGAGTACACTTTATATCACGTTGACAACTTACCTGCTCTTAAAATGATCCCGCATCATCTCAAGGGTGCACTGATTATTGCAGACTTTCACTCTGGACAAGTCAATTAATGAATGAATATATTTTATTGTACTTCTTTTTACGGCTACCTTAAAATTTGGTAGAGAATGCCTATATGCATTAAGTCCGGCTTTTGTATCCTTCTATATAAAGGCACGGAATAGAGATAAAATAAATAAATAAAATAATAAGGCAGGCCCATATCTGGCAGGGTGAAGAGGCTGGTCAAGAATAATAAAAGTGTACCGATTCTATGATACTTTAAACTATGCTCATCATTCAAAAGTCACAAACATAAAATGAGGAATTTAGATTTTTTTTAATAATATTGACAATGGTACATTTCTTTCCTATTAACTACTTCAAGTAAGCCAAAGAGCTTGATAATAAGTTGATTGAAAGTAGGGTATAAATCAAATTGACAGTCTGTGGCAACCCTACGCTCTACGTTTTCACGCTATCTTTGTATGCCGAGCACGTATCTATGAAGATACAGAGTAATGAAATTCTGGAATGAATAGGTATGTTAACTTTTTAATGGAAAATTGAGACACAGCATCCTTTGACAATCATCTTATCTTACCTTACCTGTACAGTACAGACAGTACAGACTGTAAACAGTCCCCTGCAGGACATAGGACTGTACTATAAGGAGGATTTGCTATAACCGCCACGCTCGGCGAGCAGATCCAATCTAGAGATTGGCGCCTGCAGTACCAGACACCACGCAGCTTAGACGCTGCTGGTCTGGTATTATTAGAAATAGTTATCCCGCCATCTGTGGGTAGCCATTTGTTGTTTTCAAGACTTTCCCCACAGTCTCCTTTTACGACACCTAGAGAAAAAAGGGGGTAGCAGATTCTTATGCCGATACACAATCACATGCAGAAATAATATATTCGAAGAAAAGTGTAGTTGACTTCTTCAAAATCCTCTTGTTAATCATGAGATTGGGCATGAGCCTAACCGATTAGTCCGTGAATTGAGCGTACATTGCAACAATTTGTGTTGAAAGAAATATCTCTGTATAATAATTACTCTGTGTAGCCATCCCAGGGACAGTGTGATACAAAGAGCAATATTGATGGTTATCTTCTATCTATTCATCTAAAGCTCATCAGTGATACAAGCGACTCTCTCCTCTATCTTATTAGAAATAACCGACACAATTGTCACAGTGTAACTATTCGTTAACAAAAGCCGCTATTCCGGTCCTCATTAGACGGGTATTCTATAATGCTTGCGTAAGCTTGTCTGTCTGTCGGTGTGAATTAAAACGAAGCCGTTGATTTTGGCGGATGTTGCCCTAATAATTGACTCGACATGTGACTTTTTTTTTAGGAAAGGCGGCAAACGTGCATGCTCACCTGATGGTAAGTGATTACCGTCGCTCACGTACATTTGTAACGCCAGAGGTGCTGCAGGTGCGTTGCCGGCCTTTAAGGGTATTTGGAATCCAATAAATTGGAGGCAGAAATGGGGATGAGGGTGGCACTTGCCCTGACGATTCCGAGGCAGAGAAGGAACACACCACTTAGTATATAGCAATCTTCGCTAGAGATTCAAAATTACGTCACACGTCTTGTCTTACTGAACTGTGTCTCCAAGGACTAGCTTAACTAGTGTCCGTGTTCGTAACTAGTTCTAATTAAAATCTCTTCCGATACATAACTTTCTGATACTTACAATATCTCTCCATGCCCCGGGTTGACTGGCAGAGAATGCCAAGAGGCATTAAGTCCGCCCTTTGTAATACTTTTATTTAAAGGTATTCAAATTAAATTTAAATAAATGAATAAATAAATAACACAACATCAGCAGAATAGAAATTCCATGTGTTGAATTTGTCCGTAAAAGGTTGGCTAAGACGTGCGCTTGGTGTACTCGATGAATATTCCAAACGCCAACGTAGGACGCGCTATGATCGACACACTACCAGGCTTCCGGGCCTCCATGACGCTCTACACTGGTACAGCTGCACCAAACGCGAAAGCTAATTAAGAGATAACGTCTAGATACGCTGCGCTCGCGCTTGCTTGCAGGCTTTTGTGTCTATTTTAGGCGTTACCGGTTCTGTGACGCGTGAAAAGTAACCGGCAGCCATTTTGCGACGGACAGATTGCCCATATACGTCCTCGTTCAATGTATTCTCTATAAAACGAAAATTCTATTAATATTTATTATATCTCTAAAGTCTAGTCGTCAGGGCGCTTAGTTTAATAGAGTGCGAGTGACCTGGGTTCGATCCCCGATGCCGGCACCACTAAAATTTTTAATAGCTATTTTAAGAGCGCGTGGTAGCTCGGCGGAGAAAGAAAAAATGGCGAGGAAACCTGCATGTCTGAGAAATAATAAAAAATAAATTACGAGGATATGCGAAGCCCGCCAACACGCATTGGAGCAGCGTGGCGTAACCCTCTCAGATATTTGAGAAGGAGGCCTTTGCCCAGGAGTGTTACTTTATTTTAGTAGTTACTTAACATCTCGAAATAAACTTTTCAATACCCTTTCGAAATAAAAGATATCATTCGTCCTTGTCTCAAAAATGTGCATTTACTGTTCTGTATTAATATAATACAGAAATAAAATCACGGATGCCAGGGCTCGAATTGAACCGCTGCGTTCACTTTGAAACAATTGAATATCCTATTGATATGAGACACATCGAGGAGTAGTTTCACGGGACCCTAATTTGTTAAAAATCAAACTTAGTGTCATTGACTCTATGCAACTGATGGTGCAACATGTTTATGGTTATCTGAGCATATTTTAGATTGGTTTAGTAGTCGGCTACTGTCGGAAGAGTTAAATCTGACAACTAGTTGTCACTGCGTCGCTTTAGTTTCACAGCGGGGTTCGAACCCCGGTGCGGGCAGCGATAAAATAGCAGTATAGCGCAGTAAGCAGTATATTGACAATGAAAATATACATCTTCAAGAAACCCTCACCTCTGAGAGATACGAGTATGTAACAAAAAACTGTTACATGTCGTATCTCAACGAGCAGCGTGGGGGTCCTTGCCCGGTGAGGAAGCGATGCCCCGCTGTGGGACATTCATAAGCTCTAACCTTACTAATTAGATGCTACTAATTTATTGACTGAGTGATCCTGATCAGGATTTTAACATGAAGCATATATATATAACACATAGCATTACATGTATTTTTATATGTAAAATCATAGTAAACATGATCCATTCGCACATTATATTAAAAAAAAACCTAGTCTAGTCTACTGTCTACAGGTAAGCAGTCTTACCTAATACTTGTAACTATGTTAAGTTTTTTATTAATGCGCTACAGCCGAGCGGCGGCTTTTGCTGCTGCTCGAATGGGCCAGGACGCCCGGGGTAGTACTAAGACCTCGCAGAATGCCGGCGTGAAGTAAAGGCATCGTGTGCTTCTGCGTTTAGCTCGGTGAGTGAGGTAACCAGAGTGCCTCTCTCCCTCCCCAAAACCTCCCATTCTTCTCCAAAATATCCTTAAAGGCCTGCAACGTACCTGCAGCTCCTCTGGTGTTTTAGATGTACATGGGCGTTACCCTCGCCTTAACACTTACCATCAGGTGAACCGATTGCTCGTTTGCCGCCTTTACAATAAAAAAAAATAGTGAGTGAGTTGATCATAAAATTACCATCGGGGTCGTTTATTTCGAGGAGTATTGCTAATGTTTAATACATAGGCAGCTAAAACACAGAGCCACAGATTAATTATGTTCTTCGGCTGTTTAATTAAGTCATTCGTCTGTGTTCATGGAAACACTGTCGCCATAATGATGTATCCAGTGTAATAGAAATGATCTTAGTATAATCGATTTCCATCAATCAATATCTATGTCCATCACTCTTCGACACTGCTCAGATGCGTCAGAAATCAGCGGGGATTCTTTGTATGACACACTTCCGATGATTAATTGAACGGTCAAATAATTTGCGCCGTTTGATGTAATGCTTGTTACTAGAGATGTACTCGTAAGAAGGTTGATATCAATCCATGGTATAGTTCTTTGGATATTTATAATTTAAATTCAGCTTCCTGATCCGTTATTACTTTCTTATTTTAATCATAAATTCCGAGCGAATGTAAAAAAGTAAATAAAATAGACGCGATGTCTGCCTATCGTAGAAAATTAAAAAAAATTGTTACTGAAAATTTCCAACGAAATATTTGATTTTCGCTACACGAGATGGCGCTGCACGGATTTATATATCACACTTTGGTTTGATTCTAATGATATCCATACGTTGGAGAGATACATTTGACTACTTACATCCGATACGAAGGACCAATGTTATGCTGTTTTTAATACAGCACAATTTTTGAAAGAATTCCGCTTTTAGGAATTTTAATACCATAAAGTAGAAATTGTTTACAATTATTATATCGAAATCCTAGTGTATGTAAAGGACCGGTTGTTCCTGTTGATGATATGCATGTAGTATACTAAATAGTTATTGCATGTGAAAGTGTGCGTGTAGATTAGACAGAAAGAATTCGACTCGATATTCAAATAGCGAACAGCGCATGAACGCCCAGTTTCTGATACTATGTAGATATTATTCATTTAGCGATGGCCTGACGGGTAAAATATTAGGTAAAGCTGGAAACCAGCGCTGTGGTCTCGTCTCAACTGCAGCATTAAGCCCCATGCACCGCGCAACGGGTCTAGAGGAGGCTACGTTAAACACTTGTTTGTTTAAATAATTGTTTTATTGAATGTGTTGTCATGTTTGTTTGTTTTTGAGTGGCGTATTTATGCAACAAATGTTTCTTTCTTTCTTTCTAAAGGCAGTTTTTTTGTATTTTATAAATATAAAGTTACAGTGAAATCTATTTGGTTGGACTGCTTGTATCTGTCTGGTTTTGATACCATTAAATAGGTGTCATTTTGAAAAGAGAAAAATAAAAGTAAAAACGGTTAGCCGCCATTTTTCTATTGTTTATCTGTCTGCCAAAATTAAAGAGTCTAAGGAAGAAATTCGATACATTTTTAAGTTTTATGACAAAAAAGGGAAACATACGTCAAAAAAACGCGTGACGTTTATGGACTTAACGCAGTGTCAGAGTAACACAAAATTGTCAAAATTGTAAATTGTTTTCAATTCGGGTATTTTGATATCAAAGATGAAGTTCGCACTGGTCGAACTGATAAAGAAAAGCCAAAGTCGATGACATTTTTGAAAAAGTGGAGCAAGATAGGCATATCACTAGCTACGCCATAGCTCCCTTTAGCTCGTTTTGTGGTTGACCACAAAACAGTTTTGACTCATTTGAAAAAGTCTAGATATACAAGAGAGCTCGATATTTTGGGTGCCATACAAGCTTACTGAAAGAAACCTAATGAACGAATCGTTTACTCATTTGGGATTTTCTATTGTAACATAATGAAAGAGAACAGTTTTAGATTGATCACTGGTGATGAAAAGTGGATTACCTACGACAAAAAAGTGCCACAAAGATCATGGTCAAAGTATAAGTCAAGCTCCACAGACTATAGCGAAACTTGGATTAACTCACAATAAGGTGATGCTGTGTGTGTGGTGGGATTGGAAGGGCATCGTTCATTATGAGCTTTTACCGCCGGGCAAAATCATCGGTTCGGATCTCTAGCTGATGAGACTGAAGCAAGACAAGAAACGATCGGAATTAATGAACAGAATGGGTGTGGTTATTCATCTCGATAACGCTAGACCACACACATCTTTAACCACTCAGCAAATATTGAGAGAGCTGGGTTGGGTAATGTTAATGCATCCACCATATAGCCCTGACCTTGCACCCTCATATTTTCACCTGTTTCGGTCTCTCCAGATTTTTTCAAGGTAGCAATTTAAGGTTTATACACGATTGCTTTTGTATTTGTTAGGATTAAATTGTTATCACAATCCGCTTACTTCGTCTATACGTGTACATCACGGATCTATAGAAGATCAATGATCGATCATAGATCATTAGGTAGTGATCGATGCGATACAGCGCGTGCATCATGCATTATTCAATATTCATTTTTTAATCTGCGCGAGAGTGCAGACTATACAATTTCTCCACAGGAGTGTGCTGGATAGCAACAATCTTTAGATTGAGAGGTGCGGTATTAATAGGGCCGTTAGAGCGTCGGTTTATGTCAGCCGATTGAGCAAAAAAGGCTTGATGTCTTGCAGTGTGTCCAGCTGACATTTATAAATGCTTTTCCACTAAGGCTCCCTTGTGTTTAAAGATAATGTTTTTGCTGGAGGGATAGCAGCGTCGATATCTCTTTATACATTTTAAAAGGGCATCTTTAAAATGTTGATTAGTTACAGCACTGTCAGTTTGCTACCGCTGTTTAATACGTGAAGCGTTTAAAAAAAAAGTGAGAACGCGGTACATACTCTTTGGAATTTAAAAAAAGGAAACACTGGCTGGTCAAGCGGGAACATCTGAAAGATTCCTATAGACTGATTTGTTTTTAAAAAAAGAAGTGTCATTTGGTGTAGCGTGTTGGCGAAAATAAAAAGAAAAAACTACACGCTGTTATTAACTATATATTTAAGTTAATAAAGATTTGCGGGATTCATTTGGAGTAAATGCTCTGTCCTATTCTACAGTTGCACGTTGATTACAGCATGGATGACCATCGCCGGGGATGTGATACGACAGTAGTGACTGAAGAATAGGTAAAAGAAATGTCAAAAAAATGTTTTCGAAGAAATTCGTGCCAGGGTTCGTTTCATTGTAGTGTAAATAACTAGTAGTGTAGTAGTCTTTTATTGTAAAAAGTTGACAATGTCGCAAAAAAATAACATTCATTAGAAGTTACCTTGTTTTATGTTAAAGGGTCTAATGAGCAAGCGGTTCACTTGATGGTAAGTGACTACCGTCGCCCTTGTACATTTGCAACACCAGAGGTGCTGCAGACTAAGAATGTGCAACAGATTATCCAACAATATTATGTAAGGCCAACAGATTATCTCTGTCATCTACCCTTCAGCAGTCCTCAGTCACAAAAGCTTTAATTCTAGAGCGGAACAAATTAATTACATATATTTAAAAAAATTACTTGTCAACTAAGTCATTACCACGTATCGAAATTAACGAAATTGCGAAACGCCCAAAATGAATAACGTCAATTAGTTCATTACGAACCAGTGCTTTTACTTTAATTACAATATTTTTTTTAAACTAAAATACGAACTCATATCTTTTATGGATGCCAAATTACATTGATCGGAAATGAAAGAGATTTTATCGAACCGAAGACCTTCTATTTTACCAAAACGAGCTCCTTTCACAATTACATCTCGCCCCTGTTACTATTGTAACAAGACACAAAATAGAATGGACTTACTTTTAACCCGCTTTAATATATTTTCGATGTAATACGATTTTGAAAGTTGATGTAATATTAATAATGTAAAACTTTACAACTGTATGAACGGTATTGTACGAGCTCGTGTGTGACACAGCCAGTGTTGGGCTACGAGATTCGCTTCTTTACATCTAGCGATAAAATGTACAATTAAATATTCGTATTATTCATTTATTTATTGAACTTCACACACACGAGAACATATAAGCGGACTTAATGCCTGAGACATTCTCTTCCAGTCAACCTTTGAGTTATGCCGAGATGTAAGTAAGAAAAGAGAAAAAATTATAAGTGTATGTAGTTTTTATTTATTTATTTATACTTTATTGTGTGCACCAAAAGGATTACAAAAGGCGGACTGAATGCGTTTTGGCATTCTTTAACAGCCAACCCAGGGCGTGAAGAAATGTGGTGCATCATATTTAAAATAATATAAATATCAATAGACTAATCGAGAAAAAGTATTTTTCATTTACATAATTAAAACATATATAAATAGGCATACATATCTACACAAACACAAGCAGATACAAATACATACTATAATATAAACATAAATATCTTCACAGATATCTACAAACATACAAACACATTAATACATACAAATATAATAAATCCGAATAAATACTAACAAGTATCAGATGGTTTATAAAGTGTTCGCGTACCAATTGTTTCAAAGAAATTTTATATGGGGCTTTTCTAACGTCTTCGGGCAAGGAGTTCCAGGGAAGTGTAGCCTGAACGGTGAAGGAACCACCAACAAAATGGGTAAAATGTTGAGGGATGCTTATCGTATGATTAGCAGAGGAACGAAGGACCCAATCATGGGTAGAAGAGAGATACTGAGATTTATTCTTAAGATAAGAAGGGGTAGTAGGATCATACAAGATGGAAAAGAGAGCTAAAAGAATTCTAGAGTCACGCCTCGGCTGCATACTGAGACAATTAAGGCGAGAACGATAGTGAGAGATGTGGAGGAGGTAGAGCATCCCATAAGACGGATTGAACAGGAACGTTTATTAATATTGAAATAGTTTATTAATAAACAGAAACCATTTCTTAATAGTAGTACCGATAATTCCGACCCTTTTAGGCCCGATCTTTGGCTTAATGGCAATCAGCTAATGCCAGGTGCCAGGAATCGTAGATTTTCTTATCGTGATCTTTACTTCCGGACTTGCTTACTCCAGCGTTTGTCACTTCTGCTTCAAACAAGATCAGCAGCATAGTACCTAAAGGCTACGTTCTCAATCTTATTTACTAGATGTACCGAGCAAAGCTCTTTCTTTTGCTCTCTAAGCGTCTTTGTGCTTTCGGAGTAACCTGATCTTCGGTCGCCGTGTTTCGTTATCATAGATAAGAACGGGAAGAACACACTGGATAAGAACATTGCTGAATAGTACGCACAAGAAGTTTCAAAAACTGACGAATAATTATTAAAACAATAATTTTACCTGTACATTCACACAAAATCGCTCACTTTAAGGCTCGACGCAGCGATCGTGAGCTTAGCAATTGGCTCGTTTTGACGGGAACGGTAAAGCGTTAATGTTCAAGATAGGAATCGAGAGGCGTTCGAATGTATTTATACAGTTCACTTGTAAAAATAAATTAACAGATTAAGCGTTCTACTTCTGAGGGTAGTCCTCCTCTTATTTTGAGGCCGGGAGACGTGGATATGCTCCAGTGGCTGAGGTGGCATTTCAAGTCAAATAGTCGATACATCTTTTATTTATAGGATTTCGTTGGCATGACTATTCAGTTTATACTTTGCGGTTTTGCCCGCGACTTCGTCCGCGTAAATTTTTTGGAAATAACTTTATTTATTTGAGGAAATTGTTTCATCATCATCATCATCATTTCAGCCTATCAGAAGTCCACTGCTGAACATAGGCCTCCCCCAAAGATTGCCACGAAGCTCGGTCCTGAGCCACCTGCATCTATCGACTTCCCGCAACACTGCGCAGGTCGTCACTCCATCTTGTGGGGGGTCGTCCTACACTGCGTTTGCCTGTACGTGGCTGCCACTCGAAAACCTTTTTTCCCCAACGGTTGTCAGTTCTGCGAGCTATGTGGCCGGCCCATTGCCACTTCGGCTTGCTGATCTTTACGGCTATGTCGGTTACCTTAGTTCTGCTGCGGATATCATCGTTGCAGACTCTATCACGCAGAGAAACACCGAGCAGAAACACAGAGAAATTGTATAATTACCATTATTTAATATAACAATGAAAATAGTAACATTCGGATGGATTTTCTGTCATCTCTCCGTCGCCAGAGCCCCAACCGTTTGTTGACTGAGTGCACCGAGTGTGAGTGACGAGCTCGCCACCCGTCATGTTACATTTGCCGTTTATATTTTAATCTGCGTTCAGTTCTACCAAATTGAAATTCGTAATTTCTGTTTATGTTATGTGCGATAGGGTATCCCCCTACATATCACGCCCTGTTCGTCGTACCCAGACGACTTTATGCAGGTGTGTGCGGGCGAAACGGTGATTGATTGTAAAAAAATGACAATCGTCTAACGAAATTTGAATTTATTAGGTCAAATAAAGAGTCTTCATAATTTAAAATAAAGAATACCAACCAGTTTGGACAAAAAAAGCGAGCTAGTTGACCTAATGATATCGTTCAAGAAAATTAAGGTTGGACCTTCACTCATCATCAATCAAATAAGGTTCCATTACGTATTCAAAAATGCAAATTTTAAAAGTCGAATTCCAATAAGTAATACATAACGAGAAACGGTGTTAACATGCGACATGAGAATAGTAAAAAAAATATTTAAAAATGAACCATACCTCATCTTGGAAGGTTCGATGTAAGGCCTCTTTGTTGTACCTCTGGTCGCCTTGCTTCAAAATAGCTGAACACTGCTTCAAGAGGCACAAACGCATCCTCTCCTTTGCGCTCTCCTCTTCCATAAACGACATCCTGTGCCCGCTCCTCGGCACACCTAATAAATCTTCAGGCAATTCCAGTTTACTTTTGTTATCATCAAATACTCCATTGCCGTTCGATACGTCCATTTTATCATCTTGACAGACGTCAGTGTTCCCGCCTTCTGTGCTGTCGACGTTTATAGTGACGTTGTCTATGGCATCGTCTCCGATTTCTATTTTCGTATTGACAGTTCCGTTTTGTGTGAAATGTGCATCGTTTTTATTATCGGAATCAGGGGCATGCCCGTTCCGTTTCTCGGAAGCCATATTTGTTTAATTGTCGAGTGAAAGTTTTCACTTTTGTAAAATGTAAAACGTTTCGAGTTTTATATATTCCCACTTTTTCACTTCACATATTCTGAGCATTAGCTTTTGAAACCAGCATTTATAATATTTGCACACTTAGATTGAAAAGGTTAATTTAAAGTTACCTTTGACCATAGCAATTATAAGTGAATTAGTGAAAAAATCAATTAATCTTCTAAGTAACTTGAATTAAAACTTGACTTGTGATCGTTTAGCGCAATCAGAATATGCTTTGGTGAGTTGATACGATGCAATACTTAGACAACTTGATTAGAAGGTGGTTCTTTACAAAACATTATGCTTAATGTGCCATTTCGCATGGCCTATATCGCTAATAGTCAACATTTATTTTTTTTGTTTATTTTTTCTGTGTATTGTCATTACTTCGTACTCCAGTGTAGTTTAATTTGTCTCTGATACTGAAGAATGAAGAAGAATGAATATTAATTAATATTACTCATTCCCAATCCAAATTAATTATTTTTAAAAAATGTGTCTACTGGGTGGATGAATGTTTTACGTCATTCATTACGAAACATTTTATAAATAATTAAACTTATACGGGTATATAACCTTATACAACAATGACAAGCATTATTTTAGTATGTAATTTAGTACATTAAGTTAGTTTATAACTTAAATTAAAAAAAAATAATAACGTTACATAATGAGGACAGATTTTCCTCATACCCGTAAAAGTTGACTAAGTTTTAAGTCTAATTTTAATACGTTATTCTTACTGACTAAGACTTCTCTGTCTAATAAATGTTTGAGTTTGAAAGAAGGCATCATATTTGCAGGAAATATAAGCATTACAGTGCCGCAGGCTTCAGTTTAAACACAGACGCCTTACAGTGTATACGATTACCGAAACTTCTTGATGTAATTCTTGAGCTATGAGACGTGGAACATACACAAAGTGTGTCTTACCTTAGAGTTCCAACCCGTGGTTTAAAAAAAAAATCAAGTAATATAGACGGGATGCTACCGATTCTTTGCTACTTACAAGCTTGACTCTGAGCTAACGCAATTCTTTGATGATAACTCAGAAATAATAAAAGCGTATACAGTGTCTTTTCTATTAATTTAAGTTCCAACCTAAGTTACTGGTTGTGTTTTTTATCATAACTCAGCCGTTACTAACGAGGCAACGGTCCACCTGATTGTAAGTCACTGCAGCCGTGAACTTGAAAGTTTTCGGTCGTGGTAAGAGCCAAGCGACGGATTTTGCTGGAGCCCGAATGGACCGGCTCGACCGGGTTGGTGCCACGGCCACGCGGAATACCGGCGTGAAGTAGAAGCATCTTGTGCTTCTGCGTTTCGTTCGGTGAGTGAGGTAACCGGAGGCCTTCCCATCTTCCAAATACCTTTAAAGACCGGCAACGAACCTGCAGCATCACTGGTGTTGCAGATGTACGTGGGCGACGGTAACCACTTACCATCAGCTGAACCGCCTGCTCGTTTGCCGCCTTTCCCATAAAAAAAAACCCCTGTAATCTACTTTAGACAAAAGGTCGCCTCTGAGGACCAAGACCTCTTAGCATGTAATTATACTGGCTTTCCGTAGCCTTCAGACAGAGCTCAACAGTGGTTGCACTGCTGATCGGCGACACAAATAACTACGAGCGTGGTACATAACCTATCCAGACCGCTGCTAGACGAAAAATGAGTCCCACCGGTTAGTGAAAAACGTTATCACGTACAAAGTAGCTTCACTACGGCTCTTCTCATCTCTGTCTTCCCTTCTCTCTTGTCAAATGATTCAATATGTTCATGTTCAATAACTCCTATCAATTGGAACATTGACGAACGATGATAGTCCATTGCTGGACACGTCTTCTCCGCGGTGGGCAGGATTTACTGCGATAACAGCGTGAAAGGTGAATGTTTTGTCTGTGTGTGTACATGCGCGTGTTATTTATGTTTTTTTTTTTATGAAAGGTTGACATACGATCCAGCGGCCCTCATGACGGTAAGTGATTACGTCCACGTACATCTGTAATACCAGGGGAGTTGCAGCTGCGTTGCCGGTCTTTAAGGATGTTATGGGTTATGTCACTCACCGAACGAAACACACGGGGCATAAGATGATTACTTCTCTACGAGTCTGCAGCGGCAAAGCCGCCGCTTGGCTCTACCAAGTACAAAACTATACAATCTGCGTGTGGTGCAGTTGCTTTTAACTATTTGAGATCCACCCGAATAAGTGAAATTCTGAAACTAAATTTGTTTTAACAATTATATATTATTTATTACATAAACGTTTAAAGTAATAAATATGTATCTCCAAGCCGGGGGAGGGGGGTTTAAGTCTGTCTACGTAATACTTGAACGCCCCTTGGCAAATGCCTATGATCAGCAGTGGACTTTTAAAGGAGATAGAAGTTTTTCGACGCCCGGTGGTAGAAGTGCGTCGGTTAACTTACATGTTCACGACACGGCGGTTCCACGTTCGATTTCAATTCGAGCTTTCCGATCTCCGGTATAAGCGATGACGCCATGATAATTATGTATTAGAATGGAAGTTGAGAGGCGAAGTGAAAGTGAGCAATTCCAGTTTCTACACATCGGAAATGTACAAGTTTGACAAATTTATTATCGTACGTGCTATTTTTACGACGATGATGTAGATTGCTCAGCGGCCGTCGTACTTGTGTTCTGGTTCAAAGCAGTAGTAAGATTCTAAAAGGGGCGTGACCAAATCTGCCACCGTCATCTGCTATGAGAAGGCGTGAAAGTGAAAAATCCTCGAAAATCTCACACCAATCTACAGACACAAATAACTTGAGACACGTCACCCTTCATGGAATTCATTTTGGATTTTCACAGCCTTACGGGTTACAGAAGCCCGTTAGCCACCGACGATGTAATAAGAATTGACAATCGACAAACGAAATTGTCTTTATTACGACGAAGAATAAATATTTTTTATTATTTTCATATCATTTAATTTCTTATGTTCGAAATTGTAAGTTAATTACCTAAAAAGTCTAAAGAGGTTGGAATAAATAACTTCGCACGATTCCGCACTAAAATAACAATGAAATGGCGCATATTACAAAGTCCGAAGTGAAGAAGTTCAACGTTCAACTGTTCAAGATTCTCGGCGGTTGTACGTCGCAGAGTTTAATCGCTGGGCAATGCCTTGTTACGAGGCGAAACACGTGTCGCGTATTAAACGTCGGTGGTGTATATTGCCTAGTGTGGGTGGTAGTTGTGGTGAGGGGAGGTGGTGCTCTTCTCCTCTTCGGACTGGGTGATATGTACCATTTTCATGCGGAATTGTGCGAAGTAATTTATTCCAAGCTCTTTAATATGATGATCTTGCGCAATTTGACGCCCGATTCTATTTACTATCTTAGATACTTTAGGTTAAAACACTTATTTAGAACATTGAAAAATTTATATTCGTATTAAATATTTGAAATGAAACTATTATTTACGGATTTTACCGCGTTTTATATAGATTTTTTTAAATCCCGACGTTTCGGGGGCTTTACAACGGTAGCAGATTTATCTATGACATAAGGGCGTCTAACATGAATGAATGAAATGAAATACACTTTATTGTACACCAATAGCAAAAATAGGAAAAAAAAACAAAATGCACAAAGGTACAATTGGCGGCCTTATCGCTTAGAAGCGATCTCTACCAGGCAACCATTTTGGAGGGGAAATAATGACAAGTGAGCAAGGGTTAAGGGTGTACGCAAGTTACAAAGAAGTGAAAATATAATATAATAAATATATTGATATATACACAAACATGTATATATACTCTAACATATACTGAACTATATCTAAATGATTACAGAATATATACCCATACATATACAGGAACATAAAGAGTAAAGAATAAATAATATAATATAAGAGTCATACGACGCAAGGAAAAGTAAGTGTTAAAGGATAAACAGATAACACCTCAGACTGCTGCGTGCGTGCCAACACCACAAACCGGAGGAGCAGTCTCCCAGCCTTCACCACGGGTGCTGTAAAGCACACGAAACGAACATAAAGAGAAAACGAAACGCGATATAATCCGTAAATAATAGCTTCATTTCAAAAGACAATATTTAAGTTCACGCGAACGTATCCGCGGGCAGTCGCTGGTATATTAATAGTTCGCGGAGCCCGGCAATCAGTGCGTTAGAATGTTCAAACGATAACGCCGCGGTCTGTCCGTCTGTCTGTGCGATTTCGATCACGACGACGACTTTCGAATATCATCGAGATTTGTCAATTACGCAGGTTTTATTATACATATTACTATTTTTATTTTATTTTTAAATTAGATATTAAAATGTCGCTAGTGTTCGAACAAACACATGCCTCAGGCACTCTCTCGTCTTTACCTTCACCTATCCGATGTATTGCATGTGTGATACGATTGGTAGCAAGGTTCTATACAGTTTCAGTGACACGACCGGACACGATCAGACATGCTCGTAAACCAATGGATTGTCTCTTGGCACATATATTGGCTACTTCCGAGATTCAAATATTAGGATTTATGTATAAACTAAATAACTGTTCAACCGGTTTCACACCCATGAAAGCAAATACGCCCTCACTATGTGTATTGTATTATCAATATTTGCGCATTATTCAAATCAGCTTTTAGTAATAGAATTAATATTGGGACTGTCTCGGTAGCTGTTTCACACCGGAAGTCCACCCGCAGAGACTTTTCGCAACGACTCTACAACGGTACAATCGCGATACAAACGCCTTCATCATCATTTCAGCCTATCAGAAGTCCACTGCTGAACATAGGCCTCCCCCAAAGATTGCCACGAAGCTCGGTCCTGAGCCACCTGCATCCATCGACTTCCCGCAACACTGCGCAGGTCGTCACTCCATCTTGTGGGGGGTCGTCCTACACTGCGTTTGCCTGTACGTGGCTGCCACTCGAGAACCTTTTTTCCCCAGCGGTTGTCAATTCTGCGAGCTATGTGGCCGGCCCATTGCCACTTCAGCTTGCTGATCTTTACGGTATCCTTACAGGTGTTATTTTAATTACGATATCGTCACCATTTTGTCGCGATATACAGTCGCGCTGTTAAATCGAAACAAACATTTATTCCTCCACCGGCCTGACAGTACATTGCAGGACTTTAACCTCTCCCTCGAGGAGGATCTATCATAATAGCCACGCTTGGTAAGCAGACTGACGATCGCAGTAAGAGACACCTCGCACAGACACCGCTACCCGCCCCCGGTCTGTTCGATGTCGATCTAGTATTATTCGTTTCGGTCGACGCGCCGTCTGTCTGTGGCCATCGCGACATCCGACGACACGAACACCGATTGGCATCTAGAAAATTGCTAAAGTCGCGATACAGACGCGACCGCATCACTGCTGCACGGCGTGTGTCCCCATCGGATCCGAACGGAAGGGTCTGATGCGCGAGTGAACGCTTCTCTGTTACAGTGATTATTTTTTATTTATATATTTATTTACACATTATTGTCTACACCAAAAGGATTACAAAGGCGGACTCAATGCCTTTTGGCATTCTCTAACAGTCAACCCGGGGCGTGAAGAAATGTGGTAATAGGTGCATCAAATTTAAAATAATATAAATATGAAAATGCTAATTGAGAAATATACTACATAATTGAAACATATATAAATGTATAAGCATACATATCTACACATACACATAGTGGTTACAGTGGTTGTCTGTTAGCATAGACTGTTACTGCAGTACGTCGACATTACATAAGATGAGAATGTCATAAATATCACCATCATCGTGTATTTTTGAAGTTATACTTCTTTTGGCGCGTTTGGGAAAAATTATGAGTGTGGATTTTGACGATGCGCGCGCACACCGACATCTAAAGTTAACAGAATGAAGTTGGTTTCTAAATGTCTCTTAAATTATTACGATGCGCGCGCACACAGACCATCTAAAGTTAACAGAATGAAGTTGGTTTCTAAATGTCTCTTAAATTATTACGATGCGCGCGCACACAGACCATCTAAAAATAACAGATTGAAATTGGTCTCTTAAATTATCTTGGTAACTATTATGGAGACTATACACTATGATGGACTGTATACTCTCCATATTAACTATATTGAAAGTAGTAATTCAAATATTTATGAATCTTTAACACACGTGTTTTACATCAGTGGAGATAAAAAGATATATTCATACATAAATATACATGTGTATTTGTGTGTGTGATTTTAAATTATATATGGTGATGAATGATAATTTATTGTGAGTATTCGTGATGAAAGTGCTTTTTTATGTAATAAACATTTTTAAGTCGGTTCAAAGATTTGAGGTTAAGTTCGGTATGTATTCTCTTTGTAGTATAACTTCTAACGTACATACATAAGTACACACAAACGTGTTTTTTTTAATGGATCCGGGTGACAAATGACCTGACAGTCCGCTAGAAGGCTTTACGTTCTTTCGAAGGAAGTCACCTGGGGAATAAGCTGGAATCCCTCACAGCTTGTAATTATACTGACTCAGTTAACCATTCAGACCGGAGCTGAACACTGGTTGCGCCGCTGATTGCCAGCTGAAATAGGTTAGAGGGTGGTACTTAACCAGACAACTCCCAGGCGAAAGGGGAGCCTACCGCGTAATAAGATGTACATGGTAAGAGGAGGAAAATAGAACATTTGTTCACACCTTCCCGGCGAATGACAAATGGATCGTCTAATCATAGAAAGCGAGTAATGATAGAAATGAAGTAGTAATTTTAAGCGTCTTGACGACCGTCTGGCTTAGTGGTAACCGTACCTGACCGTCGAGCGGTGGGTCCTGGGCTCGTATACCAGTTGAATATAATTTTTTTTTCAATACATCAATTATTGCTTATCGGGTACGGTCGAGTTCCGTCTTTTCTTACATCTGCCCATTCCTTCGAGCTTATCGCATAAGCCTCGCCAACATCCCGCACGGGAAGACGCTGTAACATGGTCCCGGCGGTCCTGTCCGATCGAAAACAGACGACAGCATTCGAAAGTTTTTTTTTTTTTATATTTTTTTCTACTTTCAAAGTTGTTACCATGATCAAAATCCGTCATGCGTAATTTATCTATCGTGTATTTCGGACTGTTAACCTGCAATTTACACGACAACATTTACGACACCTGTGAAGTGGTAAATTCCGCAAGTTCATTGTTTTTTTTTTTTTTAATATTTTTTTCTACTTTCAAAGTTGTTACCATGATCAAAATCCGTCATGCGTAATTTATCTATCGTGTATTTCGGACTGTTAACCTGCAATTTACACGACAACATTTACGACACCTGTGAAGTGGTAAATTCCGCAAGTTCATTGTTTTTTTTTTTAATACACTCGAATTTTCCTTTTAGCTCCAATCGAACTCTATATTATTTGCTAAAAACCGGTATTTTATGTGTATTCATACATGGAGATGTGTCGTTTGCATTCTTATGACGATTAACATAACAGACATTAAGTTAATTTTAATACTTCATTTCGAACTCGCGACTTTACTCGCGTGAAATTTAATTCTGGACATCGAGTAACTTTCTTCGATCACTGTGATATAACAAAGGCAACAAAATAGTTTTGTATAAGTTACCCCACTATGGGACTTATTATTGCAGCAAATAAACCACAACGAATGGACATTATATTTTGCTTCTGTTAATAATTGGAATTTCCAACGCCAAGTTGCACAACTATGGCATAATGTGTCTAGACTGCGAAAGAGGCCGGGCGAAACATTTTGGGATTGAATAACAAAAATATCTCTTTTATTCATTCTCGCATGGTGTCATTTATCATACATAATCTCTTTTTAATAATTATTTTAGTTTTAAATGAAGCTTGTAAACAAGCGTAATAAGAAAGTGTGATATGTCCCAAAAAATTAGGGAAATTCCTTTGAAGATTAATTACTTTATAAGGTAAAAATATATCAAATAATTGAATATATGAATATAGCTTTAGCTCACAGTTCATGCTGGCGGTTTGACGGTTAAAAAGATTGTAATTTTAGTATTTTCAATTCATATTTAATTGATTAAAACCAAATATCTCTACAAGTTACTTAGAAGATTAAATACTTAAAAAAATGTTTTAAGTATGTCAAAAACAAAATCGAAAAAACAATGAGGTATTAATTCTTTTAAAATAATTTTAATTTTAATTCTTTTTTTCGCAAAAATAAAAAAAAACACTTAAGCGGAGAAATCTAATTTCACATTTTTAAACGAAACATAATTAAACCGCACTGTACAATATTTGATTATTTAAACGATTTATTTTTTGAACTTTTAATTTTAATTTATAAAATTATTTCGATTTTATTAAATTGTAATCATTATATTTTTAGTTTCGTAATATAATTATATTTCTTTTTCTTTTTCTAGTACAATTTATTGGAATAAAATATTTTATTTTATATCCTGAAGAAGAATGAATGGACTGTTGATGGAATTACACTACGATCTTCTTCAGTTTTTGTCACTACTAGCTCATTAGTTGTAAATGTATTATAATACAAGCTAACTCACACACTTATAACTCACTGCGATAATAATAGGAAACACTGATAACTACTAAATGATTCGTAACTGTGCGGTAAATAAGGCGTCGGTAAATTACACTGTGGCGCGCGCGTTCTCTGTCCACTCCCACATTACACTAGACTGACAGGGTGTTAAAGCGAAAGAAAAAGGTGGCCATATCTGGCCAGGTGTTGGCGGGCCTGTCTTCAATGTTAGAATCTTATTCGAACTCGTTTGTGAACGAGACACGGACACATTGAATTTATCTTGGAACACATCACTCTTTTGATGGCACATACAGATCAAATCGTATTCAACATTATTAGATAATAGAAATAAAATGAAAGTCTGTCTGTGACTTTTCTGATCTTTATATAACATATATAAGCACTCGCGCCGTTACCCACGGGGTAGGCAGAGGTTACCAAACGAGCTTCTGCAAACCACTTATCGCCTCTCGGGGATATAGAGCGCGACGGCTGGTGAGCCTTGCTATTGATAATTGCAATAAATTTTTTTTCCTTAGTCTTCCTTTACAACACTCATGAAAAAAATTGAGGTTTTTAACAGGTTTATTTCTATTCATCGTTACGGAACTTAGTGAACGGCTAAAGGCTAAACCGAGTGTAAGGCGGAGTATACCATCTCTTACTCCAAACACCAACTTCACCCGCACCTGGTGCACCCTGCTAGCCAACGAACGAAGGTCTGACGATAGAACGATGGCGGTATATTCCCCTTCCGTTTATGTTGAACTCAAGTACCATAGATTAGTGTTTTAGAGCAGCGTTTCTAGTACGAAGGGTGCCAGCTCTGCGCTCACCAACTCACTTGCGCAGGAGCCAAGTGTAACTTTAGAGTTACAAAGACTAAAAAGAAACCGATTATAAAATCGATCGAAATTTTAATTTAAGCTCTTGAAGCCAAATGCAGTTTGATCAAATTGCATAATGATACGTCTCCAACGTCGAATTGTAAAAACAACCTTTCATTCAAATTATTTAATTAAACTTTATGATAAAATCTGTACAAAAAAGAAATTATTTTAATGAATTTTTCATTAAGTTACTCTAAAAGGCCTTTACGATAACTTTAACGACGCTGATTAATTTCGGTAAAATCGCATCTTGCGCCGTCTCATTAAAGACTTTTTAATGAATTAATCCCACTTTCTTTATTAACAAAAGTATATTTTTATTTTTGCTGGATGTTTAAATATTAGGTATATGTGTACTGCTTACGGTTTTAAAGAAATATATGTTTTTTTTGGACGGTTTGTATTATTTTATTGGGATTGTGGCTGTGGTAGCCCAGTGGTCAGGGCGCTCACTTTAGTTACAAAGAGGGCGAGGGACCTGGGTTCGATCCCCGGTGCCTGCACCTCAAAAATTGTTGATAGAAATTTTAAGTACAGTATTTTCAATGTGCTCGGCGATGAAGGAATACATCGTGTGGAAACTTGCGTGTCTGAGAGATAATAAAAATATTATTTCAAGGATCCGCCACAGAAGCAGCGTGGCAGGCCCTACCCGGCTCCAAAACCCTCTCAGATATTTGAGAAGGAGGCCATTGCCCAACAGTGGGAACACACAGGCTGCTACTTTTTACTTTTATTGGGCTTGTAATCAAGTGCTACAGATATACAAGTACACTAGGAGGTGATCGCTTTGCTGCAGTTAGACTAGATCGGTTAGGAATGTTATGTTTGTATAGATACCGCTCTCTGGAAGTGTCACTCTTTTTATTCAGTAAAAGTTACAAACCGAGCACACTTCCATTGATCGTCAGTGGTCGACTGTGGCCGTGTGGTATCGGCGTAAGGATCTGCCACCAGCTTCCATCGACACCCACTGTCGTAAGAGGCCACGCACCTGCAGCGCCTCTGGTGTAGCAGATGTACGTCATCACTTACCATCAGGTGAACCGATTGCTCGTTTGTCGCCTTTCCCATAAAATAAAAAAAAGAGAAATATAGAGCACAACCCTTTTCACAGATTGCTGAGCAATTATGAGCTTCGTCATACGCGCCCGCAGTGAAAGATCACGTCTCGGTTCCATAAGTCATCACTGGCACTGCACCACGTACAGTGAATCTAGTTATTGTGGTCATTGGTAGCCTGGTGATTCACGGTTAGAAAGAAAAGGCAACAGGTACAAAGGTTGACTGATAGAGAATGCTTCTGGCATTAAGTCCGCCTATATACATTTTCATGTATATGAAGTTGAATAAATAAATAAATCATATCCTTCTATTCATAATATAAATATGAAGGTTTGTATGTTTGGATGTTTATCATTCAATCATTCAATCAAATAAAGGGCCATGAAGCCGGATAAGAACGGGTTACCTTTTATCTCAGAAAAGATTTTCCAAGCCGGTAAAGCCGCGGTCTTAAGCTAGTAATAAATATACATAACCAATAAAATCTTTGCGAATGCATATATCTACATAAAAAACTGTTAATGCATTACATGAGTTACATAGTAAGTAAAACATGTAATACCTGAAAATGTAACGAATCAGCCCAAACAATGGATGTTACCTTTTAATGAAAAGAAAATGTACTGTTGTAACTGTGTTAGAAATTATGTTCAAAAGACTTTAACGCGTGCGTTTTGGAACTGACAAATAATAAAACTATTTGTCAGTTTTTGTAACTTTTACAACTTTTTTCGACATCTTCTGTATAGAGTATGGATCGGGCTACTCCCCGGATTGTCCAGGATTTTGTAGGTTTTATCAATAGCACACGTGCAACTTGTATAAATCTCTGGCAATTGATTCATTACGGAAAATTAAACCGAATTTTCCTAACCCAAAACCCACAATACAGTGATGAGTGGACCTGTATGCACTAATTAATCTATCCATGGCGAGAACGGCGAGCGTGAGCTAACCTGGTGCTTTCTAGAAGAGCTCTATGTCCAGCAGTGGCTTTGAAATAACTGGTGGAGATATCAATAATCAGTACATTATTTGTTTTTCCATAATGTGGTACCGGAGGTAAACTTAAATTTCATGAGTTATTATGGACCGTGTTGGGCACAGCAATGCTAGAAGGGCTTATATTTTAAAACAAAATAAGAAAAGAACATACTTATGGCTATAAATAATGACTTATACATTACTGACGTATTATAATCTTTTTTAAACCTGATAGAGCCAAGCGGCGGCTTTAGCTGCTGCTCGAATGGGCCGGCTCGACCGGATTAATACCACGACCTCGCAGAATACCGGCGTGAAGTAGAGGCATCTTGTGCTTCTGCGTTTCGTTTGGTGAGTGAGGTAACCGGAGGCCCACCCTCCCCATTCCACTCCTTATCCTCCTCCCATCTCCCAAATAGCCTTAAAGGCCGGCAACGCACCTGTAGCTCCTCTGGTGTTGCAGATGTATGTGGGTGACGGTAATCACATACCATCAGGTGAACCTATTGCTCGTTTGCCGCCTTTCCCATAAAAAATACACACATACAAAATATCATGTACTGTGCACTAACAACACGATTGTATAAATACTTTATTTCGTCTAGCATGATGGAGTACCCAGGTAGCTTTTTATTAAAGCGACATCTTACGGACTTTTCTATCCATATAGTAGTAGCGAAGAGAATCTGCCAGCCCCTTTCCTCCCCTGAGAGTCTAATGGAAAAACCTTGGATATGTCCTGATAATCTTCGGCCATGTGACTCACCTCACATTACATTATATCTCCCAGAAACGCATATAGTGGATCGCGGAAGATCTTCTGACTACGCTGAGTCGTGCCAAAAGAAAATCCATTAACACTGCTTTGGGGGTACTGTAGATGAACAGCCAGATAGTATAATTATTTGTCTCGTGCTGGTACCGAACCAGCGTGTCGCAGCGCCGCGTCCAGACGTTCAGCCACTGCGCTCACGGAACCTACAATTTATTCTATGATTCTACTTTCACATTTTTAGAAACTTAAAGCTGCACCATCCTTAACAAAAACAGGTTGATGCGTTAGCTCAGAGCTTTTGAAGTTTCCTTACAGACCATCGTCTGTCAGCGGTCCCCACGCCGGACCTCAATCAACTGGTTCATGTAATTAAAATGCACTTGTATGCGTGCATCAGCGTCGCGGGCCCCCGGCGCACGATCTGTTCACTTGTCAAGTCGCGTCGGCTTTGAAGTGTTTTGAAATAATTAGTGTCATGGCCTTGTGAGCTTTTAATTGCTTAGCCTCGACGAAGCTCGTTCGATAGCGGAGTCTTATTGGATGTAAGAAAAAATAAAGCCTATCATAGATGTGTCTCATAGATCTATCCTGGTCTAGACGTGCATCTGTTGGTCATCAAACGAGGGTCTGGCGGGATACCTATCTTATTTTGGCGTACTAAAAACCCACAGACTAGGCAACAGTTGGAAGTAGCATCATAGTTGCGATAGTGGCAACACTCGCTCTCTGTTGGTACTTTAGAGGACAGGCTTAGAAAAGCTGATGAAGTAAAAGATGTCATGTTTGTTGGTAAAATTGGTGATGTAGTGTATGTGTTGATTTAAAGAAGCATTCTGTCGTCTCCTATGGACAGGCCCCACAAGTGGGAGAGCGGTGTATTCGCCCTTACTCACTCGCTTTTCTTTGGGACCTGGTACGGTACGGACGCGCGTGCAGCGTGTGCAGTGGGGAGCTGATACGTTAGAAGAGTGTATAAAACAGGAATAGTACAGGTGATAAAGAGACACGTCATCCAGTCCCAAACTGGGATTCCCTGTCTTGGTAACTGAATGGTGATAAGATAGTATTTACATAATGTATTTATACATCCACGATTCGGTTACAAAAACTCATATTCATGGTACAAATGTTTGCTCACTAGCTGGATTCCATCCGTGATTCCCTCAGCGTGGCAGGCGGGGTCGCTGCCAACTATGCTATCGGGCCATCAAGAAAAAAGATTGAAGAAAGAAGATAGGGCAGAAAGATATCCAGATCGCATGAACTACTGACGTGTGGTTTATATATTAAATCCGACTCAAAGTTCATGTCAAATAACATAATTTATTTAGACATAAGGAAAATCATACACAATCTTTTAAAAGTTTGTAAGAAGGTTCCTCTAACGAAGAGGAATCTCAGTCCCTATGAGGAAGCTCAGTTGCTCAGCGGAAAATAGAAAGGTTTATGCTCCTTGTTAGGTCTCTGCAACGACGTTATCTGCAGCAGAACAAAGATAACAAATATCGCCGTAAGGATCAACTGAAGTGACAATGGGCTGGCCACTCGTAGCGCGCAGAACTGACAACCCTTTGGAAAGAAAGGTTCTCAAGAGGCAGCCGCGCGCTGGGAAGCGCAGTGTGCGACGCCCCCCAAAAGATAGAGGTCGTCACTGCACTGTGTTGCGGAAAGTCGATCGACGCAGGTGGCTCAGGACCGAGCTTTGTGGCAATCCTTGCAGTGGACTTACGATAGGCTGAAATGCTTACGATGAACGGAGAACACACAAACGACAGAAACTCCACACAACTCCACTTATTTATTATTTTCAATATTTTTTGAATACCAGTTTAAGTATAATTCAACTTAAAATAATATTTTTAAACACATCTTCGATCTACTCATTCTCGGGTTTATTATATATATTTATATATAAATGAGTTGATCGAAGCCTCCTCATTTGGAGGCAGACATCCCAACCGCTCGGCTGTTGTGGTGGTGGTTGTTGATCGAAATGTGGTGCGTCATCCATGGTCAAGACAAGCGTGGCGATTACGATTAACCCACCCAAATGGGAGAGGCCTACGTCTTGACTTCTCACAGGCAATGTTAGAGTTAAAAGGGGGTTATTTTATTTAATTTATTTGGCAATCCTACATCGATTTAGAACACAATTTATACGTCATTTTTAACATTTGATAAGGCCAAATACTGATTATACAAATATGCCATCGTGTTGTGTGTTAAGAAAGATATATTGAATACCCGTAGTATGGTGGAATTATAGGCCCCGCTTATACCCTGGACGAACACTGGCGTTAGCGTATTGTGCTTCTCTATTAATCTAACAATACTACATGTTGTACGTTAGATTTAAATTTCAAAGATCATTTATCACTTAACTTTGCAGACTAGCCACTGCCCGCGGCGATGCTCGGTAATTGAGTTTTATATTGTTAATGATTAGGTGTCACGGTTTCCCTGTCAGTGTGTGTGTAATCGAATATAAATTGATTACATTTCAATGCATAATGTTAATTTAAAATTACAAACACTTTACAAATGACCTATTTCGATGGGTTTAAGTTGTATCGTAGTTATATGTTAACGACGATATTTGAGAAGGAGTTTGATAATAAAATCCTTCTCATTACTACTTTGAAACTTTAAGAAAAGAGGGACATCTCTCCGAACTGGATGGAGAGCCTGAGAGTGAGTTAACAGAGGAAGGTTCTGACGCAGAGTCGTCGAAAAGTGAACTCACTATTCTCCAGAATAATGAAGTTGTAATTTGTGTGTCCAGGATGCCGTGATTCCTTATTTGGTTATTTTTATTAAGCAATGGGTCAATGCGCAACGTCTGAAGTAAAGTAAAGTAGCAACTTGTATGTGACCACTGCTGGGCAAAGGCCAGTTTCAAATATCCTCGAAATAAAATTCCTATTATTTCTCAGATATCCAGGTTTCCTAACGAAGGAAAACAGCCGAAGCCTTTACGCGTGCTATAGATAGAGGGGGCCCAAATGCAGCATTACTGATATTGTCATAGCCTCACGCCTTCGTTCTGGGCACATACACTTTACACTATTGTAAAAATTGGATTAAACTGTAGAGAGTATTTATTGTAAGAGTTTCTGACCAAGTTCTCTGTAACATACAAAGATTGATAACTAAGCCGTAGTCGATGAGTATTCTTATCCAGTCTATGTACATAAATATATATATAAATAGAAAAATAAAATATCTACATAGTTATACAAATTCTTTTCGATATTAATATAAATTATCGTTTATTATTCAAGGACGAACAGGTATGTTAATTAACTTGACACTCATGAGTACTTAATGCTCTTTTATACTACTCGGAATAAATTTGTCCAAAATATTTTCACAGATACCTGTTATTTTTTTTATTTTTTTTTTTATGGAAAAGGCGGCAAACGAGCAAGCGGTTCACCTGGTGGTAAGTGATTACCGTCGCTTACCTACACTCCGCAACACCAGAGGTGCTGCAGGTGCGTTGCCGACCTTTAAGGGTATTAGGGAGACGGGAGGGAGGAAGAGAAGGGGGATGGGAACGAAACGCAGAAGCACAAGATGCCTCTACTTCACGCCGGTATTCTGCGAGGCCGTGGTACCAACCCGGGCGAGCCGGCCCATTCGAGCAGCAGCAAAAGCCACCGCATCGTATGAAGCTTAAAGCTCTGCTTGCCCAATGTGTTCACTATTGGTAAAATTTCCAGGTGAAACACGCCAACTTTTGTTAACGCCTATTTAAAGAGGCTTACGTAACTTAGACTAGCTAATAAGAAAAGAGTAGAAAATATTAGTTTTAAATTCAGAATCTTATATTTTATAACATTTATGCATGGCATATCTGTATAACTTTTTCGTTGTTCACCTATGTATACTGCTTATTCCCTGTTAGTATAGATTAAATTGTTCCGTCGAAAGGTGAGTACGAAATGAACAAGTGTGTGCTTCTGTGCTACATTGAATCAGAACTGGGGGTTAATTACATCCTCATCATCCCAGACTCGAAGCCGTGGTAGCCTAGTGGCCGGGGCGCTCACTTTAGTTTCATAGAGTGTGAATGACCTGGGTTCGATCCCCGGTGCCGGCACCACTAAAATTGTTAATAACAATTTTAAGTCCTGTATTTACCACGTGCTCAGCGGTGAAGGAAACCATCGTGAGGAAACCTGTCTGAGAAATAATAAAAAAAAAATATTTCTAGGATAAGTGAAGCTCGCCAACTCGCACTGGAGCAGCGTGGCGGGCCTTTCACGGCTCCTAAACCCTCTCTGATACTCGTATTTGAGAAGGAGGCCTTTACCCAGCAGTGGCCACTTACAGGCTGCTTACTTTACTTTATTTATTTATTTATTCATTCTCTACCAGTCAACCTTTGGACGATGCAGAGATCAAATGAAGTAGATGTAGGTTATAGAATAGAGAGAACTAAAGAGAGGAAAAAAATTATAAAAAATGAAAATCTATATATAGATACAATATTTCAATACGCATACATACAATAATAAATACATACACACGTACATACAATACATACATTTCTATTTATTTAAATATATTAATAACTTAAATATTATATATACATAAAAATAATAGTCTGTTAGTGAGATGATTCTGCCATTTTGTTAAGGATATGTTTTCATTTTAAAAATGTACCGACTTTTAGACGCTCTGATTTCGGGTGGGAGTGCATTCCAAAGAAGTACAGATTGAACAGGAAAGGATGAACGGACAAAACATGAGGTATGTGAGGGACACTGGAGTAGGAGATTATTAGACGAACGTAGGGTTCTGTCGTGGTTCGAGCAAAGGTAACGAAAGTGGGAAGACAAGTAGGAAGGAGCAGTAGGAGACACGCTGACGAATAGGTAACCACTTTACTTTACTTTACATCCCAAAAACAGTACCCGTAACACTTGCACGACGGAAGTTTTCGAATTTCGGATGGTGGATGATCGCCACTTTCCGTGGCAACAACATACAAGACGTGTGTTTTAAGCTCGTATTCGAACTCAGTATTTTAGACCTTAGGATATTTAAGATATTTCCCTTAGCGACTTTTATAGTTTACGCGACGAGATTTTGTTCTGGTAATAGTTTCACAGGATGCTACGACTCTCTTTCTGCCTAAAGGTAGAGCCGTCTGGGCAAGTACCACTCTGCAGATGGACTACATGGGGCTGCAGTTGCCACTAAAAATCAGCACTTGAAATTGCTATTAACAATATTGGTTATCGGGGATCGAACCCGGGTCACGCGCGCTCTTTGAAACTGATGCGAGCACCTTGACCACTAGATTACTACAGAAAATTAACATAGAGAGAACGTAATTTTTGAATTCGATTTTTTTATGTAGGTGTACATATTTTAATAAAACAATTGTTGGAAGTATTGGCTCTGCTTATCCCGTGAAGGATTACCGGCGTTAGTGTGTTGTGGTCCACCATTAATCTAACAAGATTACATGTTCTATGTTACTATTAGATTTATATTTCAACGGTCATTTATCACTTAACTTATCGGCTAGCCGCTGCCCGGTGATGCTCGCTATTGGACATTGGAAATAAAGTATTTTTTTTATAATTTTATGGTAAATTCCAAATTTGGATAGGATTGATCTCCGTTCCGATGCCAGGCGAAACGCCGATACGTTCACACAATTCCCGCTGATGTCGGTGCAACCTGCGGACCACGGAAGTACACAGGGGATGCTGCATTATCACTGCATGACCTTGCTTGCTCTTGCATGAGCCGCGTGTTGTCTATATTATTAGTTACTGCTGTATCATTGTAAATGGTATGGAGGAAGAATAAACTGGGGCCCATGTTCTGTTGCAGTGTCCGACGGTCGCGGAATACAGGGCTAAGCACCTCGGCTCACTGAGGTCGCTCCCCGAGGTCACCGGTAGCTTCAAGGGTTTTCTGAGTTTACTTGAGGAGCTTGGTTGGTCCGAGGAATTAATATTCCTGCCCATAAGCAAAATACGCACCACTCATGGAGTTGCGGATACCAGGCCCTCATAACATCGTCATTATAATATAACTAACCTCTGTCGAATAATTATTAATTGAAGTTAAAGATCTAATTGAATATATAAAGGCTATTTAAAGTTTTAAGAGAAGTGTCTGTGGTCATTTAATAAAGATCTACAATGTTTCTTTGTCTCGGGGGTCGGTGTTAAATATTATTAAACATACATTATATTACTATACACATTGTAGTGTTCGCGTAAATACAAGAGGTCATCATATACTAATATGATTATTTACATATCATCATTTCAGCATATCACAAGTCCACTGCTGTACATAGGCCTCCCCTAAAGTTTATCTTTATTTTTGTTCATGTTTATATATATTTATAAGTATCCAACTATCAAGACAGGGAATCCTAATCAGGGAATGGCTGACGTGTGTAAGTGTACGATGTGTGTGTCTGTTTATTTATACGATCACTTTAAAAACTTGGACTTACATTCCGGGTCAACCCCTTTCTAAGGGTTGCCAACTGTACTGTAATATATAGTATTGTACAGTATATCGGGTAGCACGCACAGTACTACGAGTATATATTGTTGAAGAAATAAATTGTACGCTAAAATATTATATTTCCTTAGGATGTAATTTTTTTTCAACACCGAATTTACACTAAAAACAATCAGTGTTTACATTGTTTATTTTTTTTCTCTTTACACAAAGTATATAACTTTTTTATTTATTATTACAAAAATACTATAATCGGCCGAAAAACAGTTGGCAACCATTCCCCTATCTCATGCTGTGGGTATCGTAAAAGTTAACTAAGGGAAATAAGAAAAACGTGGGCTTGGGCAGAGCTATTGCTATTGCCGGCACTTAGGCATTATGGCTAATCCTCCCCTTGAAAGAAGATTAGCACCAGCAATGGACTATTTAGAAACTGGTAAAGATTTGAAGGTGGTGTACTTGTGGTATCGCTATCCAATATTAATAGGGGTTGACTTTGTTTTACAGTATAACGCCATCTATCGGTCCAATCCTAGAATTAGTCATATTTTATTTATATATACGTTGCATTAAATCTTTTCTTTAAAGTTATTTTAAACCTTAAGAATAAATTTATCTAACGTTTTCAATAGATGGCGCATCTTTTATAATAATGCGACTCTAGTTTATCTACTAACCATTAGATGGGGCCTAAAATTAAGAGTAATGAGGCTGGACTCCGAATTATGAATAGTTGTTGTTGATTCACAAGGATTATGTTTGTCACACATAGGAGTCGGCGGTGATTATATTTTTCCATTTGGCACGCCTCAACTCACGCCTAGTTAAGCCAGGCCAGCAGGATTCCTCAATCCACTTTTCGTTTTGCCCTGCCCCTTTAGTTTTTCTATTCTATATTTCGGTATAATTTCTTAACAACTTCAGTTATAACGCCATCTGCCGGAGGTTATAAGAACTTTTTGGCCTGTAGGATTTCGTAGCGCGCGGCACAATAGTACATTTCTGCATGCTTGTGAACTGTCAGACAAATAATAAAATAGAAGCATCTTTGCACCATGACCAGACGCTGACTCATAAGGAAAAACGCGAGAAATATTACTTGAAACTCACAATGAACCCACTTATTCACGAGGTTAGAAACATGAGTTGGCTGGTTTTGCCCCCCGTCACAGGGAAATATGTATACAGATAATAAAATATTCGCTTTGTATGTAAATGTACTATGTACGTTTGTTTGAATACCGCATGGTTCAGTGTGTGTGTATCGAGATGGATCGTAGGTTCGAAACCCAGGTGAAGCTAATAATTTTACAAAACGTTGGTATACTTTTTTTATTAGTATGGTATGGAGGGATGTAACTGGGAGCACGCTTGTAACGTGCTCATAGTTCCATCCATCACATCTGATTCATCTGAAGGAAGTTACAGCTGCTTCGATACACAGAAGGACCAGCTGAAGTCCACAGCCAGTAACTATACTGGCTCTCTATACCCTTCAAACTGTCTTCCGTGTGGTGTACTGCTGATTAGCGGCAAATAAGTAAGAGGGCAGTACCTACCCGGATGAGTCTTACGCAGGGAAGAAGTCTATTTCTAGTTTCGGGTTCTGGATATTTTTCTTTGGTCCGCCTTAGTTTATTGGTGAAACATTCCTTTGTTTTTATTTTTTTTTTAGTCTAATGTGGGGGAAAGGTGGTCGCACCTACCCTTCACCATCTCCGGTGAATGGTTATGTCGGGATCAGCACTGAAGAAGCCGGACCGACTCTAACCCCCCACAGCAGACATGCTATTGGCCCGGTGGCCTTTAAAGCTTAATCGGTAGAGACTCGCGAGCAGGAGGCAGGCAAGTTAAACCATTCCTTTGTAGTGACTTGCGATCAGATGTTAAAGGGTGCGGTAGATGAAAGTGGTGGTGGCAACGTAGGAGATTCTGCCCCCATCTTTCCGGTAGGTGTCGTAGCAGTCGAATAAGGGTAAAGCCTCGAAAATCTTATGGCGCCCGACAGAGGGCGGTATAACCGTATCAAAAACTATCCGACGGTCCGATGACCTGCAGCTGCTCCGCGCACCTCGAT
This sequence comes from Bhutanitis thaidina, assembly GCA_029286595.1. Lineage (NCBI taxonomy): Eukaryota > Metazoa > Arthropoda > Insecta > Lepidoptera > Papilionidae > Bhutanitis > Bhutanitis thaidina. The sequence goes on along the minus strand of JAGSMS010000043.1, from coordinate 354,985 downwards.
CACCAGCCCGTATAAATAACGCGTCGATTATGGCAATATTCCTCCTATTGGTAGAGGACTACATAGAGGTCCAGCAGTGCACTATTAACAGGCTGATGAAGAAAACACGTGACATACTGAAGTCACTTGTGCGGTACAACCTGCTGGCCCCCCAACAGGGCACAGGCGACCGATCAATGGCCGAATGGAAACTCATTCGAATTTGTGATTGGTAACTGAGAGCAGCAACACGAGTGCAAAAAGGCTATGTCGAATATTGAAATACATCAGGCTGATAACAGAACAGACACACAACGGACGGACACACGTACAAATAAAACGTATGTATTATAATTAGTTGTATTAATGAATATTAATCCTTATGGATTCTACCTAGTATTCCGGTCGCATGATACAAATGAATAACGCATACAACTGTTCCTCGCTCCAATGTAATGTCACCTCACTTGAGCCTTATTTGATAGCGTTAAGCATAGTGTTGGAAATCCCGTACCTACGGTTAATATTTTTCCTTATTCGTCTGAATAGAGCACCTTTTAATTTACTCTACCGGCGAAGCTGTCAAGGGCACCCGTCCAGCAGGGTGTCTCTGCTGGCCGTGTGCCCTTCGTGGGGGTTTTAGTCTGATCACTTTGCTGTTCCCGACATAATCTGACACTTAGATGTTCGCACGCTTCCCCCCACGGGACACACTAAACACAATAGACAGACAGAGAAACAGAGTATTATTTTTAAATAATGACTACCTTTATATTAAAAACCGAGATGCAAACAGCCTCTGCTTGTATTGATCTACAATCCCTGATGATAGCTATCGAGTTATTTCATGACGTGACACAATAGTTCTGATACGCGAAAGGGTTAGAACATTCGACAACAGAAAGATGAAACACTGATTTAGTGTGATGGTCTCCAGGCTGTTTTCGAGCACGATGACAACTTCCGAATACTGTCGGCAGTTGTCTACTGTGCAGGAGACATCATAGTGCCGCAGGTGTATGGGTATGCGCTTCTGCCCTCGCTTGTCTTTATTTTGTTCCGATGTAACGCTTTATTGTTAATCAACTTGGGAGAAGAAACTGACCTCTGTAATACAGGTTCTTAACCTAGCACGGATGTCAGGGAATTCATACTTTGGGGTGCAAATTCTTATGACATTAAAGATTATTATTATTATTAACACTGGCGCGATAACATCGGAATAGGGTCAGAAGAATTGTCAGGAGACGCGTCACGCAACATGAATTTGTGTTTTGCACAAATGTATGTTACCAAGGACACGATGTTTAATTTTGATAACGAAAACAATCCCTAACACCAACGGATTTTCAAAAAGCAAACTAAAGTAGACTGTAAATGCCCAGTGTTGGATATAGACCTCCTCCTCAAATATTTGAGAAGGTTTTGGAGACGGGAACGGACTTTACATGCAGGTTTCCTCGCGATGCTCGACTTTAGCACCGAGTAACGTTTATCCTTCCCTGTTCAATCCGTACTTCTTTGGAATGCGCTCCCACCCGAAATCAGAGCTAACAGTCGGTACATATTTAAAATGAAAGCTAAGGAACATATCCTTAACAAAATGCCAGAATGATCTCAGTAATAGTCTATTTTTATATATATTTAATATTTATGTATGTACGTGTGTATGTATTAATTATTATATATGTATTTATTATTGTATGCGTATTTAAATATTGTATCTATATATAGATTTACATTTATTATATTTTTTTTTCCTCTCTTTAGTTCTCTCTATTCTATCACCTACACCTACTTCATTTCATCTCTGCATCGTCCAAAGGTTGACTGGTAGAGAATGCTTCTGGCATTAAGGCCGCCTATATACATTCTCATGTAATATGATCAATACCATTTTACTTATTTGTTTGCGAAATGATTACAGAATAACGCTGCTCGCTATGTTCGTGTGTATACATATAAAAAGTGAAGTTTGTCTCGGAGGCGACAGTGCTCTAGCGCCTGCGGTACGATGCACAAGCCTCTGCTCCTATGTTTGCTCGCTCTACTGGCGCAGGCGAGCGAGCACAGCCGCGGACGTGAAGACACCAGTTCCGCTGGTCAGTATGTTTGTGTTATTTTGTTGAAAACGTACACACGTAATCTCAAAGTCTCAAAGTGGTATTCTAGTCTAGAGGGCCAAATTTTAAGTGTTTTTAAAACGCTGTAAATAAAAACCAAAAAGATTTTTATCATCGGGTTTTTTATCAGTTGTTTATTTATGTTTAAAGAGTACAAAAAAAAAGAGTCATAATTCAAAAAAGTACAGGCCCGCAAAGTGGAGACTGAAAAAAAAAGCTGCCCAGTGGTTGAGACGATTTCACCCTCCTTGATGATCTAAAAAAAAGAATCTTGGTTATGTCTTAAAGAGTACAAGTTGCCTCTGCTTCACGCCGGCAATCTGCGAGGCCGTAGTACTGCGCCAGTCGAGCCGGCCCATTCGTGCGACAGCAAATGCCGCTGCTTGGCTCAACCACGTACAAAGAATGTTACTAATTATTTTGTTCTCTTTCTTAGCACCACAATCTCTTGATAATCAGCCCGTGGTGGTGACACCATCGGGCACCATCAAGGGTTCCATGATGCAGACGCGGCGAGGTCGACCCTTCGAAGCGTACCGTGGCATCCGGTACGCCGAGCCCCCCCTTGGAGAATTAAGATTTCAGGTACCTTATACAAAAAAAACCCTATGAGCCTTGAGAACTCAGAAGCGAGGCACTCGGTTTAAATATCTTAGTACGGCGGTGACCTGGATTTAGTCGCTTTTATCGGTGCCAGTAAAATATTTATCTCAATTTCAAATGTCGATTTACACGTGCTGGACTATAAAGGAAGACTGAACGAAGGCTACAGAAGAAACATGACAGCCAGAGCAATGCCCAGTGTTTCATTATGGAATAGAAATACCAAAGTTATGTTATTGGAACCTGTGACACCGACATAGTTCTATGGACCGGCGAGCTGAAGTACTCATAGCAATGAGCCATCAACATAAATGTCGTAGAATTTTGATAACAGATGTGGAAGAAAAGTTCTCCACCACAACCTCGGCAACCTCGAAACGGCTAGCGCATTATAGGACTCCCTCACGAGATAGATAAATATTTTGGCGGAGGACCCCCATGGATTTTCAAAAAGCTGGATCATGAAAAAACGGCAAATATAAAGTAAAAAAAGATATAAGTACATAAGATATGATACACAAAATGAGGTTCTACGTGATTTTTGTTTTTTTTTAATTTATTATTTACACTTATTTAAGCAGAGAAAAACAAATAATAGAGGCGATACAGCCAACAAAATAAAACAAGTAAAATACAGATATTAAAATATATACTTACACAGGTAGATACAAACATACATACATTATGTATGTATGTTTGTATCTACCTATAATATATACCAAATAATAAATAAAATATATACCATATACATATAGAATTATATATTTTAATGCTAAAATACAAACAAATATGTATGTCTTTGTGTGTTCATTGGTTTATTTCGTTAGGAATAACGTTTTCGTACGACCAGCGCATGGTTCAGTGATTAGCATATTGATTGCTAAGCTATAGGTACCGGGTTTGAATCCCAGGCGGAGCCAAAATGTGTACAATTAACAAATGATTGGTGTTTGGGTCTAGTTATATTGTGTTGAGACCTTGGTATCTCATACACTGTATCGGAGCCTCCTTCTCATCTCAGGGTAAGCGATACAACGAGTACGAGAAGGCAAGCGGGCACTTGCGCCCACCCATGCGCCACTACAATATCTCCCGAGCAGTTGGCAACTGCCGACTGTAGCCGGAAGTTGTCGCCGGGCTCGATGTCGACCACGTGGACATCATTATTAATTTTAAATAGAGCATAGTAGACATAGTTTATTTAGGCAAAGAAAATCTTCATTTCTGCTAGATGTAAAGAATGTGAAAATAAATATTTCTGGGACATGTGAAAGCAATCAGTACCACAGAAGTTTCGCTGCAGCGGACTCGCGTCGTTTATAGTTATATGTTTCCAGCCACCAGTTCCAATCCTTACCTACTCAGAAGATGTAGACGCCAGCAAGGAAGGGCCAGCCTGCCCCCAGCCTTCTTCCCCCGGGTACTACCTCGACGAGGACTGCCTAAGGATCAATGTGTACACTCCCACCCACAAAAGGTAAGATTTGTTTTATTCATCAGAATCCTCATCTTCATGAGCCTATTCAAGTCTACTGTTGAACATGGTCCTATTCAAGAAAAAAAAGCGCCAGCAAGACTGCACAGATTTTTGGTGGGTTTTTCAACACCATGGTCATGGTGGATTAGTAATTGCAGCAGTGGCGCCCACCTACTAGTGATACTGCGATATTCTGAGAGGTTTGGGTTTGCTATGTTCAGTTGAAATTTCCGCAATCGGTCACCAGACTAACATCATCATCATCATCATCATTCATCATCATTTCAGCCTATAACAAGTCCGCTGCTGTACATAGGCCTCCCCCAAAGATTGCCACGATTTTCGGTCCTGAGCCACCTGCATCTATCCCGCTACACTGCGCAGGTCGTCACTCTATCTTGTAGGGGGTCGTCCTACACTGCGTTTGCCTGTACGTGGCTGCCACTCGAGAACCTTTCTCCCCGTTAGGTTGTCAGTTCTGCGTGCTATGTGGCCGGCCCATTGCCACTTCAGCTTAACAATTGAGACTAAGAACGAGCTAACAATTGCAAAACATAGGGTTGGTATTTGAATACTAGATATCATTTAGAATAAGCCGTGTGTGTGCCGCAGAATTATACTACCCCCTTTCTTTCCGAGGCCTAGAAAGTAGAGGGATTTATTAGTGCAAGAGCCTTCCCTTCAGTCTGCCTGCAATTTTTAGGCAATAAAATCCGTGAAGACTAAATAATAGCCACTACCGCGAGAATATTAAAGTGGTTAATTCTTAGTTATCTCCTGAACTAATTACAATTAGGCAAACCTTTCTTATCGAATAATAAGATCAAACCCTTTGCGCGCAGTGCTCAACCTCTGCCCGTCATATTCTTCATCCACGCGGGCGGATTCTACTCCATGACGGGTCGGAGCGACCTGGCCGGACCGCACTACCTCCTGGACAGAGACGTGGTGCTGGTCACCATTAACTATCGCCTTGGTTCCCTCGGTAAGACACTTTAATATACCACTCTCTAAACAAACACTGATCAAATATCTTCGCTTAAACGGCAAAAGGAAGACAGTTGGCGATACACCTTGCAACCCAGATGCTCTACTTGAGATGGATATCATGACATCTGTCTAAAGTCATAATTTTTTTCTGGAATCTTTCATATATTAGCACTTTGACTTGTCGTATACGACCTACGGGATACAGTGGAGTGAGAAATACTCTAACAGCATCACCACCAAAAAACCACACTCAGTCCACCTGGCGGTCAGTGGCTGCTGCCTACTGGAACACTGCAAAGAACTTCAGTGGAAGGTGATCAGAGGTATATTCACCAGTAATCACGTGATCATACCCCTGTGAACTAAGATGACACAGCTTTCAAATTATGCTGGCTCTCTATAGTATCCTAAAGTCAGTTCCTTTAAAAACCCAAACAGAACAATAGTTGCACTGCTGATTGCGACTGTATAAACGAGAAGTACCTACCCAAACAGTGTCTTGACAAAAGAGGAGGTAGGTTTCCCCCTAATAAAAATATTATGACATATAAATCTTGTTTTAAAAGGCTTCCTCAGCACGGGTGACGCTCTCGCCCCCGGTAACAACGGCCTCAAGGACCAAGTGGTGGCGCTCCGCTGGGTCCAGCGCAACATTGCAGCTTTCGGTGGAGACCCCAACCTTGTCACCATCAGCGGCTGCAGCGCGGGTTCTACCAGCGTCCTTATGCATATGATCTCACCAATGAGTAAAGGTAAGTAAGCGACTGTGAGTGAAGTTTATGCAGCTCGATTGAAACACTGACTGCGGTGCCGAGGGCCGAAGGTTCTATTCTCGTAAGGAACAAATATTTTTATGGCCTACAGCTAGAGATTCGGGTGATTGCCAATGTGCCAATTGCATCTGCGAAACGCCTCCGGGACCTAAACGATAATCTTATGCTTCGGCAACGTTCTCCAAAAAATAAATAAAAAGGCAGGAGCTGAACGTATCAAATAAAGTAGTAAGAATCAGAGCGTCACGTCGATTGTGACAACTTCTTCTTCAGCCTATTTAAATCCACCGCTGAACAGCAAGCCGACAAACATTTCTTGGACGCGTCGCCCATACCACGCTGGGCACAGCTACCCTCGCTATAGTGATCCTGGTCAAAATCAAGAGTCTTTGAGTTTTGTTTTTGGAAAATACGAGAAAATTTCGAGTCGAAGTTTTTTACCATCAGTCGTTTGGCTACTCTGGGTCGTGTCAAATGAATCGATTATGAAAAGGTATTGAAAAAGTAGAAATATATACGGTCCGTTTTAAACTGTACTTAAAGCCATAGTAGCCCAGTGTACAGGCTGCTCATTTAACTTAGTAGTACATTCACGAGTAACCGGGGTTTCGATCATTGTGACATGATAATTATGTATGTAAATAAATAAACAAATATGTATATAAATTGAGGACATGTGTCCGTCCGCCAGCTCGGACTGGAGCAGCGTGGTGAACTGTTACCGATTCCCAAAAGCCACACAAACATTGGGAGGTGACAACAGTGGAACATTTTCCTTACTTAACTCTTACTTAACTGTTCCATTGACAATTTTTAACTCTTCTACCGCCAGGTCTATTCCACCGCGCTATAGGAATGAGTGGCTCCCCGGTTGTCAGCATGCGAAGCCCAAGCCACCTGCGGCACTTGGCCGTGCGCCAGGCGGAGCTCCTCCACTGCCCCACAAACGGCTCGGAAGCCATCGTCGACTGCCTCAGGACCAAGCCGTGGAGGGATCTGGGATACTCTCTGCGTGGATTCTATGTAAGCGTTAAAAAAAGAAAGTGGTAGTTTTGTCGTCTAAACCGCGTCGTTTGGATTCTGAATCTCACTGAATAGTGATGGCTCCACTTGTCCCTTTCTTCCAACATCTGCAACAAAACAAGGTTCCAATCTCCAATTCATCATCTCCGGTTAAAATTACTGAAGTAATCCTCTAGATCTCTTCTACTCTAGTATTTTTTATGTATGTTTACGTTCGTTTTTTTTTTTTATGAAATCTACAGGAGTTTGGCTACAACCCAGTACGCCTATGGCGACCGGTGGTGGAACAGGACTACGGCCAGGAGCGATTCCTCACGGTGGAGCCGCTGGACGCGATCCGCAGTGGCAGCATGCATCCCGTCCCCTATATCATCAGCCAGACGCGGAACGAGTTCTTTTGGATGGCGTTTGGTTGGTTTTTACCTAATAATTTGCGTACCCGAGCTAGCCCCATAAGCAGCACCTTTTCATAAGCATGACGCATGCGGGTACTATCGCCCTCCGTAAACCATATTAAAGGGAAGCGGACTCATGAGCCCTGAGTTCGAATCTCAGCCGAAGTCAATTGTTTATGGGAAACACAAATGATAGCATTTCGGGCCTGGTTAACATAACCATGCATTGCATCACATGTCTTCGAAACTGCACCTGACCCTTTCTCCAAACATTTCGCATCTCCTACGCGGGTGACAACTGTCGGTAGTATTCGGAAGCTGTCACTGGGCTCCACATCAACCAGAAGGGCATCTGCGTCATATCGCTACACGCCAGTTGCCGGAAAACAAAAAATTTAAAGGTGAATTTTGTGTCGGTCGCTTACCGGTACTAAAACCCGGTCAAACACGAGGTGATGACTTTGCCCAGCTGTAGGATATTTATAATATACTTTACACGTTAGTACTGGGTGTTAAAATTATGTTGCTTTCTATCATCAGATGTTTTGAAGAACGAATCCCTGAGAAGCAGGATGAACGAGGAGTGGAACGTATTGGCACCGATTACCTTCCAAGTACCGGCAGAGAACTCTACTAGGGAACTGGCTCGACTGCGCCAGTTTTACTTGGACAACAAACCTCTAGCCGATGATGAAGAGAGCGCCGAGAGATTGGGGAAACTCTACGGAGACTCCATCGTCGGTTTTCCCGTTCACAGGTATGTTTTTATGATACAGGTTTGTATAAGGTGTGCACTATATACGTAATAGGTACAGACAACACAATACAAAGAATGAATACCGTACTACCGTACGATTCTGAAGTATTACTATTACTCGGGTATTACTAGTGTAGACAGGCTCGCTGGCTGGATCAACGAGACGCGCAACGCCGTTCCGTGCCTAATATTTGGCTAATAATGAGTGTTATTACTCGGTATTAGCCAAATATTAAGGAGAAAAGGCACGTACATAAGTACGGTATCATAATGTGGAATATGTAATAGATTCAATATTAGGAATACACGGAAATGACCCTAATACACCATATCTAACTTACGTATGGTTTAGAGTCTCGTTAAGAGGATTAGACTTTAGTCTACAGGGATGATAATGCACTTGTGTTTTGACATGAATTATATATAGATAAACTATTATATTAATATTATAATTTGCCCAATCCGCGTGCCCAGCATGGTTATCACGGCAAATACTCCTCATAGGAGAGGCCTGTGACTATTTATAGGCAGGTAAGGTAAGGTAAGGTCAGGAAAAATCTTTTATCACTTTCTCCAAATGCTACACCTGCCTCTCCTCACTAAGTGCACCCTCTTAGGAAACGGCATACCTGCTTTTGTGAGCTCTTTCATGAAGAAGCCTATGTCCAACGGTAAACTTGCTTAGGTTGTTAAAATAGAAAGGAAGACATGACGTTAAATTTATTAAAATAACATCTATTGGTATAATTTATAAGTTTATTAAGATGGTCTCGTTTTATTGAGATGTTATTCATTCGTATTATTTTGAGTTTATATTTAAGAAAATCAACTTCGTTACTCTGACATAGATATGTTACTTGCGCCTACCATAAAAATTCACCACAACATAGGTTGGAATAGTAGAGAATGCCTATAGACATTAAGTCCACCATTTCTATCCTTCGGAATAAAGAAAAAAAAATATCGTTGAAATACAGTTTGGTTAATTTAATATATCCAAGATTTAGATGCATATAAGTCTGTGACTGGGACGTAGTCATCACTCGCCATCCAGGTGCATTGTCTGCTCAAATGCGGCGACTTCACAATACTAACAGCAGGGACTATACTTGATCTATAGCACAACAATAACGTACAGATCGACCAAGGTTCCAATCGTGTAATATAATAACAAAAAGATTATTAACTAGCGTAAGGCATTATATATCGAATTTCTTTTTTTTATGGGAAAGGCAGCAAACGAGCAAGCGGTTCACCTGATGGTAAGCGATTACCGGCACCCACATACATCTGCAACACCATAGGTGCTTCAAGTGCTTCGTCGGTCTATTAGGATGTTTGGGAGATGGGAGGCAGGAAGAGGAGAGGGTGGGAGGGGGGTTAGAGTAGGCCTTCGGTTACCTCACTCACCGAACGGAACTCGGAAGCACCCGCTTGGCTCTACCACGCTTAAAAAATATGCTGCTCGATTGAGCCGTCTCGAGCGGGATACCGCCACGACCTCGCAAAATACCGGCGTGATGTAAATGCACCTTGTGCTTCTGCGTTTCGTTCGGTGTGTGAGTTAACGCACCCCCTTTCCCATTCCCCATCTTCATCCTCCCGCCCAACTCCCAAATATCCTTAAAGGCCAGCAACGCACCCGCAGCGCATCTGATGTTGCAGACGTACGTAGGCGACGGTAGTCAATTACCATCAGATGAGCTGCTTGATCGATTTAAGGAACCTTGTTCAATCGTTATATACTTTTGGTGGTGACTGTACGCTACGCACTGAGACTGGTTGTCGCAAGATATGATCGTTACGCAAAGCCATCTAAAGCAATACATTGTGCTATTTATCGTGCAATATTCCAATATTGCATGATAAATGCCTTTACGGTTACATTTCTTCTGAACAGGATAGCAAACCTGATGTGTCGGCATTCTCCTCACCCGGTATACTATTATGAGTTCGCGTATATCGGTAATCACAGCCATTACGAAGATGCTGCCACAAGAAGACCTATAGGTAAGTACATATTACTTGCTGGGTGGTAGGGGCATAAGAATATGTCGTCCCCTATCTGCCCGTGGATGTCACAACTGTCGATTAAAGGAAAAACCTTAAAAAGCTAATGGAAGTATCCAGCAGTAAAACCGGCGACAAAGAGTTGTTGGTTGCGGGTGTTCATTTGGCTACGCTGAGTGTGCCGAATGAAAATCCGTAATCACTGCCTACCCTAATGGATGGTAGGCTTGGGAGCTATACTACATTCATAATCAACTTTTATTCCACCGATTTTGAAGGCAAAATTTTTTTACTCTCTTTTTCAGCCTGTAAAGGTCCACTGCTGAACCCTATGCCGTTTCTGTGAAAGCGCCAATAAAAGCTGTCATCTTGGATGGAAGACTTGCCTTACTCTCCACGCTGAGCAGACGAGTTGGTGGTGCCGGTACCCTCCCACTGCTCCCCAACACCAACCTGTGGGATTTGTGCTTAATTGGATGGATTTTTCACCTTTAGTTGTTCGCCAGTACCTCGTCCGTTGGTCAGTAGATGTTGCTTTGACAAGATGAGAGTTAAGAGTAACGGAGGCAAACGAGCAAGCGGCTCAACTGATGCCACCTACATCTGCAACACCCGAGGAGCTGCAGGTGTGTTGCCGGCCTTTTACGTAACTTAGAAGGGTCTGATTCTACGGTTACCTCACTCACCGAAAGAAATGCAGAAGCACAATGTGCCTCTACTCGATCCCGGTCGATCCGACCCATTCCAACAGCAGGAAAAACCGCTGCTTGGCTTTACGTGCCAATGATCCTTAGAACTACGACCGAATGCCTCTTCGTCATTAACCATGTCTGCATTTGAACCACAGCTTTGTTACTGTAACTTTAAGCTGGTGCTCCGCTAGGTTTAGCACTTTCATTATTGACGAAAAACTTGATGGTAAAATCACACAGGCGCCGCGCACCACGACGACCTGATATACCTGTTCACGCTGAGCTACCGCTTCCCCACCATCCCCACCAGCAGCCCCGACTCGCAGCTCGTCGACAAGATGACCGCCATCTGGTACAACTTCGCTAAGAACGGGTGGGTTCAATTCAACTTTTGATTCTGTCTTTTTATTACAGGCAACATCCATACGGTACAGTATTTTTTTTAATTGCTAAGGGGGAGCAAAGGGTGTTCGTTACGTGCTCGAGGCTCACCTGATGTTAGGGCGAGATCTTACCTTTGGTTGATATTTGCTTCTTAGTTTTTAGCTATCGAGTCTTTTCCATTTATTTTATTCCTCCTTATATTTCGGGCACAGTAATTAACATAAGAGTCACACGCGGCGTGGTATTGCCTTTGACATATCGACAAGCATGGCGCCCGCGCACACGCCGTCCCGGTAAACTTTGTGACGTCACGCCTCGGCGTGTACACCTGATGATAAGTGATTACCATCGCGCACTTACTTCTGCAAACCCAGAGGAGTTGCAGCTGCAGGTGCGTTACCCGCCCTTTGAGGATATTTAGGAAATGTGAGTGAGGATGAGAGAGGAAAATAGGAAAAGCAGCTAGCACAAGTTGCCTCTACTTCAAGCCGGTGTTCTGGAAGATCGTGGTACTACTAGCCCGGTCACAGGTTAAATTCCTAGTGGTTGTAATGTTGTTTTAATATATGAAAGAATGGCATATTGAAGAGTTACACATTCCCAAACTATCCAACCTCAGTAGAAACATAGATTTATACCATACCATAGCATGCTTTATTTTTAAATTATTTAACATATCATTTGATATACTTTAGTGACCCGAATCCACGAGGTGATCTTCAGGAGTTAAAGGGTCTGCACTGGCCTCCGATGACTCCAGACCAACATTCTTACCTTCAAATAGACAAGCAGTTCTTGATTAAGAACAATCTTAAACAAGACCGGATCCAACTGTGGGAGGAGCTTTACCCCATAGAATATTAAGTACCTCTTTGATGTCATATGGTCATCTGTATTATTAATACGTACAGATATTAATAGGAATAAAATATTGTAGTATATTATAGGACCATAACTCTGAAACTCATTCCCTATAGTTAATAATGTATAATTGTGTGCAATAAACGTTGTAGATTTTTATTACCTAGTGTCGAGTGTAGTGCTTGTGTAAGAGATTTTTTTTTATGGAAGAGACGGCAAACGAGCAAACGGTTCACCTGATGGTAAGTGATTACCGTCGCTCACGTACATCTACAACACCATAGATGCTGCAGGTGCGTTGCCGGTCTTATATTTGGGAGACGGGAGGGAAGAGGAGAGGTTATAAGGAGGGGGTGTGGGCCTCCGGATACCTCGCTCACCGAACGAAACGCAGAAGCACAAAATGCCTCTACTTCACGCCGGTATTCTGCGAGGCCGTGGTACCAATCCGGTCGAGCCGGCCCATTCGAGCAGCAGCTAAAGCTGCCGTTTGGCTCTACCACGCTTAAAAGAGATTGATAAGGAGAGGGTGTATGGTGTGGTAGAAGCTGTGAACGCACGGGGAGGGAGTTTTGGTGCTCTTCTTGTCTTCGGACTAGGTAATAGATATTTCTTGTTTTTGACTCACTCATTACCGAATTATAATTGATACTACTATATACGCTACTACTATATATTTAACTGTTCTTTCGATACCTGGATGATTACGTCGCAGTGGACTTGTGCAAACTAGTAGAAACGTTCCGAGCGATAGAAACTGCGTTTTACAGAACCATCCGTAAAGGAAGGTTCTAAAGTTTCTCGAAAAAGATTTAAAAGCTGAAGTGGCAATGGGCCACATAGCTATGTGTGTCTTTTGGACGTATTTAAGAGTCTGTGTGTCTATGAATGTCTTTTTTTGGCTTTTTTGTGTATTTTTTATTTACTTCTATAGATAATCCTGTAATGGCAGCATTACAAAATTATGTGGATCTGTAAAATATATAGTTTATGATATTGAAGAGAAAGACGTGGCATTCAAAATAAAACAAAAATTTCAATCTTTGTGCTCCATTTTTGGAACTTCAATACTACTATTTATCATCAACAGAAATCTCAATTTATATTTAAACACTAGTTCTTTCTATAAACAGCACTTGGTGTAGCTCTATACGTACATCGTAACGTTATTCCCTATTACCCTGCCCTTTAAGTCGCACAGCGTCTACGCCACAGCTACGCCACTGCTACGCCACCTAGTTCTTCGTTCTACGTAAAAGCATAACACTTATTATCTCGTACCTAGTTAATTGATAATGAAAAATGAACAATATTTATTTCCCGTAACTTAACATAGTTCATAGAGTTTTAGCTAGAGAGCTTATTTTCAGTAAATTTAATTACTTGTGATAGATAGTCGTAGTTGTTGACCTGGTAGAGCCAAGCGGCGGCTTTAGCTGCTACTTGAATGGGCCGGCTCGACTCAATTCATACCACGAACTTACAGAATACTGACGTGAAGTAGAGGCATCTTGAGCTTCTGCGTTTCGTTCGCTGAGTGAGGTAACTGGAGGCCCACTCCCCATTCCACTCCTCATCCTCCCTCCCATCTCCCAAATGCCCTTAAAGGCCGGCAACGCACCTGTAGCTCCTCTGATGCGGGTGACGGTAATCACTTACGATCAGGTGAACCTATTGCTCGTTCGCCGCCTTCACATAATAAAAAAAAAGTCATTGTTTTTTTCATTCGAACAGCAATAACTAATGTTAGTTGTGCCAGCACCGGGAATCGTACCCGTGTCACACGCTTACTGTGACATTAAAGCGCGCACCGTAACCGCTGGGTTACCACGGTTCAAGTTTTATCTAGTTGTCTCTTTACGCGACTTCGTCCACGTGGAAAAAATTTCCGGGGATTTACAAACGACAAAAATGTAAGGTTTTTTTGGTAATTTTTCAAAATCAGAGTCTATTTCGCATTTATAACATTAGTATGGTATACGAGTATGTATAGATGATGGCCCAGAATAAATGCATGTTATTATTGTGTCACGCTGTTGGCGATCGATGCTCACGGCCAGACGGCCAGCGAGAATGAAGACGCGACACGACGCGACGCGACACGACGCGACACGACGCTGGCTCCCCAGTACTCCGCGCTACAAGGGGGTTAATATCGAAGAGGGATGAATGGGCTCGTTTTAAAAGGGGCCGAGTACGCGATGACACCGTGTGGGGCGCGTGACTGGGATGACATGTGTGTCGGCGGATGCGTTGTAATAGAGTGGTGTGAAACAGCACTCGTGACGCTGTCCCTTTCTAATAATTAAACAATAGTTCGATGTTCATGTGTAAGTTTTTTTGCCTCGATTCGATAAAAGAAAAACAAACTCCACACCACGACAACGCTCTATTCTGCATGTCTAAGTATAACTTAAGTTGTTTTGAAAATCTTTCTTCAGATGAAAATTCATAGTCGGTGAAATATCCAACAAACATTAAATTCCTGTCGGGAAGGAATTCTTCAAAAAATATATATGAAAGTATTCGTCAATGTTAGGGTTTGTTGTCCAGTGATATTGCGACGATTCGTCAGATTCTCATTCCACTTATACCTTCCTCTCTAACGTAACCATATTGCGATTTAAAAGTAACCCCGTGCCATCTAGTGCTACAGTTTGAATTTAACATCATGAAGGTAGCACATAAGCGCTAGATTTACCACAAAACTGAAGTAATTACAATTATTTTCAGTTGGCATGAATTTTTAAAAATATACTCTTAGTAATCCAAAAACGTTCTGATACGACAAATCCTAACTCAATATAATTTACACTGTAATTAACATCTTCACGTCATAGATGCTTACAGATAATAATATTGGTCAGTATTAATAACTCCAATAAGCGTAATGTACAATACTGTAATGCTCTACATGTATACCCGCGTTTTAATTTAATGTCGTGTCGCAATCGTCACGTAGCGTCTACGCCTGCGCGACGTCAGCGCCCTAACAACGATCGGCTCTTTGAAGTGAAACTTTTTAGAGTGCGATAAGAAAATTTCAAGGTCCGAATTTGAATGGAACATATCGGTTAGCTGTGAGCGTTTTGCATTTTGAACTTGATGTGTGTAATATTCATTTGTTTATATAGTGTATGTATTTCAACAGTGAGTAATATTCATTGATTTATTACTTATTGTTTATATGCTTACGAATACCTCATAATACAGTATTCACTTATGTCACGTGTACCGAGTTACAGGTCATTCAATTCAATTATTTATTAAATAATTGAGAGACTTTTGTTTTATATCTAGGACATTTTTCAGGTAACATATATGTGATCTGACGAATTCAATTCGGGGAAAAATATGAAACCTTTTAGTTTCCTATGCGCTAACAAAAAGACGTCCGCGCAGTACCTCCAAATTTCATTATCAGATCCTCACCAAGTCCAGTTCTTGGCGTTTCGTCCTCGTAGAACCGCCTACGTTCCCGCGTAGTCGTCTAAGTGTTTCGAGTTCAAATCACTTTCACGTAGCGCTCGTAGCACTACTCTCCTACGACTATGTGATAGTTTAAAAGCTTCCCTCCTCTTAGTCCTTGTAGCCCTGTCCATCTGTACGCTCCCTACCTAATCGTACATAAGCTTTAGTTCAAAACCTTAACCCTTAGTTATTGTAGAACTCTTCTACATTTTCCGCCTTGTCCTTGTCTCTACCTCTAATCTCTATCTCT
This sequence comes from Bhutanitis thaidina, assembly GCA_029286595.1. NCBI lineage: Eukaryota > Metazoa > Arthropoda > Insecta > Lepidoptera > Papilionidae > Bhutanitis > Bhutanitis thaidina. The sequence goes on along the minus strand of JAGSMS010000043.1, from coordinate 339,197 downwards.
ACGTCCCCCGTTCAGTCATCTATAATTTTAGTTCTAAACCTTCACAAGGACTACGCCCTGTAGCACTCTCTAGCTTCCCTACCTGATGGTCTATAAGATTTTTGTTCTAACATTAGAATATCTATTTTTATTTAACAAACGTCTAAAAGACCTCTACTTAGCATCTTGTTAATCGAATATATATTGTGTACATAATGATTTCTTGTATTTACTCGAACACTACACATTTGAAATGAAACTATTATATTCGGATTTTATATAAAGCAATTAAAACGTCGAGAATATAAAAGCAAAATAAAACGCGATAAAATCCGAAAATAATTGTTTAATGTCAAATATATTGTGTATTTACGAATGCATATTTTATACACATATATGTATTTATTTAAATGTATCTATGTATATTATTTAATTATATTTTATCACATTTATTTAATTGTATACATAATATGTATTAGAAATATACGCACTAAGTTTGCCATTTCAATAAAATTTCCTGTTAGGGTATGCTGGAAGAAATTTCAATGTATGGAATAAGTATAAATACTATATTTTAATGTTCTCATGCCTTTTTGTGTGTACATAAATAAAATAAATGAATAAAATGTCAAAGGTTGATGGCAAGTGGCTAGTGCAGCTAATGGACATCTGCAAACAACTTAAATTGAAGAAGGTTACGTTGATACTCCTAAGCACTAAGAAGGAATGTCTCAACGCCTGCAATTATTCGCGCTGTGTGCACTATACCCTTTTATAGCTATAATTGCCGAGTGGTCAGATCTGCCTCTGAAACTGGAGATGCGAGTTCGATCCCCAATGTTCACCTGAACACTGAGACACTGACAGGCTCACTTTGTTCCTTTTGTTATAAATTCAGGAGAAAAGTGCGTTAAAACGGCTAAAGTGTCTATGACCACCTAATTATTAAGCATAAGATTGTGTGAGCTTATTTATTATATTTATCTATACCCTTCAGACCGTAACACAAAGTGGTTACACAGCTGTATAGAAAAAGAGATAGGTAAGAGGCTGGTCTCTTCTCTGGCGGGTCCTTGGCGAACTGAGAGTATTTTCTAAATTGCATAATGCCCTTTCTTTGTTTGTTACTTAGTAATAATCACCTGTAACTGTAAATGTCATCACGTTCTTTTAATTGTAAATAAGGAAGTTCATTGTTGGCATTAAGTTGTATTTTACCTAATCTATATAATTTTCACTAAGTGCTCTTTGACTTTGTTTCGATAAATAAATAAAAATAAGTTAAAACTCTTGGTCCGAGCATTCTTCTCATTCGTGATCGTCTTTAAATTTCCGTTCTAAAGCTTTACGCTTAGACCTTTTACCACTCTTCAGGTAGTCGAGATCTACCTTTATTTTTTGCTCAGCGCGTACAAGGAAAATATTAAAATAGTTTACAGTATTCAAACAGAGATAAAAGGGAAATGTTTACATAATGAATGATTAGACTAATTAAAAACAAAAACTGCCACTGATATTAATAACAATGCGTTTTTAGTGTGGCGTAGCGTGCGCTACGGTGAAGTGAGAAGGAGGTCTGCTCAGTATTGGTTGCGCGGATCGCTTGCTGTCTCTATAGTGCCCAGATAGAAAGTATTTTATTACTTTGGGATTATTACCTAGCGATGTAATAGTAGTCCAGTTGAAGATTTTTTTTTTCCTTTTATAACATAAGAAATCATCTTAGTTTACGTATGCATTGTATATATATAGTGTTTAATGTGTTTTATATAATGAACAACTATAATTACATGTATGTCTAAGTACCGTCATATATAAGTATTGTATCGTAGTATAATATTCGAGTATATATATATGAACATAACATATTTGTGCACCCTTTTACATTTTCTCTGTTCAATCTAATGGTAGACTGGTAGCTAATGCCTCTTGGCATTAAGTCCTCCTTTTTGTTCTGTAATGTGCAAATAAAGTTTAAATAAATAAATTTCATTAACAATTAAAACAACAACAAAATACGTTTCGATATAAAACCTACTTTTTTTTATGGGAAAGGGATTAACGAGCAAGCGGTCACCTGCTGGTAAGCGATTGCCGACGCCAACGCACGTCTATAACACCAGAGCAGGCGCAGGCGCAGGTCTTTAAGGATATTTGGTGCGGTACGGAGGGTGGAGTGGGCCACCGGCTATCTCACTCACAGAACGAGAGCAGAGGTATAATATGCGTCTGCGCCGGTATTCTGTGAGGCCGCGGTACTCGCCGGCCTATTCCAGCAGCGAAAGCCCCCGCTTGGCTCTACCACGAACTTAGCAATGAACGTGCAATTATAATCAAATAATATTAAGGATGTAAGTTGACATTGTTATCTTATTTTTCGTAATCTTTATTTGCCCATAAGAATGTACAAAAGACGGACATCCAAGGCGACTTTCCTTACCAGCTTACCCTTGGGTAGAGCAGAAAATTTGTCATGGGTGCAGAGTAAAAAATTAAAAATACTCGATAATTAATTAAAACTCAATTAAAAATAGATACTCTACCATTATTAAAAGCTTAAATTTCAGTAACTGCTATACGGAGGAATAATGTCTTCTTTTACCACGTTTCTTATTAGCATGACCTCTATGTATGTATGTACTCGTATGTATGTAATGAAATCTTACAATAAAATTTTCACCCACTTCCAGACGTCCGTATAACTTGGAATTTTGCACGCATGTCAAGACCCGATGACTATACAATAATATGACAACGTCGAGCTGGTGTGATGATGGAACTGGATAGTGGGTGACGAAACCCATGAATGACTTCCAGTAAGGCCATCGGGTTTGGACTCATTAGAATTATCTCAACGAATTCTCTCCAATACACCTGATGAAGAGGGTAAGAGAAAAGCGTTCTTGTATATGTTCGTATTTGGTTCCCTTCTATTTTATGATTGTACTCCTTCCCAGCGCGATCCATTTGTGCTACGTGTTGCAGACAGACGTCTCTGTCTCATAATTATAAACCCCCATTACGGCGAGGTCGACAGATACAACTAGACATTTTATTATTTTATCTGAGGTCTAATTGAGGTCTTATTCCTACAATATATTAGTACTGCCACGATGCTTCATAGCTATGCTAGGATCCGATAGGCGGCGCTGTAGTCGAGTTATTAACATTATTTTTATTAAATTATTCAACGTGGTAGAGCCAAGCTGCGGCTTTTGCTGCTGCTCGTATGGGCCGGCTCAACCGGGTTGGTACCATGGCCTCGAATACTGGCGTGAAGTAGAGGCATGTTGTGCAGAAACACAACACGCCTCTACGCCTCCAGAAACGCAGAAGCGTTTCGTTCGTTGAGTGAGATAACCGGAGGCGCATTCCCTCCCCCCTTCCCCTTCCTCATCCTTCCTCCCATCTTCCAAATACCCCTAAAGGCCGGCAACTCACCTGCAGCTCCTCTGGTATTGCAGATGTACGTAGGCGACGGTAATCACTTACCATCAGGTGATCCCCTTGCTCGTTTCCCGCCTTTGCCATAAAAAAAAAATATTTTTATTCATGGATTAAAATGGCTCATATTCACAATACGAGAGACATAATTGAGGTTTGGGCTCAAAAAAATAGTTATAAAATCTAGACCCGATAACTTCGCGTACTCATCACGCCACCTACCGGAAAGTGTAGAACAACGTCTGCCGGGCCCGCTAGTACAATTTAAATATATGTAAATCTTTTATTTGTTGCAATAGTTTTCAGTGAGCTTATTTAGGTTATTTATTGTTCATTATGTATGGAACTGTCCATTTTAAGTACTTGGCACTGTCCTACCAAGCGCACCGCAACGCCAAGTGATTGTTGGAAGACAATGATATTTATCATTAAGCTTTTTTTCTTAAAAGGATTTATTATGTAATACACCACTGATTAAGCTTATCAGTGTATTGCATTTTTCCCCTGCTGTCGACATTGCAACTGAATCATCTGATCGTATTCTTCTTGTAAATGAATAAGCTTTTTAACTGCGGGTTGCGGGTTGGAATCCCGCTGGGGGCCAACAATTGATTATAAATGTTTGTAACCGAGTCATAAATGTATATTTTTCTATGTAGGTATATGCTCTATGTTGACGACTCGATGGCGTAGTGGCTAAGCATTTAGCTGCGGCACTGCGAGTCGCGGGTTCGATTCCCGCACGGGACTAATATTTCTATGGACTACAAATAATTGTTCCGGTCTGGGTATTTGTCCGTGTGCAATTTATGTATGTAAACTGCCTCCGCAACACAGGAGAAATTCCTGCAGTGGAAGGTTAATGTTTTTTAAAATAAAATAAAATAAAATAAAATAAAATAAAATAAAATAAAATAAAATAAAATAAAATAAAATAAAATAAAATAAAATAAAATAAAATAAAATAAAATAAAATAAAATAAAATAAAATAAAATAAAATAAAATAAAATAAAATAAAATAAAATAAAATAAAATAAAATAAAATAAAATAAAATAAAATAAAATAAAATAAAATAAAATAAAATAAAATAAAATAAAATAAAATAAAATAAAATAAAATAAAATAAAATAAAATAAAATAAAATAAAATAAAATAAAATAAAATAAAATAAAATAAAATAAAATAAAATAAAATAAAATAAAATAAAATAAAATAAAATAAAATAAAATAAAATAAAATAAAATAAAATAAAATAAAATAAAATAAAATAAAATAAAATAAAATAAAATAAAATAAAATAAAATAAAATAAAATAAAATAAAATAAAATAAAATAAAATAAAATAAAATAAAATAAAATAAAATAAAATAAAATAAAATAAAATAAAATAAAATAAAATAAAATAAAATAAAATAAAATAAAATAAAATAAAATAAAATAAAATAAAATAAAATAAAATAAAATAAAATAAAATAAAATAAAATAAAATAAAATAAAATAAAATAAAATAAAATAAAATAAAATAAAATAAAATAAAATAAAATAAAATAAAATAAAATAAAATAAAATAAAATAAAATAAAATAAAATAAAATAAAATAAAATAAAATAAAATAAAATAAAATAAAATAAAATAAAATAAAATAAAATAAAATAAAATAAAATAAAATAAAATAAAATAAAATAAAATAAAATAAAATAAAATAAAATAAAATAAAATAAAATAAAATAAAATAAAATAAAATAAAATAAAATAAAATAAAATAAAATAAAATAAAATAAAATAAAATAAAATAAAATAAAATAAAATAAAATAAAATAAAATAAAATAAAATAAAATAAAATAAAATAAAATAAAATAAAATAAAATAAAATAAAATAAAATAAAATAAAATAAAATAAAATAAAATAAAATAAAATAAAATAAAATAAAATAAAATAAAATAAAATAAAATAAAATAAAATAAAATAAAATAAAATAAAATAAAATAAAATAAAATAAAATAAAATAAAATAAAATAAAATAAAATAAAATAAAATAAAATAAAATAAAATAAAATAAAATAAAATAAAATAAAATAAAATAAAATAAAATAAAATAAAATAAAATAAAATAAAATAAAATAAAATAAAATAAAATAAAATAAAATAAAATAAAATAAAATAAAATAAAATAAAATAAAATAAAATAAAATAAAATAAAATAAAATAAAATAAAATAAAATAAAATAAAATAAAATAAAATAAAATAAAATAAAATAAAATAAAATAAAATAAAATAAAATAAAATAAAATAAAATAAAATAAAATAAAATAAAATAAAATAAAATAAAATAAAATAAAATAAAATAAAATAAAATAAAATAAAATAAAATAAAATAAAATAAAATAAAATAAAATAAAATAAAATAAAATAAAATAAAATAAAATAAAATAAAATAAAATAAAATAAAATAAAATAAAATAAAATAAAATAAAATAAAATAAAATAAAATAAAATAAAATAAAATAAAATAAAATAAAATAAAATAAAATAAAATAAAATAAAATAAAATAAAATAAAATAAAATAAAATAAAATAAAATAAAATAAAATAAAATAAAATAAAATAAAATAAAATAAAATAAAATAAAATAAAATAAAATAAAATAAAATAAAATAAAATAAAATAAAATAAAATAAAATAAAATAAAATAAAATAAAATAAAATAAAATAAAATAAAATAAAATAAAATAAAATAAAATAAAATAAAATAAAATAAAATAAAATAAAATAAAATAAAATAAAATAAAATAAAATAAAATAAAATAAAATAAAATAAAATAAAATAAAATAGCTATGTGTATCTTTTTGGACGTATTTAAGAGTCTGTGTGTCTATGAATGTCTTTTTTTGGCTTTTTTGTGTATTTTTTATTTACTTCTATAGATAATCCTGTAATGGCAGCATTACAAAATTATGTGGATCTGTAAAATATATAGTTTATGATATTGAAGAGAAAGACGTGGCATTCAAAATAAAACAAAAATTTCACAATCTTTGTGCTCCATTTTTGGAACTTCAATACTACTATTTATCATCAACAGAAATCTCAATTTATATTTAAACACTAGTTCTTTCTATAAACAGCACTTGGTGTAGCTCTAGACACGACGCGACGCGACACGACGCGACACGACGCGACGCGACACGACGCGACGCGACACGACGCGACACGACGCGACGCGACACGACGCGACACGACGCGACACGACGCGACACGACGCGACACGACGCGACACGACGCGACGCGACACGACGCGACACGACGCGACACGACGCGACACGACGCGACACGACGCGACACGACGCGACACGACGCGACGCGACACGACGCGACACGACGCGACACGACGCGACACGACGCGACACGACGCGACACGACGCGACACGACGCGACACGACGCGACACGACGCGACGCGACACGACGCGACGCGACACGACGCGACGCGACACGACGCGACACGACGCGACGCGACACGACGCGACGCGACACGACGCGACACGACGCGACACGACGCGACGCGACACGACGCGACGCGACACGACGCGACGCGACACGACGCGACGCGACACGACGCGACGCGACACGACGCGACACGACGCGACACGACGCGACGCGACACGACGCGACACGACGCGACACGACGCGACACGACGCGACACGACGCGACACGACGCGACACGACGCGACACGACGCGACGCGACACGACGCGACACGACGCGACACGACGCGACGCGACACGACGCGACACGACGCGACGCGACACGACGCGACACGACGCGACGCGACACGACGCGACACGACGCGACGCGACACGACGCGACACGACGCGACACGACGCGACACGACGCGACACGACGCGACACGACGCGACACGACGCGACGCGACACGACGCGACACGACGCGACGCGACACGACGCGACACGACGCGACACGACGCGACACGACGCGACGCGACACGACGCGACGCGACACGACGCGACACGACGCGACACGACGCGACACGACGCGACACGACGCGACACGACGCGACGCGACACGACGCGACACGACGCGACACGACGCGACACGACGCGACACGACGCGACACGACGCGACACGACGCGACGCGACACGACGCGACACGACGCGACACGACGCGACACGACGCGACACGACGCGACACGACGCGACACGACGCGACACGACGCGACACGACGCGACACGACGCGACACGACGCGACACGACGCGACGCGACACGACGCGACACGACGCGACACGACGCGACACGACGCGACACGACGCGACACGACGCGACGCGACACGACGCGACACGACGCGACACGACGCGACACGACGCGACACGACGCGACACGACGCGACGCGACACGACGCGACGCGACACGACGCGACGCGACACGACGCGACACGACGCGACACGACGCGACGCGACACGACGCGACACGACGCGACACGACGCGACACGACGCGACACGACGCGACACGACGCGACACGACGCGACACGACGCGACGCGACACGACGCGACGCGACACGACGCGACGCGACACGACGCGACGCGACACGACGCGACACGACGCGACACGACGCGACGCGACACGACGCGACACGACGCGACACGACGCGACGCGACACGACGCGACGCGACACGACGCGACACGACGCGACACGACGCGACGCGACACGACGCGACACGACGCGACACGACGCGACGCGACACGACGCGACGCGACACGACGCGACACGACGCGACACGACGCGACACGACGCGACGCGACACGACGCGACGCGACACGACGCGACGCGACACGACGCGACACGACGCGACACGACGCGACGCGACACGACGCGACACGACGCGACGCGACACGACGCGACGCGACACGACGCGACACGACGCGACACGACGCGACGCGACACGACGCGACGCGACACGACGCGACACGACGCGACGCGACACGACGCGACACGACGCGACGCGACACGACGCGACACGACGCGACACGACGCGACACGACGCGACACGACGCGACACGACGCGACGCGACACGACGCGACGCGACACGACGCGACACGACGCGACACGACGCGACGCGACACGACGCGACACGACGCGACGCGACACGACGCGACACGACGCGACACGACGCGACACGACGCGACACGACGCGACACGACGCGACACGACGCGACACGACGCGACACGACGCGACACGACGCGACACGACGCGACACGACGCGACACGACGCGACACGACGCGACACGACGCGACACGACGCGACACGACGCGACACGACGCGACGCGACACGACGCGACACGACGCGACACGACGCGACGCGACACGACGCGACACGACGCGACACGACGCGACGCGACACGACGCGACGCGACACGACGCGACGCGACACGACGCGACGCGACACGACGCGACGCGACACGACGCGACGCGACACGACGCGACACGACGCGACACGACGCGACGCGACACGACGCGACGCGACACGACGCGACGCGACACGACGCGACACGACGCGACGCGACACGACGCGACACGACGCGACGCGACACGACGCGACGCGACACGACGCGACGCGACACGACGCGACACGACGCGACGCGACACGACGCGACGCGACACGACGCGACACGACGCGACGCGACACGACGCGACGCGACACGACGCGACGCGACACGACGCGACACGACGCTGGCTCCCCAGTACTCCGCGCTACAAGGGGTTAATATCGAAAGAGGATAATTTAATGTCGTGTCGCAATCGTCACGTAGCGTCTACGCCACAGCTACGCTACTGCTACGCCTCCTAGTTCTTCGTTCTACGTAAAAGCATAACACTTATTATCTCGTACCTAGTTAATTGATAATGAAAATGAACAATATTTATTTCCGTAACTTAACATAGTTCATAGAGTTTTAGCTAGAGAGCTTATTTTCAGTAAATTTAATTACTTGTGATAGATAGTCGTAGTTGTTGACCTGGTAGAGCCAAGCGGCGGCTTTAGCTGCTACTTGAATGGGCCGGCTCGACTCAATTCATACCACGAACTTACAGAATACTGACGTGAAGTAGAGGCATCTTGAGCTTCTGCGTTACGTTCGCTGAGTGAGGTAACTGGAGGCCCACTCCCATTCCACCTCATCCTCCCTCCCATCTCCCAAATGCCCTTAAAGGCCGGCAACGCACCTGTAGCTCCTCTGATGCGGGTGACGGTAATCACTTACGATCAGGTGAACCTATTGCTCGTTCGCCGCCTTCACATAATAAAAAAGTCATTGTTATTTTCATTCGAACAGCAATAACTAATGTTAGTTGTGCCAGCACCGGGAATCGTACCCGTGTCACACGCTTACTGTGACATTAAAGCGCGCACCTTAACCACTGGGTTACCACGGTTCAAGTTTTATCTAGTTGTCTCTTTACGCGACTTCGTCCACGTGGAAAAAATTTCCGGGGCTTTACAAACGACAAAAATGTAAGGTTTTTTTGGTAATTTTTCAAAATCAGCGGTCCATCCGTGAAAATTAACAAATAGAGTCTATTTCGCATTTATAACATTAGTATGGTATACGAGTATGTATAGATGATGGCCCAGAATAAATGCATGTTATTATTGTGTCACGCTGTTGGCGATCGATGCTCACGGCCAGACGGCCAGCGAGAATGAAGACGCGACACGACGCGACACGACGCGACGCGACACGACGCGACGCGACACGACGCGACACGACGCTGGCTCCCCAGTACTCCGCGCTACAAGGGGTTAATATCGAAGAGGGATGAATGGGCTCGTTTTAAAAGGAGTCGAGTACGCGATGACACACCGTGTGGGGCGCGTGACTGGGATGACATGTGTGTCGGCGGATGCGTTGTAATAGAGTGGTGTGAAACAGCACTCGTGACGCTGTCCCTTTCTAATAATTAAACAATAGTTCGATGTTCATGTGTAAGTTTTTTGCCTCGATTTCGATAAAAGAAAAACAAACTCCACACCACGACAACGCTCTATTCTGCATGTCTAAGTATAACTTAAGTTTGTTTTGAAAATCTTTCTTCAGATGAAAATTCATAGTCGGTGAAATATCCAACAAACATTAAATTCTGTCGGGAAGGAATTCTTCAAAAATATATATAAAAGTATTCGTCAATGTTAGGTTTGTTGTCCAGTGATATTGCGACGATTCGTCAGATTCTCATTCCACTTATACCTTCCTCTCTAACGTAACCATATTGCGATTTAAAAGTAACCCCGTGCCATCTAGTGCTACAGTTTGAATTTAACATCATGAAGGTAGCACATAAGCGCTAGATTTAACACAAAACTGAAGTAATTACAATTATTTTCAGTTGGCATGAATTTTAAAAATATACTCTTAGTAATCCAAAACGTTCTGATACGACAAATCCTAACTCAATATAATTTACACTGTAATTAATATCTTCACATCATAGATGCTTACAGATAATAATATTGGTCAGTATTAATAACTCCAATAAGCGTAATGTACAATACTGTAATGCTCTACATGTATACCCGCGTTTTAATTTAATGTCGTGTCGCAATCGTCACGTAGCGTCTACGCCTGCGCGACGTCAGCGCCCTAACAACGATCGGCTCTTTGAAGTGAAACTTTTTAGAGTGCGATAAGAAAATTTCAAGGTCCGAATTTGAATGAAACATATCGGTTAGCTGTGAGCGTTTTGCATTTTGAACTTGATGTGTGTAATATTCATTTGTTTATATAGTGTATGTATTTCAACAGTGAGTAATATTCATTGATTTATTACTTATTGTTTATATGCTTACGAATACCTCATAATACAGTATTCACTTATGTCACGTGTACCGAGTTACAGGTCATTCAATTCAATTATTTATTAAATAATTGAGAGACTTTTGTTTTATATCTAGGACATTTTTCAGGTAACATATATGTGATCTGACGAATTCAATTCGGGGAAAAATATGAAACCTTTTAGTTTCCTATGCGCTAACAAAAAGACGTCCGCGCAGTACCTCCAAATTTCATTATCAGATCCTCACCAAGTCCAGTTCTTGGCGTTTCGTCCTCGTAGAACCGCCTACGTTCCCGCGTAGTCGTCTAAGTGTTTCGAGTTCAAATCACTTTCACGTAGCGCTCGTAGCACTACTCTCCTACGACTATGTGATAGTTTAAAAGCTTCCCTCCTCTTAGTCCTTGTAGCCCTGTCCATCTGTACGCTCCCTACCTAATCGTACATAAGCTTTAGTTCAAAACCTTAACCCTTAGTTATTGTAGAACTCTTCTACATTTTCCGCCTTGTCCTTGTCTCTACCTCTAATCTCTATCTCTACGTCCCCCGTTCAGTCATCTATAATTTTAGTTCTAAACCTTCACAAGGACTACGCCCTGTAGCACTCTCTAGCTTCCCTACCTGATGGTCTATAAGATTTTTTGTTCTAACATTAGAATATCTATTTTTATTTAACAAACGTCTAAAAGACCTCTACTTAGCATCTTGTTAATCGAATATATATTGTGTACATAATGATTTCTTGTATTTACTCGAACACTACACATTTGAAATGAAACTATTATATTCGGATTTTATATAAAGCAATTAAAACGTCGAGAATATAAAAGCAAAATAAAACGCGATAAAATCCGAAAATAATTGTTTAATGTCAAATATATTGCGTATTTACGAATGTATATTTTATACACATATATGTATTTATTTTAATGTATCTATGTATATTATTTAATTATATTTTATCACATTTATTTTATTGTATACATAATATGTATTAGAAATATACGCACTAAGTTTACCATTTCAATAAAATTTCCTGTTAGGGTATGCTGGAAGAAATTTCAATGTATGGAATAAGTATAAATACTATATTTTAATGTTCATGCCTTTTGTGTGTGAACATAAATAAAATAAATGAATAAAATGTCAAAGGTTGATGGCAAGTGGCTAGTGCAGCTAATGGACATCTGCAAACAACTTAAATTGAAGAAGGTTACGTTGATACTCCTAAGCACTAAGAAGGAATGTCTCAACGCCTGCAATTATTCGGGCTGTGTGCACTATACCCTTTTATAGCTATGATTGCCGAGTGGTCAGATCTGCCTCTGAAACAGGAGATGCGAGTTCGATCCCCAATGTTCTCCTGAACACTGAGACACTGACAGGCTCCCTACCGGTCACTTTGTTCCTTATAAATTCAGGAGAAAAGTGCGTTAAAACGACTAAAGTGTCTATGACCACCTAATTATTAAGCATAAGATTGTGTGAGCTTATTTATTATATTTATCTATACCCTTCAGACCGTAACACAAAGTGGTTACACAGCTGTATAGAAAAAGAGATAGGTAAGAGGCTGGTCTCTTGTCAGGCGGGTCCTTGGCGAACTGAGAGTATTTTCTAAATTGCATAATACCCTTTCTTTGTTTGTAACTTAGTAATAATCAGCTGTAACTGTAAATGTCATCACGTTCTTTTAATTGTAAATAATGAAGTTCATTATTGGCAATAAGTTGTATTTTACCTAATCTATATAATTTTCTCTAAGCGCTCTTGACTTTGTTTCGATAAATAAAAAAATAAGTTAAAACTCTTGGTCCGAGCATTCTTCTCATTCGTGGTCGTCTTTGAATTTCCGGTCTGAAGCTTTACGCTTAGACCTTTTACCACTCTACAGGTAGTCGATATCTACCTTTATTTTTAGCTCAGCGCAAGGAAAATATTAAAATAGTTTACAGTATTCAACCAGAGAAAAAGAAAATGTTTACATAATTAATGATTAGACTAATTAAAAATAAAACTGCCACTGATATTAATAACAATGCGTTTTAGTGTGGCGTAGCGTGCGCTACGGTGAAGTGAGAATGAGGTCTGCTCAGTATTGGTTGCGCGGACCGCTTGCTGTATCTATAGTGCCCAGATAGAAAGTATTTTATTACTTTGGGATTATTACCTAGCGATGTAATAGTAGTCCAGTTGAAGAATTTTTTTTCCTTTTATAACATAAGAAATCATCTTAGTTTACGTATGCATTGTATATATATATAGTGTTTAATGTGTTTTATATAATGAACAACTATAATTACATGTATGTCTAAGTACCGTCATATATAAGTATTGTATCGTAATATAATATTCGAGTAAATATATATGAACATAATATATTTGTGCACCCTTTTACATTTTCTCTGTTCAATCTAATGGTAGACTGGTAGGGAATGCCTCTTGGCATTAAGTCCGCCTTTTGTTCTGTAATGTGCAGATAACGTTTAAATAAATAAATTTCATTAACAATTAAAACAACAACAAAATACGTTTTGATATAAAACATACTTTTTTTATGGGAAAGGGATTAACGAGCAAGCGGTCACCTGCTGGTAAGCGATTGCCGACGCCAACGCACGTCTATAACACCAGAGCAGGCACAGGCGCAGGTCTTTAAGGATATTTGGTGGGGTACGGAGGCTGGAGTGGCCACCGGCTATCTCACTCACAGAACGAGAGCAGAGGTATAAGATGCGTCTGCGCCGGTATTCTGTGAGGTCATGGTACTGCCGGCCTATTCCAGCAGCGAAAGCCCAATTATAATTATAGCAATGAAAGTGCAATTATAATCAAATAATATTAAGGATGTAAGTTGACATTGTTATCTTATTTTCGTAATATTTATTTGCCCATAAGAATGTACAAAAGACGGACATTCAAGGCGACTTTCCTTACCAGCTTACCCTTAGGTAGAGCAGAAAATTTGTCATGGGTGCAGAGTAAAAAATAAAATACTCGTTAATTAATTAAAACTCAATTAAAAATAGATACTCTACCATTATTTCTTTTTTTTTTTTTAAAAAACGTTACCTTCCACTGTTGGAATTTCTCCTGTGTCGCGGAGGCAGTTTACATACATGAATTGCACATGGACATACACCCAGACCCGGAACTATTATTTGTAGTCCATACAAATACTAGACCCGTGCGGAATCGAACCCGCGACCCACAGCGCCGCAGCTAAACGCTTAGCCACTACGCCACCGAGCCGTCAGTCGGTCGTCGTCAGTCGAGTCGTCATTATTAAAAGCTTAAATTTCAGTAACTGCCATACGGAGGAATAATGTCTTCTTTTACCACGTTTCTTATTAGCATGACCTCTATGTATGTATGTACTGTATGTATGTAATCAAATCTTACAATAAAATTTTCACCCACTTCCAGACGTCCGTATAACTTGGAATTTTGCACGCATGTCAAGACCCGATGACTATACAATAATATGACAACGTCGAGCTGGTGTGATGGTGGAACTGGATAGTGGGTGACGAAACCCATGAATGACTTCCAGTAAGGCCATCAGGTTTGGACTCATTAGAATTATCTCAACGAATTCTCCAATACACCTGATGAAGAGGGTAAGAGAAAAGCGTTCTTGTTTATGTTCGTATTTGGTTCCCTTCTATTTTATGATTGTACTCCTTCCCAGCGCGATCCATTTGTGCTACGTGTTGCAGACAGACGTCTCTGTCTCATAATTATAAACCCCCATTCCAGCAGCGAAAGCCCAATTATAATTATAGCAATGAAAGTGCAATTATAATCAAATAATATTAAGGATGTAAGTTGACATTGTTATCTTATTTTTCGTAATATTTATTTGCCCATAAGAATGTACAAAAGACGGACATTCAAGGCGACTTTCCTTACCAGCTTACCCTTAGGTAGAGCAGAAAATTTGTCATGGGTGCAGAGTAAAAAATAAAATACTCGTTAATTAATTAAAACTCAATTAAAAATAGATACTCTACCATTATTTCTTTTTTTTTTTTTTTTTTTTTTTTTTTTTTATGGAAAAGACGGCATACGAGCAAGCGGTTCACCTGATGGTAAGTGATTACCGTCGCTCACATACATCTGCAACACCATAGATGCTGCAGGTGCGTTGTCCGTCTTTAAGGATATTTGGTGGGGTACGGAGGCTGGAGGGCCACCGGCTATCTCACTCAGAACGAGAGCAGAGGTATAAGATGCGTCTGCGCCGGTATTCTGTGAGGCTGCGGTACTGCCGGCCTATTCCAGCAGCGAAAGCCCAATTATAATTATAGCAATGAAAGTGCAATTATAATCAAATAATATTAAGGATGTAAGTTGACATTGTTATCTTATTTTTCGTAATATTTATTTGCCCATAAGAATGTACAAAAGACGGACATTCAAGGCGACTTTCCTTACCAGCTTACCCTTAGGTAGAGCAGAAAATTTGTCATGGGTGCAGAGTAAAAAATAAAATACTCGTTAATTAATTAAAACTCAATTAAAAATAGATACTCTACCATTATTTCTTTTTTTTTTTTCTTAAAAGGATTTATTATTTAATACACCACTGATTAAGCTTATCAGTGTATTGCATTTTCCCCTGCTGTCGACATTGCACCTGAATCATCTGATCGTATTCTTCTTGTAAATGAATAGGCTTTTTAACTGCGGGTTGCGGGTTGGAATCCCGCTGGGGCCAACAATTGATAATAAATGTTTGTAACCGAGTCATAGATGTATATATTTTCTGTGTAGGTATATGTTCTATGTTGACGGCTCGGTGGCGAAGGTAACGTTTTCATCAAAAAAAAAAAAAAATATATTTTTATTCATGGATTTAAATGGCTCATATTCACAATACATGCCGGGTTTGGGGTCAAGAAAATAGTTATAAAATCTAGACCCGATAACTTCGCGTACTCATCACGCCACCTACCGGAAAGTGTAGAACAACGTCTGCCGGGCCCGCTAGTACAATTTAAATATATGTAAATCTTTTATTTGTTGCAATAGTTTTCAGTGAGCTTATTTAGGTTATTTATTGTTCATTATGTATGGAACTGTCCATTTTAAGTACTTGGCACTGTCCTACCAAGCGCACCGCAACGCCAAGTGATTGTTGGAAGACAATGATATTTATCATTAAGCTTTTTTTCTTAAAAGGATTTATTATTTAATACACCACTGATTAAGCTTATCAGTGTATTGCATTTTCCCCTGCTGTCGACATTGCACCTGAATCATCTGATCGTATTCTTCTTGTAAATGAATAGGCTTTTTAACTGCGGGTTGCGGGTTGGAATCCCGCTGGGGCCAACAATTGATAATAAATGTTTGTAACCGAGTCATAGATGTATATATTTTCTGTGTAGGTATATGTTCTATGTTGACGGCTCGGTGGCGAAGGTAACATCTTCATCAAAAAAAAAAAATATGTTGGTTTAGTGCCAAAAAGGAAAATTACAAAATCGTTAGAGCTATGTGCAAGCTAAAAACGATAGGAAGCTGCAAGCCATATTCTTGAAAGACATAAAATATTGACATTGCCGTCATTGTACATAATTGCAATGTTTGTAAAAAATAACTTAGCAATGTTTCCGAAAGCAAGTCACAGTCGCAGTAGGCGTGACATCTTTAGAATATGTATACGCAAAAGCAACTCGATGCTCATGAACAAGAGTGCTCTCTGCCTGCACCCGAGATTTATGACAAACTTCCAAATGAATTAAAGGAATTAAATACGAATATATTTAAGAAAAGATTGCGCTATATATTGACTCGAAAATGTTATTACAATGTTAATGAATTATTGTTGGACCATTACTTCTGTTAATTTTACTTATCGTTCGACTTCTGTTTTCTTGACTTGACATTTTAATATCAATCTATTATTTTTTGACATGTTTAATATTAATGATTAAATAATGTGACAATTTCCTAGCGAACATTTAAATATTTGCATACTCCGTTGAATAAAATAGTAGAACATAGCGAATCAATGTATAATTCACATCTGTGAAATACTTATATTCCGCAAATAAATGGTTATGATTATTTATCATGCAGTTGTGATCTATGTTTAGAGTTTGAAGTTAGTTTAAAATCGATTGTAAAGGCACAGATAAGAAAGCGATTTTATCAAATAGTATACAGTTCTTGGCTCTACCACGTGTATTATGTACGTTGTAGAGTCAAGCGGCGGCTTTTGCTGCTCGAATGGGCCGGCTCGACCGCGGCCTCGCAGAGTACCGGCGTGAAGTAGAAGCATCTGGTGCTTCTGCGTTTCGTTCGGTGAATGAGGTAATCGGAGGCTCCAAGAGACGTCGCGTTCCGCTAATATCTGTAAAGGTCAGCAACGCATCTCTGGTGTTGGTGTTGCAGATGTACTTAGGCGTCTGTAATCACTTACCATCAGGTGATCTGTCTGCTTGTTAGCCTTTTACCATAAAAAAAACCTTATACGTTTTTCTCTCCAGTCTAGACTGGAGGCATTCTTTCAGAGGTCCTTTCGACCTACTTTTCACCAGAGCTTATTTAACGTAACAGGTGGTGAGCTTGTCCTCACATAGAGGTCCGAACCTCCTCTTTAGTAGTCTCGTGATTTGGAGGCATCAGAGACTCAAACCGCTCGGCTGTCGTGGCACCAACTTCAAGACAGCACTTTCTAGCCATCTATGAAACTGTTCCCGTATTCTGGGAAGTTTATAGACACGGATACTTGACTTTATCGTAGTGGGGGTTCGAATCTCACAAGGACCAAATATTTGAATGAAGAAATATGAATGTTTGCGACTACAGGTATGTTTCTTCATCAACCTTTTCAAGTTTAAGAAAGCGACATCAAAAGCCGGCAGTTCTCGATTGGTTTATTTACCAGCGCCACTGGGCACAGGCGTTGTTGAGAGCAGTGTCGGTGCCAGAGATATCCGGAACGATAGGCCTTTGCCCAACCTTGGGGTTTATTGGTTAACACTTTACTTCACCTCTTTCAATAAGATCCTGTAGAGACTGCAAGCAAGGAATCTCTGCTCAGCCATTTTCCTTTCGGTAAAGAGGATACGGTTATCAACCTGAATAAAACACCAGTCAGTATATTTATGCGGTATAATTATAATATTTACACCTGGCACAAAGTAGACGAATTCGAAAAAATTGTGTACATTCGATTATAGGACAATTCCAAATCTACAACATTTTTAATTACTTAATAACTATAGTGATTACGGCTCGAGGTTCGCTGCCACTTCGGGCACAAGCCTGCCTGAACACCCTTCGACATACGCGACATAGAGAATCCCATCACCAGATCTTGTCACGTGTGTAAGTTTTATTAAAAAAAAAATAAGATAGGGAAGAATCAAGCATCGTGAGCATGTAAACTGAACTGCGTTGTTAATAGCAGTGAAGCCAGAAGAAGACGCTTTTCGCCTCATAAAGGGGTATGAGGTGAAAAACGTGACAAGCGACAGTTTCGTGATGTGGGTTATAGATAGTGTTGGTGGAGTTTGGGATAGTTCCCGATAGTGGCGGTAGCCTTGTGCACTAAATCTGTAACTAAATATAGTTACAGAGTTAGTGACCACAGTAACCGTAGAAATATCTACGGTTACTGTGGTCACTTTGGTAATTATGTCAATTCATGTGTATATAGGTGAGGAGCGCTGTTAACTGGAAGTAGGATTGTAGCATGATCTATATGCTTCGTGGTTCAGGAATGAGATAACGCGGTGATCCCGCGGCGGTAGTGGGCAGCGACCCTCGCGCGCTTTTGTATTTGTACTCTATATACAAATATTAAAGACTACATATAGAACCAACGTTATTGCGTTTTATAGAGAATCGCGTGATATGAAATCTTCAGCTACCAGTGAAACGGTTTTATACTATGACCGTGGTGTTTTGACAATAGTTAGACAAGGTATTCAAGTAAAATTAAAATGACAGTAAAAAGGCACATGTATGTATAAAGAACACAGATTTCATATCACCGGTTGCGTTATACTATGGTGTTGCTTACATCGTACATATCTATACATTTACTAAAATTACAATTTAATAAAAAATAAAATAAAAAAAATACTCGTGTAAAAAATATACAAATAATATCATTTAATATCTTCGTTTGATACGCTAATGAGAATTATAGCCAATTAGATCCGCGCGACTGTGCAGTCGGGGTGTCTTTGTTCGCAATTCAGTCCTTAAAAAAGAAGCAGTTGCGGGCATAGTCCGTCATACGTGTTGAAGACTGTTACCCTACCCTAATACTTTAAGCATATTCGATTGAGACTCAGAACATGAGATTTCTCCCCATTGTTTCTTAATAATTTAACAATGAGCCCGCATTGTAACAACATCGCAGTGTTACAGTGAACGCAACATGAGCGGCACGTTTCGACATTTGACATTGCAACCCTAACTAGAGATGTTCACATCTCCAGGCATATTAGTAATCCAAGTGACCGATTCTGACGAGAAATCGATTTAAAACTCTTAGTTTATAATCGTTTAATTTCATATTGGTTTTATATTCTGCATTGACAAATTAACATTCATTTTAACGTTATTCAGTAAATGAAAAAAAAAATTAATTAAAAAAAATACTACACTGAAATGATGATGATGATGATGATGAGTAAATACAGGTACATGTTTCTGCTTAGTTTCTGACATCCCTCTGCACATGACAATTTATTTTCAACTTATAATTAAACATAACATTTACGAGATTAAGTAGTTTAATTTGCGTGTGTTTTCGTCGTGATGAACAAACCATCAAAACTATGTGATTTATTCACATTGAATACACGAAAATTATGAATAGCCGAGACATATCACTGGTATGAATTCTTATATGAAAAAAGTGCCAGTTTAAACGCCACTGGTAAATTGTTTTCACTCAATGTCATTGTCCTGAGGTACTGGATTAGTGATTTGCTGATTATTAAATAAAATTATTGATAGTAAATAGAACCAGGCGTTACTGTGCGGAAATCCATTATTTTAAAGAAGTTGGAACAAATTACTTTGCACAATTCCCCGCACGAAAAAATAATAAATAGTTTTATTTTTTATTTTAATGCTATTACAATCGCTTGTGCATATTATAAATTGGTGAGTGAGGTGGAGCTTTAAATATATGTAATTTTATTATTTTTCATGCGGAATTGTGCGAAGTAATTTATTCCTTCTCCTTCTCGCAACGATGAGTTTTTTCACACATACGTATGTACAACACTAAGAAGGCGACGGGCCTACAGGCGTCCGTCACGTTGTTCTAAATAAGCTTGGGTGAAAAGCGGGTCGAAATGTCTAAATCAAAAAAATTCGTTGCGACATAACTTTTTGGAATTTGGAATGTTACAAATTAATAATTAACTTCGCTTATAAATTTTCGAGACGCAAAGTTTTGAAGTAACACTCCCGTGTCACAGTGTGCGACTGATGGACGAAAGTATTTATCCAGGACATTGCATCCTAACGCTGCTTTGCGGCCGAGACCTTACAGACAAAGTCACAGGGTGCCGCAGGGCCTACGGTGTTGGGTGGACAGGCCCCAGAGGTTCGTTCGCACCCGTCTGGGTACGCGATGTGTTGGTTAATAATTAAACTACTTTTAAAAACACAGGCGTCTTCAGCTGCTTCTTTAACGTCGTCATTTGGAGTCTTCTATTGCAAGATCTTTGATCTTAGAGAAAATATTGAACACGAAATTCACTTACACATGCACCCAGTAACTTATTACGTCTTGACGTGTGGAAACAATTGGCATTGTGTTTGTTATATAACACGAGAAGAATTATTTCAACAGCACATCCCTCACAGTCGCATCCAGTCGCAAAGTTCACCTGCGCCAGTTAGATGCCGTTTAGATTGAGCAAATACAAATATTTTTGTGAAACAGAATAGTACCGTAGAATGTACAAGAAGATGTAGAAGTAACAGGCATCCACAAACAGACAACAATCATAAAGAAATATGAGTATTCAGTGTTTTCAAGACCTGCCCGAAAGAGTTGCAGATTATTACATCGAAGATCACGAGGAAAGAGCCGGTCGACAGGTCTGTCTGTATATTCATACATGTAGTCGCTTGGATTACGTAGAGAGCTGTCAATCTGCCGCAATGGAAAGGTGCCAACCGCCGGAGATCCTACCGTTAGCTGGCGCACTTGGTCTTGCCGTCGAGAAGCTTCCGCCAGAGGTCGAACTGCTCGTGGTAGCGCACCATGTGGATCGCGATGCCGCGCTGCACGGCGCAGGGGTGCGGCGCCACCTTGCGGTTGTAGAACTCGGGCGTGTGCGTGCGGGCGACCTTCAGCCGCGCGGCCAGCACGCCCGTGATGAACACGTCCTCGAGGCGCAGGTAGCGCTCCCCGCCCGCGGCCGCCAGCAGCGCGCGCACCGAGTCACCCGACACCAAGTACGCGGGCCCCGTGGCGAAGTCCGGGAACACCTGCAACCGGTCCAAATTATTGCTGCTTCACATGGTTATCAGAATCAGGCGTAGTTTCGCTCAAATACATCATAATAAAGATGTTAGAAACAATTGAAATGGGACGGATTTTATCGCGTTTAAGTTTCGGGGTCTTTACAGCAACTGTGGGGGGACTGAGTTGTTTGAGGTCGTGATGTCATGGTGGTGAACCCGGCTACGGTCAGCTACATAATCCAATCATTGTTGGTCCGATGTACGCAGATTCGGTACGGTATATTGAAGTCGTACAATCCGTAAATAATATTTTCTTCTCAAATGAGTTTTCGCGTTAAATTCAATAAAATCGTTACGTTAGGAGCAAGTTATTGTGCACTATCCCGCTCAAACAATAACAAAGTGATATATTACATCAGGGAAAAGGTTTTCTCGTATCATATAAGTAAAAAGTTGCAGTAAAATTTCTTCGGTTGCACTGTTAGTATCTGGCTGGTTTTTATACCATTAAATAGATGACATTTTAAAAACAGAAAAATAAAAAACAAAAACGTTTTCCCACCATTTTTCTATCGTTTTTCTGTACGCCAAATTAAGTGAATCTACCGCAGAAATTTGACACATTTCGAAGTTTTATTACAAAAAAGGAAAAAATGTTGTCACACGAGCTCGCTGAAATAAACCTAATGAATGGTGTACTAATTTTCGATTCTCCATTGAAACGCAATGAAACCGAACAGTTTTTGAAAAGATTGATCACTGGTGATGAGCAGTGGAGTACCCACGGCAAGAACGTGCGAAAAAGATCATGGCCAACGGGCAGTGCAACTTCACACACTATAGCGGAACTCGGAATAACTCGCAATGTGGTGATACTGAAGCCGTGGTAGCCAAAACCATCTCAGATATTTGAGAAGGAGGCCTTTGCCCAGCAGTGGGCACCCACAGGCTGCTACTTTACTATGGTGATACTGTGTGTATGGTTGGATTGGAAGGGCATCGCCATCGACTCGGATCTCTACTGCCAACAGCAGATGAGACTACCCCGGACGAGCAGGCCCAATCGAACTGCAGCAAAAGCCATCGCTTGGCTCTACTACGTAAGAACATACGGCCTTCCTCGCACATACGGCCTAGGGTGTCCAGTGGGAAGACATGACATTGTTACTTCATTTTACAAGTACAACAATTACCTTGCCCGGAAACTGTAGGGGCGACACGTAGTACTTCGACTTGGTGGTCCGCTTCGGGAGCGACTTGCGCACCACCTTGCCCCAGATGGTGCGCGTTGCGTTGACCCGCCCCGGCGCCGTGGCGAAGCGCAGCAGCCGCGGGATGTTGATGAACATGTCGTCGTCGGTCTTGAGGAGACGCGGCGCGGCGGCGCGGCGGCGCGGCGGCGCGGCGGCGCGGCGGCGCGGCGGCGCGGCGGCGCGGCGGCGCGGCGGCGCGGCGGCGCGGCGGCGCGGCGGCGCGGCGGCGCGGCGGCGCGGCGGCGCGGCGGCGCGGCGGCGCGGCGGCGCGGCGGCGCGGCGGCGCGGCGGCGCGGCGGCGCGGCGGCGCGGCGGCGCGGCGGCGCGGCGGCGCGGCGGCGCGGCGGCGCGGCGGCGCGGCGGCGCGGCGGCGCGGCGGCGCGGCGGCGCGGCGGCGCGGCGGCGCGGCGGCGCGGCGGCGCGGCGGCGCGGCGGCGCGGCGGCGCGGCGGCGCGGCGGCGCGGCGGCGCGGCGGCGCGGCGGCGCGGCGGCGCGGCGGCGCGGCGGCGCGGCGGCGCGGCGGCGCGGCGGCGCGGCGGCGCGGCGGCGCGGCGGCGCGGCGGCGCGGCGGCGCGGCGGCGCGGCGGCGCGGCGGCGCGGCGGCGCGGCGGCGCGGCGGCGCGGCGGCGCGGCGGCGCGGCGGCGCGGCGGCGCGGCGGCGCGGCGGCGCGGCGGCGCGGCGGCGCGGCGGCGCGGCGGCGCGGCGGCGCGGCGGCGCGGCGGCGCGGCGGCGCGGCGGCGCGGCGGCGCGGCGGGGGCGGGCGCGTGGCGCGCGAGCAGCAGCAGCAGCAGCGCCCCTAGCGCGCCTAGCGCAGCCGCGTGCGAGCGGCGCAGCGCGCCCGCCGCGCCCAGCACGCCCATTGTACGCGGTCAGCCCTCACTCTGGAAGAAGGATACGATATAAAATATTACTATGTATTCATATACATTATTTAAACGAGCTAACTAACAGTCAAGTAATTACTGCAGTCCACAGATACCTGTAAAAAAACTTCAATCGAAGAATGTTAACATCCCTAAGGGTTGCGATGGAATGCCTCACAGCCTGTAATTATACTGACTCTCTATGTCACTGCTGATTGGCAGCAGAAAATCATACCTACCCAGACACAAAGACAGAGAAGATGACCACTACCTAGTAAAATGCTCTTAAACCCACAAGAGGTGACAACGATTCTGTAATTATAGTGATGGAGCAGGTGACCATGGGCTCAGTAGCCGAAACTTGGAAGTTTCATATTCATAATGGATGCGACCTTACGACATTCAATTTAACCTCATATATTAGAAACTATTTCTATGTTCATATGCCATATATCAATTATACAAGTACAGTAGTTTAGGCGCAGGATGTTTTTTAGTGTTTGTTATTTTGACTCAAAATGCAAATAATCAACTGGGCCAAAGCCCTTATCGATTACGTCGGCGTCCGCTGCCGCGTTTGAATTCGTCGTCTTACTTGCGCAAACACTAAACTATTAGTCGTGACGAATAGCGCTTCACTTTTATTTGGATTTAATTTTTATTTAATCTGTCAAGTATTTTTCTTTATATCATTCCCTATTACCAAATAATTGTGACCACTTCTTCTAACAAAATCGTATCCACTCTGTACACAGCATAGGACAGACTAAAAAGGAACCAGCATCAGTAGTCATATTGTTCAACTAGATACAATCTAGGATAGCATAACGATGTCAGATAAATAAAACTTCTGATTAGGTATCCTGATCTCATTCATTGATATCCACAAACTTCATCGGTTACCTAACTCACCGAACGATACAGAACTGCACAATATGCGTGTGCGAGATAGATGGGCACATCGCTAGCCTGTGGGATTTGGGTTCGGTATATTCGGAATGGTTTTTCCGCCAACAGTCGGTCTTGTCAGCTTGACATTCGAATAGACAAAAGACAATATAATCATCCCCCAAAGTAGAATGTCATTATGTCATCAGAAATTTTACTATACGTAAACCAGTGTTGAAACAGGTTGTGTCAATATACGTATGTTAACTTGGCGATGAACACGGGTTTAAGTTTTTTTATGTTAAAACAAATGATTAAATAATAATCTGCTGATTTGTGCGTCAAAGGCCTTATATGTTATTTATGATACGTAACACGTAAGGTCCACACAACTTGCAAACAACAGGTCGATACTAAGCGCACGCTTTGTATCGGAAGCTTTCGAGCGGAGCTTTTGAAACCTATGTGTGCAGCTTGCGTAAAGTGGAGGGCTGGGAGGTATACGCGGCGGTCGCAATCCGGGATAATGGAGGAGGCGGCGTCTCAACAACAGCCTCATTGTGCGGCGCAAGCTTTTGTTTCAGTTTCGAAGACAGCGCCGATATTAACAACGCTCTTCCGAATGTTTCTGTAATCCCTCACAGTAGATGACAACTTATAAGGCATGTTACACACTTGATCGGAACTTCTGAGAAGAAATAGTAAAATATCAATCTGCGAATGCCCTACCCACAGCTGGGCATAGAGATCTCTCAAATATTTGAGATAGTTTTGAAGCAGGGAAGGGATGCGAGGGTCTTAACCTCTAGGCTACCAGCCACCACGTCTCTAGAAGGAACGGATAGACAGGATAAATAAAAATATAAAATAAAACCAGAATTTTTGGCCTGCTTGCGATCGCAGCCATGTTTGCATAACAATCAGAACTTATTGGTACAATAAATGTGTGTATTATATTATAGTATATGTCGACTCGTCCGCGCGCTCGAATTAGACATCACACTGTGCACTCAAAAAATACCTATTTATTGTCAATCACAGAAAACAATACATAAACATTCGAAAGATGAAACTATATCGTGTACTACAATGTGACTAGTGCCATCTAGTTTGACGATATAAACTATATTTTGCTACATTATCTTACATAATTATTTACAGATTAAACAGTATACATTATTTGTGCAAAAAATATTTTGTTCCGACTTCGCGTCTACAACTTCCTTAACCCTAATACAATATTATTAAGGATGTAAAGTCACGGGTCAATATAATATGCAAAATACATATGTATAAGCTCTCCCTGGAGTTCTAAGGCAGGACCGTGGGTCCGCGTTGAGACGAAGCCACACGACCGCCATAATTAACATTACTTTAAGAACTATTTGGTTGGTTGAAACAAACACTTGGTGAAACAGGCTCAAGTCCCGTCGGTTGCGCAGTGGCTTAGCGTTTGGCCGCGTCGCTGCGGGTCGCAGGTTCGATTCCCGCATGTGGCAAGTGTTTGTGTGGACTACAAATAATTGTTTCCACGACACAGTAGAATCACTTAGTTGAGGTAACTTTAACATAAATAGTCGCATTAACTAAAAGGTTTTTGATCCAACCTAACTAATACTTCAATTCTTATTTATTTTTATTATTATTTTTCAATCTACCGCCGTTTTATAACGTGGTTTCTCTGACAGAGAAGAAACAGGCTAAAGAAACTCCATAGACACTGTGTTGAAACTCAAAAAAAAATTGCAAGCGTGGTAGAGCCAAGCGGCGGCTTTAGCTGCTGCTCGAATGGGCCGGCTCGACCGGATTAATACCACGGCCTCGCAGAATACCGGCGTGAAGTAGAGGCATCTTGTGTTTCTGCGTTTCGTTCGGTGAGTGAGGTAACCCACACCCCCTCCCTATTCCCCTCCTCTTCCCTCCCATCTCCCAAATATCCTTAGAGACCGGCAACGCCACCTGCAACTGCAGTATGGTGTTGCAGATGTATGTGGGCGACGGTGATCACTTGCCAACAGGTGAACCGCTTGCTCGTTTGCCGTCTCTTCCACAAAAAAAAATATATTCTAATGCATATTATAAAACGAATGGCACGGTCCCATGGGCACCCCAAATCGTGGTACAAGAACATATCGATCCGAATAACTGAAGCCGATACGACGAGACGAGTGTAAGGAGCAAGCAGCGCGCCGCTGACGAGGCCGCCGGCAACCGCAACCGCATCCAATTCACCTCGCCACGAACCTTCAGCCGGCAGATAATTTACTAAGTGACGGTACCGGACGGTGACGGACAAATGGGAACGTGATGGCAAATGGTCACCACTGTCGTCTGTTACCCGTGCCCTGCCTCACAGCCTGTGAGTATAATTATACTGGCTCTCCATACCTTTCAAACCGGAACTCAACAGTGGTTTGCACAGCCGATTGACGACTGAAATGGTTAAGAGGGATTTATTGCAGCTCCAATGGCATCCTGCGGAAAAAACCGATAGCCCCCATTTTTGTGACACTCGTGTTTGATCTCTTCGACTAAAGTTTTAGTTGAATAATTTGTCGCTAGGTGTCGTTCGTCAATTTAGCAACGCGGTATGGTTTGACTGTAATGTATGCTTATAGTCTTACTTGGTTATAATAAATTAAGAACTCTTGGAGAAGTCGTTGTTTGGTTAATGGTTTGGTAGTAGCTTTCCCCAGCTATCCTAGAAGAGCGTAATCACTAGTCTAGGATCCATGTGGTAAAGTAGTTGCAGGTGGCTTCGATTAGTGTATTACTTTGTGTAGGTTCGAATTTGAGTGAAGTAAAAAGTAAAGTAGCAGCTTCCAAATGCTCACAGCAGGGCAAAGGCTTCCTTCTGTAATATCTGAGAGGGTTTCGGAGCCGGGAAAGGCCCGCCACGCTGCTCCAGTGCGAGCCGGCGGACTTCAATTATCCACGAAATAATATTTTTTATTATATCTCAGCAATGTTTTCCTTCACCGCCGAGCACGTGATAAAATACAATACTTAAAATTGCTATTTTCAATGATAGTGGTGCCGCGGCACCGGGGATCGGAGCCATATCACTTGATGCTCCATGAAACTAAAGCGAGCGCCCTGACCACTGGGCTATCACGGCTCTTCAGTGTTCATATCTAATATTTGAGTAAAAATATATAGAGGTTAAGCCTGGAATAAAAATTAGCATTCAGTAAAACGCTATCGTTGTACAGTTTGTCGACTGTTAAGTGCTGTAGATTAATCAATATTTAATATTTTATGTTCGTTCTAGCTGTTTCCCGTTAGTTAAAACTACGTTTTTTTAATATCACCATAGATGTGTAATCAAATCTCAATTGCAATGCTTTTTTATTATAATCTTAACGACGAGTAACGGGAACTTGAAATCTGCGTTATACGTTTTTTTTTGCGACGCAAAAAGAAGTTTGAAGTCTATCTGTGCATTTCATCTGGTTTCGTCGAAGCTCCTAAACGGATGGACCGATTTCAGTGCAATTTTGAAGTCAACGAGCAAGCGTCTCACCTGATGGACTGATGGCAAGTGATTACCGTCATCCGCGTACATCTGCAACACCAGAGGCGCTGCAGGTGGGTTGCCGGCCTACAAGGAACGTGACAGGTGGTGGGCGTGGAGCATGAGTCTTCCACTCGGTATAACGTGACTTAACGGCCTAGTGTGTTGGTATGGATGAATATATGAAATATGTTCAGCGGTGGACTTAAATGGGCTGAAGAAGAAGAAAACTAGTTTCGGGTCATTTAAAGGCTGAATTTTCTTTTTTTTGTTGCACCTACAGGTGGTCCTACAGAATATAGTGTAGTATTATAGACTAAGCTTTTCTTAATGGGTGATACAACCAGCAGAACCAGGATAACTGACATGGCCGTAAAGATCAACAAATTAAATTGGCAATGGGCCGGACACGGAACTCGCAGAACTGACAACCGTTGGGGGAGAAAGGTTCCGGTACAGACAACCGCAATGGGACGACCATCTGCGAGATGTTATTTCAGACGAGCGAATGATAGTGAAAAATACGTCCAAAGCAACATAGGAGGACAACAAGATGGCGTGACGATCTACAGTGTTCAATGTGGTACAGGTGGCACAGGACAGCGCTCTGTGGCAATCGTTAAGAAAGGCATACGCCTGATACAACCCCATACAGATAGGTTCAGCAGTGGGCTTGTGACTAGCTGCAATAAACGTTCAAACGCTTCAGTAAAAACATTAGATGAATTCGTTTGCACGTACTACGAACGCTCTGAAGCTCATTACCGCGGACTGCAATTTAAAAATAGAACAGCGCGGAGCAGAGAGGAGACAGGAGCACGCGGCCCACTAGCGTTTGTTTTTAGAATAATGCACCGATTACGAAAAATTGTTCGTTGGCTGTAACGTCAAACTATTGCAGTTAGAAATGACGCGGCGAACCAAATTAAAAAGGTAGAAGTTCTGAACAACATCCAACAACAGCCCGCAGAATGGAAAGAGATAAATTGATGCTCTCCAAAACCAATTGATCTAATTCATCAAATCAAGATTATTAGGAAACTAACTGCGCCTCGTGGCTCCACTCGCGTGTAACATTTACTACTATTTGTACTTGTTCTATGTCGCGTTTGTGATTGTTGCGCGTTGTTCACTGACGTCGAAAAGTAAAAAAAAAGTTAAGTAGCAACCTGTGAGTGCCCACAGCTGGGCAAAGGCCTTCTTCCCAAATATCTGAGAGGGTTTAGGAGCAACCACTGTTGCAATGAACACTATAGTAAAAATGTAATTAGACATATGATCCACGGTTTCTTCATCATACTTGATTGACAAATATTAAGATTTCGAACTGAAAACTCATATTTGTTAAACATAGCCTATATTATTCAGCGATAAGGTAGTAGCTTTCTATTGGTAATGGAATTTTTAGAATAGAATAGGTACGTAGACTTGAGTGTGCCATGCTTACTTCCTCGGCCGCGCCGGCATCGTGTGGCGGGTCGACCACTTCCCCTTAACATGATTGAGGAGGGCTATGGCTGCCGCATGCGTAATGCTCGTGAACACAGGCGCTGCTTCTTAGGGCTCGGGTTTGCGAACCCTGCGTTCGTTTTTTTTTAAATTACCCTTTTTTGTGTATAATTTTATCTTACAACGAATTTTGATTGCGTGTGAGATTATTTAGTGTACAAAAAAAAAGGATACCCACGGAGTTTCTTTCGCCGGTTTCTTCTCCGTCAGAGGAAGCTAATTAAGAAACGATGATTGATTTAAAAAAACATAACGAAAATTAACTAACGAAATCTGAATTACATACGTCGAATAAAGACGTATGTAATTCAGATTTCATTTCGGAGTCGGTTCAGCAGTTGCAGAGACCACCTAAAATTCAAAGTAACAAAGTTTATCTCTTTGCATTATAATTTAGATAAGATGATACCATCAAACAGCGGAGTTCCTATTGTCTTATTCTGAGCACACCCAGTACGAAACTCCGGTACGAGTAGATCGCCAAATCTTACGATAAATTGAGACAATTATTATATTTTTCGATTCGTTACTTCTTACTTCTAAATTCCTAACCACGAATTATCTTTTAGACAATAAGCGTAGGTATAAATGAAAAAGAAATTAACCAACTCATATTTAATCGGACATAATGTTAGGGAAGGAAAGGACACTCAGGATGCTTCTCAGAACAGATGCGGGCAAATAATAGAGGTTAAAGTATGAAGTTGCAGTTTTAATAGAGTGGTCACTTTGAATCAAAATTAAAACTGCATGGTCCAAGACTCGTTAATAAAACTTTTTTTTTTTTACACAAAAACTATAACCTTCTAAATTCAAAAATGTTATTACAGTATTCGATTTAAACAACATTCCGACACGGTTCTAACCCAGCAGAGACAGCTCCCAATACCAACGCTGGGTTTGGAGAGCCAACGACTAAGGAGCGCACTGTTCGTTTTTGGTTTAATCACTTTCGTAGAGGAATTTCGAGATGATGAATGTACCACGAAAAAGACAAGACGCTTCGGTAACGATGAATTAAAAGTAATGGTGGAATCAGATCCTTATCAAACAACTAAGGAATTAGTGTCATGGCTTGACGTTAGTTTACCCATAATATTGACTTATTAGTATGTATATATTCACGCCTTGTTCCCAACAGGGTAGGGAGAGACAATCTTCTTTCACTTGCTACAGTCCTGACATACGTCTTTCGCTTCTTCCACTTTCATCAATCTTCGCATGCATGCTCGTTGGTTTAGAGTACTCCTGACCTGGCCTTTTTTCAGAACGTTTCCGATTTGATCGTGAAATGTTAGCCTAGGTCTTCCTCTCCCGACTCTACCATATTGACTTATTTGATATAGAAGCACGCGTTCAATCGCGGGTGAGTAGGTACAGAAATGAAGAGATTTTGCAAAGAATTGTACGTGTAATGAAATATGGATACCCCTAAGATAATCGCAAGCGAAAAATACAATGACTGACAACCCTGGACAAATACCGGAACAATACTCTGAAACGAAGCTCACCAATAGAAAAGTATTGTCACTATTGGTCACTTCATGATGTTATACGCTATAGCTTTTTGAGCTCCGGTGTATCAATAATAGCTTATTTATTCTATCGTGAAGAACTTCGAACAAAAGATGGTGAAACTATCAGTGGAACAATACCGACTCGTCGATCGGTCTTTTTTTTATGACGAAGGGGACAAACGAGCAAGCGGCCCACCTGATGGTAAGTGATTACCGTCGCCCACGTACATGTGTAACACCAGAGGAGCTGCTGATGCGTTGCCGGCCTTTAAGGATATTTGGGGGATGGGAGGGATGATAGGGAAGACCTCACTCGCCTAACGAAACGCAGAAGCACAAGATGTCTCTACTTCACGCCGGTATTCTACGAGGGCGTGGTACTACCCCGGTAGAGCAGCACTAGCCGCCGCTTGGCTCTATCACGTTAAGAGCCTTCGCTGTTATTGCTCCAAGATACTACAAGACCTAGCACAGCTCTACCAACCGTTTTAACTTTATTAGTCCTGCAGTTAAAACCGTACGCGTGGTAACTGTTCGGTGGCCATTTCATGGTGTAATTCACAATAGCTCTCTTAGATCCGGTACCTCGTACTTGGACGCCTAATTATTCTTCAACTTCAAGCGACGAAAATTATCTAATTAAATGTCCATTCACGTATAAATTAGGTACGGCGTGAGGATCGCATTCGCCGCTTACATCTGCAATATGTCGGCAGGTTTACTTTCGAAGCGAAGGGGTATTGTAATTTCACGGATTTCTGTCAATCGTCTAAATTTTTTTGCAACGTCACGTGAACGACAATTTTAACCACATTGCAATTGGGTTCACATTGTGTATCGATGGGCTTTTGACGATTTCATTAAATGAACACCGCCGTTCGTTTGTGAAACGGTCACAGATTTATTGTGCAAAAGTTTTTATATGAAAATATGACATTGCACGGACGGAGTTATTGCCTTCGCTCCGATGGCGGCTCGGCGCGGTGTGACCCCAGTCCCAGCCTAACCTAACCACTGATTACAACATTTCATCTAATCACTCGTAAAATTAATTGTTACCATTATTTTTTGTTTTGCAAATCCACCATTTCACCAATCGTAACACAGTCAAAACCGATCAAATCACAACAAAACAGAATGGGACTAGTCGAAACGCGAGAGACCTCCTACCACGTTCTAGTGTTGCTACTACTAATAATTGAACTAGGTTTATAGGTTATTTATAATGACCCGTGATATTGTGCGAGCCGTGGTAGCCTAGTGGTCAGGGCACTCACTTTAGTGTCATAGAGCGTGAGTGACCTGGGTCCGATCCCCGGTGACGGCACCACTAAAATCGTTAATAGCAATTTTAAGCGCTGTATTTACCAAGTGCTCGACGGCGAAGGAAAACATCGTGAGGAAACCTGCATGTCCGAGTAATAATAAAAAAAAATCCGATCATATTTGGAGCAGCGTGGCGGGCCCTTACCGTCTCCAAAACCATCTCAGATATTTGAGAAAGAGGCCTTTGCCCAGCTGTAAGCACTTACAAGCTACTTTACTTTCTTTTACTGTATGAAATTGAGACGACTGCCAAAAGCCTGTGCAATTATAATGTCACTAGTGAAATTATAGTATCAGAGCTTTAACCCTGCGACGTAAATAATTTAAAATTAAAAAAATATATAAATCATTTTAAATAATTCCAATCAAAGTAGAAATAGCTTTATACAATATTGATTAATTATCGTCATTTGCTCTGCGTTTAATCGAAAAGTTACCAAAGTCCCCGGAAGGATCAGTAATCCTTGATGGATGCGAGAGAGCTTTATAAAAACTTTACTACCTTTCTTCGCCCGCTTCTATCTTTTCCCGCGAGTTTCCCTGGTAAGAACCGACAGTAGATAAGTTTTGACAAACTGTTGGCATTCTCCGAGATCCAGTCTTGTTCGAGATCCAATCGAGAACGCAACCATTTATGCTTTTGTAGGTTATCGCTGTTGTCCGGTAGAACCCAGTTGGCAACGCTGTCTTTTTCTTATTGCGAATACACGTAATGTCGTCTATAACGATTAATATTGTTTTATTTCTATAATTAGGCACAACTTAATTATTCAATCCAAACTTTGTGCAACGACCAATTGTATTATCAAACTAGCTCCCACCCGCGTCTTGTCCGCCAGGAATATATTATATGCCGCGGCTTTCCCCGGACTACGTTTATCCTATGACTTTCTTTACCTTATCAAGATGGCATCAGCGGTTTAGCTGTGAAAACTTAACAGAAAGATTTACTTTCGCATTCGTAAAATTAGGAGGTATGGATTGAACGGATATTACGGAAGCATGAATGTGAGAAATATGCCCAAAGTGGTATATCAGGTCTTGAAAACGAGCAACGTGGTAGAGCCGAGCGGCGGCTTTCGCTACTGCTCGAATGGGCCTTCTCCTCCCTTCCCCTTCGCCTACCCCCTCTCCGAATACTCTTAAAGTCCGGTAACGCATCTGCAAGCCATCTGGTGGTGCAATGTACGTGGGCGTCAGTAATCACTCTCCATCAGATAAGCCGCGTACGCGTCTGCCTCCTTTCTCATAAAAAAAAAAACACCACAAAGCCAAATCTCCGACACGGCAACGGCCGACACTACCGACTAAGCAGAGATTCAGATGCGCCCCGAGTAGCCGCTCCAAGCAACGCTCCAAGCAACGCTCCAAGCGACGCTCCATGTAACACTGGCGTCGCAACGAATTCAACAAACATCGCATGCGCCTTCGTGACCTGTCGAATTAGTAATTCAAATATTGCACGCTTATCTGTGTCCACACTAAATGTGTCCATGAAAAAAATTATCTGCACAGTGTGGCAACACAGTCACCACGGGTGTTGAAAAGTGAGGACAGTCGTGTGACGAGTCAATGTAATTTTAGAGTTTAATACCACGCATTAGTAAAGTGATTTGTACATTAAAATCAGCTCTGTTGCTCGGTTTCCGATTCTTCGCACAGACACGCAATCACTGATCTACACATATCTGTGAAATTAAGCCAATCTAATCTGATCAAAGATCTAAAGGACCGTCTATTAAATACGTCACGCCAATTTTCACAAATTTTTACCATATTCTTTGACTATCCCCTCCATTGCCTATACACGTCATAAAATGTAAAATTTAAAAACTCAAGAGGATTCTTACGGAGTTTCTTTCATTTGTTTCTTCTCCGACAAATGAAATTTATATTCCTATGACGAATATTAAAGACGTGAATGGTGAAATAATACAGTAATATTGATTGAAACATCATAGAGTGATGAGGTAATATCTGTACAAATTTGCCTGTACTCATATCCCACAGTTGGATGATAAGGAGCCGCATCCCTGGTGAAAAGCTACCGGCGCCAGCTCACCAACTCGCCAGCCCAGCGACTATGAGAAAACTATCCAGGAACGACGGATTTCGCTTGAACTCTTTTGATGTCGCTTATATTCGGCAGTGGACTAAAATAGGTTAGTAGTAGAGGCACTATAACACTATTGTAGGATCGCACATTGGCTTGTCCATGAAATCACCAAGGCTCCAACTGAAAATTAGCGCTGCAGCCTCTGCAGCATCACGCTGAGTTGGAGAACCTATGTATTTTCTAATCCTAATATTTCAAATATGTGTACCAAATAAATCGTTCTATCTTTTTCTTTCTAGAACCAACGTATAGGTATGGTGCCCGCAAGGATCTAATAGAAAGATAAATTAACTTTATCCCTATACAGTCTCATATATACAATGGTCACCCTACACGAAACCATACGTCCGATATTATCGTGTATATTAATGGGATGCTGATTGGATCCTCGACGTCTATATATATGCTAACGAATCAAACGGGTAATCATGAATTACGACGCTGAGCTCGTGGAATCAAAGGCAACGGATCTTCTCAAAAGGATGACCATGATCCCATAGGTCATTGCATAAATATACATAAACTGTACCCGCGACTTGTTGACAAACTAATTTAACTGCAAGAATCATTTGTGCTATTTAATTAAACACTAAATTCGAACAACTCGAATGTAACTAAGCTATAAGAACTAAGGTTCACGCATTGTTTCACGCCTTAACCCCTGGACCCATGGACCTTGTAGCGGACAATGATTACATGTACTTACAAACGGATGTACTTTTTATTTCCACTATAGATATATACGAGTGTTACAGAGTCGTGGAAGAACAGAGGTTGCTTTCATTTCATGGTACGATGTTGGTTCGAAACCGATGAGGGCAACTTTAAAATTGTTAATAGCGATTTTAAGTGCTGGATTTACTGTGTGCTCGGTGACGAGTGGCAATCTCCTTCGTCTCTCATCACCGAGCACGTGGTGAGGGATAAAAGAAATGTGAGGTGATGTTTCAGCAACCGTTGGACATTTGTAACATAGTTAGTACAGTGGTAGCCAATAACACTTCACTGGATGTATTAGATCCGTCATGCTGAAGACACATAATTATGTAGAGACAAAAATAAGTTTAGTATAAAAAGTTATTTACGTAGTGCTACAAGAAAATGTATTTATTTATTTTTATTTAATCTATTGCATTCCTTTATATACAAGGATACAAAATGCCTATAGGCATTCTTTACCAGTCATCCTGTGGTGTGGTGAAATTTTTTTTTTATGAGAAAGGCGGCAAACTAGCAAGCGGTTCACCTGATGGTAAGTGATTACCGTCGCCCACATACATCTGCAATACCAGAGGTGTGGCAGGTGCGATGCCGGGCTTTAAGGGTATTTGGGAGATGAGAGGAATGATGAGGAAGGGAATGGGGAGGGGTAGTGGGCCTCCGGTTACCTCACTCACCGAACGAAACACAGTAGCACAATATACTTCAACTTCACGCCGGTATTCTGCGAGGCCGTGGTAGCAACCCGGACGGGCAGGCCCATTCGAGCAGCACCAAAAGCCGCCGCTTGGCTCTACCACGACTAAAATTTTATTATAGGCGCAAAAAGGAGAAGAAAATTTGTAGGTACTGTAAATGGAATTGAGTATTATTTTAATGATGAGTCAGGCGGCGGCTTTTGCGACTAGACGCGAGTCGACACGGGACACGGGACAATCTATTAATAAAGGACTTCTTAAAAAATATATTTATAAATACTAACATGTAACACATGGATGTATAATGTCATAATGCGACATCCATTCTTTTATAATTAAAAGTGCGAGTCGGAGACGCGCAACTATGCTTCCGTACAACCGCGCACGATATTCTTTGTTACGTATTAAATGTTTTTTCTTTGATTCAGTTCGAGAACCAAAGAGCGATTTCACTTGGCCGGTTTATATTATTTGTTGTTTTAATTTAAAGTTTACACGTTTTTACGTGCCTATAGAGCAAAAATATGTTTTTTGTACCGGGGGCGTGCTTAATTTTTACTTTTTAATTTATTATTTATTAGTAGATATACGCCATAGTAAGAATATAATTTCAACCAGGAAAACCTGTTGTGGTTTTAAAGATACAGCCCTGTAAAGGTATTCTATATACTTTATTTAATTTTCTAAGACTTTTTATAACAAGATTATATTGTATCAACTTTTCTACAAGGATCCAGGAAAATTACCAACATGTTTATTTTTTATTGCCGTGGGCTATCGGCGTAATTATCAGCCACCCCCTTCCATCCCGCGCGTGTTGTAAGTGGGGTGGGGCGACAAAGGGAAAAGCCTTGAAAATTGCAACGTCTACCGACAGCAATAAGCAGATCGATGGCGTGCAGCAGCGTCTATAGTGCGAGGCGTCTGCTACTGGGATCGCCAATCCGCTCGCCGAGGGTGGCGATCATGGAAAATCCTCCTTATGCGAGAGGCCTATGTCCAGCAGTGGACTGTTTACGGGCTGTTAAGGTGAGATATAACAACGAACGAAAATACAAATTTCATTTCCAACCTCACCTTCACAGGAAAAACGCACGTGCTGAGTAAAAAACCAGTGTTGACAACTTGGCTGACGTAAAAAATATGCTAAATTTATGCTAAACTTTAATCAAAAATGTCGAATAAAATGTTCGTCATATATTATATTTTAAATACTACATTACGATCAAAAACTCTTTGTTGTCTCCGATACCGGGATTAAGATATATTTATCGATGCCGGATTTGAAATTAACAAGCATCCCTTTAAAACAGGTCACACAATGTAAGTACCTTGAGACACTGGCTGTCAATTGCAATATGTAGGCATGCGTCAAAGCATATTGTCAATTTTTTTACACCAGCAGTCGGTGAACTACAGGTAGAAGGCATGCAGTGCCCGAGGGGTATAACACAGTAAAGCGCACGGCGCTACTCGGTGCTGCCTAGCGTTTCGCAGCTCGCAGAACCCCACAAGGACGGCTTCCAGGCGATTTAAATCGTGTAGACAGTTAAATAGCAGTCTGTAAGTGCCCACAGCTGGGCAAAGGCCTCCTTCTCAAATATCTGAGAGGGTTTTGGAGCCGGGAAGGGCCCGCCACTATGCTCCTATGCCAGTTGGAGAACTTCACATGTCCTCGAAATAACATTTTTTTTATTCTTTCGGACATGCAGGTTTCTTCACGATGTTTTCCTTCACCGCTGAGCACGTGGTAAATACAGTACTTAAAAATGCTATTAGCAATTTTAACGGTGCCGGCACGGGGATCGAACCCAGGTCACTCGCGCTCTATAACACTAGAGCGCCCTGACCGCCCACTGGCCCATCACGGCTCTTGTGTAGAAAGCACTTTTAGAAAATACTGATCTAAGTTAAACACAACGTTTCACGAGACTAACCCTAGATATTAAATTTAGTGTTTACTAACTGAACTATTAGTTTATCATTATTTTTGGGGTTTTTCATTCATTATGTTCGGGGGTACACATATATTCTCGTCTGGTTGGGTGCTATGGATAAATGTGTGCATGAAACAATGATTATTATTATTAAAACAGAGAATAAGCAGAACCAAAATCGTAAAAAGTTGAGATTTTCTGAGGTCAGAGATAAATTATATAATTCTGTGATATAATGTCTAAATCCTCATGGTCAACAGACTCTTTACGTAACACCTTAAAGGGGACAATATGGTGTTGCTGACGAATATGTAGGCTTTGTATGATTTTTCTCAGGTGTCATTTCATAACATGCTAAAAATATGCTACATGCTAAATGAGAAACAAATGTGCTAATAAGTTACCGTAATGCTAAATCGACGTTGGGGTTAAAAACGTGGTGGAATAATCATTCGAATATGCCGAATGAGCACTGGTGATGATGAGCGGCATCCCCTGTGCGAGAGTACCGGCACTGAGCTCACCGACCCGTCTCCCTAGTATGGGTATGGCTAAATTGCCCAGGAAAGACGTGAGGCATGTCAGCTTTGGTGGCCCAGCAGTGGCTTACATGGGCTAATACAAAACATGTTCTTAAAAAAAGTGTAATTCATCATGTATTCTTTTACATTCTCGACTTTCAAAATCCTTTTGAATTCTCAGCTGTGGGGAATTAACATCCATCTAAAGATGATAGAAACCGCTGGAAATATAACTTTTGCTGCTCGAATGGGCCGGCTCGACCGGGTTGGTACCGCGGCCTCGCAGAATAACGACGTGATGTAGAAGTATCTCCCCTCTCTGTCCCCCTACTCATACTCATCCTCCCTCCCATCTCCCAAATAGCCTTAAAGTGTTGCGCATGTATGTGAGCGACGGTAATCACTTACCACAAGATGAACAGATTGCTCGTTTACCGCCTTTCCCATTATTTATACATATATATATATATATATATATACATAAGGTAGGAAAAAATTACATCATATACTGTGCAGGGATCCCCAGCCACCTCGATGATACGACAGGGTTCACGTCAATGGAAGTAATCGCGTCGTCAGGCGTTAGCTTCGGGCGTGCGAGGCGTGCGAGGCGTGCGAGGCGTGCGAGGCGTGCCTACGATAACTCGGGAGGTCATAACCGGAAACATTATTTATTTACGTTGCCTATTGTGCGTGGATTTTTCTGTGCACGCGCATTACTTTTTTTATCTATAATTGTGCTATAAAAGTCCCGATAGCCAAGTGGTTTTGGATTGATCTGCATGGATTAGGAGTCTCGAGTTCTATCCCATGTGTGGATTACCGATGAGTAAAATCGAATCTTTCGAAAGTTGTTTGAGATTTATATCGTCACTAAAACTTGCCTGCTTCGTATCAAACGTTAGTGAACTAAATATTTTGCATGCTATGTTTTGTGGTGCAAAGTCTTGCAAGATCAATTTCACACCGTGTTTTATGCAAATTTTTATCAACATTAAAAATAAATTTTGGTGTATAATTAGGTTGATAGGACTGCAATGTTTCAAACCTCTGACCGACCTAGTATTGGAATTAATATTCTGTTAAGAGAATAGCGTGTACTTTAAGACTATAGCATTACATCATCCTATCTGGTGGAAAAGCTCTCCCACGGCTGCCACCAAGGTGGGGTAAGCAGAGATAAGAGATTTCCCATTTGACACGACTGTAGCAACATGGCCCTCATCAAACCGCTTGACCAGCGTGTTGGGTACGACCGAATCCTCGCTAGTAATGTAAGCCGGCTTGCTGGTGCTTTCTAGGGACGGGCCTATGTACGACCACAGCTGGAGGAAAATCTTGTAAACGCATCAGAATGGGTGGATGTAACTTATGCAGAGAGTGGATAAGGCCGCCAAATTGCACCTCTTAATTTAGATCTTTTTTTTTTAATGTTTACTGTACCTTTGTTCTGCGATGCACGAGTACTATAAAGTATATTCATTCATTCATTTATGAAGCATCACAACTAATTATGTCTTAAATAGTCAAACAAAAATATTATACAATCATTTCATTTGTATTTGCTAAATACAAATGAGATATCGCAGCAGGCAGACGTGTCGTCTTCGTCAATATTCTTCTTCAGCGTAATTAAATATAAAGGTTTACCAACAATCACGCATTGGTGATGGTGCTCCTCACCTCTAGTCTGTGGGGTTTGATGGTCCACCGCCACGCAGACGCCGGAGCCTCGTCTGTTGGCCAGCAGGGTGCACTGCGAGCACCAGGTGCAGGTGGACGGAGACATTTGGAGAAGAAGACAATACGACACCTCGTTCCCACTTCTAATATGATTGTCAAATTTATAATATTACAGTATAACGTTGTAAACTGTAATACACGCGATTTATTATTTGCTGATCAATCGCTTACCGTTCGGATATTTAACAAGTTTTCCGAATATTGGAACGGCGTAATGATATCTCGGATCTCGGCCCCATCTCGTTGAAGTAGTTTAACGTGTTTCCTATACATACATTACACATCGATGACGTTTCCTTATGATTGTATTTACATAGGAGTTGTAGATTTTTTTTTTCATAGTGTAATATCGCTTAAGTATTTAAGAAAAAAAAAGCAATTAATGTACTGAGTCTGAAATGAAACTTCCGTTTAGTGACCACGGCTTCTGTAAAGCTCACTAAACGACTAGGTTAAAAATAAAAGGTAATTAAACGCCATAATATCCGTAAA
This sequence comes from Bhutanitis thaidina, assembly GCA_029286595.1. Taxonomy (NCBI): domain Eukaryota; kingdom Metazoa; phylum Arthropoda; class Insecta; order Lepidoptera; family Papilionidae; genus Bhutanitis; species Bhutanitis thaidina. Next base: position 298,364 of record JAGSMS010000043.1, on the reverse strand, counting down.
TAATAGATTAATTTCAAACGTATAGTATTCGCGTGAATACAAGAAATCATTATACTACAAAAAGTTAACTAATTTTGATAATGTGGTATAGTATAACGATTTCTAAAAAATAGATAAGACATGAAAGCGTGTTAATATTGCATTTTTATCCAAATCTTAGCCATGTTTAAAATTTTAAGTCTCTAACACAATGTAAAGACAGAAGAGAAAGCTAATAAACAAAGTAATAATAATAAAGTAACAAATGAATAGTTATAAACTTACTAATGTAGTTTTTTTTTATTAGTCTGATGTCACAAACAAGCTAACCGTCCACCTGATGGTAAAGTGGCTACTGCAGCCCTTGTACACCTGCAAATAACTTCAGTCGAAAGGAGGTTGCACCCCTAAGGATCCAGATGAAATATCTCACAGCCTGTACTTATACTGGCTCTCTATCACTTTGAAATCGGAACACAACAGCTGTTGCACTGCTGATTGGCAGCAGAGATGGGGAAGAGGATGATAAATACCCAGACGACATGTGGGGAGAGTAGGTGACTATCACCTAGTAAAAGACTATCAACCCTGAGAAGGAGCCTTCCAATGAATAAACGGGCTCTTCACCCTCGAGAGAGACGTCACTTAAGCAGAGGAGCATACCAACGAACATAAAACAAAATGTTCTTTACCCTCAATGGGTGACAATGTTTCTGTAATTAAAGTTGTAAATAACTTTAATTACAGGTGACCATGGGCTACAGCAGCCCTTTACCACCAGGACTGATAGCTTGTTTGTCAATGGTATAAAAAAAAATTAACCTCTTAAAACACATATGAATGGAGGCTGCAATGTCTTTGGTCTTTGTGAAAGAGACCCATTGAGACAGATGAATCAACGGGATATTTCCATGAGCAAGCGAACAAGTTACTCGGTATGCGTAATAAATGTGGGAAGACAACTTCCCTGCGGGCGAAAATAGCTCGTCTCGGGCGACGTCTAGGCCTTTCGCGAGTAGCTTTTTTACACGGCAGCTGCAAGCGCAGGGTCAAGGCCCTGGGAGGAGGCTAGAGGGGGGATGGGGGTGGGGAGTGAGGGGCATTGTAGCACGTACACACAGCTGTCGGTCACGTGATCGATCGACTCGCTTCATCTAACGCGCATTGAGACGCGCGGGGAAGAAATGGCGATACACTAGGTATTCATAAACACGGACAGGTTTACAGACGTTATGCTGATGTATTTGTGTTGACGATAGCGGTCGACGGTCCTGCCTAATGAGTCTTGAACCTCGGGCTCGAATCCCAGGCGTGTCCCATTTCGAACAGGCTAGGTTACTTTGGTTTGTTTCTAAGATTCAAACATTATTAAGGCAACGAGTTAACCTGGACAATTACGGCACTATATTATAACTATCTCGTGCAGGTAACAGTCAGTCTGCTGCGTTTGTCTGCGGCGCAGCACTTCGCGATTAGATTCCCAGACGGTTCAAGTATTTAAATGGCTTACAAAATGTTGTTCCGGGTCTCGGTCCATGGCAATGGAAATATGTAAACACTGTGTGATAGGTATTTTGTTTATGGGTAAGCTGGCAAACGAGCGTGAGGCTCACCTGATGGTAAGTGATCACCACCCACAAACATTTGCGACACTAGAGAAGCTGCAGGTTGCGTTGCCGGACTTTAAGAATATTTGGGGGGGATGGGCAGAGCGAGTCGGCCTTCGGTTACCTCTCGCCGAACGAAACGCGGAAGCACAAGATGCCACTACTTCACGCCGGTATTCTGCTAGGCCGCGGCACTGCTCCGGTTGAGCCGGCCCATTAGAGAAGCAGCTAAAGCCACCACATGGTTTAAAAAAAAGTTTTCATATCAATCTGGAAATGTTGTCGCGATCGAAACCGTCCCGGAGAATATCAATTACGCCGCTACACATTGTACATCGGAAATTAAGTTTTAAAAAGCTTGTATTGGCTTGACCTCTACGTATGCATGTGATGGAATCTTTCAATAAAAATATCTCCCCCTTCCGGGCGTCCGAATAATTTGTAATTTTGTACACGTATTAAGAGCCGATGACAATACAATAATATAACACCATCGAGCATCGAGACACGATATGATGGAGCTGTAAGGTGGGTGACGGAACCCTTGTACGGTTTCTAGTAAACCCATCTAGTTTGGGCTCGTTAGATTTTTCTTAAAGAATCCTATTAATTTCACGTGATGATCACAAAAGCTGAAGCGTGTATATTAGTTTTTTTTTAAAACAATTTTATTATACTTGTATAACATTTCGATTACAAACAAGCACTTGAAGGTTGCAGCCCATGTACAAATGCAGCTATTTAAAGGTCGAAGGACCAAGAGAGAACTCCTCGGAATGGCTTAGGTGACCTCAAAATGGAATGAAACTCACGTAGCGGATAGTGTGCACATTGCGAAGATGTTCACATCCAGGCTCGATTGCCCACTGGTTAGAAAATTTACCTCCGAATCGGGAGACTCGAGTTCGATATCCCACGTGGATGGTCCAACGAGCCTTTCAAAACTTACCGTACACACACTAACTGTCAGGTTCTCCCACCATAAGCACTGATGAAAAGTGAATTGAAAGGACTAAAATGTTCTATGTGTATATGGTACATTTGTACATATTGTATTTATGTATCTATGTATGTATATATTTTGATATTTATATCTTTTTACTTGTTTTATTCTGTTAGCTGCATTGCCTCTATTACGTGTTTATCTCTGCTTAGCCCAATGGTTGACTGGGAGAGAATGCCTCTAGGCATTAAGTCTGTAATGTGTACCAATTTGTGCATAAAGATTAAATAAATAAATAAATAAAATGTGGACTATGCGGTCGTGTGAACCTACATATATTTTTTTTAATTTTATTATTACAACACATCTCGAGTTAAACACGGGTTTGTTAGAGTTGTATTGCCACCGGTTTCCCAACAGAGTTGCACGGCCTCCGTTGCGTTGCACTAAACAATTCACTTTAACATGGCGACGTTAAGTTAAATGCAGACGTACGTCGCTTTGCGGACGCGTACCTAAGCCTCCTCAGAGATAAGAAGGAAGCTGGATAAGAAACCTAGAAACATTAGTGCCATATGGATTGTATATATAGTTTTTATATGATATTCGGAGCTATTGCGCCAGAAAAAAAGTAATGTAGCTGCCTGCTTGCTATTGCACCTTTGAAATTGCTATTGATAATTTGAATGGTGCCGGCACCGGCGGATCGAACCCAGGTCACACGCGCTATATGAAACTAAAGCGAGCACCCTTACCACTAAGCTACCACGGCTCTCTAACATGCGACTACTTATGTCAGTGGCGATTACGAAAAATTCTATCAATTGGAAAGGAATATCCAGGAATGGAGCTCTAAGCTCTGGTCAGGTCAGGCTGCAGAAGACAATAATGATTATCACTGACGACCGTCACCCACAGAACATGACGTGTGGCGAGTTCCCTCGCGAGGATCAAACTGAAAAATATTTCACAACAATTTCGTGTTATATTTTTTTTTATATTGTAACGAGGCAAACGTCTCACCTGACGGTAAGTGATCACCGTCGCCCGCATACATCTGCAACACCAGAAGAGCTGCAGGTGTGTTTCCGGCCTTTAAGGTCACTTGGGGAGGCTCCGCCGAACGAAACGCACGAAGCACAGGCACAAGCACACGTCGTGAAGTAGAGGTATCTTAGTATAGCAGCGAGGCCTCGGGTCTGGTCATTCCAACAGTCGTCTGCAATAGCCGCCGCCTGGCTCTACCACGAACAAAATTAAGAATATCACACGGAATGTTTGTGAAATAGTTCGTGACATAGCTCATAAGACACCTCGGCAAAGCCTACAAAAATGAGGGGATGTCTGGTCAAACTGCCTTATTATATTCTGTACCTCTTTCATACAATATAATATTTTTAACGAGGTAGAGCCAAGCGGCGGCTCTAGCTGCTGCTCGAATGGGCCGGCTCGACCGGATTAATACCACGACCTCGCAGAATGACGGCGTGAAGTAGAGGCATGTTGTGCTTCTGTTCTGTTCTGTTTCGTTCGGTGAGCGAGGCCCACTCCCCCACCCCGTTCCATCTCTCAAATACCTTTAAAGGCCGGCAAAGACACCACTGGAGTTGCAGATGTATGCGGCCGACGGTAATCACTTACCATCAGGTGAACATATTGCTCGTTTTCCCCCTATGTCATAAAAAAAATTATGAAAGATTACAGTGTACATGTGTGTACATGTTAGCGGTGCAGCTCTGGTCGGGTCGACTCCTGACCTCGGACATTAATTGTTCTCAACCGTGAAGCAATCAGTGAACGAATAGCATTGCCGTTATGAATGACCGACGCAGGTATACAAATATTTATTGTCTTCTATCATCTCAATCAAACATGTTGACTCTCAAGAAAAGCACAAACACAATTTTTTTTTTGGGTTACATTTATAGTATACTACAATATAATAAAGATGAAGAGTATGTATGTAGGTAGGCGCTAATCACAGGAGCTAACAGTTCGATTTGAATATGATACAAATATGTTGGCGTATACGATGGCGATAACCATAAGCTTAGGCCGTGTACTCGTGTGTATGAAACAGGCTTGTGTAATCCATAACGAGCGCGGATGGAACCGCGAGGCACGGCTAGTCGTATAACAAGATGCAATTCAGTGATTTAAATAGATTTAGAAACATCTATTTCTTTTTTGGTGTATCCTTCAATAGCCACGGTAAGGACGTCCTCGTGGCAGTTGCCAACCGCGCAGGAGATGCTGTAGTGCCGCACCGGCGCGCACTATGCACCCGCACGCACTCGCCCTCCCGCCGACGTAACGCTTCGCGATAAGACCGGAGGAAGACAAACGCAATGGTACAATGATATCATCGGGCCGATTTGCAAACAATGCTTCGAAATGTTTATCAGTAGCCATAAATAATGATAGGCTGGCCAGGTGTCAGCCATTGTAAACACTACAGGAGTTGAGACTTAAGAATTAACATTGCAAACTTATTTGGTACGGTCTGCACGCAAAATCAACCTATTTTAGTCGGGTACCCTTGCTCGGTCGTGGTAGCCAAGAGAGTCGTGGTAGCCTAGTGGTCAGGGCGCTCACTTTAGTTCCATAGAGTGCCAGTGACCTGGGTTCGATCCCCGGTGCCGGCACCACTAAAATTGTTAATAGCAATTTTAAGTGCTGTATTTACCACGTGCTCAGCGGTGAAGGAAAACGTCGTGAGGAAACCTGCATGCCTGAGAAATAATAAAAATACTATTTCGAGGATATGTGAAGCCCGCCAAACCGCACTGGAGCAGCGTGGCGTGCCCTTCCCGGCTCCTAAACCCTCTCTAATACTCGTATTTGAGAAGCCTCCTTCTCTTCCAGCAGTGGGCACTTACATGCTGCTACTTTACTTTTTTTTTTTTTACCCTCGCACTGGTGACTCTGATCCCCATCACTAGTCTGTGGGATTTGGGTTTCGACTAATTTGAATGGATGGATATTCCGCCATAATTCGGTCGCCCCCGAGTACAACCACGTGCAGGCGAGGGTGGCAATTGGATAAAGAGATGGTATATTCCCCCCTTACACCCCGCGCAAAGTAAGCACGGTCTTATTGTTATTTTGTATAAATAAAATTGAATGTAAATAGAATAATAACTTGATTTTATTAAGTTGTCTCTATGCTTGTGTTTGTGTCTCTTGTTTTATTCTAAATAATATTTGTATATTGTACTCTACATTAGCATATGCGCCCATTATATTTATTTTTTGTTAATATGCCAAACTAAGGTTTTTCTCCGGTCTGGCAGCTATAGGCACCCGTGGCATAGTAGGAACAGATATCACTTAACAATTGCAAATTTTCTCGCATTTTGTAATCGGCCGCATGGTTCCAGAAGTACACATATCAAATTCATTTGGACATAACATAAGTGTGCAGGATATGACCATCCGTATTTGGTGGTGTTATAACCAACTTTGTATATTTTTTACCTATAGCAATACCATTGTATTTCCAGTCGATGCATAAGTAAACAGAATAAAACCCATACTGCGGTTGCGGCACACGTCATTGATACTAAGAATGTATAGTTGGAAACACTGAATATGGCGTGATCCTTCAGGACTATGAGTAATACATACATACATATATTCACGCCATGTTCCCAACGAGGTAGGCGGAGACAATCTCCTTCCACTTGCTACGATCCTGAGATACGTCTTTCGCTTCTTTCACTTTTATCAATCTTCGCATGCATGCTCGTTGGTTTAGAGTACTCTTGACCTGGTACTTTTTCCAGAACGTCTCCGATTTGATCGTGACATGTTCGCTTGGGTCTTCCTCTCCCGACTCTACCATGTAATGTATGAGTAATGTACCTAATAAAGTTGTTGAACAATAATAAGCTCTCACGACCGTATTCCCAATGCTGAGGTGGACAGAGGTCTAGCCATTTATTTTTGTTGATTTAACCTAGTTTTGAATTAATGAAAGAAATATGGTTTATTGTAACAACAAAGAGTATTTAAAAAACTACTCTTCCAGGCAACCCATAATGAAAAAGAGAATATGGACACAAGTATCAGGTTAGAGCGTACACTGAAGTGAATAGGAGGAGTAGAAGATATAACAAAAAGTAATACCTAGGCTAAATATATATGAATATATTCACCAGAGTTTATTTGGAACAACATGGCGGGTACGCGAGCCTATCGCCGCCTAAGTGTTCAACGATACAAATCGTACATTAGTTTCGAAAAACTCATGAAGGGGCACAAACTCTGGTCTTCTTACTCAGAGGCAGATCCGCCGGCCACTGAGCTATCCCTTAAATAAAACCCATTTACACTTGTGAACTGGTATTTTAAAACCGCATCTAGAAAGCGGTGTAACCAGTTGTTGGACATAAAATACCGAACCAGATCAGTTTAGATGAATCGAAATCAATTAATGTATTCTGTATATTTGTATGTATATATATATATATATATATAGTTATATAAATATGTATGTATAGTGTGTAATGTGTTTTATATAATGAACAACTATAATTACATGTACGTCTAAGTACCGTCATATATAAGTATCGTATCGTAGTATAATATTCGACTATATATATATGTAAACATAATATTAGTGTGCACCCTTTTACATTTTCTCTGTTCAATCCAATGATAGACTGGTAGAGAATGCCTCTTGGCGTTAAGTCCGCCTTTTTCTTCTGAAATGTGCAAATAAAGTTTAAATAAATAAATATATTGACCAATGGCAAATGTATGGTGAAAAAGGACGAACTAACGAATATACTACTTACAGAAATACATAATAACAAACTCGCCTAAAAAGAAAAACCATCACTATAATGACTTTAGCTTGGTGAACATCAAGGCTATGTCGATTGGCTCAGTTCCACTGCTGATACCATATTCGCTGATTGCATAGTCCTTTCCAAACCCCCCATCCAACTCGAGCTACATCAAAAAGGCTGCAGTTGAAAAACCACATCGCGATTCCGTAAGTCGACCGGGAACAATGAAGTAAAAGTAAAGTAGCAACCAGTAAATGCCCATGGACGGGCAAAGGCGTCCCTCCTTACATTTTTAAAAGGGTTTTGGAGCCGGGAAGGGTCCATCACGCTGCACCAGTGCGAGTTGGCGGTCTGCAAATTTCCGATTTCTCAGACAACCCGGATTCCTCACGATGTTTTCCAAGCACGTGTCAAATTCTCCACTTAATATAGCTACTAACAAATTTACTGGTGGCGGGATCGAATCCAGATCACAAACGAACTGGCACACCCTACCATTACTACTTTTGGTTACAACTGGCAACAGACACTGTTTAAATCTGTCTACTAAAAACATCTAACTAACAACCCCTGAACACTATACTGTTGGACATCGTCGTACTTGAGTTCCCCTGGTCAAACGGCTATCACGTGTCGTGTGATAACGAATGATGGCGGAACACCCATCCGTGCTTGCTGAGCCCAAACCCCACAGACTAGTGATGGTGACCAGCGTCAACAGAGCGAGGGTACCGGCCCGCTTGCCCAGCGAGATGAGTGTGGGCTAACCTTCCAAGAAATATATGCTGGGTTATACTGGGGCTTTCTTGGATATGCCTTCGTTTAGCGGCGGACTAAAATAAGCTGATGTAGTAAGTATACTTGAGATGTGCAAATATTGAGAAGAGGTATTTGCCCCGCAGTGGGACATGTATGAGCTGACAGTAAGTATTAGACTAACTTAACAACGTCCACGGGATGATATTAGGTGGCTGAATCTCTGACGCCGCCTCCGTACAAAAAATTAAAAAAAAAACTCGATTCAATAAAAACACTCGATCAGATCAGGTGGCCAGTTGAGAACTAGAAACAGGACAAACAAGGCAATAAAGCTGCAAGCTGCGTGCAAAAGCAATGTGCTGAATGCCGGCAATGTTTGAATTGCTTATTCATAAGTAATTATACATGTTTATAAATGTGATGGAGCCACGCTCCAGCTCTGTTGTAGCTGCACCGCGACCGGAGACCGCACTCTCACAGAATACCAACACAAAATTGCACTATGTTTTTTTTGCGACAGACGCACGAACATTCCGCCTGACGCTATTTATTATTCATTTATGTAATAGTCGGTGAACACACAGTGAATACAATAACAAATAGTAATTATAAGAAGTAATTTGTACGTGGACGCTGCTTATTTCTTTTCGTGAATGGCTATTGGGTTAATATATATTGGTAACCTGCAAACATATTCAGTCGAAGAAAGTTTAGAGATCCCTTGTCACCCCTGAGGAATAGGATGGAATGCCTCACAGTTTGTAATTAATTATACTGACTCTCTATATCTATGACATTGTGATGGTGTCCTAGCACTTATTAAATGTAAAACAGAATGATGTAAAACCGAATTAACCTTAGGGAATTGAGAATATTATCATATAACATAGAAAATGAGACGTGTCTTCGCTTCGCGTCACTCAGCCATACGAAACGCATTAGCGTTACGCTGCGATTACACAGCGTTTCTACGGAAACGTCCTTCCCCGGGCGAGCCGGTACACTTAAAAAGGCAGGTGCGCTGACCCCTCTGGCACGCATCAGTCAAAACATTGCACACAAACTTACGTATGCATACGGACACGCCGTCACACGAGGCCACCTCGGGTGCGTTGCGCGACCGGACCCGTTACACCGCCATCTGACACCCGCGCGCACCGACAAAAACAATGAATAGCTTGTGTTACAGTTCCGTTAGCGCATGCGACGATATAATTACACAACGCGTATCCACCATTATCATTGCCACTGTCTTTTTGGGTACACAGACCTACAGAAATATTACACTTTTACTATGTGGTGACTCACTGTCTGTGTTAGAGCCTTTTGGGTAGGTAATCAGCAGCGCAGCCGCTGCTGTGTTCCGGTTTGAAGGGTATAGAGAGCCAGTATTTCATCTTAATCCTCAGCCGTTGGGAATTTTTTGACTCGCGTTCTATGAAATTAAAGCGACTGTCATCTAACCACTAGGCTTTTTTTATGGAAGAGACGGCAAACGAGCGAGCGGTTCACCTGATGGTAAGTGATCACCGTCGCCCACATACATCTGCAACACCATAGATGCTGCAGGTGCGTTGCCGGTCTCTAAGGATATTTGGGAGACGGGAGGGAAGAGCAGGGGAATAGGGAGGGGGTGTGGGCCTCCGGTTACCTCACTCACCGAACGAAAAGCAGAAGCACAAGATGCCTCTACTTCACGCCGGTATTCTGCGAGGCCGTGGTACCAATCCGGTGAAGACGGCCCATTAGAGCAGCAGCTAAAGCCGCCGCTTGGCTCTACCACGCAATCACGGCTCCAGACGTACATGAACAATTATCATACAATCATCAAATACCTACGAAATTTCCTGGTTCTGGGACTACCCTAGTCTGTGTCCAGAGTGTGTAAATAATATTTTTATTAGTAAAGAAAACATCACTTGTCATTTATCGATTGTACCGTCCGCACGACAACATTGAATAAGCTACACAAATAAAATGTATAATCCTAATGTTCATTGGTACACATTCGCTGGAACAGTGAAGCTGTAAAATGAAATATACTTGACCTACTTCGACAGCTTTATCGCAAATATTGCTTTAGTTCATATTCCACACAATAACTTTAAGGCGAAAACAATGTAACACCAAGTTATGAGGACATTAGCTGAAAACGATGATTTCGTTCACACGAAATTTCTATTTATATCGCACTTTCTAGAATGTTCCCCGCCCCCTCTTCCTATGGGTGTTGTAAGAGGCACCTAAGAGAAATGCCTTGAAAACAACAATAACTACCGATAATTGGGGGGGATAACCAACTCGAAGAATTATATACGTACGTGCGAGGAGTCTGGCGCTGCGATCGCCTCGAAAGGTACTCACAACTGCTTCGGGTGACAAACGAGCGAACGGTCCAAGTGTCGGCTAGTGCCTACTGCAGCTCATGGACACCTGCAAACAGCGACTAACGAAGGAGATTGCAGATGCGCTGTCACCCCTGTGGATTTAGATGGAATGCCTGCTCTCAAACCTGAACGCAGCAGTAGTTACACTGCTGTTTAGAAGCAGAGATTGTTAAATAGGTTCCTGAGCAGAGAATTTTCACCTCCCGGGTCAGAACCAGATTTTCATGGATTTTCGCCAGTGAACTCTTAAAAGGGGTTTGGCATTAGCACAACACCTTCTCCGCTGCGGTGATTGGAGGACTATGTGTAACCTGCAAAGTGCCCTCTTGGTGGAATCCTATGTCTGTGTAAAGCAGCAGAACAACGCTGCTGGCGTTACTAAGGCCTAGTGACGTGAGTGTGGGGAAACAGTAACAGACCAGTATCAGTACTTTTGGAGGGGGGGACAGATATACATAGGTCCAGGTGCCGGAGCAAAGGGTAACGAACCCAGATCAATCGCAAAATTTAATGCGAGCCCGTTTTGCCGGCGGGCTGCACATAACACGCGTGTGTGTTGTGCACACATGCGGACACACACAAACACATACAGAGACAATATTCCTTGATGTTGCCACAGGTAGCTTGCAAGAATCGTAATTGGTTAGTTGAATAAACACTCGGTAAAGTAATCGCGCCACCTCCGTCGACGACCTTCCGTCAACCCGACACGCACGGCGTAACGTGCTTACTACCTGCGGTAATTATACCCCGCATGCAGGGTTGTCGCTCGGTTAGATTTTTTTCCATTATGCTATATGCTTAGGAGTCGTCTCCTAAGCAGAGTGGGATTCTACCACCTAAACCTTGCAGAGAGCACTGTTCAACTGCAATTTCAATGAGCCCCATTGAAAGCGTTATTCCATACATCGAAATCAGCTAGCATATTTAGTCTGTAGAAGCTTATGATGTAAAGGGAATAAATATTCTAATTTCAACCAGAGGAGCTGCAGGTGCATTGCCGGCCTTTAACAATATTTGGGAGATGGGATGGGATGGGATGGCACAGGATGCCTGTACTTACTACCCCGGCCGTGGCGACCTGTTCGAGCAGCTGCTGATGCCGCGGTTTGGCTCTACCACTCTCAAGTTTACCTTAGTCGCCTCTTACGACACCCCCGGGAAGAATGGGAATCACAGATTCTGACACCGTTAACACATAATATTATATAATATATATATATACACAGTGCTAGTGACAACCCTAGCAACATTAATGTTTTCCACTTAAGTCCATTGAGTCATAATTCTTGTAAAGTAAAAAACCTAAACTTATTTCCTTTGAATTATAAAACCTTTTTAGATAAATTAGTTAGTAGATAATCTCTTGCATCAGAGGTAGTCATTGTGATTCATTGTTTCATTTTTATTTATGAAAGAAAAGGTGATAAATGAGTGTACATACCATTTAATGGCACATAATGTTTAGTTCTGTGATTTATGCAAACAAATGCTTTAGATAAATCACAAACACACCAATCGCATTTTGAGTCTACCCAGGCACAATAAATAGTTTTAATTAAACTTATAGAATTCATCAGTCACAGAGTGGAAAAGCCACTTGTTAATATACAAAATTATTACACTTGGTTAATGATTAACTTCTCAAAAATTATACTTAACTTGCCCATACACCATGTAATGCTTAAGCAATAAGATCGAAGGACCAGTCAGATGCAGTGACAGAGATACAGGGCAAACAACACAATCCAACCCAAAATCCTATTATTTTCATTTTGGCACCAATACTGTAGCTGGGATTCTACATGCACTCTTGATAAACCATTATACAACATCAAAATTTCAGAGTATCAACCTATAGCTGCTACTCTGAAGCTTTCACTAAAACACATATATATAAGGGTTTTTAACAATAATATTGTATTTGCCATACACACAAAAAGTCCCCAACTAGGAACTCTATCACTGCCACTTGTAAACCGTTGTCAGATCAATACTCTTTGCCAAATACCAATTCCGCTTAGGTTATCCTAGCTAGTTGCTGATAGCTGACAATCATTATATTAACAAAGGTAGTGAAGGTAGAGAATCTAGGTATTACATTCACTTAATACATATGGACTTTCTCTACCAGGGCGACCCTTCAATGCATTCACAGTGGCAGGTTAATCATGTATAATTGTCTATAAGAAAGTTTATTCAAGTTTTTTAAAAACTATTATAATGAATAATCTTTCCTCTCCAGATTAAACCATTACTTTTAAGTCGATACTAGCTTTCCCCCATATATGGAGAGATTAAAAATATTTGTTTTATCTACCAGCCACTAACTTCCAAACTGTAATTTAGTCCATGTGTAAAAAATGGCCAGCAGCTTTCCCATGAAATAAAGTAGCCAATGTGCTAATGTACTACCTTCCCTCGAGGTTCTACGTATCTCACTTTAAACTTATATCTGAATGAACACTTACAGAAAAAATAATAGTACAACATAGTTTAATTTTATTATTCAGTCCAATTTTTCATAGTGTATGAACTACAATTCAGTCATGGCTTGCAATTATTATGACATCATATATATAATTTTCTAAGGATTTACACACTATGCCCATATTTTTTTTTAATGCAAAAAGTTTTTATTTTTAATACATATACTAAACTTTAAACAAAACAATAAGTTTAATATATTTGCAGAGAAAAAAATATTAAAAAGTATTTTAGTTTTGGTTATCGATTTTTATGTTTACAATTATAAATGGTTCTAATAAAATAAATAATATCTTCAATTAACTGTGAAAAACTTATATTAAACTTCAAATCTATTCCGACAATTGTAAATTAGTTAACTATTGACGTAAGTTATTACAATACGGGGTAATAAATTGATTCATAATTTAAAAAAAAACCTGTATGATAAAAAGCAAAGAACGCCTAAATAAAATCGCTGCAAAAAACCTTCTTTTTATCGCTATCCAGCGATAATCCAGTATAAAAAATAGTACGTACATTATGATCATAATAAGATTTTAGGAACTCACCATAACGAGAAGGGAGAACGGGGCGGTGATCGTGAGGGGCACGGGAAGCGTTTTGTTTGGTGCCACCTTTTTTTTTTGTCGTCGACTACAGTGCTGATGAGCCGCACAAAATAGGCACTAACTAAATCGTTGTCTAATTCGATCAGTGCTGCATCACACAAAGATGTAACAATTCCCGATGTCTTGTCTACATACAGGCAGCGCCGATGAAATCTAACGCGTACACCACCGCCACTCAACGATCTTAACTCGACTGACTTCTAACTTGAAAATTTGACATCGACAGCTTGGTCGACAGTGACACTGACGCAACGCAACGCGTCGACCTCGACGATTTCTACGTTCCGTTTCTAGGTTTTATCAGAAATCCATGAAATTAATTTGTAATTTGTAAGCATTATTATTAGGATATATATTATTTTACAAAAATTCTACTGCGTGTTTAAATTATATAAAATTAATAATTGAAATTAAATCATAAAATTCACGTTTCTAAGCTATAATTTTAGTGTATGTTGATAAGTATTTTCCTACATTATTATTAAATTACGTTCAAGAAACCTTAGCTCAAACGAAATTGAATATAATTATTAGAATAGTCTGTAATTAGTGAACACACGATATCTATATTTAACTTATGAAATAAATTTAAGTAAAACTTGTGTCTGAAACAGAAATGTTAAGCTAGCCATAATGGCATAGGAGATGAACTCAGATGTATCACTAACAAGCGTGTAATGAGTATCGGTAACGAACCAGCGATTCGGAGACTTTTTTTATTTTATTTTTTATTGAATTCTAATACACAAATTTTTTACTCCTTGTCACATAAAAAGAAATCGAGTTTTATTTCGGTATATCCCTAAGTGTCGTTGGTGCGTTTTTAACTAAATAAATTTAGTTTTATTTTACTATTAGATATAATTGCATCTTCCTACAAGCTTATTCGACAAAAGTTTTAGAAGCTTTGAATTAACTTTCTTAAATTAAGACTTTTTTTAATACAAAACTAGGGTGAAACAAGCTAAAAATCCATCTGATGGCTAGCAACTACTACACCTTTAAGCAACTTCAATCAAAGATGGTTACAGATGCGTTGTCACATCTGAGGACTAAGATGGAATGTCACATATCCTGTAGTAATAAGGGTTCTCTATAACCTTCAAACTGGAATACAATAATAGTTGCGGAGGTGATTAGCGGCTGCTATAGGTGAAAGGGAAGTACCTAACCTGGCGACTCCTAGGGAGAAAAGGATGCTACCTAGTAGCATGCTACCTAGTGTTACACAGTAGTATCTAGTACCTTGATTGTTATTTCATTTTATATGTATATATACACGCCTTGTTCCAACGGGACAGGCAGAGACAATCTCCTTCCACTTGGTACGGTTCTGATATACGTCTTTTGCTTCTTCCACTTTTATCAATCTTCCCATGCATGTTCGTTGGTTTAGAGTACTCTTTAAAAGGCCAGGTTTTCCAAAACGTCTCCGATTTGATCGTGAAATGTTTGCCTAGGTCTTTCTCTACCGACTCTACCATTTACACTCGCCTCATATATTTGTTGCGTCAACCTACTTTCATTCATCCTGTCCACATGTCCAAACCAGCACAGCATCCCTTTCTCAATTCGTGTCACTACAACGTCTTTCACGCCACACCGGTCTCTGATCACATTATTTTAGATTTTAGATACATTTAAATATGTAATTAACATTGAGTTGTAGTAATTCAGTGGTCACCACAGGTTTCGTAGACCGCAAGGCATCTTACTTCGATCTCCGATCTTATAACTGTTAACTACAATTTAAAATAATCATTTGTCACGTGCTAGACTTTAAAGAAAAACGCCGTTAGGGTTGTAAGGAATGAAAAATAAGTACAGATCTTATACCCATCACTCCGTCAATCAGTAGCTGCCTAAAAACTCTTTTAAAAACTAGAAGAGTGTACTCTCTAGTTTCGAATCATATCCGCACGGGGAGATATCCTTTCAAGATACCGACCGCTTGATCTGACGTGTAGCTTCTTTCCCTGCACCCATTAATTCTGCCTAAGACATTTCATTACCAATGCGACAGTTCACTGTTAGTAACCTAAGAGGATTTTTTTTAGAAGAACCATTATCATCCCGTTAACTAGACGGTGTTGACGCGGGTTGGGTTGCGTACCTATGACGCCCCCTGTCTATACTCTTTAGCTTTTAATGCTTCGAAGAATATTTTTAAAGGTAAAACAGATTGCTGTCGATTTATGCACGGATTGAAAAAATTATGAACACTCTCGGCTTCATGTCATGTCATTACTGCAAATTTTATTCGAGCCGAGGTGGTGTAGTAGACAGGCGTGACAGGCGACCCGCGTGGAAGGGGGCTACCTAAATCCTACCGTCTACTGTAAAGTGTAAAGTATTTTTTCTTTTTATGGAAGAGACGGCAAACGAGCAAGCGGTTCACCTGATGGTAAGTGATTACCGTCGCCCACATACACTGCAACACCATAGATGCTGCAAGTGCGTTGCCGGTCTTTAAGAATATTTGGGAGATGGGAGGGAATAGGAGGGGAATAGAGAGGGGGTGTGGGCCTCCGGTTGCCTCACTCACCGAACGAAACGCAGAAGCATAAGATGCCTCTACTTCACGCCGGTATTCTGCGAGGCCGTGGTACCAATCCGGCCGAGCCGGCCCATTCAAGCAGCAGCTAAAGCCGCCGCTTGGCTCTACCACGCTTAAAACTTTTGAGTATTTTTGTTGTGTGTGACACTAGAGGAAACAAGGCCGGCCGAGTGCAAATCTATATCGCGAGCCGAGAGTTGTTACCAATGTCTGAGCGTTTGTTTTATTATTCCTGTAACTAAACGTTAAATTGTGTCGGTACTTGATAGTAATCAACATTGGCTGTTGTCTTTTTACCAATGAAAACTTTTGAGGTAATATTTTAACGCACGCTTTTGAAGAAATAGTAAAAAAAAATCATTATGTTATGATTAAATGCGTTAAACAGAAAAAGATGATTTTATTGACGTTATTAATTTTTTAGTGGTTAATGTAATATATTACCTCACACTCGATAGAAGCGGGAGAGTAGCAGAAAATTATATTAGGACAGACTCACACGCGCGGATGAGCACTGATTGAAAACGCACTGGGTCCTTTATCGGAACGCGACACGACGCGCGGCATTTCATACCGCCATGCTGGCCGAGCGCGCGTCTGGGAACGGCTTAGTTGCCTTCGCCATCGTTTATCTCACATTTTTTCTCGACAATGTCTTACTGACAGTGCTTGGTTGGTGTTATAAATGACGTACTAAATTTTTAAATTACGAATACTGCGATGGGTTATAATTTTTTTTTAATTTTAGTTCCTATAATTCCGGATTGGGTCCGTGGCGAGTCGCTGGCACTGTGGGCCACGCACGATGCGCCGCTGGTCAAGTTCTTGAACACAACCGTGCATAAAATCACCAACGCGGACGAAGATGAAGGTGAATGTTTTATTAATTTTCGCGATCAAGAATCTTTTACCTAAGCTTTACTGAAATAGTCACATCACGACGCAGCTCAGCATAGCTATCTGATGTCTCATGGATCCTGGGTGTGAGTCTGAATCAATACTTCATAGATACTTATCTCAAATTATTGGTGGGGTATTCGTTTTTAGGCGACAACAACTCTTTAATATATCCTACTCTGACGACAACTAAAACCTATTTTCAATTGTAGAAGTTCACTCTGAATTTTCGGGACTTATCGATGACATTCTTTATAATACGCACATCACTATGGCGTTCCCTGAACACAATGAGTGCGAGTGAGACAGATTGAAAAAGATTTATGAGATATTTAAGGACTGGAAGACGAGGAGGAGGAAGGATAGCACAACGGTAGTCCATGCCACCCATTCGAGGAGCATTTATCATATATTTTATTAGATCAGGTGGAGTGTCTGGTAGTTTGTAAGAATAAATTTAAGATACTAAAAAATCTACGTGCAATCCCAGGTGTGGGCGGATCGCAAGCAGCGGTCGGCGCGGTGCTAGGTGCCAAAGCAGCGGCACAGTTGCTCACGGCACCGTTCGCAGCCACTGCGGTGTTGCGTCGAGGACCGGCTCCGGTGCTTCGTGCTGCTACCGTGCTGCTGGCGGCTGCTGCAGCCGGTAAGTTTACAAAAGTGTCTAAAACATGGATAATAACTTATATTAGTAGCTAACACTAAAGTAGGGAAGGGTGTAAGAGGGAATATACCATATTTTTCTTCAAGTTAGCTAGTTAATAAACGGGGCTGGAAAAAAAAAATTGTGGACATTAATCACACTAGTGCAAAAGAACCGACACAGCGCTCACTAACACGTTTGGCCAGCGTGGTGAGTCATGAAGAATAGAAACTAAGATCTCCTTTTATAGCCTAATAATTTACCACTAATACCTTTTTTTTTTTTACCACCTCTAATAGACAAGTATCATAGTGCTGTAAGTCTAGATCCACCTTACAAGCAGGGGGTTCATGGCAAATCTTCCAAAGGCCATAAAAAAAGAAAGAAACTATCGATCCTACCAGAGGAACAGTCGATACATTATACTAGAGAATCTGACACCTCCAGGTGTTGATAAAGCCGAAAATATGCTTCGCCTATGAATTATCCAGACCAGAGACGGACAACAGCGATTAAGAAGCAAAGTGTTTGGTTTATTTTATTGGATAGAGACGACCAACGAGTATAAAGCCCATCTGATAGTAAGCGGCTTCTGCAGCCCGTGAGCATCGGTAAACAAGGCAAACCGAGAGACAACAGTGGTTGCACAGCTGATTGTCTAATGGAGGTTGGTTCCTACCCAGACGTCTCCTAGGCAAATCTTCCCATTGGGAAGGGCTTATGTCCAACATTGAACCATTTGGAGGATATCTTAGAAAGAAAAAGACAAAAATGCACAACTTAAAAAGTGTTTAATATAGACTTAAAAAGTCCAAATTCTAATTTAAGATCTTGGATTTTCTCATCCCTTTCTACCATCGTGCATCTAGGTAACGGGTCCTATTCATTGATGTACATGTCCAATGTCAACAATGTAAGTCAAAAATTCAGCCATTCACTCACTCTTTAATTCATGTCACTTACACAGGATCTTGATATACAATACATATACGGTTACGGGAGAGAGGAAGCTCAAAGTTGCCCAGCGCGCTATGGAAAAGACAATACAGGATGTTTCTGTGCGCGATAGGAACTGCAACGATTATATCTGCAGCGGAACTAGGGTAACCGACGTAGCAGTTACGATCAGCAAGTGGCAATAGGCCGGCCACATAGCCGACGACCCCCTATAAGATGGAGCGACGACATACACAGTGTTGCGGGAAGTCCATGGATGCAGGTGGCACAGGACCGTGCTTTGAGGCAATCTTTGGGGGAGGCCGATTATCAGCAGGGGACTTGTTGTATTTTTATTGGAATAGTTTTTTTTTTAATAAAGAAGGCTGTTGATACTATTAACATTACTGATTTCCTGTTAACCATTCCAATTAAGCATAAAAGCGTATGCTGGAGTGGTACACGACAGTAGGTTAAAGGCAGAATCGAGTCTCTGACGTCATGTTTGACGTCCGCACTGTAAACCATTAGGCTTTTGAAGCTTCATTCCTTCATTGAACGTGGTGTTGCCAGTATTCGCGTGGTGCGCGCGATTAGGCGCAGGCGCGGTGGGAGCGGGGTTGGGGCGCATCATACACGGCGCGGGCGCAGCCCTGGCTGGCGTGGCGGGGCTCGCGCTCGCCGCAGCCCTGCCGCCGCCGCGTCGCGACCGCGCCGTTGCCGTACTACTTGGCGCTGTTGCACTCGGTAAGATTATTTTTATATTCAAGAAAGGTTATTCATAGAATCAGTGTTATTTCGCGAAAATTCATTATATTTAAGAGATGAAAAGGATCTTAAATTCATTTTAACTCAGCGGCTTACCATACCAGGGTCTAATCTCTTGTCAATGCCTCGTTGAGAGGCGATAGATCTCTAGACTTTTGCCTAAAGTCGAGGTATGCTATTATGGTGGAGTTCGGTGTGATATTGATGCTAGCTGTGGTGGCGATAGAGAAGGGAAGCGAAGAGAAGGTGTACGAAGGTAAGGATGACAGAGTATCTGTAGGTTTGCTCTAATTCTGTTGGCACTCCTGTATACTGAGATGACAGCTTGATAGAAAGACGCCGTGGTGGACATGGATCCTGATGCCTTACTAAAAAAAGAGTCTCAATGTCATACTAACTTCTATTATTATTATTGATTTGATCTTGTACCTATACATTATACCTATTAGATACTATTACCTTGTACCTATTAGATATTATTGATTTGAATTTTTTACGTGGTAAAGCCAAGCTGTGGCATTTGCTGCTGCTCGAATGGACCGGCTCGACCGTGGTAGTACCACGACCTCGCTGAATACCGGCGTGCAGTAGAGGCATCTTGTGCTTCTGCTTCACGCCGGAGAGAGAGGCATCTTCAACCGGAGGTCCACTCTTCGCCTCCCCCAGTCCCTCTCCTGGTCACCCCTTCGATCCTCCAAATGTCTTTAAAGGCCGGCAGACCACCTCTAGTGTCGGAGATGCACGTGAGCGCGCCCCGTCGTTTTCCCGTATCCCATTGTTAGTTTTCTCTTTTGATTTTAGAAATCTGGTTGCAGGTGTTCTCGTGGGATACCCTTTCGGCGGCACGGCGTACGTTCTCTGGAGCCCCGCAGCACCATTTCAACTCCTGTGCGTCGCTCTGCTCGTAGATCTCGGTATCAGAAGATGTACTCTTAATTCTCTTTCATTAGCCTGCTTTCTTCGCCTCGCTTAGCAGGTGGGTCACAGCATCACACGCTTCGACTAAAATGGCTGCCCTGCCTGATGGTAATTTTGTAATAGTTAAGAGATTTTTCAAGGCTTTTCCTTTAGTTGACTAGTTTTAGTTGAATAGTGGTGAATTTTTTTGTGTTTATGATGGAAGGTGAAACGCTCAAACGCTCCCTTGATGGTAAGCGGCCACCGTCGCCCACGTACATATGCAACAGCAGAGGAGCTGCAGGTGCGTTGGCGGTCTTTAAGGATATTTGGGAGAAGAGAGGAGGATGAGGGGGGAAGAGAAATGGGCATCCCGTTAACTCCCTCAACGCACGAAACGTACTGTAACACAGCATGCGTCTACTTCACCTCGGTATGCTGGGAGGTCGTGGTGTCTGCGAGGCCGGCGCTTGGCGCTACCATGTAAGAAAATTGTATGTATGTGTGTATGTATATATTCACCCCTTGTTCCCAACGGGGTAGGCAGAGACAATCTTCTTCCACTTGCTACGGTCCTGATATACGTCTTTCGCTTCTTCCACTTTCATCAATTTACGCATGCATGCTCGTTGGTTTAGAGTACTCTTGACCTGGCCTTTTTTCAGAACGTCTCCGATTTGATCGTGAAATTTTCGCCTAGGTTTTCCTCTCCCGATTTTGTTTCGTCAATACCTACTTTCATTCATCCTCTCCACATGTCCAAACCAGCTCAGCATCCCTTTCTCAATTCGTGTCACTATATCGTCTTTCACGCCACAACGCTCTCCGATCACATTATTTCGAACCCAGTTATCTTCGCATCAATCATTGTTCTTAACGCTCTCATTTCTATTGCATTTATCCTGCTTTCATGTCTCTTCTGCCATACCCAGCTTTCGCTTCCATATGTTAGTGTTGATACCAATACCTCTCTGTGCACAGCCAAACGAGCTTTGTGAGCTATCGTCTGGAAAATTTACTTGCAATATTATCCCATCATCACACGGTGGTCTAATACTCTTGAGTTAATTTTTTCTATTTCTTGTGTCATTACTGCTTGTGTACATGTAATTGTGACGCGCTACGGACGGAAATACTTTACGTATTTATGAATATTTTTAAACGTTGAAATTCACATTATACTCTGTATCTGGACATTGTTTTTTTTTTCAGGTTTACAATACGCATTCCTGAGTGAAGACAGTTATACCCAGGTAAGTGTTATACGACTAATTACAGTTTGCAGGCTGCCCTTTAAGTAATACTCGTATTAAGTAAACGATGTCAACAATGCGTCTTATTTTGACTGACCATGCCGTGGTTGCCCAGTAAGCTGTGGTAGGCCGGTGGTCTCTTTATTTTCATAGAGCGCGAGTGGCCTGGGTTCGGCAGTGCCAGCACCACTAAGATTGTTAATTACAATTTTAAGTGCTGTATTTACCAAGTGCTCTGGGTGGAGGGTAACATCGTGAGGAAATCTGCATGTCTGAGTAATAATAAAAAATATATATAATATTTCGAGGACATGTGAAGCCCGCCAACCCGCACTGGAGCAGCGTGGCGGGCTCTTTCCGGCTCCAAAACTCTCTCCGATATTCGAGAAGGAGCACTTTACCCAGCTATGGGCACTTACAGCCTAAGTAGCAGCGTGTACTTTACTTTTATTACGAGCATGTGTCTTACTTTCGTGCTCAGCTCAATCGGCTGCCAATACGTCAGCGCAGAAATGTTAGAATGCTCTGCACCTTTTTCACAATTTTTAACGATTCCTGTGTTCTAAGTTTCAACCTGGCTGTTCTTCATGACTGTTCTCTCCTCTCTTCGGGTAGTCTGAAGTTGCTGACGCCTTTACACCACACTGGTTACTTATCTAAGTCTCTCGCTCTCACGGCTATAAGACTCTGGAAGGGATTCGATATCTTCGTTCTTGACATTAAAAAAAGCTCCTAACAAGTGTTTGCCTTTAAAAATGAAATCCCCTAACACTACAAGAATGTTGCAAGTCTGTACTAGGGTTACTGATAGATCCTGACATACATGTTTCTTTGTATTAAAAGTATATGATTTTATGTACATATTTGTATATATTGTATGTAAGTATGTATGTAATTATAAATATATATTTTGATAATTAAATAATTTTATTTGTTTGACTTCGTTCTGCTGTACCGCTTACCTTGTCTTCGCCTAATTGTTGAGCTATGTTCGTACTCACCACGCTGGACTAGGATTTTAAACACAGTGGCACGCGCTGGTGACACTTCTTCGCACCTCACTGGTCTGTGGGATTTGGACTCGATTGTGTTGGAAGAATTTTTTCCACCAATAGTCAATAGATCAGAAACTCATCAGTTAGCACTATTTGCAGGTAAACTAAGTGCTGGATAAAGTTGGTATATTCGCCATTATCCAGACGAAGATATATATCGGTAACTCGTTTTTATTTCGCTTAACAACAAGTCAAGCGATTGAATCATCTAAAACCTATGCGCAAACATCCGTAAACACTTTTTACATTGGATTGGAACCCACAACTCAGACACGCGTTAGCAACACGGCTCTTATTTCACATTCACGTCACGTCGGCTAAGCAGCAGTAATCTTCCAGATCCACCAGGTTAACAACAACCGCGACCCGCAACACGATGCGGCGCAGGACACGACATCTGAATCAATATGGCGCGTGTCGCGGCGCGGCGCGGCGGCGGAGTGCGCTGGAGCCGTACTCTTCACCACCAGCGTCATGGCCGCTTTGGAGCCCTGTCTGCCGTTGTGGATGATGAAGAAGTTCCGACCGAAGCGATGGCAAACAGGCGTCGCTTTCCTGCCGGACAGCTTCGGATACCTGATGGCGACGAGTTCGCTGGGAGGCGTTACGAAGTGCGCGGGCGCCGAGAGAGTGGCGTTGGTGGGGCAGGTCTCCGTTGGATTGGCGGCTTTGGCTGTTCCATATGCAACTTCCGTAGGTTTTTTTTTTTTAATAATGAAAGGGACATTCATTCTTCGTGATGGCCAGCTCACGTATGTAAACTGTCTTTGCGACGCTGGTGAAATTCCTATAGTAGAAGGTAAAAATGTAGTTCATGAAATGTAGTCGGTACGGTGCGCAGAGGTGCCAGTACTTTCTACTGTCAACGGTACACCTGGACAACAGTGGCTCGTCGGACCACTGTCTGATCCGGAGTGTAGTGCCTATCGCGCGCCGATCCCGAACGCGATCTGCGGGGTTCCGCCGTGTGTGGCACTATAGGTCGGCAGATTGGGATGGAATGCGGTCTTTCTTTGCTTCCTACCCATGGGGGCAGGTTTGCTTCTGGCTGGATGATCCCAACGTCGTTGCAGATTCTGTCACCGATGTGGTACTTCAGGGAATGGAACTTTTTATTCCGTTCTCTGCAGTGCCTGTCGGAGGTAAATCCCAGCCTTGGTTTGGTCGCACCTGCAAAATAGCGTCACGCCGAAAGCGGAAGTGCTATCAGGCCTGGGCCGATGCATCGGCGTCTCGGGATGCAAAAACCAGTGCTCTTAAAAACGAGTACAACTCTGCCTCCAGGTCCTTCAAAAGAGTTATCGCTGCGGCAAAGTTAAAGCACATTGGCAGAATTGGCGAGAGACTAGTTCGCCTCCCATCGGGATCCCGCGCATTCTGGTCTCTCGCCAAGGCTGTCCAGGGAATTTCTGTCAGCCATCTCTCCCACCTCTACACAAGGAGGATGATTCGCTGGCCCATACTGCAAAAGAGAAAGCCGATCTCTTGGGCTCTTTTTTGCATCCAACTCGACTCTTGATGACCGGGGAAACTCTCCACCTACCATCCCGTGGTGTAAGTGCTCCATGCCGGAAATTCAGTTTCTGCAGAGCTCAGTGCGAAAGGCACTCCGCTCCCTGGACATTCATAAGTCGAGTGGGCCGGACGGAATCCCTCCAATTGTGCTGAGGATGTGTGCCCCTGAGTTGGCACCGGTTCTCACGCGTCTTTTCCGGCACTCCTACTCTTCAGGCGTCGTCCCGGAATCTTGGAAGACAGCATTTGTGCATCCAATACCGAAAAAAGGCGACCGCTCTGATCCGTCCAACTACAGGCCTATTGCCATCACCCCCTTGTTATCTAAAATAATGGAGTCACTCATCAACACCCAGCTCCTGAGGTACCAGCTGATCAGTGACCGACAGTACGGTTTCCGTCGCGGACGATCAGCTGGTGATCTTCTAGTTTACCTGACTCACCGATGGGCAGAAGCAGTTGAGTCTAAGGGGGAGGCTTTGGCGGTTAGTCTGGACGTAGCGAAAGCATTTGATAGGGTTTAGCATAAAGCGCTTCTTTCAAAGCTTTCATCTTACGGGGTTCCTGAGAGATTGTGCAACTGGGTCACCAGCTTCCTCACGGATCGGAGCATCAAGGTTGTTGTCGACGGTGCATGCTCCCACCCCAAACCCGTGAATGCTGGTGTTCCACAAGGCTGTGTGCTATCTCCCACTCTGTTCCTTCTGCATATCAACAACATGCTACAAATCAGTAGCATTCATTGCTATGCAGACGACAGCACGGGTGATGCCCTATATACAGGCCGTGCGAATATTTCTCGGGAACACGTCGACGAGTGCCGGAACAAACTTGTGTCTGAAGTCGAGACCTTGTTATTCAAAGTCTCGGATTGGGGTCGACGTAATTTGGTCCTATTCAACCCCAAAAGACACAGGTTTGCGCGTTCACCGCTAAAAGAATCCCTTTGTCGTTTCTCCTCTTTTGAGAACATTCCCTTATTGCCTCAGCCAGTATCAGAATCCTTGGCGTTGACATATCGAGCGACGTTCAGTTCCGTGGTCACTTGGAGGGAAATGCCAAATTGGCCTCCAAAACCTTGGTGTGCTCTGTAGAGCGGGAAAGTATTTCATGCCGGTCCACCGTTTGCAACTTTATAAGGCGCAAGTTCGGCCCCACATGGAATACTGTTCTCATCTCTGGGCAGGGGCACCCCAGTACCAACTCCTTCCATTTGACCGCATCCAACGTCGAGCGGCTCGAATTGTCGGCGACCAAGCTCTCTCTGATCGGCTTGATCCTTTGGCCTTGCGAAGAGATGTTGCTTCTTTGCATTTTTACAAAATTTTCCACGGGAATGTTCTGAGGAACTGTTCGGATTGATCCCAGCTGCTGAGTTTCACCATCGTACATCGCGACTGAATTCGATGTTCCATCGATACCACCTAGATGGTTGGCATTCCACCACAGTGCGTTTTAATCGAAGTTTTCGCCACGCACTTCGACTTTGTGGAATCAGCTGTCGCCAGCAGCATTTCCGAATAGTTACGACTTAGGACCTTCAAGAAAAGAGCTTATTCCTTCCTTAAAGGCCGGCAGCGCATCTGTAGCTCCTCTGGTGTTGTGGATGTTCGTGGGCGTCGGTGATCACTTACCATCAGGTGAGCCGCACGCCTGTTTGCCCCTTCTTCTATAAAAAAAAAAAAAAAAAAAAAAAACAACAGTAGTGTCCGGAGACGTACCGCTGGGTCGCAAGCACCGCAGACAAAACGTGCCGGGCTGAGCGCTGCACCACCGGGGCTCCAAACACCATAACCTTTTAATTATAAAAACTGATAACAACTAATACCATTACAATATTATATTTATCAAGTTTCCTATTGATTCATTATAATAAATAGAGTGTTGTTTATTACCAAAATCATTGATTATAATTTTATACTGTTGTGTTTCCTCATAATGTTCGACTGTGGCGCCCTTTTTTTAATGGGAAAAGCGAAAAACGAGCAAGAGGTTCACCTGATGGTAAGTTATTACCGTCGCCCCACGTACATCTGCAACACGAGAGGTGCTGCAGATGCGTTTTCGGCCTTTAACGGTATTTGGGAGATGGAAAAGAGGATGAGGAGGGGGATGGGGAGGGGGAGAGGGCCTCCAGTTACCTCACTCACCGAACGTAACGTAGAAGCACAAGATGCGTCTCCTTCACGCCTGCGGTATTCTGCGAGGCTGCGGTACCAACCCGGGCGAGCCGGCCCATTCGAGCAGCAGCAAAAGCGTCCATAACAATCATAAGATAACAACGTTCTACCCTGAGGGATGAGCTGTAGTCCTCTCGCTTGACGATTCGTGTTTGTGCACCTCGGATGCCGCTCCCCATCATCGACTGCGTATTTACAGGCAGGGATTTATTTGAGACAGTTAATACATCATCTGTCTGATGTCATGAGCTTTCAAGGCTTTTCCCTTAGTCGTTTCCTTTTCTCACATCACACGGCAAATGTGATATCATTGAGTTTCCGTTTTTCCTCAGGAGTTTTGAAATTCCTTAACTCGCGTAATATTGACAGCTCCATACAGGGATCGCTCCAGAGCCTAGGGCCGGCCTGTCTAAAATTTAAGGAGGCCATGTTGGCGTAAGTGTGAGACAAATATTGACGTGCTACTCGTACATAACCAATTAATAGAAAATATCACAAATCCATACATACGTTCGCTAAAAATTATCAGTGCTTAGCGCATTTATATTGTTTACGTCTAAACGCTAAAAATATTTACAAACATTATTGAAAAATTTACGCAAGATCTGTAAGCGACGCTGCTTGAACTAGTTTTTTTTTTTTTTATGAAAAATAGGCTTACGTTTGACCTCAATCTTGCCCGATGGAAGGCGAAGATGAGGCCTAGGATGATACACGCTTGTCTAGATGTCTGTTCACTTTGGCCTTAAAGATGTCCAGATTTGTACTTGCATATACTTTTCTGAACAGAACAGCGTTAGCAACTTGTGTTTGAACATGCACAGAAACATATAATTCGGTATACTTAAGGGGCGGTCTTCACGTCCTGGGGTCACGACGTTACCGGTACAGTGAGCGCTCCCTCTTGACAATAGCAGTTTAATCGATAAAGTACCGTAGTATATTCATGTGAAGTAATTCACAATATAATTCCCTTGAGGTCCTCATGTCATAATTAATTCGGGCTTTAGCTTCTAATTATTAATTTTGACCCGACGATATGGACCCGCGACCACACGCTCTGTAAAGTACACGAACCGTCGGGAACATGTAAACGAAAATTACGCGCGATAAATATAGTTCCACTTTAAACCGAATATGCAATGAATTATCTTCTTCTTCTTCTTCGTATTGTGGCGGTTTGTGTAATGTACGCCAATTAAGCAATGAGTGTAATAAACTCAGCGTCAAAAAAATCGCTCCTTTTGGTATTTTGACTTCAAGCAACTATAAACCCTATTTCATCTGTGGTAAGGTATATAAGGTAAATCATTTTAAAGGTTATTGAATCCTTTAAATAATAAAACTGTGATAGTGATTACTAAGCATATAAAAAATTTTTCATGAAAAAGGAAAACATTTATTCACGCCAAAATTACTTAATTTAATTAATCTAAAACATAACAAAATTAAAAATACAGTAAAACAAATTCTTAAACTAAACTTAGAACCTAGTGTTACCTCCTTAGCCCTAATTACAGCCTCCATGCGATCCTTCATTGACCTCACCAACGTCACGATGCGTTCTTGAGGAATGTCACTTCACTCCTCGACGACGGTGTCCTGAAGCTGTTCAAGGGTGGCACGGGCAGTATCACGAGACCGCACCCGGCGTTTCAGATCATCCCAAAGGTGCTCTATGGGATTCAGGTCAGGATTTCTCGCTGGCCACTGTATCACGGGGATCCCAACCTGATTCAGGTAGTCCCGAACAATGATTGCCGTATGGGAGCGGGCGTTGTCGTGCATGAATGTGGATTCAGGCCCGACAAAACCAGCATACAGGACCACATGGTCCTCCAGTATCTCTGTAATGTACCGATGAGCAGTCAGGGACCCCTGGCCACGTGCACCTCCAGTGCAGAAGACGCACACAAGGTCGGTTTTTCCTTGGATTGAAATTCCGCCCCAGAACATGCAGGATCCTCCTCTGTAGCTGACGGTTTTTTTTTTTTTTTTTTTTTTTTTTTTTTTTTTTTTTTTTTTTTTTTTTTTTTTTTTTTTTTTTTTTTTTTTTTTTTTTTTTTTTTTTTTTTTTTTTTTTTTTTTTTTTTTTTTTTTTTTTTTTTTTTTTTTTTTTTTTTTTTTTTTTTTTTTTTTTTTTTTTTTTTTTTTTTTTTTTTTTTTTTTTTTTTTTTTTTTTTTTTTTTTTTTTTTTTTTTTTTTTTTTTTTTTTTTTTTTTTTTTTTTTTTTTTTTTTTTTTTTTTTTTTTTTTTTTTTTTTTTTTTTTTTTTTTTTTTTTTTTTTTTTTTTTTTTTTTTTTTTTTTTTTTTTTTTTTTTTTTTTTTTTTTTTTTTTTTTTTTTTTTTTTTTTTTTTTTTTTTTTTTTTTTTTTTTTTTTTTTTTTTTTTTTTTTTTTTTTTTTTTTTTTTTTTTTTTTTTTTTTTTTTTTTTTTTTTTTTTTTTTTTTTTTTTTTTTTTTTTTTTTTTTTTTTTTTTTTTTTTTTTTTTTTTTTTTTTTTTTTTTTTTTTTTTTTTTTTTTTTTTTTTTTTTTTTTTTTTTTTTTTTTTTTTTTTTTTTTTTTTTTTTTTTTTTTTTTTTTTTTTTTTTTTTTTTTTTTTTTTTTTTTTTTTTTTTTTTTTTTTTTTTTTTTTTTTTTTTTTTTTTTTTTTTTTTTTTTTTTTTTTTTTTTTTTTTTTTTTTTTTTTTTTTTTTTTTTTTTTTTTTTTTTTTTTTTTTTTTTTTTTTTTTTTTTTTTTTTTTTTTTTTTTTTTTTTTTTTTTTTTTTTTTTTTTTTTTTTTTTTTTTTTTTTTTTTTTTTTTTTTTTTTTTTTTTTTTTTTTTTTTTTTTTTTTTTTTTTTTTTTTTTTTTTTTTTTTTTTTTTTTTTTTTTTTTTTTTTTTTTTTTTTTTTTTTTTTTTTTTTTTTTTTTTTTTTTTTTTTTTTTTTTTTTTTTTTTTTTTTTTTTTTTTTTTTTTTTTTTTTTTTTTTTTTTTTTTTTTTTTTTTTTTTTTTTTTTTTTTTTTTTTTTTTTTTTTTTTTTTTTTTTTTTTTTTTTTTTTTTTTTTTTTTTTTTTTTTTTTTTTTTTTTTTTTTTTTTTTTTTTTTTTTTTTTTTTTTTTTTTTTTTTTTTTTTTTTTTTTTTTTTTTTTTTTTTTTTTTTTTTTTTTTTTTTTTTTTTTTTTTTTTTTTTTTTTTTTTTTTTTTTTTTTTTTTTTTTTTTTTTTTTTTTTTTTTTTTTTTTTTTTTTTTTTTTTTTTTTTTTTTTTTTTTTTTTTTTTTTTTTTTTTTTTTTTTTTTTTTTTTTTTTTTTTTTTTTTTTTTTTTTTTTTTTTTTTTTTTTTTTTTTTTTTTTTTTTTTTTTTTTTTTTTTTTTTTTTTTTTTTTTTTTTTTTTTTTTTTTTTTTTTTTTTTTTTTTTTTTTTTTTTTTTTTTTTTTTTTTTTTTTTTTTTTTTTTTTTTTTTTTTTTTTTTTTTTTTTTTTTTTTTTTTTTTTTTTTTTTTTTTTTTTTTTTTTTTTTTTTTTTTTTTTTTTTTTTTTTTTTTTTTTTTTTTTTTTTTTTTTTTTTTTTAAAGAAGAAGGGGCAGACGAGCGTGCGGCTCACCTGATGCTAAGTGATCACCGACGCCCACGAACATCCACAACACCAGAGGAGCTACAGATGCGCTGCCGGCCTTTGAGGAAGGAATAAGCTCTTTCTTGAAGGTCCCTAAGTCGTAACTGTTCGGAAATACTACTGGCGACAGCTGATTCCACAAATCGAAGTGCGTGGCAGAAAACTTCGATTAAAACGCACTGCGGTGGAATGCCAACCATCTAGGTGGTATCGATGGAACTTCGAATTCTGTCGCGATGTACGATGGTGAAACTCAGCAGCTGGGATCAATCCGAACAATTCCTCAGAACATTCCCGTGGAAAATTTTGTAAAAATGCAAAGAGAAGCAACATCTCTTCGCAAGGCCAAAGGATCAAGCCGATCAGAGAGCTTGGTCGCCGACAATTCGAGCCGCTCGACGTTGGATGCGGTCAAATGGAAGGAGTTGGTACTGGGGTGCCCCTGCCCAGAGATGAGAACAGTATTCCATGTGGGGCCGAACTTGCGCCTTATAAAGTTGCAAACGGTGGACCGGCATGAAATACTGTCCCGCTCTACAGAGCACACCAAGCTTTTGAGGCCAATTTGGCCTTTCCTCCAAGTGACCACGGAACTGAACGTCGCTCGATATGTCAACGCCAAGGATTCTGATACTGGCTGAGGCAATAAGGGGAATGTTCTCAAAAAGAGGAGAAACGACAAAGGGATTCTTTTAGCGGTGAACGCGCAAACCTGTGTCTTTTGGGGTTGAATAGGACCAAATTACGTCGACCCCAATCCGAGACTTTGAATAACAAGGTCTCGACTTCAGACACAAGTTTGTTCCGGCACTCGTCGACGTGTTCCCGAGAAATATTCGCACGGCCTGTATATAGGCATCACCCGTGCTGTCGTCTGCATAGCAATGAATGCTACTGATTTGTAGCATGTCGTTGATATGCAGAAGGAACAGAGTGGGAGATAGCACACAGCCTTGTGGAACACCAGCATTCACGGGTTTGGGGTCCGAGCATGCACCGTCGACAACAACCTTGATGCTCCGATCCGTGAGGAAGCTGGTGACCCAGTTGCACAATCTCTCAGGAACCCCGTAAGATGAAAGCTTTGAAAGAAGCGCTTTATGCCAAACCCTATCAAATGCTTTCGCTACGTCCAGACTAACCGCCAAAGCCTCCCCTTAGACTCAACTGCTTCTGCCCATCGGTGAGTCAGGTAACCAGAAGATCACCAGCTGATCGTCCGCGACGGAAACCGTACTGTCGGTCACTGATCAGCTGGTGTTCCTCCAGGTACCTCAGGAGCTGGGTGTTGATGAGTGACTCCATTATTTTAGATAACAAGGGGTGATGGCAATAGGCCTGTAGTTGGACGGATCAGAGCGGTCGCCTTTTTGGGTATTGGATGCACAAATGCTGTCTTCCAAGATTGAAGAGTAGGAGTGCCGGAAAAGACGCGTGAGAACCGGTGCCAACTCAGGGGCACACATCCTCAGCACAATTGAGGGATTCCGTCCGCCCACCTGACTTATGAATGTCCAGGAGCGGAGTGCCTTCGCACTGAGCTCTGCAGAAACTGAATTTCCGGCATGGAGCACTTACACCACGGGATGGTAGGTGGAGAGTTTCCCCGGTCATCAAGAGTCGAGTTGATGCAAAAGAGAGCCCAAGAGATCGGCTTTCTTTGCAGTATGGGCCAGCGAATCATCCTCCTTGTGTAGAGATGGGAGAGATGGCTGACAGAAATTCCCTGGACAGCCTTGGCGAGAGACCAGAATGCGCCGGATCCCGATGGGAGGCGAACTAGTCTCGCGCCAATTCTGCCAATGTGCTTTAACTTTGCCGCAGCGATAACTCTTTGAAGGACCTGGAGGCAGAGTTGTACTCGTTTTTAAGAGCACTGGTTTTGCATCCCGAGACGCCGATGCATCGGCCCAGGCCTGGTAGCACTTCCGCTTTCGGCGTGACGCTATTTTGCAGGATCATCCAGCGAGAAGCAAACCTGCCCCATGGGTAGGAAGCAAAGAAAGACCGCATTCCATCCCAATCTGCCGACCTATAGTGCCACACACGGCGGAAGCCCGCAGATCGCGTTCGGGATCGGCGCGCGATAGGCACTACACTCCGGATCAGACAGTGGTCTGCCGACGAGCCAAGAGGGCATCAACTGAGATCAAATATCCGTCCGGGTGTGAGGTCAGCAAAAGGTCCAACAGGAAGGTGTATGACCTTCCACGTCTGGGATCCGCGTCGGCGAGGTTACCAGTTGTGTCAGGCCATATGCTAATGCAAAGTCGTGAACAGATCTCCCGCATGATCGGTTATGCGTGAACCGAGCCAATCGGTGTGGTGGGCATTAAAATCGCCGAGAATCACGATCTCTGCGGATGGGATCTGTTGTAGCACGGAATCTGTAGCCATTTGGATGTGGTCGATGAGTCGGTCAGTTACGGTATTACCGCTATGGGACCTGTAAAGGCACGCATAGACGCGCGGATGGTCGTCGCTGTCGATGCGCAGCCAAACGGTAGATAGGTCCAAACCTTCAAGACTACCGAGGCGTCGAGAACAGATATCATCTCTGACGTATACGCAAACTCCGGCACGGGGCACAAAGGAGTGTTCCAGTTTGTACCCCGGGTAATGGAGATAAGAGGTATCAGCCGGAGACGATATCTGAGTCTCTGTAAGAAAAAGCAAGGCTGGCTTCGCCGTTTCAAGATGGTAATGAACGGCGCTAAGGTTCGAGTGGAGTCCCCTGATATTGCAGAAATCAACGGCGAGCGCGGTAGGGAGGCCATAGTTTCCTTGCTGCGTTTGCCTCGAGTAGGAAAGAAAGAGAGCGGAATATTGCCCCCAGAATACGCGGGGCAGACTGAGCATCCACGATTAGGTAGCGTAGGAAAGCCTGAACGTGGATGCTCAGTGAGGGATTCTCCAGAACCGTAGGTACTGGTACCCTCCTGGGGTAGCTCAAAATTATATACCGCTACCATATTTGGGAAGGGGGGAGGGGGGAGGGGGGAGAGGGCCTCCGGTTACCTCACTCACCGCACGAAACGCAGAAGCATAAGATGCCTCTACTTCACGCCGGTATTCTGCGAGGCCGTGGTACTTTTCCGGACGAGCCGGCCCATTCCTGCGGCAGCAAAAGCCGCCGCTTGGCTCTACCACGAAAATGTCTGGATAGCTAATGACCCATAATTAATTTTTATCCCCCCTTTTATTCGTGTCCAAGGTGGCACAAGTAGTGAGTCCTCTAATGAGCTTTTCAGCACTTTTTTTTTAAAGACCCTAACGTTTCGTGATTATTGTTTTTACAGAAAAGAACGATACGCGTTTTTAAAGTGTATTAATTGTGCTTTCAAATGATATTAATTTTGGTAGGGTATAAACAAGTTAAGAGTATTATTCGCTTGAAGTCAAAATTTCAAAAGGTGCGATTTTTTTGACGCCGAGTGTATATAATTCACAAGCTCAGCCGACTAAGCAGAGTCTGATTAAAGTGAGAATGTGTGGTAATAGGTCCCACTTCTCTGCCCCTTACAATTAATTATCTTCATAAAAATCAAAAACACATAACTTCATTATGACAATGGCGTTGTCGGTTATACCGTTCCATTAAGAACATTGCGACACATTGTTGACCCACAATTATAAGCCGTCGATATCAACAACCCGCTTAACCTACGTGGTGGGTATAGGCCAACCTTCTAATAAATGTATGCCGTCGTTTACGGGTGTTTTATGATGAAACCTATGTTCAACAGTGGACTAACATAGGTTAGGTTATAGGCGAAAACGTCTATTCATAAATTATTACATAACCAACTGTCTCGGTTTAATTTAGTCCAATAATTTGTAAATTACAGACGCCATTTGCATAAACATTGCCAAGTTTATAGACAATGCCATCAATAACATAGACAGTTTCAACAAGCTATCAGATGTTAGATATTCCGGTCGGGCCGTTTGGCTGTAATAACATTTGTATTTACTTAAGAAATTCACTCAATCCGATACGATAACAAAATGTCTGTTTGTCTCACATCTAGGCACAGGTGCACCAAGCTAAGTAACGACGAGATGTGGATCAAATGCCGACGCCGGCACCACTAAAATAGTTCATTGCAATTTTAAGTACTGTATTTACCAAGTACTGGGCGGCGAATGAAAACGTCGCATGTCTGAGAAATAATAATAAAAAGTATTATTTCGAGGACATGGGAAGTCCTCCAACTGGCATTGGAGCAACGTGACGGACCCGTCCCGGCTCTAAAACCCTCTCACATATTTGAGAAGGAGGTCTTTGCTCAGCAGTAAACACTTATAGACTGCTATTTAACTGTCTACACGATTTAAATCGCCAGACATGCAGACTGAGACATAATAATAAACAAAAGTTTAAAAAAGAACTAGACATTTTAATTTTTTCAACCCACGTTTCACCAGAGTTTATTTGAGTCAACCAGAAAGGCGATGAGCCCGTTGCTGTCTTAGTGTCCAACGATACAAATAGTACATAAGTTTCGAAAGCTCATTGACACCGCAAGAACCTAAGAGTGAATATTTCATTTGTGGTTTCAGTGGGGGGCTGGGACACCCACCGACGACAGCGAAGAGGAGAGTGTTGAACTGACGCCGCTCCGTTAAGCGACGGTACTGAATGTTCAATGCTAGAATTTATTATTTCTCGCTTTCTGTACTGATCAGTTTGTTCTTTCTTTTTTCTTCCAATTCCATTATTGAGTGTTATCTGCTAATGTTTGATTAATACTAAGTTTCAGATTCGATTTATTAGTAAAATATGTGTTAATTCTTCATTGTAAACTGTAATAAAAACTTCAAATCAATTGAACCTTTGTTTTATTCTACAGACTTCTCTGCTTGTTACCCTGTTGCATCAGAAGGAGGTTTATGCTTAACAAGTTCGGTTACAAGTGGCACGCTCTGTAACCTAAACAGCTTGATGTCTAAGTCAAAATGAAAACTTTCTTTATTAAATTTAGGCTCATTCCGGCTTGTTCAAAGCTCTGATGGTCATCAAAATCTATGTCGGTTCGTAAAGCAGGAAGACACGGCACTAAAATCAGGTCGCAATTTTTTTAATGCCACGTTACAATGGCATTTACAATTTATCATAGTCGTAAATTCAGTACAACGTCAAATGCGTATTAACATTTTTTTTAATGTCAATTTGACATTATGTCAATATATCAGTGGGGAGGTACTCGCAAATGCAGACTAAGAGTTATTTGCCTCACGCCATAGTCCTTAGTATATTGATCTATTTCACAGTAGACCTTTTTTTTAACAAAGTTGCTTTTATCACATTTTAAAACGTCATATTGTTCGTTATTAATTAGACGAATTGATAACCTCATAACATACATGCACACATAAAGGATATGTATGCATGTATGTATGTATGTTACGCGATATCTTCGCGGATTTTGAACAGTCGAGTGTTATTTTTTTATTCAATAAGGTATACCTCTGGGGTTGTCCTCCATTTAAATATTATAATCCTAAGGGTGGCGAAATAGGGTGTGAAATCGTTCAGGGTTTTTTTACCGAGACTTGTTTTAAATTCATTTGTTAGAGATTTTATGCAATTACTTAGAAAAGACTTTCTAGTTCTAGCCAATCCAAGTTTAAGAAACTTTAGCATATCAATTGGAGACTTTCTACAGTAGACAAGCAGTTTATTATTAGATAAATGTATATATTTCCGAACGTATATAATATTTTCAAAATTAAACAACGACGGAATTGTAAAAATATAAGTATACTTGAAAAGGTCGGTTAGCGTCTCGCAAGGCCCCGAGTTATAGATTGCCCGCATCGCATGCTTTTGCAAAATTGTAATACACCGTAGGACGTGATACTGTGGAAGTAAGCAAAGTAGACTAATTGAGCAGTTGCTTCATCACTCAGCTCTTCAATCTTTCTAATTGCGAAAATTGAAGAACTCAACTTCGAAGCTAGTTTAAAGTGTGCTTGGAATCAAAAGAATTTCCAAGAAAAACTTTCGAAATGTATGTTTGCTGCGAACCCCTTGGTAATAACATTCAGTGTTCTGGACCGTTCCAATTCGGAGTAATTTCTATTAACTTTAGAAAATCACATCTGACGTGAATCTTTCCTGAATCCTTTTATGAAGCCGAATTGTTTGTAATTTAAAATGTTATTTTTATTATAATGGATAAGCTTCTGCTTTTTTTTAAATATTTCACATAAGGCTGGCTACACAAAGCTGGTCGAATATCGCTTGAGGTACATTTGGATTGTTAGGACAATTAATTTGTTTTAACAAATGTTATTTTAATCTAATAAATCTTTTTGTAATTTTTTTTTAATGATGAGGAGTACAAAATGTTATCAATTTCACATCCAAGTTTACCTTTACCTGACGTTTACCTGAGACATGGTCACCAATAAACGAAACCATGGCTTGGATGTGAAACAGACACGGTATGATTCTATCGAGGAATAACTTCGCACGGCATTGTTTTAAAATAGTTTTATGGTATAGCGGATAAGACTCCAGTTGTTAGAGAAGAATTTCGCGGTGGTAAACGTCCATTCGTAGGCATTTCCATGTAGTCACGGCCTCCTTGGTATTTCCTGGCAGCGACGTATCATTTGACAGTAGATAATATATATGTTGTCAGTTCATTTGTTTGTTGTCGATCACTGAGCCGTCGGGCACGCGTCAAAATTATGTTGTAGTGTATTCTGTGAAATTCCAGTGATATTAACACGCAATTAGCGCAATAAAAACATGTCTAAGAAACCACTAGGTGAGTGTAAATGGTTCGTTCAGTCTCTAATCCACTGGACATACCTCTCCCCAAGCGATTGTCACAAAGCAAGCTCCTGAGCCGGCAGCATCCGTGGACTTCACGCAACACCGTGCAGCCCGAATATGTATAGCTACAAAAAAATATAATGTCACCTACCTAACTTAACACGTCTCAGCGTCATCAGGTTGCCTTGCTCATATCGTGCTCATAATCATCATCATCATCATTTCAGCCTATCAGAAGTCCACTGCTGAACATAGGCCTCCCCCAAAGATTGCCACGAAGCTCCGTCCTGAGCCTCCTGCATCCATCGAGTTCCCGCAACACTGCGCAGGTCGTCACGCCATCTTGTGAGGGGTCGTCCTACACTGCGTTTGCCTGTACGTGGCTGCCATATCGTGCTCGAGCTAGGGTAAATTGCGTATTATGAGAACAC
This sequence comes from Bhutanitis thaidina, assembly GCA_029286595.1. Classification (NCBI taxonomy): domain Eukaryota; kingdom Metazoa; phylum Arthropoda; class Insecta; order Lepidoptera; family Papilionidae; genus Bhutanitis; species Bhutanitis thaidina. Next base: position 261,281 of record JAGSMS010000043.1, on the reverse strand, counting down.
ATAAGATCTTAACTTGTTAACCAACACATGCAGATTAATATTTATTGAATTTGGATGACAAACGATGGTAGCTACAAGTCCACCATATGGTAAGTGGCTGGTGCAGCTCATGAGCACCAGCGATAAACTTCAACCGTAGTAAGATTACAGTAGCGTCTTCACCCCTGAGGACCAAGATGGAACGCCTCACAGTTTACCTTTCAGACCAGAACTCGGCAGTGGTTACACTGCTGGTTAACGACAGAGAGGGTAGTCTCTACCCAGACAACTCCTAAGTAGAGAAGCAGCCAGTCACGTAACTTTGTTTGGCTTCCTTACAAAGTTAGGAACTGCCATTGATATAATACGAATGTGTCCATTAGGACCTGGCCCGGGCGCGTACGCCTTACCGCCGACGGTGGGCTACCGTCAGCACGACCCGTCGCGGTACCGGAACCCCATGTACTCGCTGGGCGCGGGCGTCGGTTTCCGCGCGGCGGCGCTGGGCCCGGGACCGGCTTACCGCATCGATCACGTCACAAGGGACGGCATCGTGACAACGCCTGCTTGGAGTTTCGGAGCTCGGTATAACGGTTATCCTTAGTTTCTGTCCATCCCGAGCCGTTCACGTCGAGATGAATCAAAAATTCTCTGACATACTAAACTGAAATTTCTTTGAAATTCGAGTTATTTTTAGAACAATACGAAATTAAAAGAAAAGTCAAGTTTCACCCAGTGACGACAATCACCAATATTAATTATCTATGCAAGATTATTGTAGAACAAAGCTGGCCAGGCCCCCCACAAACAGCACCTGTTCACAAAAGCTGACTAAGCTACTGGTTGTCACACGAAGGGACTGACACCCTGCCTCATTCCGTGCGTTTCCTAAAAGTCTACTTAGAGGTTTGCCAGGTAAATCTCGCGGCAGTAATACTATGCTATCTGTTAAGTTTAAAAAATTAAAAAAGAACTAGTTATAAATATTTATGTCTTGTCGTCTGCGTTACACATTAACATTTATAAACTATATATTTTGAGAGTCAGAAAATCCAAGAACTTTGATGAAAGTGTTTCAATTATCTCGGCAACATACCGAGGCACGTTCGGAATAAATCTCAAATATAGTAGACCGAGGAATATACAAAATATACTTTGGGGGAGGCCTATGTTCAGCAGTGGACTTCTGATATACTGAAATGATGATGATGATGATGATGATACTAGACCGGATTGCCCAGCAGTGTCATAAGTGCAAGGTGTCCGATACTACGATCACAACCTATTTGGAGAATACATATCCTTCTATTTCAAATGTATGTTCAACAAAGATTAGCAATCGGAAGTAGAATCGTTTTTTTTTTTGTTAATGAATCGATGATAGGATGTCAAACGAACTAACAGTTCATGATAAGTGGCTACTGAAACCAATGGGCATACGAAGACAACAACAGAAGGATGTTACAGATGCATCGTCAACCCCGAGTACTAAGATGGAATGGTTCTGGGCAGGCTCTGAGGCAGTGCAACCACTGTTGTTGAGCTCAGCGTTGGTAAGAGAGTGGTACCTATCCACATGGCTCTAGGCAAAGAACCTAGTCCGAATATTTGGGAGTGACCTATGTTCAACAAATGTCGCTAAAAATAATGATCCTATCTATCTAGAAGCACAGCTCTTTTATCTTTTTAATCTTGCCTTGATCACGTCACGCCGTGTGGAGTGGTGACGTAAATATGAATAACACGATTAGCTTCGAAATATTGTGCCACAAGCATAACTTGTGCCTGTTACAAGTACACTGCTGAACATAGGCCTCCGAAGATTGCCACAAAGCAAGGTCCTGTGCCATCTGCATCCTTCGACTTCTCACAATGAATCCCTTCGACGTCTCTCCATATTACGGGGTCCATTTTGTGGGAGCTATCAGAAACAAGCCGTGATAGTTCAGAGGTTAGTCGCTCTTTTTAAAATTGGTAGTACAGCAGTGATTTGTAAATTTAATTCTAACGTGCAGAAAACAATTCACGTTTTATAGTTGAATATTTAGTTGAAACGTGAAGTACATACACTGAATTAATGTAAAAGCTTCTACTTTATTATACTCTTTTGGATATGTGACACCCTCTTACCAATCAACAGTACAACCTCTATTATCTTCCGGTTTAAAAGTTAGTATAATTACAGGCTGTGATGCATTCATCTTTATCATTCCCACAAAGTAGCTGTTACCTCCCTTGATTGAAAAGTTGTTTGGGTAGTACTAAATACATCAGGAACACCGATAATTAAACTCAACAACTCACCTATCAAACGTTCGTGTATTTCTCTTTATTCGGATACTTATTACAAAGATAATTCGATTTGCATCTTTCCTTTAACACTGCCAATATAATAATGCCCATCGGTCTCCAACCTGTATCCACTTACTAAGACAATGTTGCCAACACTAAACATCCGGTAACTCAAAATACTGCCAACATTACGAATTCATTAAATCAATCTTATTACTCGATGTAATAATCAATTTATGAAGAATAACACGACTAACTATTTACTATTCAGATATTTTAAATAATTCGTTAAATCATCATCATCATCATTTCAGCCTATCAGAAGTCCACTGCTGAACATAGGCCTCCCCCAAAGATTGCCACGAAGCTCGGTCCTGAGCCACCTGCATCCATCGTGTGGGGGGTCGTCCTACACTGCGTTTGCCTGTACGTGGCTGCCACTCGAGAACCTTTTTTCCCCAGCGGTTGTCAGTTCTGCGAGCTATGTGGCCGGCCCGTTGCTACTTCAGCTTGCCGATGCTTACGGCTATGTCGGTTACCTTAGTTCTGCTGCGGATATCATCGTTGCAGAAAATATCATTATCATAGATATCATTCGTTAAATGATACATAAATATACATTTGCTTACATATGCAGCATCCATTGGCTGCACCAGCCACTTACCATTGGCTGCATCAGCCAATGGTAAGTCATTGTCATTGTGAAAAGTGCAAACAGTGCCCGATGCACTAATTACTTATTCTCATCTCTCCCAACAGGCTAGCAACGCGCAGTACTTTGCGTACTCCGGGCCCGGGGGCCCATGCTCCGGAGCGCTGTCGCCACGGCCTCCGGGCGCCTCAATACTCATTAGGCGCCCGCCCTAACGTAGGGGTGCGTCGCGTTGGACCCGCTCCCAACGCCTACGCAATACGCTTGGGCCCCGGCACGCCCGCCTACACCATGGCGGCGCGTCTCGGCATCGTGTCCGCTTATCGCTCGCCCGGACCCGCTGTTTACTACCAACAGGATGCTGATGTCTACAGGACAAAGTTTGTCACTTCCTTTTCTTCTTGTAGGAGCTTCTAGTGTGACGTGTATTAGTGCCGAAAAGTAATCTTCTAATTCGTCTGTATCGGACCGGTGTAGTACCACGGCCTGGCAGAACACCGACGTTAAGTAGAGGCGTCTTGTGCTTCTGCATTTCGGTGAGTGAGGTAACCAAAAGGCCACTCTCTCTTCTCACCCCTCCACTTTTCCCTTGTCCCTTACTCTATCCAAATATCCTTAAAGATAAGCGAAGCCCTACCATCAGATGAGCTGCATGCTCGTTCGTCCCCTTACTCATAAAAAATACTCAATAAATAGTGGTTTCAAAATCGACTAAGGGAAATGTCAAAACCTCTGCAAAAGACCTCACGTCTCAGTTTTCTTCCAAGGGAGACAGCTATGGTTTATGTCCCGCTACTGTTTTAATGACACACTCAACCCCATAGACTTCAACTGCGAACGGGGTCGCAACAAAATAAAAATATGTAATTCGCCGACACTGGGGTCGATTTCCGGAAGCCTTGCGAATTTTTGTAAGCAAACTGAAACTGGGTTCTTTACGTATGTCAAAGACGATAAACGACCGGTGTCCAATCCACAAGTAGGATGTGCACAGGTCCGACGTATTTGGTTTGTTTGAGATATACATAAAGTGCCTCACTCTCATTAAAATAACACACAATCACCCAGAACCGGAACAATAGAAATGTTTGTCCTATGATAGTTCACGTCTGTTGAAAGCCAATCTTAAAAAGTATTGATTAGGGTTGTGTTTTTTTTTTACTATGAGCCACAGTAGACAAATGGACAAGTGAGCGCTGGCTTGAATTACAAACGGGTTGTGTTTTGTTGGCTCGCGAGTGACCTGGGTGTAATCTCGAGACCGGCACAACCAATATTGCCAATAGCATTTGAGTACTGAACTGAACCTCGTGCTGTGTGGTGAAGCAAAACATAGCGAGGAAACCATTTCGAGGACACGTGAGGTCTCCCAACCGCAAGAATAAGCGAAGGCCTTTGTCCACCCGTGGGATACTTACAGACGGTTTTACTTGTGTTTTTTGTTTTATTCTGTGATAAACAGGCCACCATGCTTCTCAATGGGAGGTCGGCTGGTGGGCGCAGGCAAAGCCACGCGCACGCCCGGCCCCGCCTCGTACCCGCCCAATCTCTACAACACTAAGAAGGTACGTACCGATACTAAATGGCCGCGTGCCTCAGAGTTTGGAGAGGCTGGCGCTGCAGTAGTAACGCGAACAGTAATAAGTGCCAGACCGACTGAACCTCTCATGGAATTAGATATACGCTGTTGGCTCCGGATGAACCGTCCGCGATCGTTCGTTTCCCGGGGCCCAGAGCCAGCCAGTGCCCAGGTGTCTTTGGCATCTGGAGAAATAACCTCGAAATTATCTTGAAATAATCTACCTCGACAATTTCCGTATGCAAACGGCACTTTCTCAGCAAAGTAACGCTCGTTTCTATTATCCCTTTACGTGTTTTTATTTTTACTGTTGCAACACGACACGAATTCTGCACTAGTTAACAAAGAGAAAAAATATTTCTATTGGAAAATGTCCTTGTCATCCCAATGGGCGTGTAGGATCCACTTCATCATCACCACGGTTCGAAAACTTTTCAGGGTCTTTTGTAAACAATGATAATATAAATAATTGGGGTGAATATTTGTAAATAACCCCACAATTAATAACTCTGACCGCTCCGAGCACAATTGCAGAAGGCGGTGCTCTTTGACACCACTCGCATCGTGTACATAATAATGTATAAAACAAAACTATAAACTACTTATATTAAAGTTAAATATATTACATAGGTAAAATATCCAACATAAGAAGGACCCGACTGAAAAACGGTGCTGTGGTATCACTGAGACGGGAACCTTTTTGACATCGCACAACAAATTTTTTTTTTTTTCTATGTTTACCACTGTTTTTATTTTCTTATTTTATTTTGTATTTTGTTGTATGATTGCCAAATAAATGTGTTTCTTTCTTACATGTAAAATAGAATATAATATATTTATTCACTACTTTTATATACTACTATAGCACAACGTTTTATCTATTGCAGAATCCATACGCATTCTCTTTCGGCACAAAACACAACGATTACGCGCCTCCCATGATCATCAAAGAAGACACCATGGATTGTCTCTAAAAAACACATTCACCGACGAAAATTTTATTGAATGTGCATGCGCGGGAGTTTAGCCAACATGACATCATACTTACAAACTTAAATAATTGTCTTCAAGTGCCATAACAATAGAAATTCTATTGTTTCAACATGTCGAGAATTAATTTTGCATTCATTATTTCTGCTCCTGCAGAAGCTTTAATTCTTTTTGTGTCAACTTTTAAATTAATTCTACCAATGTTATACCAGTATAAGCAGTGGCAACACTTTAAATTTTGTAATTTCTGACAGCCTTGGCGCGCAAGAGTGATTTTTTACAGTATAGATTTTCTTTTTAAACTGTGTTCGCGCATGTTTTCTTTCTTTAAATTTTACTAGTTGTTTATTGGGCAAAGACAAAACTATACGACAGTGGACAGTAGTTTTCGACGCATGGGAATAATTTGAGTCTGGCTGATTTTTTAATCACTCATGCGAGAGCGTCGAAATATATTAAAAGTTATTATCTTCTATATCTTCTACTTTCTTTTAAATCAAATGTGCCAGTCGATATTTTCCAATTTATTTTCACTAAAATTTGAATAACCGTATTTTGAATATTTGTACTATGTATTTGTAGAATTGTAGCTTTTATTCGTTTGTATCGTACTTCGTAAACCACGGGTTTTGTATAAAAAATTAAAAACAAAAGTATAACAAACATTTTATTACCTTTGTAATAAACTATTACAACTAAATGTACAATATAATATAACATAGTTTAACCAATTTAACATTTCGTCGAGTTGTGAGTTGAATTAAAAAGTTACCAACTTTAATTATAATCCACACCTGAACATAAGTCTCTCCAAGAAATCACCAGTAATAACCGGTAAAAATCCTTGGAAAATTTACTCATACTCATTTATCTCATTTATGATACACGAGCAAGCAGCTCGCCAAATGATAAGTGATTACAGGGGACCATGTTCACCTACCACACCAGAGGAGCTGGTGTTTCCGGCCTTTAACCATATTTGGGGACAGGGCGGAGGAGGGAGGAAAGGTCTCCGGTAACCTCACTCATTGAACGAAACGCAGAAGCACAAGATGCCTCTACTTCAGCAGTATTCTGCGAGGTCGTGTACTAATCCGGTCGAGCCGGTCCATTCGAACGGCTAACTTTAATAGGCAGTGAGGTGCGCTTCAGCAGATAAGCTGCATTTGAGGAATAGGGAGTGCTCTCTTGAACCAAGTGCGAGAGTACATTTTCATTGCCATTTATTACAAATATATGGCCACCACAGCCGACAACATTGTTCGCAGAACTGGTGGTAGACTCTCCTCCTCTGCTTAGGAGTCGAACCATTTCTGTCACCAAACAGCAGTGCACCTCCGCACGTTTGGCAGGACCAGTACTTACATGTGTTAGGCTCTAGGCTCTGTTCTAGGCTCTGCCTAGAAGTAGCCTGGGTAGGTACGACCTTCTTACCTAGTGCGACCACTGTTGCGTTCTGGTTTAGAAGCTATAGTGTATCAGTATGAGTACGGGCTATGAGCCACGTATATGCGACCTTCTTCGATAGAAGTTTCTTCCTGTAAATACAGGAATCCAGGGGCTGCAGTAACCACTTACCATCAGGTGCATCGTTAGCTCGTTTTTACCCCATTCCGATAAAACTAAACTAAGTTGGGAAATAAAGTTTCGCGAGTGGCAACCTTCTATAAGCAAATGCAGTGTAAGATAACCCTCCACAGAATGGCATTGTTGTGGGAAGTGCATGGCTGCAGGTGGCACGGATATGCATTGTGGCAATCTTTGGATAAAATATAGGCCTCCTCCAAAGTTCGCCACACGCAATCATAGTTACAGCCCATATATGATGATTAATGTAAGCCTGACGATATTTTTTGCTACAACTCACAAAATGTCGATCGGTTTTAGTAATTCCCTTCTTGCATTTACACGAAAGATTTAGAACTTCTTCATGGCCCTAAGTCGATTGTTCCGTCTCATGCCGGCCGCTCGGACGCGCAGCCAGTACTGCTTCGTGTTGGGGTCCAATTCTTCGATTTTCTTTGGCGCCCCTATGTTTAGAGACCAGAGCCAATCGGGGTATTCGCTATCGTCCTGTAGCTGTAATGTGGGTTAGTCTTGGTCAAAAAGTAGTAGCAGCCTATAAACGTCTCTCTACTGGGGACTATTTATTATTATTTCTCAGCCATACAGGTTTTCTCAAAATTCTTTCTTTCGCCACCGAGAATGAGCTAAATCCAGTCTAATCACGGTAATAGTGAATCACACTGCCCTTAGACACGATCACCGGTGAGGAATCAAAAAGCAGGTGCGTTTTTTTATTTTATTGGAACGGCGGCAAACGAGCAAGCGGTTCAACTGATGGCAAGTGATTACCGTCGCCCAGGTACATCTGGAACATCAGAAGTACTGTAGGTGCGTTCCCAGCCTTTAAGTATTGGGTATTTGGAAGATGGAAGGGAGGATGAGGTGGGGGATGGGGAAGGGGAGTGGGCCTCCGGATACCTCACTCACCGAACGAAACGCAGAAGCATAAGATGCCTCCACTTCAAGCCGGTATTCTGCGATGCCGTGGTAACAACGCGGTCGAGCCGGCCCATTCGAGCAGCAGCAATAATAGCAGCCGCATGGCTCTACTACATACAAAACGTTTGAATAGGACACTAGTACGGAATTTTCTTACTATAATTATTTTACTGAGTAGTTAGGGGATCTGGCTCCAATGAGTTTTCGAGACTTATATACATTTGTATCATTGGTCTTGACATTAAGATGGCGACAGGCTCACCACCTATCACATTGTCCAAAATAAGTTCTGGTGAAAAGTGGATTGAGAGCACTAAAATATCTGTACCTTTGTATTGAGCATAAGGTTGTCGAAGCTTATCCTACATATTTTTTTACTTAATCATAACTATATAAACTTTAACGGAAAAAAGTATGATATTTGTAATGCCTTCTTATTCAATACCTTCAATAAATTTATATGTTTAAAGTAAATTAAGTCTCACCTTAACATCTTCCCCTGTGATATAAATATTGGAGCCACATACTTGTGACACAAGTTTCTCTGGATCTGTCTCTACTGGAATTTCTTTCTTTTCCATAGAGCCCAGCTTGCCCAGCTTCTTCTTACCCTTTCCCAGACCAAGGACACCTGAAATTTTTTAATAAACTGTTTATTGTTTTGTTCATAATAATATTGTTTCTTCTATAGTCTTTCATCATAAACAGCCTTCACCAATGGAAGGATTCATAATAATAAACATACATGATAGTCTCTTGGATCAGCAATTACAGAACACAACACTGTGAACCTTGGATGTTCATTCTTATCATACTTTGCAATAAGAGTTTTTTTTTTATTTACTATGGGAATGGAGGCAAACAACCATACCGTCATTTGATGGTAAATGATTACCAACATCCATGTAAATCTACAAAACTAGGAGAGCTAGGTGCTTTGCTGGCCTTTAAGGATATTTAGGTAGAGAAAGGTGAAGGGAAGAGGAAGCAGAAGGGGGGATAGGAGAGAGAGGCCCTCCAGTTACATCACTCACCAAATGAAACACAATTTTAGCTACTTCACAAAGGTAATCTGCGTGAGAGTAGTACTACCACGGTTGGACCTATCCTTTCCAGCAGTAGCAATAGCAGCCCCTTGGCTAGCATGCACAAACACTGAAGTTTCAAATTCTCTTGCCTCTACCAACACAACCACAATGTATTCAATAGGTCCTGTTCTTAAGGATGGATGGATCGGTAACTATCAAGTAAATTGGGTTTCGTCAGCACACAGGGCTGGACCCAAAATGTTAATAATAGTTTATATAAAGATTTTATGGAAATAAAATCAAATAAATGCCTGGAAAAATGGTAAATTTAGAAGTTCTTTTTTCTATAGGACTTTTATATGAACTCAAGACCGTAACTTTCAAGCTACTAAATCGATTTTGAGGAAATTTAGTGTTGAGACACCTTGAACCCAGGAGAAAGACCTATCCTATTTTTATCGTGAAAAACGCAAGAAATGTAGCACTAAGTGGAGGGGAACAGCTAATAAATGATTTATATATATTTTTACCAGTTTCTTAGCTCATATTAATAACAAACTTCATTACGACCATCGTAGGATTCGTTGGAAGTACCATATTTTTACGAGTCGTACTAAAATAGTGGAATTACTTAATATTTTCATTTAAAAAATATGAAAAAGTTATATAAAAACTTTACCTACCCCCTGCTGCAGCCGTAGTCTTTTTTACTGCAGCACAGCATATTGCGCTAGTATATAAAGTAACAGAGTTAATGGGAATTAATGGCAACAACGTTGCACTTGGCACTTTTATTGATCTCTGTAATAAACTGCGGAGTATAGACATTCTTCTTTTTTTTACTTTTATTTTTATAGTTCACAATAAAATTTTATAGGTTATTTTCTTATTGTCAATTGTAGAATTCAATATCAATATCAACAAACGCAGTGTTGCCTCAATTTAAAACTAAATCATAATATCCTACCAGTCAGTAGTTATACGAACAGAAACTCACTCGTAAGACAGGAATGTGAAAATAAATAAACTTTTGAAGGGAGGGACTACCACCGCGCGAAATCTATATAAAACAATTTCATCCATTGTATATATAATATATATAGTATTTTCCATACTCGGCGCACTCTCGACTAGAAAGCAAAAAAAATTTCTGTCTGTCAATTACTAACAGTCAATAAATTCACTATCATCAGTATTATTTTACTTATGTGAAACTACAAAGAATAGTATAGAAGACATGGTCGCCAATAAATACTGATGATATCATCGGCGCTGCAGAGTAAAATATTATAACTTTGAACGTGACATAAATTAAATAGGCTTTGAATTGAATCTAACGCAACGAGCTACTGGTTTAATAATTAAAACTTAAATTATGTAAGCTGTAAAAATAAAACAAAATTATTCGCAACAATCAAAGTGCATTTATTGGGAATTCATGAAAATCAACGACCACATTGATTCGGTTTTTTTAAATCTGTATTACTCACTTAACTACGCCCACAAATTATAGGTTACATTAAAGTTGGTTTGATATGATAATACAAAATTTGAAAAAATGTCATGTTATTTTTTACAAGCTTTGTAATGAAGTTCCTTTTACAAGATTAGAAATGAAGGGGGAAAGAAACTCCGTAGGTATCATCTTTTTGACATTTTCTTCAAAAATTGTAATGAATGTCATAAACTAAAAGGTATGGTCCCATAATCAACCGAAAGCATCCTACAAGAAAAAAGTGAACCTCAAAATTAAAGCACAAGCGCGCTACAAGCACAAGCAGACCAGCCTTCACAAGCAGCACCTGTTCACAAGTATGAAGAATGTGGCAACCATACATTTTTTTACCATCAGTCAGTCGCTAAGGCCTCGTCCTTTAGTCAGCAGGGTGAATCCATTAATTCAGTTATTAGCTTTCTAAATTTCCTATGACAAGAAAGGGTAGTGAATATCGCATTATTATAAGAATATGCGTATATTTCACATGTTATCTTGTTAGTAGTGATACCAGAATGTATTAATAACAGCGGCTTTATGGGGGATGTCAGTTTAAATGACTACCTGGCCTGGGAGAATTCACAGGATGCCTAGGGTGTGTTTTGTGATCTCTATAGGGTCTTGTATTGTGTCCACCATGAAACACTGTTCAGGAAACTACATCATTATAGGACTAGAAGTACAGCGCTTTTGCTTACAACCTTGTATTTGAGTAATAGAATTTAAAAAGTTGTTATCGATGATGCGAGTTCTTCTGGGTCGAATATATCAATGAGGGTTCTGCAGGAACCGATTCTCGGCCCATTCCTATTTCTTACTTACATAAATAACTTACCTTATCTTGTAGGGGATAAACAAGATATAGTATTCTTTACGGATGATACTTCATATTTTTTTTAAATTCATCTACTACTTGTAATACACCTGAAGGTGAATAATGCAATGTCAATATATAAGTACTGCAATTTTTGTTGCGAAAATCGGTAATAAAAAATGTCATGTGCAATCGAGTATTTTTGGCATGAAGCAAGTGGCAACTCTGAGACTGTATTTGGATTTTGATGGCGATTGGTGACTTGGTTTAGTCGGATTCAATATTTTTGTTTGGCTAGTGTAGTGATAGTTTAATTTGATGTTTTGAATGTTTCTGCTATAGAAATCTCTAAAAAAAGGATTGCTCAAGAATTGTCGTTTTTGTCAAGAGGTGTGCTAATATTTAACATTGTCAGTTTATCAAATATATTGTACCATACTGTTGTATTATGCTTCTATGCTTCGTGTTTAAATCATAAAATAAATCAAGCATATCGCTTGAGGAAATACCCGCACTACCGGTTGATTAGTCATAGCGTATATTTATTATTTATCCCAGTCCCAGTATGGAGACAGTGTTGGGTGCGGTCTCGAGCTGATATAATGTTTAATTCGCGCGATTCCGACGACGACGATTTTGAAAACTTATTCGAGGTGAGTCACAGAGACCTTACTGTTCATTGGCCTTTGCCTCAGTTTAAATCATCTCTCCAATAACAAGTGTTATCAGGTGACTAGCATAATAAGAATGCTTCTGTGAATTAAGTGCAAGAGGATTGTGTATGCTATTATATTTGAAGTGTCCTGACCTTGTACCACAAATATTGTTCTAAGCCTCTTGAATGTAGACGTAAGTAATCACATTACGACTGTAAAGTTAACAAATACATATACAAATTTACACTTGCATAAAAAGGCAGATATATAAAAGAGTTGTTTGCTCTAGTTTTTTCAAAAAATATTAAACTATGTGAAGGCTTTGCCCTGCTGTGGGACATTTAAAGGTTGTTGACTTTACTACTTTATACAAGATAATGAAGACAAGTAGGCACTTAATATTATTTCAGCAGCCTAATTAAATCCACTTCTTCCATATATGGAGGAAGCTCTTTACAAGGAGGTTGTAACAAAATTATGTTGTGTGTTAATATTACCTAACAATAGCAGATAGGCCATCACTTCGAAACTATGAAATTCTATTGTTATGAGTCATATCAGGACTTATGAAGGGAGACTTTATTTGCACAAGAATAATGTACAAAAAGGCAGACTTTGCAAAGATGCATTCTTATCAGTTTCTTTTTAGTAGACAACATGTCATCAATTCTGTGGTAAATTTATATTTTGGCCATTTTTTCAAAATCTATTTTTGAATGATAATCTTCTTGTAATGTTGTATCTAATGTGGAAAACAATCTTACAAATCTGTAACTTTTTTTAGATTTCTTGTATCAAATATCAACAACTATCTAAAGTCAATTTCTAAACTATAGATAAGTTTTATTGTTATATATTTTGTAGATATGCAATTGCTGTGAAGGCATAATGTAATGAGTGCAGAACACATACAATTACTAACTAAAGAGTAGTATCAATGTAATTATTCCTTGAGTGTGTTGTGTTGAAACATCAGAAATTCTTTCTATTGTAACAACATGAAGAACTTTAATTATGATAGAAACATTTAGTTTGTTATATTTAAACGCACTGAGTTGCTGTTAAACAAATACACAAAACTATCAGATAATTATTTGGACAATGATTGTCACAGTTACATCATTGGGTTGGTTGATATATAAACTTCTAACCATTTTTTTGGTAACTGAAAAAAAAAAATAGAACATCTCTTGCTTTTAACACATTGGGTGCAATGTAATGATAGTACAGTCTGTACAGGCTGTACTATCATTACTCTCTGTCATTCATCATTATCTCTGTTGTTCACTTCCTATATCTGGTGGAAAGCTTGTGCAATATTTTTAGAGGAAGCACAAATATGGTGTTGGTTACTCCAACCAGAAAATTGATAATTTTCATTTAATTATGTAAGAATACCCATATCTATGATTCCCTGGTATAGTATTGGGTGGCGGGTTTGAATGTTAGACAAAGCGAATATTTTGTGCAACATATTGGTATGCTTTTTTCTTCTGAATCCATTGTGATTGTTCTGTGTCCTTGGCTATTACTCGTTATCAAGATCAGCCTTGAGGATCTCATCACCAGTCCAATGTTGATGAGTCTCTTTGTTTCAGGACCACTACTACCAACCTAAAATGGGTGTATCCTTGATCGTGAGTGTGGTAGTGGCTGTACTGGTACTGGCTTTCATCATCGCGTGCTGCTGCCGAAGACGTAACCGTGGGCAAGTGCTGTCCCGTGAGTACCTTGACGCTGTTTACTATAGTGACCGAGGGTTTCTGCAGAACACGGTTGACGTACAACCGCCAGAGTACTAATTCTAAGATATCTAGAACTAACGAATTAATTCTCAGATAAATCTTAAAATGTATAAACGGAAGTAAAACAGATCCTTTTTTTATTAATCCTCTACAACCGTAAGAAGATCGATAAAAAGAATTACTCGTTTACCATAATTTACATTTCCTGTAACCTTCAACGTCGCAACATCTCTGGAACTCGTTGAACCTGAAGTAGTCAGAAGTTTGCGGACTCTCATGATTATGTATCCACCAAAAGTTGCACGTTAAAAAGATTTATAAGTAGTATACTTGCTTCTGCCTGCGGCTTTCCTGGGAACTATATCCTGCCCCAGGCTCCAAGGTATCTACCAAATTTCATAAAAAAAAAATCGGTTCAGCCGGTCGGTTAAAATCGGTTTATGCGTGATTAAAAGGACAAATATGAAATGAAACTATTATTTACGGATTTTATCGCGTTTAATTATGTTTTTATATTCCCGACGTTTCGATTGCTTTACAGCAGCCGTGCTCACGGGGGGACCGAGGTGTTAGACGTCCAAATGTCATAGTTAACTCTGCTTTGAATTTTAATTTTGGTCCGATCTACGCAGAATGTAATCACTGTATCTTGAGGTCGTGCAGTGGTATGCTTGGTTTTAGATTTAATTTTATTTATTAATATCTCTATCAAATCTGATGTAATGTTTAGGGTGATCTAGAATATGACCACAGATTGCAGACCTAAATGACAAGCTCACAAACAACTTAACTGAACCGATTTTGATGAAATTGGGTATGGAGATACGGCGAGCAGAAGTTTGTAACGCATAAGTTTGAGGTTATCGTCAACCCTGCGGCTGTTTGAGGTATGGGGCCTGGTTCGGAATCCCAGCCGGAGTCAATATTTACGCAACTCAAAAGTTAACCAGACCCAAAAAGCAAAGGCTTATACTGTCACTTAAAAATATAGTGTTTGTAATAAGGCAATATTAAAAGACCGGTATGTTTGTTATTAGTTTCGATGTTGCAAAAAAAGAAATTGATCTATCCAACTGAAATACAGTATTTATGCGTACGTATATATTATTGTACGGTTGACAACCCTAACTTCATCTAACCCATCTTTTAATCTAAATCGGACAGGTAAAGACGAGTGCCTCTGTATTTGCGAGTACTTCTGCGATACTGTCCTAGGTCCTGCGCTATTGACAACTTCGGACAGTATTTGACAGTTGTCGCCGTGGTCGAAATCGGCCAGGAGGAGACCATAAGTCTCTTACTTGGAATACGTATTTGCTTTCTAAATTTCTAATACTATTTTAATGAAATTAATTGATTGTATGTTTGTCCTTAGTAGTGGGGGCTTAGGTTTAGAGCGTTCGCTTTAACGTTCTCACAGTGCGCGAGTAATGTTGCCCAGGGTTAGAAAACATTAGGTTTTTTTTTATTTTAATCAAAATATCAGTTTTTCTTAGAAAAGAAATAATCGAGATTTAGGTATTTGATTTTTACTGTTTTTCTCCGAGTCAAAACGTTGTTAATAGAAACGACTACATTTTCCATTAGCTACAGAATCAAACAAACACAAAAAAATGATAACAACAGAAAGCAGTAGCGCGAATGATTTTAGTTGTGCAGACAGACTCGTGCACAAGAAGTAGAGAAGCGGCGTGTAAATGACCCACTGCTGATCTATTCTTGTTCGGTGATGACTGATGACCTTTAATAATCGTTGAGGTTTTTAGAACTAGGAACGTCACGCCACACGATTTGGCGGACTTCATAATATGTCCTTAAAATATTTATAGGTGACGGCTGTGCGACCTTACCTCACTTTAAAAGCCTGTAAATAGTACACTGCAGGACATAGACCTCTTCCACAAGGAGAGATTTGCCATACGCGCCTCTCGGCTAGTGGATAGGCGACCGCAGTACCAGACAACTCGCACCTTAGACCTCTTTCCCTCAGTCGCCTCTTACGAGACGGGAAGCTTTGTTGTGGACACTGGGGATCGAACCCAAGTTATCTGCATGCGATGGAATTTAAAAAGAGCGACCTGCCCCTGACCTATCACGGCGTTGTATGTATTTCCTTTTTATGTATGATGTATTTTGTATGTCGCAGCCCCACCCACCGTGGCGCCCCCGCCCCCTGCGCCCTATCCGCAGCAAGAATACACACCATACCCAGGTAATGTATTTTTATTCAGGACAGGTCTTAGAAAGCTGTTTCACTTTCCGTTACGTCCTGCGAAGGACTTGACGCTTCGCGCTATGTATACCTGATGTACAGTTTGTTAGCTAGCAGAGCGCTCGGCTTGTGCTTAAACAAACGAGGTTTTGGTGTCCGAATGAGGGCGGAATATCCATCCGAATTTGCCTTGTAGGACGACCCTTGCAGGATGAAGTGTCACATGCAGTGTTGCGGGAAGGTAGGCTGTAATGAATGAATGAAGAAATAGTTTGAGATGTTTAATCGACCATATTAAGGAAGCCACGAAATATTCCTAGGTGAGATAGGGTATCGCGGGCCGCTGCTGCGTGCGCGGATCCACTTCCACCGCCAGAACTCACTTGATTGCTACAAAATATTCGATTTAATGTAACATGGCAATAATGTCTAACGAAGGTTATCCGTCGACCACAGCAACTAAACTGTGTACCCTACTTTTTTCTAAAATGTTTGGTCTGTTATTATGTAATTTACCTTTTGTGTTAATTATTTCATTTATCTCCTCAAGTATTAGCTGTAAGCCATCGAATAAATAGCTGTAAAAATATATGTTGACTAATTAAACTGCAGTTCCAGTAGTGACAGCTTATCCGGTTGCGACGGCGGCGCCGTATCCCCATCCGGCACCATATCCGACTGGCGGATCGCCGTATCCCGTCGCCGGGGCACCGTACCCGTCTGCGGGGGCTCATTATCCGACGGGCGCGGCTCCTTATCCTACGGGCGGAGCGCCATATCCGTCAGGCGGGGCACCGTATCCGACAGGCGGGGCACCGTATCCGACAGGCGGGGCACCGTATCCGACAGGCGGGGCACCGTATCCGACAGGCGGGGCACAGTATCCGGCAAACGCTTCGGCCCCCAGCGCGCCCGAGGCAAATAGTATGTAATTTTTACTTATTGTACGTCCTCCGGGTCGATTTAAACCTGAGCGGCAACTTTCGAATACCATCGGCAGTTGCCAACTGCGTTCGATGTATAGAAGTGTTATGTTTGTGTTGTTGTGTGTTAAGGTGTTCTCACAAACACAGAGACTAACAGCTTTTCGCATTTGCTAACCCAATATAACCTAATGATTTCTTATATTTACGCGAACACTACACATTTGAAATGAAGCTATTATTTACGGATTTTATCACGTTTAATATAATATAAAATAAAGACAAAATTAAACGCGATAAAAATCTGTAAAAAATTGTTTCATTTCAAACCAATATAACCTTTTTTTGGGTTAAGGTCGGAGGAAAGGTTTTCTGAAGGAGGAAGGGTAATTCTTAAATACATGCGACCATTCTGTAGTAACTATTACTCAAGTTCTTTTCGTTTTACCCAAATAGCGTTGTCCAGTGATTTAATTTCGTTATTTGATAATTTAGTTAGTAAATAGAATCGGGCATTACTTTGCGGAAATCCATAATTTGAAAGAAGTTCGAAGGGACCACTAAAATGGCATACATTATCCAGTCCGAAGAGAAGAAGAGCACCACCAGGCTCACCCATTTGTGTGGCACGCAATGCCTTGTTGCGGGGCGAAACACGTGTCGCGTCGCATATTAAATGTTGATGGTGTATATTACCTTGTGTCGAGTGTGGTGCATGTGTGGGTGATAGTTGTGGTGATGGAGATGGTGCTCTTCTTCTATTCGGGCTGGGTAATATATGTCATTTTTATATTTTTTTTTTATATGGAATTGTGAAAAGTAATTTTTCCTACGTCTTAAAAATTCAATATTAAAGTTAGCAATCCTATATTGTTAACTATATGGGATACATTGTCTTATTGTAATAACCTATAGTGCATGGTCAGTGTTGAGTACAACTTTTGTTGGTGTACACCTCAGTAGAAAGAAAAGAAAGAAAGAAACACATTTATTTGGCAATCACACAAAATAAAAAACAAATTAAATAAACAAAAAAAAAACCATGAAAAAGATTAATTTGTTGTGCGATGTCAAAAAGGTTCCCGTCTCAGTGATATCAAAGCAATATTTTTCAGTCGGCTCCTTCATTGACTTCACGAACAACCGGACAAGAAGCATAAAAAAAAGCATTATTAGTTAAAAACAAAAGATGCACAGTTCTTAAATCATTGTAATCGTTGAGCAGAATACCCATCTCGAAAAAGATAAACTAAACAAAGATAGAGCCACGAAAACCTTAATGATGTTGTTCTCTTAGAATTGTGATAAGTATTACGCAAGTGTACCATAATAATTTATTAAACAAGGGACAGACAGCAGCTCAGTTGCCGTCCAGCACGCTAACCGCTATGTACCACGTACGATCGTCAAATTATAATATTTAGTCACAGAGTAATTGACAAAGATATTAGCGATTAGAGTGGGATAGAGGAGAGAATACACTTTATTGCACGCCTAGACAAAGACAAAGATGAATGTACATAATTTCCTGTCGTACTATTGGACTATTAATGGAAATTATTATAACGAGGAAGGAAAACGTCGTGGGTAGGGGGGGAAACCCACATATCGAGGATAAACCCGCCAACCCAGCCATGGGGCGCAGTGACCTCCACCTGGCCCCAAAGCAATTACATTTTTAACTCGTATCACGTAATCGCATAATATATTTTATCTTGATCGTATACTCAATAATGGAGTGGTCCTCCCGTTAAAGACTTCTGCCGGGTCGGCGAGCGCAGCGCCGCTGTCAGAGCGCCAGAGATGCTGCTCCTCATCCCTAGCCTGTCACTATTAGAGTTCGGTATATTCTTGAAGATAAAAATGAATTTTCCACCATCATCGGTCGCCCAGAGTCTCGTTCGTTTATCAGCAGGCTGTACCGTGTGCAGGTGAAGGTAAAGGCGACGGAGCGCCAATCGCCCTGCTCTTAAATGGACGGTGGGATACTTTCATTATCAAGGACGCCGTGTGATATTCATGTAGCCTTATTCGGCGTAAGAATCTCCCACCCCCTTTCTTCCCGCGGGTGTCGTGAGAGGGGAAAGCCTTGAACATCGCAACGGCCACCGACAGATGGCGGGACGACCATCACGAAAAATACCAGACCGAAATTAAGCAGTTAGATGATGGGCTGTAGCGTTTAAGGAGTGAGGTCAATGGGAGGGATGTGTCCCGCAGTGGACTATGTACAGGCTGTTAAGCATATGAAAACACTAAAACCCCGACCACGTAACAATCTCATTAAACAACAAGCAAATAGAGCGTCTCGTAATCTCCGAATGAAATGTCGTCGGAAATGGGCTTACTTTGTGTTTAAAGGCTTAAAGAAGCGCGCGATAACAGTTATTATGAAGCGTTGTGACCGAATATGTATCGAGGAATTATGCGGCTGAAAAGCCCCGACAGCTTAGGGGTTAGTGGATCGGTCTCACGAATCCGTAGACCCGAGTTCGGTCCATTACAGAACCGCGATATATATATACCATTACCGACTATTCCAACCTCCTCTTTAGGCTGCGGATAGTGCTGTACGTATCGACGCGAGAAATTAAACCATAATTATGTTTAGAGTCCATTCTATACGCAGTGGGGTTCATTCCAAATAGGCCAAAAGGCAGTGCCGAGCCTAGCAATTTTTTTAAGAAAAAGTAACTACGTTTCTTGTGATACTTTGCTCTTTATGTATACTGCCTACCCATGGTCCCTACGCTACTGGCTATGCGTATTATGCATTCATTTTATTCTACGGCTTTAATGTTCAAGACGTATCCGGTAGCTTAGTGGTCAGGGCACTCGTTTCAATGTCACATGTACGCGAGCTGCCTGGGTTCGAAAACTTCGCAATCATTAAAATTAATAATTCAAATTTAAGCGCTGAACTTACCACATGCCCGGCGATGAAAGAAAACATAGTGAAGAAACTAGCATATCTGAGAAATTATAAAAATTTATCCTGCCATATTGAGCCGTGGTAGCCCAGTGGCGAGGGAGCTAGCTTTAGTTCCATAGAGCGCGAGTACCCAGGGTTAGACCGCCGGTGCCGGCACCACTAAAATTGTTCATAGCAATTTGAAGTGCAGTATTGTCTCGGAGGCGAAGGAAACCAGCATGTCCGAGATTTAATATTTTTTTTTTATTTCGACAACATGTGGAGTCCGCCAACCCTCACTGGAGCAGCGTGGTCCGGCTCCAATACACTTATACCGACACTCATAGGCTGCTACTTATCCCGCACAATAATCGAGAGTACTGGGCAGTATCTAGTCCAGCACTCGTACTTCTACCGGATATGTTATCGTTCCATCCTCAAATTTCACTACAAAACAGTTATTTCTCGGTATAGATATGAGTCAGCCCTCGGCGCATACGTGTGTGTAATCACACAGCGAAGCAGAAATATAATAAATGTTTGCGCTAGACGTGACGTAATCGAATACCTAATCAAAACATAGTCATTATCGTGACCAGATTATGTTTTAAAAAGAAAACCGCGCGCGGGCAGCGGTCTGTCCGCTTGCTGCTAGGTTGGAAAAGTTTTTTTTTCATGGTAAAGGCGGCAAACGAGCTAGCGTCTCATCTGATGGTAAGTGATTACCGTCGCCCACGTACATCTGCAACAACAGAGGGGCTACAGGCCTTGCCAGCCTTGAACGACATTTGGCAGATAGGTTACCTCACTCACCGGACGAAACGCAGAAGGCTACTTCACGCCGGTATTCTGCGAGGACCTGATACTACTTCGGTCGTGCCGGCCCATTGGAGCAGCAGCAAAAGCCGCCGTTTGACTCCACCACGTCAAATAGATATAAAACCACTCGTAGTGTATATTAATGTAAACACAGTTATATTTTTGTAGCAATTACAAAAATAAAAATAATTACAAGTGGTGATTTATATCGTGTGGCAACATATGTCTAAACAATATTCCGCCAACCCTCACCACAATGTGGTGGACTCCTCGATCCTCGCTAAATTTATAAGCTATTACTTAATTTTATCTTATCAACCGAAAACTTCTAAAAGGTTATCAATTCTTTTTTTTTTTTTGACAAAATATTCCTCCACTAAGGGAGGGAAAATGGGATAGAAGTCTGAAGAAGAAAACTTGTTTTAAATTAACTTGTTTCACACAAATAATTGGTTTCTAAAACCGACCGTCTCTTGTCACTAACAGCGTTCAAATCTTCGACTAAAAACCTCTCAACTCTCCTATAATAGTTATAGCTTAAATACCCAAGTAAAGTAGCAGTCTATACATGTACCTACTACTTGAAACGGCACACATTTACTGTCTCGAAAGGATCCTTTTTTAATATTTGAGATATATTAATAAAAGTATTACACAAGCAGGTTTCCTCGCGATGTTTTCCTTCACAACTGTTACGTGGAAATTCAAAACTTAAAATTGCAATTAACAATTTTAGTAATGCCTGCACCGGGACTGAATCCCTGTACGTAATAGGAAATGAGTGCCCTGATCACTAGTCCATGGACTGCTAGAGCTACTTACCATCTTTAATAAAAAGAGATTTTCAATCAAACTGTGTGTATGCCAACTGCCAACCTGCATTAGAACATAGTGGCCATATACATAACTTTTTAAGTATCTAATTAAAAACTTTAAGGTTAAGGCTCTAAGATTGTGTTGACCTTTGACACGACATTAAAAAAAGTAATTCAAGGTTAGGAAAAGGCGGGAATCGATTTGTCATATTATATTGATTGTACAATTTGAACATAAAATGTGCGCCGCATTATTTATAGCGTATTTGTTTTTTGTAACTAAAATACCTATCTCTGTTTTAAAGTTTCGGAGGCAATATTAGGTATTCGATGTTTAGATTTTACCTTATAAAATTTTCGGTATAGGTTTTGTTACGTTTGGCTTAGAGGTTAGCGTACCTGACTGCAGAGTAATGGGTCCTGGGTTTTAAATCCCGGCCGAAGTCAATACTTTTGCAAAACACATTATTCTTTTTCGTGTCTTGTTGTGTCGTACTCATCCCATGGATCAAAGACACTGAATCTGAACCTTCCTTGGATTTTACCGCGTAAGGGTTACATCGTATACGGGAAGGTAAAGACGAGTAAGTGCCTCTGGTGTTAGCGGGTACCCTTGCGGCACTATAATATCTCCTACGCAGTTGACAACTGCCGATGGTATTCGAAGTACATCATCATGGGTATATTTTTAGTGTTAATTCTTAATCACCGCTCGATAGCCTAGTTCAGCGATTCCCAACCTGTGGTACGCATACCCGTGGGGGTACGCGGGGTCCCATTGAGGGTACGTGAAAATGATATTGGTAATGGCGGAAATACTGAGAAGTTAAAACAGTTAACTTATATAAACATAATAATGTATTACGTCTACAATATGTAGTTTAAAGTCTAATAATGTAATAACTAATAACTTACTAAGGTGCTAGACTTTGAGCGTCGGGTTGGTAAAATACAGTACATTTTTAGGAGTAGGTATGGAGTTATCAGGGGTGGGGTTGAAGGAATGAAGTTTTATTAAGTGGTACGGGAATGAAAAAAGGTTAGGAAGCACTGGCCTAGTTGGTCAGTGACCTTGCATTTGAAGCTGAGGGTTGCGATTTCGAATCCCGCTAGCGGCAAACATTCGTATGATGAGTATTAATATTAGTACCTATGTCATATGGTCATGTACATATGGAATCCCAGTTAGGGACTGGATGTCGTCCGATAATTAGATATATTGTTACGATAACTGAACTTACCTACATACCTACCTACCCACCTACCTAATAACTTAATAAAACACTTGTAACATATCAATTTGTATGGTTGTGCATAGCCTTCTACGGGATGGCAGCGTCCGGCTGGCACCCGCAAGGTGGGTACACCGCTCTGACCTAATTATCAACATCATTTATTTATCGTAACACATTGATTACGTGACACAATTAATATCAAATATAATTTGTAATTTGGGTATTTAACTTTTCTCCATGTATCATAATGTCATTGACGACGGAACCGGTCCAAACGATTTGCGAACAGCGAACACTTCTAATAGAAACAGTGGTTCCAATCGTCTTATCACTGGCGAATGGCGTTGCATCATTGTCCTGTGACCGAACCTACTAACTCAATGATACGACTCGTAACATATCAATTTGTGTGGTTGTGCATAGCCTTCTACGGGATGGCGGCGCCCGGCTGGCACCCGCAAGGTGGGTACACCGCCACTTGGACCTAAGTTTCAAGGTCGAATATTTTTCATAACTCTTAGATCAGGTGACCACAATTAATATCAAATGTAATTCGTAATGGGGCACTTGACCTTTCTCCTTATTACATAATGTCATTGACTATGGATCTGGTTAAAACCGATTTGCGAACACTTCTAGATACTTCGATTGGAAACGATGGTTTCTAAATTATCATATCACTGACAAAAGGCATTCCATCATTGTCCTCTTGAATAAGCACAAAAATCGCGTGACGTCACTGCGCAATGGCGTTTGTTTAAAAAAAAACCTACATTATATTTCCAGGCTTAGAGTTATACAACCTTGAGATGGCTATTTAAACACTTTTGTTTAACGATATCATATAAACTCAGAGTTAGTGGAGTCCCGCGCCCATTTGAAGGATTTTAATAAGCTTTGTATTAATTACAAGGGTAATTTGAATTTTACTTGTTATTGTTTAGATAAGAAAGATCAAGTACCCCGCTACTATGGATTACCTAATCTGTTGCCCATTTTGTTTTTGTCCTTTTTTTTAGAATACTAGCAGTGCTATTAACTTTACTAATATTCTCGTTAACCTTCACCACCTAAGAGCTTTATCCGGTGTGGTTTGTAACCATGGTCCAATGGCCGGCTTGAACCTGCGACGTCATGTTTCGCAGTCCGTACCCCAAACTATTAGGCTATTGGAGCGTCATTACCTCATTAATCATTATATAGATACATTTAGTGGATGACATTTTGATTAGATCGTTTTCACGCCCTGTGATGTCAATTTCAATAGAACACATTAGAATTAAGCCAACGCTTTACGCGAATGTAAAAAAACACTCACATATTGTTGTCATATCTTGGTATAATAAATGAGACACACCGGAAAGATAATACTTTTATTGCGTTGCAATAGATAAACAGCCATTACATTAATATGTGTGTGCATAGACAAAGCAGGAGTGGAGAACATTTTGGCGGCAAAACTTTACACTATGCCCTTTGATAACATGGAAATAGATAATTAATTCTTACATCTCATTACAACACATGTGAATAGCACTAACTTAATGTAAAACAAAATATATCCTACTGTCAATTTATGAAGTTAAGTGTGGTGACAATATATTTTATTAATATAGCAGCCTTCTATTACTCATCAAGTCCAGTTACTTACGGTAGACTCCTTCTCTGCTTTGGAATCGTCTGGCTAGATACCACCCTCTTACCCATCTCTGCCGCCAAGTGGCGGCGCAACTAATGTTCAGTTCCGGTTTGAAAGTTGTCGATGTAATTGTGGGTCTGTGGGCATAGCATAGCATAGCATCTTTGTTGAAATATGAGAAAAAAAATATGAAATGATGATTTGACATACTTTTAGAATACAGGCTTCCTTTCGTAGTTGATCGAAATTCTTTGTATGAGTTTTAAATATACTCCACAGTTTGTTACTCGCTTAACGTTTCTGTATGTTGTTTTCTTTTTTTTAAATCGAATTACGTAATTAAGTTTGTAGTGACCAGTCTGATTATAGATGTGTTTTTCAAAATTAAAAATGGTAGTTGCATGATATCATTTAGCAGTTCAATATACAATTATTGTGTTAGTTTAAGACAATTAAAATGTCTTTAATTAATAAAACAATCGTCGTTTATTTACAGCAATGCCGCCGTCGTACGAGCAAGCAGTGGGCAAAGGCCATCACTAGACGTCTCTTTTAAGTGATGTTCTTACGTTAAGCTAAGTGGGGGGCGGGCTGGGGAGCAGAGTACGAGCGATGCACGAAGCTGAACCAACAGGAGCTGTGGTGGTTGGAGACCACAATCGCTTAGCGGGTTCTAAGCGGACTTCAACATGTTCACGTAACATTCTGGTTTATACGATGCAGTGAACCCGTGCCGTACAAATGGTATACGTAATGGCCAATACATATTTTCGTTTTTTTTTTTGTAAATTTCTTTAAAGTACTCCATTATGAACGTATTCAAGGCATACTCTATCTACGACTCGTGTTAACTTAAACGTAGTTAGGCTCTATGAAATATTTAATGTAACCTATAGATGTTTTATATAGGTGTAATTAGTACGGACCCCGCGACACTATCGGCAGGTAGTCGTAAGTAGATGTGGAACGTGCGCTTCGCATGGATACAAGATTAATTCTAGGTATTTTAATTTTGTCACATGAAATAATTTCTATAGCTATTTAATCTCTGGACGTTTCTAGATCAGTGTCTAACAAAATACACTGGATTCGATAATGTTTCTGGCATTAAGTGAATCACCGCGTATTTCGCCATTCGATTTTCGGAATCCTATTTTGGTACTGCTGTTGTTTTAAGTTCTAGCGTCTAAAACTACTCTATTACAATGTCTCAAATTATTAATACGTGTACATATTGAAAGACCTGTATGAAAAAGAAGTATTTTCATCAAATCCAAAAAATCATCTGGTATCACTAACTAAAGGAATACTAGATTTTGATAGTCGAATATTATTTTTATTTTATTATGTGGTCGGCTCAGATATCTTCTCATACAATTGTCAAAATTAAAATAAATTTATGCAATAAAATAAAAAGCCCTTCTCCATAAACTAGCCGCCATGTTTGTACCTATACAGTCAACGGAAAGAACTAAACCACATGCAGTTTGGCGGAGCGTATTGCACTGCTAGTGCTAGATTTGTTTATTATCAATAATTAAAATCATTTAATACTATTTAAAAAAATATATTTTCAAATGAAATTCCATCATCATAGACAAAATCCCCGGTGAGTATTCTACAGCGTTTGACAGTTTAAAATTCTCGCCATATACAAACTTATTAAAACTTCAGGTCACGCTTTCTTTGGCCAGACTAGATAAGTGTACATTTTTTATGTTAAAGTACATGACATCTGCACGGCCTTAGCTTTAAAAAAATCCACGGTTTTTTTAAGTACTTGTTAATAATTTCAATTCATGTCATTTCAACATCCTTTACGAGTTTTGTGTTTAACTATATTTTTTTTTTTTAAAAAAACCTTTTTTATCTGTGGAGTTCAAAGTGTAATTCACAAATATTGCCATATAAACTAGTTAAGACATTCCTATTTGAATTAACGATAATATGAAGTCTTCACGCTTGTGGTCATATGATTCTTTGTAAGAGATTATTTAACATAATTCAGACGTAAACTTTAATATCTACTATTTTTTGTATATTTAAGTTCATAAAGGTTGTAACGGAAACAATAAATTAAATAGTTTAAATAATTTTAAGACAGAACTATGGTGCTTACACTACGTCAAAAATACTCATTTTTTTAATTAACGTTTACTCAAACGCATTTAAAGATTAACGTAGACAAAACACAAGAAATATTAATTGATAAAAAGCTAATTTTACTTTAAAATGTCTTCTTTTACGAAAGCGCATATTCGTTACAACCTTTATAGGCGGTTATTTATTGTAAGACTGATTTTAATAGAAATCGCCTTCCATTGTACATCTCCGGTGTGTCATGTGTGTTCGAGGTTGCCAACTAATAAATGCCAACGAAAATACTGTAGTAATTAAACTGGTGTCATTATAAAAGATATACCCTGTCATTTATTATCATACCGACATATACAACATACCTCGTCAATGCTCAGTTCGATTGAAATATGTCATTATGTACTTTACATCGGTTAACTATTTCCGTCCAGTAACTTTACAGTAAAATACAGAAACTGAATGGTTTAGTTATTAATTGAGAAATTTTCAAATATTGTATTATTTCATATTCACCATATGCCGGGGGAAGTATTCAAATTCAAGTTCCGAATACTGTGTGTTTATGAGAAAATTATCCTCTTAAACATAATTGTTTATTCCAAATTTTTGTTAGAATTTTCCGAGTTGGCAGCCCTGAACGTGCTCCAACATTTAACTATCTGATAATTGAACGATAAAAGTACACAACTCACTTATATTTCACAATATTTTTGGCGAAATTGCTTTTGTGTGATTATTTTTGTATGATTTAGAAATAATGCATACTTGAATTTTTATTCAAAGTATCCCTTGTATTCTTATAGGATTTAAATGTGCTACAGTGACGTGTCGAAATAATAAAACTATTATGTATGGAAAAGCCAACAAAATACCCTGAAGGGAAACATACTGAAAGAGATCGATACATTGAACGACTAAAACCAACCGTCGTTAGATGAAAGAGCGTAATCATCGTTTTTTTTTTTTTAATAAATGAGATTTTAATAATATCTGACTTAGCTAATTAAGGTTGTCTATATTGGTTCCTACTCAATTATAACATAAATAAGCCTGTGTTCTATACTGAAATGGAAATTGATGTGTTGCCAGTTTAATTTGATTTACCTACACAAGCCTCGAAGATACCAGGAGAGTAGGAGATGTAAGCGTAGCTCAATACCGCGGCTCAATACGTACAGGTTGTGTTGATAACATTGATCAATGCGACGCGTTGAAATTGCGAACAATTGAACTGTGAATTTTCAGTTTTAATTATTGAACAGTGTGTTGAGAGCTATTTCACGGTTGCATTTGTTAAATGGTTTACATGTTTATTCTTCCTCGTTAGTCAATGGCGACGGGTTATTTTATGGGGGGTAAGTAACGTCCCACCTCCCGTTGCCAGTATGTTAATAAGTAGATAGTAAATCCTCTTTCGAATTTTGTCGACACATAAGGTGTGCCGACTTATGGGACACAAGTGTTCTAGAATGTTATGGCTGGCTCTTAAATCAAAGAGAAATATAACCATATGGACTTATGTCGCATTAAGTTAAGGTCCAAATGTATCATTGAATGCTCGTTATGGTCTAATAAACTTCGTTGGAAAATTTGTTTCATTTATTGTTTTCTGAGTGACGGTGGCCCTGGCTACAGACTGATAGAAAATCCATCCCAATAAGCCGAACGTATTTATCTCGGATCATAGTTTTTTTTTAATGGGAAAGGGCAAACGAGCGAGCGGTTCACCTGATCTGATGACACCAGAGGGGCTGGGGGTGCGTTGCCGGCCTTTAAGGGTATTTGGGAGATGGTAGTGGGCGTCCGGATACCTCACACAAGGAAGCACAAGATGCCTCTCCTTCACGCCGGTATTCTGCGAAGCCGTGGTACCAACCCGGTCGAACCGGCCCATTCGAGCCGCCGCTTGGCTCTACCACGTATAAAGCAGCTACCAAGTTTTAGTGGGGAGCAGCATTTTAAGTGCGAGGTTTAAGTGGTGGCTTGCCCCGCCAAACCGCTTGCCTAATAAGGTTGGTACGGAAAACACAGATAATGTAATCACTTTATTTGAACGGAAAGACAAACTTTATTTACATATTGGACACAATAAGAAGATACAAACTAGTACTATCAATTAAAAATTTCCAGCTAAATCACATAATTTTAGTATGGCAATATTGCTTATATGACGCATCAATAGCGTATATTTATTGTCTGTTATTGTATGATTTCCTCCCACCAAATATCCCGCGTCATTCTAACGTGTTGAGCCTGTTGTCTCTGGTTTTCAACCTTTAAGCGATTTTATCTGTGTTAATAAAACTAGATGTTATTGCATATTTAGGGTAATGGCAATTAAAAGTACAATTGGTCTCTTTTGTTTTAGATTCGTGACTCTTCTATCTTCAATCTAAATTTTCTTTAAACGTCACTTCCGTGACTGACTGATACTGGCGGAACTCTTCTAAGAGTATTGGCAGTATCAGGCATTTGTATGATGATAAAAATGTGGGTAACGGAGTCATGGATACCCAGGCGACTCCTAGGCAGAGAAGAGGTCTACGACCAAGTAAAAGCTGACGAGGTAGAGGAATATGTCACATTATTCCTTCTATCAAAATGAAACGAAAATTCTTTATTTGACTTGAGTAATTCAAATTTGTTACGTGCCGTTTTTTCGGGATAGAAATTTTCCTATGTCACTCTCCGTCTCTTCAACTGATGCTGTACAACAATGCACATCATGCCTTTACTCCGTTTGGACTTCACTCCCAGAGAGGTTCAGCAAACCACAAAAGTTGGATAACCGACTTCAACGCGAACGTAGTCAGTCAAAAGTTAGACAGTAATAAAACCTTTAACAATCCAATTAGAAAAGTCATAAAGCATTGTAAAGCAAGTATTACAGTAGGCGTGGCACAAGATAAGGTCGAGTGATCTCTCTTTGTATACATCCACGGCACAGCACCTTCCGAATGATATACGAGTGAGTTACATTCCTCTCCTTTAGTTATAAATACTGAAATAGGTACTTATTTAATTCTTCGATATTTTTTGACCTTGGAAATAAATTGTTAGGTGTTTTTGGGTTCCTCTTTAGGGTTCCATTCCCAAAGGACAAAACGGAGCCATATTAATGTCACTATTCTGGATGTATGTCCGTCTGTTTGTTCGTATCGATCTTTAACTGGTAGACGGAATGAGATAGGTACAAACCTGTAATTTGGTGTAGAATGTTGACCCAAAGCCGAATGTGGAGCTAGTCGAGGAGGGCGATGGCTTGTTCTCAAGCATAACGTATGTGGCGTTATGCTTGAGAACAAGCAGTGCTTGTGGGGACTGGTCGGCTTGAGTTTACAAATTCTGAGTTAGTTTTTTAACATACGCTTTTTTAGTTTTAATTTTATCTTAGAATGTGCTTTGATTACCTGCTTGACTATTCGTTGCTTTTTATTTCATTTCACGTTGTATTATTTGTAATGTACAAACCCTTTCGCCAGTTTGTTCAAAGTCAGAGGAAACTAATTAAAAATAAAAAAAGACAATTTGTCAAACGAAATCTGAATGTCTTACGTCAATTAAAGATTTTTCATTTCATTTCACTCAATTATTTGTTTATTTTCGATATTCACGTAATAATATAACGATGAGCACTCGCACTCTGTGATTCAAAGTGGTTAAGCAGAAACTACAGTTTTTAGTTTGTCACGAAGCGCAGCCAAATAAGCGCTTCGGTTCAGTTCCGGGAGAGATAGACGAATAGTTAGATCAAAAAATTTTCAGTATCAGCAGTGTTGCTGTCACTACATGGTAGCGTCCTCTGCCTAGGTGTGGTCGGGGTAGGTACGGTACGGTTTCAAAGGTATGCAGAGCCGGTGTAACTACGCGCTGTGATCCTGCGAGCCATTACAGCTTAGTCCTCAGAGGTGAGCAGGCCTCTGTAATCTGTTTCGATTGAAGTCGCTTGCAGGTGTCCGTGGGCTGCAGTAGCCACTTGCCATCCGGTGGGCAGTCAGCTCGTTTTCACCGAAATCCAATAAAAAATAACTGTTTTTAAAAATAAATAACACTAAAAAATCTATAAGAAAAATTGGAGACTGTCAAAAACAGCATCTCTGTAAAATTTATTTGAAAGATCATTTAATTATGCTATTAAGATGTCTCTGGCAAGAAGACTCGGTTTTTTAAAAGAAGTGTAGGGCTGGGAGTTGCGCGAAGTTTGGCGAGGGTCAACGATTCAGCGTCGCCGGCCGCACGGCGCCGCTCTAGGGCTGTGCAAATAAATCAATTTTGTTAATAAATTACTTTTATGTTAAAGTAAAGTTGCACCCTTTAAGTATCCCACTGCTGAGTAAATGCCAACTGTCATAGTTTCAGGGGGTTTTGGAAGCGTGATAGTATCAGCCACGCTGACCCAGTGCGCGGTGGAAACTTACTTCACAATCCTCGAAATATTATTCCATTACTTTTCACATATGTTTTCGTTCACCGTCGTTTACATGATAAATCCAGCCCTTACAACTGCAACTAAATGCCGCCACCGTGATTCGAACATAGGTGACACGCGTACTAAAATTGTAAAATGTTATTATATTATAGAAGAGGATATCATCACATGAAGAACCGTTCACAACACACCTCCGTTCGTGGACGTTGCTAACTTTCTCTCACAAAACGCTACACCGCCACAGCCTGTCACTAGTCCACTGAACATAGGCCTCCCTCAAAGATTTAAACATTTCCCACAACATTGTACAAGTCGACACTCCTTATAAATATTGTCCTACACTGTTCGTCTGTACGAGATTGCCCTCGAGAAACATTCTTCCCTTTGCGATACTGTCAGTTCTGCGAGCTATGGGGTTAGCCCATTGCCACTTCACTTTGCTGATCCATAAGGCTACGTCAGTCAAAACACGTCAGCACTTCGGCACACCGGCAGGCGTTCTGGAATCGCTCATGCGCTAGACATAAAGATAATGACTTAGGCCAAGAATATATGTGGTCTATGACACTAAAGCCTTTTAGATAATCTTTTATTTAGAGCACGACTATCTGCCAGTAACATGTTCAACCCTGGCACCGGCGCTGGCGCCCGAGTGTCGGCCTTACTTGTTGCTCCGTCTCGTCACCTCCCTCTCGCAGGGCAATCTATCCTACGCGTTTTCCATCTACATACACAGCCGAAGGGAAACTCTTGGCAGTTTATTAGGAAAACGCTTGTGTGTGTGTCTCGATGTGCGCGTCGTTCAGTTCAAGACTTGTGACACGATTCGACAGTCAGCCTCCGACATCAACATTATCATAACATTAGCGGTTCTGCTCTCGGGAAATATCGAAGTGAATATTTGAAAAAAAAAAAATCCGTTCCCGTTTGCAATGTATAGTTTGCAGCTGCACGGGATTAAGGATTTTGTAACATTTAAAGTGTCTTACGAATCTTAAACTTAGTCGTTTAGCCTACGACTTACAATATGTGAACAGTGACAAACCGATGAAGATAATAAATGTGGAATACATTAAACGTCTATGTGAGACGAGTTTAGGAGACAAGGAACTAGAACCGAGCACCATGAAGAAGCGAAGGTCGACGAGGCGTGCCATGGACCGCTAACTGTTCACGCGTAGACGGTGAGTTATATCCTTGACATCTTCATCAGTGTTTAAACAGTCTAATCAGGTTTGGACGTCGAATCGGCAGGACCTGATATGCACATCAGACACTTTTGCCTGTAATCGGTATGAATTTTAGTTCTTGTATATTAAAGACAACGATTCTGCTTTCTATTGGAAGTAACGAGATGTACGCTTAACTTTTGAGCCACTCATAGGTGCCACTAATAGAATATTTAAATACTACATAAGTCATAAAATACTTGGAGACCTATGGCGTTTACTTTGAATTAAGGATGCAGTAGAACACGTGCATTCTATTACTTTCGCATTTAATCCTTACAATATTCTATTGGACTGGGGTGACAGACGTGTTTAAAGTTTTTCCAGTTTCCACCTGGTGGTATGTGGCTATTGCGGCCCGTGGACCATGGACCATGGACACCTGAAAACAACATCGAGGAAGGTCATAGGTTCGTGGTCGCCCCTGAGGACTTGGATGCAAATGTCTACACCTCACACCACTCACAAACCGGAACACAACAGTCGTTGCACCACCGCTGGGCTTCCACGTCTGTATTCTACTGTAGTATGTAACACGTAACCTTCGCCGATTGTTAACCGATTTTGATGAGTCTCTTTTTAATGAATACGATACAACGTTTTTTACGCCGTGGTAGAGCCAAGCGGCGGCTTTAGCTGCTGCTCGAATGGGCCGGCTTGTCCGGATTGGTATCACGGCCTCGCAGAATACCGGCGTGAAGTAGAGGCATCTTGTGCCTCTGCGTTTCGTTCGGTGAGTGAGGTAACCGGAGGCCCACATCCCCTCCCTATTCCCCTCCTCTTCCCTCCCATCTTATGTTCTATATTGATTCTATTTTATATATATATATTTTTTTAAAACGTTAGCTTAGGAATTAGTTATATTCCGCTGTAGGAATTTCTCCTGTGTCGCGGAGGCAGTTTACATACATGAATTGCACATGGACATACACCCAGACCAGGAACTATTATTTGTAGTCCATACAAATACTAGTCCCGTGCGGGAATCGAACCCGCGACCCACAGCGTCGCAGCTAAACGCCTTTTTTTTTTTTTTATAGAAGAAGGGGGCAAACGAGCGTGCGGCTCACCTGATGGTAAGTGATCACCGACGCCCACGAACATCCACAACACCAGAGGAGCTACAGATGCGCTGCCGGCCTTTAAGGAAGGAATAAGCTCTTTTCTTGAAGGTCCCTAAGTCGTAACTATTCGGAAATACTGCTGGGGACAGCTGATTCCACAAAGTCGAAGTGCGTGGCAGAAAACTTCGATTAAAACGCACTGTGGTGGAATGCCAACCATCTAGGTGGTATCGATAGAACTTCGAATTCAGTCGCGATGTACGATGGTGAAACTCAGCAGCTGGGATCAATCCGAACAGTTCCTCAGAACATTCCCCGTGGAAAATTTTGTAAAAAATGCAAAGAGAAGCAACATCTCTTCGCAAGGCCAAAGGATCAAGCCGATCAGAGAGAGCTTGGTCGCCGACAATTCGAGCCGCTCGACGTTGGATGCGGTCAAATGGAAGGAGTTGGTACTGGGGTGCCCCTGCCCAGAGATGAGAACAGTATTCCATGTGGGGCCGAACTTGCGCCTTATAAAGTTGCAAACGGTGGACCGGCATGAAATACTGTCCCGCTCTACAGAGCACACCAAGCTTTTGGAGGCCAATTTGGCCTTTCCTCCAAGTGACCACGGAACTGAACGTCGCTCGATATGTCAACGCCAAGGATTCTGATACTGGCTGAGGCAATAAGGGAATGTTCTCAAAAGAGGAGAAACGACAAAGGGATTCTTTTAGCGGTGAACGCGCAAACCTGTGTCTTTTGGGGTTGAATAGGACCAAATTACGTCGACCCCAATCCGAGACTTTGAATAACAAGGTCTCGACTTCAGACACAAGTTTGTTCCGGCACTCGTCGACGTGTTCCCGAGAAATATTCGCACGGCCTGTATATAGGGCATCACCCGTGCTGTCGTCTGCATAGCAATGAATGCTACTGATTTGTAGCATGTCGTTGATATGCAGAAGGAACAGAGTGGGAGATAGCACACAGCCTTGTGGAACACCAGCATTCACGGGTTTGGGGTCCGAGCATGCACCGTCGACAACAACCTTGATGCTCCGATCCGTGAGGAAGCTGGTGACCCAGTTGCACAATCTCTCAGGAACCCCGTAAGATGAAAGCTTTGAAAGAAGCGCTTTATGCCAAACCCTATCAAATGCTTTCGCTACGTCCAGACTAACCGCCAAAGCCTCCCCCTTAGACTCAACTGCTTCTGCCCATCGGTGAGTCAGGTAAACTAGAAGATCACCAGCTGATCGTCCGCGACGGAAACCGTACTGTCGGTCACTGATCAGCTGGTGTTCCTCCAGGTACCTCAGGAGCTGGGTGTTGATGAGTGACTCCATTATTTTAGATAACAAGGGGGTGATGGCAATAGGCCTGTAGTTGGACGGATCGGAGCGGTCGCCTTTTTTGGGTATTGGATGCACAAATGCTGTCTTCCAAGATTCCGGGACGACGCCTGAAGAGTAGGAGTGCCGGAAAAGACGCGTGAGAACCGGTGCCAACTCAGGGGCACACATCCTCAGCACAATTGAGGGATTCCGTCCGGCCCACTCGACTTATGAATGTCCAGGAGCGGAGTGCCTTTCGCACTGAGCTCTGCAGAAACTGAATTTCCGGCATGGAGCACTTACACCACGGGATGGTAGGTGGAGAGTTTCCCCGGTCATCAAGAGTCGAGTTGGATGCAAAAAGAGAGCCCAAGAGATCGGCTTTCTCTTTTGCAGTATGGGCCAGCGAATCATCTTCCTTGTGTAGAGATGGGAGAGATGGCTGACAGAAATTCCCTGGACAGCCTTGGCGAGAGACCAGAATGCGCGGGATCCCGATGGGAGGCGAACTAGTCTCTCGCCAATTCTGCCAATGTGCTTTAACTTTGCCGCAGCGATAACTCTTTTGAAGGACCTGGAGGCAGAGTTGTACTCGTTTTTAAGAGCACTGGTTTTTGCATCCCGAGACGCCGATGCATCGGCCCAGGCCTGGTAGCACTTCCGCTTTCGGCGTGACGCTATTTTGCAGGTGCGACCAAACCAAGGCTGGGATTTACCTCCGACAGGCACTGCAGAGAACGGAATAAAAGTTCCATTCCTGAAGTACCACATCGGTGACAGAATCTGCAACGACGTTGGGATCATCCAGCGAGAAGCAAACCTGCCCCCATGGGTAGGAAGCAAAGAAAGACGGCATTCCATCCCAATCTGCCGACCTATAGTGCCACACACGGCGGAACCCCGCAGATCGCGTTCGGGATCGGCGCGCGATAGGCACTACACTCCGGATCAGACAGTGGTCCGACGAGCCAAGAGGGGCATCGACTGAGACCAAATATCCGTCCGGGTGTGAGGTCAGCAAAAGGTCCAACAGGGAAGGTGTATGACCTTCCATCTGGGATCCGCGTCGGCGAGGTTACCAGTTGTGTCAGGCCATATGCTAATGCAAAGTCGTGAACAGATCTCCCCGCATGATCGGTTATGCGAGAACCGAGCCAATCGGTGTGGTGGGCATTAAAATCGCCGAGAATCACGATCTCTGCGGATGGGATCTTTTGTAGCACGGAATCTGTAGCCATTTGGATGTGGTCGATGAGTCGGTCAGTTACGGTATTACCGCTATGGGACCTGTAAAGGCACGCATAGACGCGCGGATGGTCGTCGCTGTCGATGCGCAGCCAAAGGGTAGAAAGGTCCAAACCTTCAAGACTACCGAGGCGTCGAGAACAGATATCATCTCTGACGTATACGCAAACTCCGGCACGGGGCACAAAGGAGTGTTCCAGTTTGTACCCCGGGTAATGGAGATAAGAGGTATCAGCCGGAGACGATATCTGAGTCTCTGTAAGAAAAAGCAAGGCCGGCTTCGCCGTTTCAAGATGGTAATGAACGGCGCTAAGGTTCGAGTGGAGTCCCCTGATATTGCAGAAGTCCACGGCGAGCGCGGTAGGGGATGCCATAGTTTCTTTGCTGCGTTTGCCTCGAGTAGGAAAGAAAGAGAGCGGAATATTGCCCCCCCCAGAATACGCGGGGCAGACTGAGCATCCACGATTAGGTAGCGTAGGAAAGCCTGAACGTGGATGCTCAGTGAGGGATTCTCCAGAACCGTAGGTACTGGTACCCTCCTGGGGTAGCTCAAAATTATATACCGCTACCATATTTGGGGAGGGGGGAGGGGGGAGAGGGCCTCCGGTTACCTCACTCACCGCACGAAACGCAGAAGCACAAGATGCCTCTACTTCACGCCGGTATTCTGCGAGGCCGTGGTACTTATCCGGACGAGCCGGCCCATTCCTGCGACAGCAAAAGCCGCCGCTTGGCTCTACCACGATAAAAACGCCTTAGCCACTACGCCACCGAGCCGTCAAAAAACAACATAGAACAACAAGATTGAACACTTGTTTGCTCTGCAAGCTAGAGAAGAGTCACTTATCATCAGGTGGACTGTTAGCTCTTAAGTCGCTACCTCAAACAAATAAAAAATAAGTAAATAATTTTTTTTTTTTAAATCGTATTTATTATAATTCAACTTTTACTGAACTTGCTTATTATTACATTAAAATGTTCACAGTAGTACGAGTATATATCGTTATATTAAAAAGTATCCATATCCCAGCAGATCGTAGGCAATGGGTGTGCAGGGCGCCCGCGGCGCCGGCAACGGCAAGGTGCAGAGCCACACGGCCTACTACGTGGCGATCGGGGGCGTGCTGGTCTTGCTGTTGCTGGTCTGCTGCTACTTCCTCTACTTCTGCCTGCGGAGGGTCAAAGGTATCTTCCCGGGACCATGATTTTGTTCTCGGCATGCTACGTCTTCATCAACCTGCCTAACTGCGCTGCTGAACTCTGATATTTCAACAAAACCTGCCATGCTTTGTATAGAAAAGGGCCGATTAAATACAAGCATCACATGGAGGTTTTGCTCCACACTGGGTGGGCTGCATGGTCCAGTGTCGTCAACTCACCAGCCAGTATAATGTATATCATTGAAAGTAAACACTAGATTCACTAAAATAAGTGGCAAACTTTTTTTTTAATTCACTACTGGACATAGGCGACGAAGAAAGAGTAAGAACAAGCGGCGGCTTTTGCTGCTGCTTGTATGAGCCGGCTCGGCCGGGTTGGTAGCACGGCCTCGCAGCATACCAGGGTGAAGTGGAGGAAGGAAGGCTTCTGCGTTTCGTTACGTGAGTGAGGTAACCGGAGATCCACTCCCGCATCCTTCCATCCATCTCCGGAACATCATTTAAGGTGTTGTACGTGGACGACGGCAATTTCTTACCATCAGGTAAGCCGCTTGCTCATTTGTCCCTCTTCACAATAAAAACAAAACTTGACCCTTAATGTGTCTTGACAATAGAAATTATATTGTTCAATATGACATGAGTTCTTGATATTTATATGAATAGCAACACCGAAGTTTCCGAAATATCAACAAAATCGGCCCATCTCCCAAATACCTTTAAAGGCCGGCAACGCACCTGCAGCACCTCTGGTGAGGGCTACGGTAATCACTTGCCATCAGGTGAACCGTTGCTCCTTTGCCGCCTGTCCCATAAAAAAAAAGAAATCCTGTACGCTCTATGAGTGAAAGATTAGTCAGCACTTATCTCGGGCGCCGGTCGAGTGCTGTGCTGCTGTCCATCATTTGTCCTCTAACCTTCAGCTCGGCAAATTCAGACATGGCTTGCCATAGCTATACGTATCTTAATCCTGCAAGTAGGAATAGAATCAATGATTTCATAATACAAAAGGAGGTAGATACGTCACTAGCGCATTGTAAACGAATCTTACAAAGGACTACAATTGTCGCCTTTTCCCACAGTCGCTTTCAAATAAGTAGACGATATACACGTGCTGCCCAGTTTCCGATGACCGCTTATCGTGTGTTAAGCGTAAATAAAAAGCGCAGTAATTGTAGGTATTGTAAGGAAACTAAAAAAATGTATATGGGCCATGTCGCCGATTGTGAACATTTTTTTGGGTTTGTTTGTGGGAATTTTTTTTATTGCCAAGGCGGCAAACGAGCAAGCCGTTCACCTAATGGTAAGTGATTACCATCGTCCACGTACATCTGCAACACCAGAGGTGCTCCAGGTGCGTTGACGGCCTATAAGGGTATTTGGGAGAGGGATGGGAAGGGCCTCCGGTTACCTCACTCATCGAACGAAACGCAGAAGCACAAGATGCCTCTACTTCAAGTCGGTATTCTACGAGGCCGCGGTACCAACCGGGCGTGCCGGCCCATTCGAGCAGCAACAAAAGCCGCCGCTTGGCTCTAACACGTTTGAAACATGTAACGTATCTTTATTAAAGAATCATTGAATATAATAAATAGAATTGTTTGACACGCGTTTGGTATCTGCTGGGACTACTTCGCCATACCTCACAAGCTTCGGGAGACCTGTAAGCCGTGACGGCCCGATCTACAAAGGACCGGCAGGGAGGTCGTTCGACATTTATTATCAGGCGGACTGTCTGTTCGTTCGTCGCCCTATTTTTCAATAACTGTCCAAATCCTTTGACGCAGAGCTCGCACATCAAGAGTTTCGAGAAGTGCATTCGGTGCGCCCGCCGCCGCCGCCGCCGATCTCTCCTACTGCCTACCCTGTACAGCCAGGTACGCCGCGTGCAGTGCTATTAAACTCCCCCCGTCTAGTGAACACACCCTATGCTCTGTCACTGTTGCAAACCTTTGTTTCCATCTGGGTGGGTGGTTTTTGTGCACACAGGAGAAATCCAATAGCGGGCATTTTTTTTAATGAAACATATTCATAAATTATATCTACATCAAGAGAAGCCATAGATGTAGTTTCGTGCTTATATATTACAAAATTAAGATTTCACAAAATTTCCGTGTGACGTCTTTTCCCGGTGAAATCAAATCGTGTTGTACTAGTAACTCGTGCATGGGGCTGTCTATACGTTTCTATAACAAACTCCCAGTGATTGCGCAAAGTGTTCCTTACAGGTTTCCAACATTTAATAAACTAAAGACTTCATTAAAAGGTTTATTAAAAAAGAATACATGACTAATAACTGCGAAAGAATTGTTTCTATAAATTTAATTGTAATGTTGTCCTGTTGCTTTTAAGTTTTGAAAAAAATATATTAAGAAGTGAATAACTAAGGAGATTCTCTGGCAAGAATGTTCTTCGTACATATCACGAAACGGTGGTATATTTAAAAAATACAATAGACAATTGAAACATAACCATGTCTTGCATGTGAAAATAACACGGTATAATTTTATCCGAGGATTGAGCCTAGGACCTAGGGCACTTAGGACCCAGGTATGACAAACTGTAGATTAAACTAAATACCTATTTATGTAAGTTTATTTTATTTAATTTGATCTATCTGTCGTCTATTTGCTACCTTTGACATTTCTACTGATGCATATATGCAGGAGTACGAGACAGTGCAACAGCGATGGCGCGTCTCTGCCGCTCGCTGCCACAGGACGCCGTGTTCCCTACCTCGCCAGCGTCCCCTGCTCGAGGAGTGTCAGCCTTTTCCCCAACTTCCTCTGTCCTATTACCCACGTCTCCTAATAGACTTCCAATGTCTCCCACATCGCCCAGTCGCAGAACCTTCGCTTATTACACGTCTCCGACCAGACGTCCCCTGTCTCCGACCTCGCCCAATCGTAGATCCCTTGGTTGCTACACGTCTCCGAGGCTGCCGCTCTCCCCCACGTCGCCCAACCGCCGGGACCCCGCGTCGCCCACGCGGAGGGCCGCCACGGTCCCAGCTCGGCGGGGGAGGTCCCCGCACAAACCGCCCGTGATCGTGCTGTCCCCCGCAACTCAAACAGCGACACCGCTTCCCGTCCCCACCGTCATTCCTATGCGATAAGTTTCATTTTATGCTGGTAATCCTCAGCTCTGAAATATATCGATTTACTTAAAACCAACAGATATATTAGAATTATCTAATATTATCTATTACATAGCTAAAAGAAAACTCGTGTTAATTTTTTTCTTTATCTGTCGAACGAAAGAATTCGCGATCGACAGATCAGATATACCAAATTAAATCAGATAATACACGTTACATCACACCATTTAATCAGTTTACAACTAAGTCCTTGCTTTGTGCCGAAATACATCTGGAGTTAGATAACTTCTAAGTGTTACGTGTAAAAGCTAGTGTGAATCACTTGTTTTATTAAGTAATCAATGTAACTCGTTTACATTGATTACTTAATAAAATCAATGATTTCATTTTGTCGTGAATACCGTGTTGTGCAATACCGCCGGTTGCAATGATTTAACTCTTCTGTTTAGTTAGCCTCTCAAATATACTTATTAATAGAGAGTTCTATTAAATATATTAATTTATTGAAGGATTGCAAACAGAGACTACAACAATGAATACACAATGAACATGCTACGTAGTGATTAGATAATTGTAACTCTTGTAACAGACAAACATAACGTGAACCAAATAAAAAATAACAAGGATAAAGATAATTTGTTAAGAATAAAGGAGATCTGCTTTGATTTAACATCATGTTGTTAAATGGAGTCATTGAATATGACTCCCTTTATGTATTCTGTCGGTATTGTAATTTGTAAATTCGGAAGAACACTTCATACGCACTAAAAACCCCGAGTAGGCAATAGTGAGGCATAACTGAAAAAAAAATGGAATAAAATCTTAGATATTATGAAGTATTGCAAAAACGTAAACCGAAGTTATTTTGACGTAGAATGCTTCATACAATGTAACACAGACAACTGACGGCTGAAAGATTTTTTCCACTGAAGCAATTTTTGTAACCCTTTTTCAATCGGAGCGAGGACTTCGAGAGTCGAGATCGCTAACGTTATTTGATCTCTTTATGGAACCGCGTCCGAAGGATCGCTCGAGTGGGGGGGAGTGGGGAGATCGAGAAGGCGGCGCTCAAAAACGGATCGGCGGCAAAATTCAAAAATCGCGTAACTCCGCGTAAGACTGGACATTTGATGAATAATGTGCGCGAGATTATAATATTTTTTTTTAATGGTTATATAGTGTTGTCGCTCAAAGTTTATGCCGCTCCAATCCACAGTAGCTATTTACCCGAACCACAGAATTTAAATAGGGACATGTCTTTAAAATTATGTCTTTATTAAAACTACATCGTTCTATTTACTATTTCTGTCGATGGTAAGCGATAGAAAGTTTTATTTTGTAAATATTTATTTATACAAATACTAAATAATGTTCCAAACTTTGTATAATTACGTCACACAGTGAACAACACTCTGTCGTGGTCACTTTGTTGTTAGTCGCTGCAACAATCTGAGATTTAAAAGATTTTAGAAAACCCTTCTTATTCCACATGCACACACTTCCACGTCATGCATTTGTACTAGGTGATAATTATATACTTACCATTTTATAATTGGCGAATTAAAAGGTTTTTCTAATGTCTTATTTCTTAAAGTGTTGGAACCATTTAATTCTATTGTTATCAATCACAGATTTATTATATTGTGTCAATAATCAACGGTGTAAATAGATGTAACATTATTGACTTGAACAATTTAGAAATTAGTAACTTGAAAATCTTTGAGTTTCAGGGATTGGTAGATTAGTATTTCTTTACTAGTACAGGCATGAATTAAATTATACTTTGATTTTTTAAATTCATTCGATTACATTAGATTCTTTTTTATCTGTAAATTTTTAACTAACGGAGAACAGAACCTACCTATAATCATTGTTTCGAAGCCATGTGAAATCCCCTCTACAATTGGTAACTGCAGTTTAAAGGTGTGAGTGTGCTCGGCGACGAAGGAACACATCGTGTAAGCCTGCATATAGAGGAACAGTGAAGACCATATCCTGCGGACATGTGAAGTCTGTCAACCCACGCTGGAGCTTATTGGACTGGACGCAGGCAATGGAAGAGTTGTAAGACATTCATAGGCTCCTTTACTTTAGTAATATTTTGTATTTTTCAAAGAAAGTTCTTTCTGGTTATTATTTTATTGAAGGACTTTTTTTTTGTCAAACTGATAATTTGCTATTGCGTTATGGAAAACTTTATCGCCTTCTTTTTTTTACTGCAATCCCTTTTGCATTATATAATTGACTGTCCGCACTTGTCTGTACGTCTTTGTTTCGTCACTACCGGTCTCTGATGATAATTGAAAATATTACTTAATGTTTGTGCATTCAATCTACGTGCCTATTGTATAGTGTAAACACATGTGTATATAAATAGACATTGTTATAGATAAAACAATTTTCTTAGGAGAAAGTGGGATTGTGTCCTATATCCCCATTTTTCTGTGCATTTTGTATCCGAACGCTATGTGATCGGGTAAAGTAAGATACGTAGACTTTCTGGGCTTGGCCACGTGGAGAGAATTAAAGGGATGGAAAGGTCAGAAGATTGTATGAGTATATTATAACGCGTTACAGCAGCTGCTTAATTGTGCTGAACTCCGCCGCCTTCATTAGAGACGTCTGACGTGAAGCGGTTCAAGAGCGGAATGTTTGATGAAAAACTGGTGGAGAAAGTTTTTATCCCATTACTATTGAAGTACATATTCGGATTAGGGTTATGATCGAAATATTCACATAAATAAATTATAAATATATTCACGCTATATAAAATTTTATAATATTTTGGCTAGATCATAAGAGTTTTGTAAGCTTTTGTAACAATGTAAGTTATCGAAGAAAATCTAGTTTCAAAGCAATTTTTTTCTAATAAAATGTATATTTAGATATCTATAAAGTAGGTAGTATATTTTGAAAATTGCCAAGATTCGTGCCAAATAAATTAAATCCGACCAATTCTCGTGATTCGTGCAGTTGCATGCGATGTAGAAAGCGTCTCTTTTAATTTAAGTTAGTTATAATATTAATTAATAAATATTTACATGTTGATACATAATGAATGTGACTGTATTTGATATTGTTTACAAGCTGAAAGCGGCCGTTAGAATACCTCCATTTGTTACAGCCTTTACATATTTAGATGTAAGCGTATTGACTAGAGCAGAGGTTCCCAGACTCTTTTTCTCATAGACCACTTTCTAAATTTAGCTGGTCCCGGTGGACCCCCTGCAGCAACATTTCTACCATATTCACAAAACTCGACAAAAAATGTGAAGATTAGATCTAACTATGGAAATGTGCGTCGCGGCCGAGTTCCCGCCGCGAATTAACAACTTTTTGGGACCCCGGCGAACACTGACATCGATTCACTTTACTTTACTTTTCTTTTCCAAATGACAAGCAACAGTCGCTGAGCTTCTTAAAATATTATCTGCCTACATTGATAGGTGAAGTCGAGCCAACATTTTAGTTC
Source organism: Bhutanitis thaidina (assembly GCA_029286595.1). Classification (NCBI taxonomy): domain Eukaryota; kingdom Metazoa; phylum Arthropoda; class Insecta; order Lepidoptera; family Papilionidae; genus Bhutanitis; species Bhutanitis thaidina. The sequence goes on along the minus strand of JAGSMS010000043.1, from coordinate 217,883 downwards.
TTCACTATCGAAACCAAATAAATTTTTGTGTCACGACAACGTAGACCACCGTCAAGTCTCCCGTGAACCCCTGAGGGTCCACCTGGATCACTTTGGGAACTAAGGGACTAAACTTATCTAGATTGTACATTAGAAGGGGAGACGAGGGTTGTGGTTTTTGTTAGTAAAGTAAGCTTAAATGAAAATTGAATACCAAAATATCTAACCGGCGCAAAAATAATCTTATAAATGAATGTTTGTTATTGTCATGTTTTTGAAATAAAAATGATATTCATTAATAAAATATGTAGTTTAATTTCCATGATATTGGTAAATTTGTGTGTGATTTCTACATTTAATTAAAAGACTAATCGTCTTCTACTGATCATGAATCTCTCCCAAAGAGTGGATTTGCTATTCGCTATGGTCGGTGGAAGACAAATGGAGAGATCACAAACTGCAGACTTCCTAGAAGTCGCCCCAAACATCATCAGATTTGATGAACCAAAAAACCCAAGGATGATTCGCGAGGCTATTGCAATTAAAAATCATCTTAATTTTAATAGATAACATGGCTTGGTTCTGCCACCGACTAGGGATCCAGTAATAAACCAAATTAGATGTAAAACAAAGCCCTCAAGATACTGTGTGCACATTCTGCGTAGATCGGAGTAAACATTAAAAGCTGAAGGTAAAGAGCTAACTATGACATCAGGATTCGAAACGTCGGGAATATAATAAACAAAATGAAACGCAATGAAATCCGTAAATAATATTTTATTTATTTAATCTTTGTAACAAGAATACATTGTATTTGTTAACACCGACCAGGTGCAGCTATAGACGAAAATATATGAAATATTTTCCCTATAAATATTAATCGACAATATTTTTGTATGTTACAATAAAATACAGAATCTATGTATATATAATAATGTAAAACTAGTTCTTGTTGACGGTCAACTAGAAGGCTATTTAATGTTTTTTACAGTCTTACTGTCGTCTCTTTTTTGCAGTCAAAACACAATGCGTTAAGATTCTGTAAAAAATACGATTTGTGATGTATAAAGCGACTAAAGTTAAAGTGACATCTAATATGCCAACGCCAAAGTCAACTTGAGACCACAGAGAACCTCAGTATATACTTTTTTTTCTTTCATCTAAAAATAAAATAGGCGTGTGAGATTTGATTGTAAGTACATTTAAACAATATTTTTTATTTTATTGACATTGACGCAGACGTAATTGACTAAATATGTAGTGATTAAATGTACAATACTTACACACAACAGACTAAGGAACAGTTCCCAATACAATTATTAACTAAGAAAACAAATGATAAGTCTCACAAAATATCTTTGTATAAAACGACTCAAATTAAAGCCAGTCGACTTGACGTCTCTCTGTAGTGTTGTAACATTTCAATATGGCTGTATAAAATACGTTCGTAATCTCAACTAGCGTTTGTAGCCCTTATAATCATTCCATAATCAAATTTGACTGCGTTAGTGATTCTGCAATATCTTAAGAGTCGACTAAGAGAAAAGCCTTGAAAATATCGCGGCGTCCGACAGATGGCGGATTAATCGTATCAAAAACTGCCAAACAAAAAATACACAAACCGATGATGAGCAGCCACTAAGGAACCAGGCATCTGGTACAGTGATCACCAATTCTCGGTTATATCAAATGCCCGCATTACCAGAGCCACACGCAGGACATCGGGCTTTAACATTCTAATGACGAAGAAGAATAAGAATTTATTGATTAAGTTATTTCAGTACTTTGAGGCAATATAGAAAAGTTTTGATGACATTTATCATCACTTCTTGATCTGACGAGGCTTCAAATGTACCTTCTGTGTCCCTGTAATAATATCGAGAATGGAGTTGCCATGGAGGCATGACTGCTCCAGGGTATAAAACTTAGAAACCTAATAATTAACAGCAGCCAACAATTATTTTCTTTTGACAATAGTGATTCACAGCAAAGAAACATAGAATAAATAATGTTTAATATCACTTTTCCTATTTATTTCTGTACTCTTCAGTGACTTATCTTAAATGTCCTAGTAATACTAAGCCAGCACAGCCGCAACAGGATTACTGTTGCCAATACAAAAATAAAATTGGATCTATTTATTATTGAGTTCAAAAATATATTTTTGAATTTCGTCATGAATGAGAATGTCTTAATTAATTTGTATCTTCCTGATATCGAATGTGAATTGTAAATTGTATTTAATCATTATAATCGATGTAATACTGAAAATTAATATAACAAGAACTAAATTTCAAAACTGCCAACTCAACATTTAGTTTCAACTTTGTTGAAATAATAGATACAATACTTCAACTTTGTCGTAAACAAACAAAACAAAACGTTTGTACATGTCAACTTTGGACGTTATCGCTTAAAAACTATTCGCAAAATCCGACTTTAGTCGCCTATTCGACTATGGTCGTATATCTGTAAATCTGACTTTAGTCGTAAAATATTTTATATGAGCTGTGTAATATGTTATGCAGATACAACATAGAATTTTGAACCGACGAGTGTGGTCTAGCTTATATGGCTGTTTCCTTCCTCTGAGCGGTCGCCAGCATCTGCAGCTCGTCGTAGGCCGGCGGCGGCTCGTCGCAGCACTCCAGCTCGAAGTCCAGGTCGCTCTCTGTAAAAACCCACAGACTAGATTAGATACATTTTTGCCAAATGTCAATCTCACTTGCACGCTTTCTCTCGACGATTGAAAATAATTATTATCATGAACCCAAATCCCACAGAACAATGTGAATAGTTTTACTAGGTATGTTAGTAGGTGCGCGTGGTGTTACCGGACAGCGCGGCGGAGTGCGGGCGCAGGGCGGGCGCGAGCACGTCGCCGGCGCTGGCGTGACGCGCGCGCAGCGCACGCCCACGCACGCTCTCTGCACTCACTTCGTCCATCAGCGGCGTTATGCTAACGGAGCCTGTGCCCTCTAACCGGGAACAAAAACGAATTTAATGGACAGACTATAAATGTCAGACTACAGCGCAAAAGTCTTCTTGCTTAGATCAGTGTAGTCATCTCTAAAACAACCGTTTCGTTACATTTCCTTACAAGATTTAACATTTTTTTAGGATGCGGAGTTTTCTTCGCGACTCACGAGTAACTAAGTGAAGAAGTTATAGAATATTCTCAGGTACTGTACAAGTATGTATACAGATTATGATTCGTGGTAGACTAGTGGTCAGAGCGTGCGCTTTAATGTCACAGTACGCGAGTGAAAATATTTCCACTACAATATTTTTGAGGAGGGGGGTGGGGAGAGGGTGCGGGCCTCCGGATGCATCACTCATCGAACGAAACACAGAAGCACAAGATGCCTCTACTTCACGCCGGTATTCTGCGAGGCCGAGGTACCAACCCCGGTAGAGCCGGCCCATTCGAGCGGCAGCCAAAGCCGCCGCCCGACTCTACCACGTGTATACGAAATAAGTTCTAATTCAGTGAACTACTCCTACTACAACAGCCTATTTAAGTCCACCGCTGAACATCAAAAAGCCCTTCAAAAAGCGCCAACAAAAGCCGACACGCGTTCCTTGAAAGGTTTTACCGGCACCCATGCATTAGTGACGCCTCACGTGCCCACCGCGCACCGCGCACCGCGCACCGCGCACCGAGCACCTGAAGTGATTTGGGTTTGGTTATTTCGGGTGGATATCCAGCCATCATTCGGTGCTCAGAGCCTCGTCTGTTGGCTACCAGGTTGCGACACTTGCAGATGAGATTGGCATTTATAAAAATAAATTGCACTAACATCTATAACTACCACAAGAAAAACGAACCTGTTATCAACGATTTTACAAGATACGATATATGCCAACAAACCAACACAAAAAAAATGTTCGGAAATCAGAAAATACATAATTTTTTTTAAGTTTCCTTACATTACATGTAATTAGTGCATTAACGCATAACACATGACTGCATTTGAAGCTATGAAACGAAATTTTAACACGGTCAGCGGGAACCTGGAAGCACGTGTATGTCGTCTACTTGTTGGAAAGCGACTGAGGGCAGAGCCAACAACTGCAGTCTTTTGTACGCTTCATTTTCGGTGCGCTAGAAACGTATCTACTCTTTTTGTATTATAAAATCATTGCCTATAATAGAAAGAACGTTAAATCCGAATCACTGGCCTCTGCGGAACCATGTCAACTTGATTTTAACGTAAGCATTATTCGAAAACCTCTAAACAGAGAATCTAATGGAAAATTGTGATCAGGAAAATACCGGATCGTTGAGCTCAAAGCAAAAGTAACATAAAAATGTGTAAATTATTCTTACCCACAGAGAGTAGTGGTGGATAAGGAACCGAAGGCGTATCGCAGTAACTAGACCGCGACTCCTCAAAATGATGCACAGCACCTGACCTGTCAATATCTGGGACATCATCCATCTCAAATACTCCTGAAACTTGGAACTCAGTCAAAGGGCCTAAAATATTCCGTGGTCTATCCCTACATTTGATGGACTCGTTTAGTGACTGTTTTACATCTTTGGCCTTAAATCTTTTTTTGTCATCTGTTTTACGTTCTTTGTCATCTCCCATATTTTCTTTATTAAGCATACAAGAAGAATCACCTATGTAGAAATTTGATATACTTGGAGGCTGTTCAGAGACGTCTTCATCTTTAATGTCATCTGCAGTTAATTCTTTGTCTGATGTCTCCACGGGTTCACTGTTCTTGTTGCGTGAGCGTTTTATATTGGTGTAGTGTTTCTTACACGGTTTTCCGATAATTTCTTCATCGCTTTTGTAATCTGAATGCGACGCATTACCATCTTCAATGTGCTCGTTATTTAGGCTGATGGGATTCGAACCGAGTGCCGTGTCGGGTTTGAGCGGTATGTACAGATCTTTGGTAGATCTCTCCCAATCCCTCCGGTGTAAGACCTCGTCGATGACGCTGGGCGCCGAATGGTAGCGCGATGCCTCCCCGCGGCTCTCGTGATGTGACTTGCGACGGCTCCGGATTTCCTCGTGACTTCTGTGTGCTGACAGCGGCTGCTTTTTGAAACCTGGATTAAAATTTATTGAATGTATTATACTACGAGTATTTAATAAACGAGACTGAATTGATTTATTATTATGACAATATAATGTAAATAGAAACAGACGTTACTCCGCGGAAATCAATAATTTTAAAGAAGTTGGAATAAATTATTTCTCACCATTCCGCACGAAAAAATAATAAATTGACATATATATACCCAGTACGAAGAGAAGAAGAGCACCGTCTCTCCCTATATCACCACAACTACCACCACTACCAAACAAGCCAATATACACCACCAACGTTAAATACACGACATGCGGGCTACCGGCGGTTGAATTGTGCGAAGTTCTCTATTCCAACTACTTTAATATAATATATATTATTATTGTAGTAGTTAGAGAGTTGACAATGTTCCTCGCGTAATGATGTTTTGCACACTTCTTACAATACTCCGAGGAGTATTGATCAGTTTTTACCGTCAGTCAAGTGCAATTTTTCTGTACACGATACAGGATGTACGCTCCTGTTTGCTCGTGCTTAATTGTGAATGAGATCTATCGTAAGGCAAAACCGTGCATGTGGAATTAGGTAGGCGAGTCGAAGCCAGATAGAGATCTCTTTCTGCGTAGAACGGACCAAAAATGTAAATGTCATTCAATATTCATAGATTAACATGTTAATGACACCTGACATGAATTCGAAAGATGATACACACATCACCCCTAAAGTCGTTATTACATGAGAGCGAAAGTAATATATATTTTTTTATTTCTTTAATCCAATTACAGAGATGACCTAGTTCTAGAAGCGGCGTTTTCGCACTACTAACCTGACGTGCTGGGAAGGTGCAAGGACACGGCGCTGCTGCCAAAGCGACGGCCAAATAGGTCACCGGAGCGTCGGCGGCCGGACGCTGGAATAATGTAGTTCGTGTTGTCAATAGCTTGGATTTTTTTTAAAACTATATATATCTGAGTTATATGATCTGGTAATATTGGTTTGCTGACCAAGATTAAAATTCAAGGATTACTTAATGCTTAAAAATAGCAGTCTATAAATGTCCCACAGCTGGGGAAATATGTCCTCTCAAACTTTTTCTCCAAGGTCGGGTCCGCCACGTTACTCCGCTGCGGGTTCGAGGACTTGTCCTTGAAGTTGTTAATATTCCTCTAACTTACAGGTTTCCTTACGATGTTTTCATTCACCGCCGAGCTCTTTCTCAATTGCAATTAACAGTTTTAGTGGTGGAATCACAAGCGAGACGGAATCAAAGCGGACTCTGACCGTTCGGGGTCGAGGCACTCAGCTTCTTAAGTAACTGTGAATGTATACAAGTATATTTTGTTGTAATATTTTTCACAAATCTGCAACCACTAACGTTTAATCTATTTTATTTCGTATTATACTCATACGCATTTTTTTTCTTAAACTTTGTTTTCATCCGAGACACTTACCGCTTGTAATGACCGGCTTTTTGGGATGTTTCCCAGAACTTGCATCTAAAAACAAGAGTTATACCGAATTAATTTGAAATATAATAAAAGATTTGATAAATCGTAAATTATTTCTGAAAAAATATATACTTTAAATTCCATATTTATATCTACGTAATTAACAGTAGAAAACCTTATTGTGAATCTATTTATCTTTACTTTTGACAGGAATCGCTTTAAAGAAAATATATTCCGTATAGTATATTATATCTGTTACATATGGATCCATTAGCCATTTAAAAAAAAAATCAAGTTTTGTTTTAGTTATATTTCTGTTTTAAATAAGCAACAGTTTAATCCAAACATTCCAAACAGTCTGAACAACATAGTAAACACAAGAAGCGGGCATAAACCGTGTACGGCTTATCTGACGTCACAAATCACTTTCTATCAATATTATGTACAAGGATACAAGCTTATGTTTTTTTTAAATGTAGCACCTTCATTTCACATTAGCGCCATATTTATTTATCAACGTTTCTATTTGCATATAAATCTACTGGCTGTATAGTATATTTATCCTAAGAATATATATATACTATTTAGTATGTTCAATACTAGTACTCCAGGTATTTTAACTGCAGTACCTGACCGGCCGAACTTTACTCGGCGTCTATTACTTTAAGTACAACTACACTGTTCGGACGTAATGACATTACTAACGGCGCGCCACGCTCTGGTACATACTGGTACCTCAATATTCCAAGAGATGGCGTTTTAATAAAGTTTAAATCACAATTATTTTAATTATTTGTGTGAAAATGAGTTTTCTCTGGTATGATAAAATGAGAAAGTGAAACTTTATCTAAATACAAAATTCATGCAAATTTATTTTATGAGCATATATACAAAATATAAATAAAACTTACGAGTGCCGAGGAATCCGTTACTTTAAAGTTTCAAACATACGTTATTCAATTGTTTAAGGCCAGAGGCCATGACATTTATTTTAGTCATTTCAACTCATTTTACACTAGTGCCCGTTTCTCTCATTAGTACCCATTAGTCCCCATCACGTAGGGGACAGAACTCGTGTCCCTAGATACGTAGGTCCCCTAACCACATAATTATCGAGGATTTTTTTATGTTTTATCGTACTTAAGGCGGTACCCTGCGGTAGCTGAAAGACGAATTTTCAAACCCTCGAAGCTTGAGGCGGCAATGCATACCTGAGCTGGCATCGTCGGGCCAGCAGCAAAGCCAGCACAGCATCATCAGCGGCGCGCAGAACTCCGCGCCCAGCACCGCCGTCGCTCCGCTAATACCGCCCATGCTTAAGTTGCAGTTAACTACAATACAACACTGACTCACGCCTAAATTTCTTTAATGGGTTCGGGTGACAAGCTGGCCAACAGGCCAGCCCGTGGGCACCAACAAACAAGTGCTACGTAGGAGTCTCCAGATGCGTTTTCATCTCTGAGGATCAAGATGGAATACCACAAAGCCTCTAATTATATCGGCTCTCTATCCTCCTCCTACTCTATCTCCTTTCTAACCGGAAGACAACAGTGGTTGCAATGCACTGCTGGTTAACGGCGGAAACAGGCAAGGAGGGCGGAACCTACCTAAACGGTTCCTAGACAGAGGCGTCACCTATCACCTAGAAAAAGTTGTTCTTATTTATGTCTCTGTTATGTTGGTATCCACGACGCTCCCTTTACCACAAGACGTGGTGGGTTCAGCACTCAATATGTCAAGAAGAAACTTATAATTAAACCCGGGTCACAAGCGTACCAGACAGCGATCACCAGGCTTGGCATTTCGATTGACAATTGCAGTATTAAATGCTCTGCACTTTAGTTGCAGCTTCCGGATATTGGTCCGTGTATTTTAGGTTTTGCGTGTTGGGGAAGAAAGGTCCTCGAGCTGCAATCTCGTACAGACAGTGAAGGAGGACCTCACAGAAGACGGAGTGGCGACCTGCACAGTGTTGTGGGAAGTTAATGCAGGTGGCTCTGGACCGTGCTTCGTGGCAACGGGCTGGGAGAGGACAATGTTCACCTGTGAACTTGTGACGGGCTGAAATGATGATTATGATGGAATTAGACGTGGTCCTACCTATTCACGCATGTGCAGGAGAGGATACACAGCGGTATATTCTAATACGTCACCACCACATACTATCTTACCTTAACAGCCGGAGAAAACACTTTCCATTTGTTACTTATAAACGCGTCAGTCACACAATCTTCGTACAGTGAAACTCTAAATTAATTTACATTCTATTACTGGATTCGCTGTTATCTCGTTTGGTTGTATCTCGTGCACTAACAAATCGGGTTGTACTTGTAGTGTTCCCTGAGCGAGGAAGAGTCGCGCGCACCGCGGGGATGCTGCTCGGCCGCATCCGAGCTGGAGGAGATAGGGCTGCGGGTACACTGGGAACTTTTTGTTGTTACGTTAATTTTTATAAATTTACATTTTGATAGCTTTTATCTGGAAGTAAAAAGTTTCTTCTCAAATTTCCTTACACTATATTTCTATTTATTATATTTATTAATCAACGAATACTAAGATTCAATCACTTTAGTTGATAATTAAATGTTACTTAAAAAAGTATTTCTCAATTATTTAATAAATAGACGTGTTTATATAAGCCCAAAAATATTGATCTGTATGTTTAGTTTTATTTTACATAAGCGATATTTAAAGGTCTACTTCACCTAGGTCTAGAAGCAACTGAGATATAAAAACCAATCAAGACTACACCCCCTGCAGCTTTCGCGTTCATAGATTTTAGAAATTTTTAAATTGAATGCATTCGAACTTTTGCGGTTCTTTTTAGCACCCGTGGTTACGGGGGATGTCTGGGATGGACTTTGGCATTAGGATGTCAATCAACTCAGTCCATAGATTTTAGATACAGCAGCGTTTGGCTCTACCGCGTACCTCTTAATGGCCGCATTTCTACAGCATCAGTTTAACTCTTATGCTTCTTCTGCCATACCCAACTTTCATGGCGGATAGCCGTGACTTACGTGCCTTCTTGACACATTCTGACTTCCCATAATAAAACAGATTCCCTCTCAGTTTTCAAAAGTAAATTAAATGTGATGAAATCTGTAAATAATAGTTCAAATGCGTAGTGTTCGCGTAAATACAAGAAATCATTAGGCGAATATGCTAGCGGAGGAAATATTAAAAACTAAAAAAAAAGTTCAAATCGCAGACACACAATTATCTCTGAAATAATCAGGCAATTCAGTTTCTAATTATATTAGCTAGGTAATTTCGCTAAAATTTTATGTTGTTAAAAAATGTAAATTTCCATGAAATCGTTAAGAATTTAAAGTTTTGATTTTCCTTTCCTTTCAAACAGCATGAGCTCAGTGTGCCGCTGCCGCGTCAGAGGCTGTGGCGCCGGAGTGTCGCCGCAGATCGATCCGTCGCACTCTTCCCTCTCATTGTACCAATCTCCCTCTCGCACGCCAGCACCACTGATTGCGCTTTTATCTCATTCCCTCATCAGACAACATTATATTGACACTGTAGCGCTCGAAGCTCTATTGAATGGACATCAAATGGAAAAATTAAATCATTATTGAAAATTTACGACCGCGTGGTAACGGCCATCCCCTTTCTTCCCGTGGCTGTCGTGAGAGACGACCGAGGGAAAGCCTTCACGCCGGTATTCTGCGAGGCCGTGGTACCAATCCGGTCGAGCCGGCCCATTCGAGCAGCAGCTAAAGCCGCCGCTTGGCTCTACCACGCTTAAAAACCTGGATAACCATCTCAAAAAGCTGGATAACCATCTCAAGGTTTACCAGACCGATGATTGGTAGCGTCTAAGGTACCAGGTGTCTGGTACTGCTAACGCCAATGCGTTTGCGGCGAGGTGGCTTGTGTCCTGGACAGTGGATATTTACAGGCAGACAAGGTGAAGGTAACTCGAAAGTGTGTGTTAACATTTTAGAGAAAAAAACCACGCTCCTGTCTTACTTCTCCTCTGTACAGTGTCGTACGTTCACGATATCTTCATAGCCGATGTTGACCACGACGATAACTTCAGAATACTATTGGCAGTTGCCAATTGGGCAGGACATAATACAGTGCCGGAAGCGTGCGCGCTGTCAGCTCGCAGCAGCAACCCACCCGCTGTCACCTTCGCGTATCCGATGTAACGCTCGTGGTATAAGATGGGACGGAGGGACAGGTACAGTGCAATCAGAGAAGCGCAGACTGTACAAACGCCCAGACCTGGAACTTTTTAGGCTTCAAATTTGTAGGCTTCACTGATGTTTATTTATTTCGGCATTCGAACCTGCGATCTGTATCCTAGAAGAATCAATATTTTAGTGTGACTTTGAGGATTATACTGGAGTCCCATATTGCCAGTAACCGGGTAACAGAACACGGTTGTTCTGCATTTAGCTCTTCTTGCTTTTCTGGATTTTAGAGGGCCTCCGGTTAATTCACTCAGCGAAGGAAACGCAGATGCACAAGGTGTCTCTACTTCACGCCGGTATTCTGCGAGGCCCCGGTACTGCCCCGGTACTGCCCCGGTACCGACCCGGTACCGACCCGGTAACGTTACCGGGTGCCCGGTACAGTTGACAAGGCCCAGGGAAACGTAGTTGGGGACAGGGGGACGCGTGAAAGTTTCATACGACGTTACGAGGCCATTTAAAAATCTATGCAGGTTGTGAGATAGAACTTGGTATGACAGTTAGCATCATCGATTTTTTTACATTCTTAGTTCTTCTTTCTTCTTTAGATATATATATTTAAGTAGTGCTACATACACAAGACCCGTGGTAGCCTAGTGGCCAGGGCGCTCGCTCTAACTTCATAGTGCGCGTGTGACCTGTATTCGATCCCCGGTGCCGGCACCACTAAAATTGTTAATAGCAATTTTAAGTGCTGTATAAACCACGTGCTCGGCGGTGAAGGAAAACATCGTGAGGAAACCTGCATATCTGAGAAATAATAAAAAAAAATTATTTGGACGATATGTGAAGCACGCAACCCGCAATGGAGCAGCGTGGCGGGCCCTTCCCGGCCCTACACCCTCTCAGATATTTGAGAAGCAGGCCTTTGCCCAGCAGTTGGCTCTTACAGGCTGCTACTTTACTTTACTTTTACATACCGACAGGTCGCGACAGATAACATTCTCGAAAAATACCCGATCGAAAATAAGCTGACCGATGACGTGCAGAATCGACTAAGCTGCAAGATGGCCGCTCGCCGAGTGTGGTGGCGATTATAGAAAATCATCCGTACGGAAGAGGCCTATGTCCTGCAGTAGACTTAACAGGTGGTCTACTGACTTTGCCTTAAGATAAGTAGTCCACTACTGAACATTTATGGGCTTGTCAGGCGGGTTGGCAACAGCAGTACCACAATCCTACACGTACTGTGGCATGACTATTGGATTAAATAACTGCCAATACTGCTAACCGTCACCGGCTTGGAACATTTATTTCTGACATGTCATCATTTCAGCCTCATCACAAGTCTTGCCTCCCCTCCCTCTCCTAAAGATCGTTACCATGTTGTGGAGACCACCCTACACTGCGCTTTCTGCCAGGACCTTTCTTCGCCAATATTTGTAAACGCGAAACCATCGTTTAGATTTTAAAGTGTCCCACACCTGCGTCCCACAATGTGAGACTAATTTATATTGCTGTCCCGAATTCAGCTTTATACTCGTATGTAAAAGAAAACAAGCCCGTATTGTATTATTATATTAGTAAATGATAATTAAGTAGGTACTAAGTTTACTAACACGACTAATTTAACCTTGACTGTTGTCCCACTAATGTGTTTAATGCCTTGGGGCACGCCACGCGTCGCCCCGGAACAGGATGACGTAATTAAAGGAACAACAGGGAATAATAAAAGTGAGACTTTTGGCGCCCACTAGAGGCCAACTGTTTTAATAGGATTTTGTTATTTCCCTCCGCCAACCCGCGCTGCAGCAGCGAGCAGCGCGGCGAGCAGCGCGGCGGACTCTTCCCGCTCCAAAGTCTCAGTATGGAGAGGAGGCCTTGTGGGTGCAAGGCAGCCTTCTATAAATATAGTAAGGCTAATTACCTTTTTAGTAAGTATAGAAGAAAATTAACAGTTTATAAAATATGATTCAGTTCAACACACGTTATATACACAGGGTTTAGTGCGTAACTATTAATATTATATATAATAAATATTATTTTTCATATACAGTTAACTAATACGCGACTGTATGTACTGTATAATTGTCTTGTTAAAACGTCTGTGTACAAGGGCCATTAAACAAGTTAAATTGGGAAAACGTTCGGTGTAGTGGTCCCCCGCGCCGCCGGAGCGCTCACCACCCCCGCCTGCCCCGCGGGCCCCCCGACCGTGGCGCACCCCACCAGCCCCGCACGCATGCGCGGCGCCGCGCCCTCTCCATGTTTACAAGTTTGTTACTTGCACTTTCCACTAGACGTGTAGGAAAGGATTCCTGAAAAGTCTGCTCAAAACCTTCAGCGAATTTCAGTTGATGACAAGACTAAGCAAGATAACGGACAGTAACATCAGCGAAGCTCGATATCCACGGTGTCATTCGCTTGGTAAGTGGGGATTGATTTCACTGGAACAGGCGCATGTTGCGGGATAGATGACTAGGTATGTACAGGTTAATTTATTTATTTCACTGCAGCAAAGTGGTGCAGAGATTTTGCTTCGAGTACTTTGTTATATTCGATTGCCCTATTTCTATATTAGTGTAGTTAAATTTGTTGTTAAAGAAACAGATTGACTGGCAATAAATGTTAGCAGACGTACTGTAAACATGGGGCAGACAAATATATCGAAAAATAAAATAATTTGTTTGTTTGATTAAATAAATGAGCAAGTGCCGTAAGATGTCAATGCAGTTGTTGGATGTCAGTGGTTTGCATCTACTTTATCTTCGTTAGTCTGAGAACAGTTTGGTATATTAAAGATGAGTGATTGGGTGCAGCATCTCTGGAGCGAGGGCAGCATCCGTGAGCTCTTAAGTCTGCCTCTCAAGCACCAAGTCCTCCACGTCAGGCATGTCCATCTGTAAATTTAGAAAGGAACAACAATGGAACCTTTAATGACATTTTGTAATAAAATATACGTTTAGGTTTGTATAAATATCAAGTACTTATACGTACTCGAGCATTCAGACCAACATGCCCTAATTTTTGAATGCAAACTATTATTTACACGCTTTTATATTCCCGAAGTTTCGATTGCTTTACAGCAGCCGTGGTCACAGGGGGACCGAGGTGTCAGTTGTCCAGATGTCATAGTTAACTGGGGACGGACTTCCACTTTTCCACTTCCACTTCAGCGTTTATTTCATTAGAAATGTGCAGTGTTCGCGTAAATACAAGAAATCATCATATGCCCTCGTTGTTCACCTGTGCCAACTGGACTACGACGAGCGGCTCGCTTATGCAACCGTTACTCGATTGCTGCAGCGCCAGCCGCGGACACCTTTGCACCCAATCATTTGTATAAAGTTGAAAACTATACAAATTACATGCGGTGCCGCGGGAGAATCTGCCACCGTGCCATTTTCTTTTCATGGGCAAGGCGGATCACCCTATGGTAAGTGATTACTGTCGCCCACGTACATCAGCAACATCAGAGGGGCTGCATGTGCGTTGGCGGCATTTAAGGGTATTTGGTAGATGGGGATGGGGATGGGGCGGGGGAGTTGAACGAAACGCAGAAGAAGACATTTCGTCGGTATTCTGCGAGGCCGTGATACCAACCCGGTCGAACCGGCACGTTCGAGAAGCAGCAAATGCCGCAGGTTGGCTCCACTAGTCACAAATCATTTTCATTACATACCACGGGTATCGTTGAGGGAGATAAGGAAGGGAAAAATCTCGGAGCGCCCGATAAATGCCGAAATAACCATTTCGTTTATAAGAGTAAGGTTAGGTAGCAATCTGTAAATGTCCCACAGATGCGCAATGGCCCCATTTCCATATTTGAGTAGGTTTTGGAGCCGGGAAGGATCCGCCACCGCTCCGGTGGGGGTTGGCGGATTCACATGACATCGAAATAATTTTATTTATTATTTATCAGGTACGCAGGTTTCCTCACATTGTTTTCATTTACCGCCTCGCAAGTTGCAAAATGGTATAAGTGGCAGCGTAAAGTGAATTAATAGCGCGCCTCCTTCTACCTGAGCAGGCACTGCTACCGAATTATCAATATTAAATTTCTTTGTGCGTTTGCATTCATCATCATTTCAGCTTATCACAAGTCCACTGCTGAACATAGGCCTCCCCCAAAGATTGCCACGAAGCTCGGTCCTGAGCCACCTGCCTCCATCGACTTCCCGCAACACTGGGCAGGTCGTCACTCCATCTTGTGGGGGGTTGTCCTACACTGCGTTTGCCTGTACGTGGCTGCCACTTGAGAACCTTTTTTCCCTAACGGTTGTCAGTTCTGCGCGTTATGTGGCCGGCCCGTTGCCACTTCAGCTTGCCGATCCTTACGGCTATGTCGGTTACCTTCGTTCGAGCATGGCGTTTGTAATACTCATTTCAAATTCTTTCAACGTATGCCTACCTTTAAAATTTGTACAGAACACAGCGACCTTCAGAAAACTTAAATGTTCCAAGTAATTATATCTTTACAGTTCGAGGAAATCAATGAGGAGTGTTTACTTACTTAACTCGTTGCTAAGCAACACGTAACTTTATCAGCGAGTTCAATTCTACCTCTCTAGGAAACCTAGAGACAGGTCTCTCTTCGAAATCGCCAACAAAAGCCATGCGCGGCTTTTGTTGGCAATGTGCCCATACCACTGTTAAGTACCATAGCAATTAAAAGGCTATAGTAGACAGTGTCCAAACTACTTGTCCGAACTGTACAAGGTTAGAAAGAGAAGAGACATATTATATTACGCTTTAGGCAATGAGCTGGTCCCGAGTGGTGATGGCTGAAAATACATCCGAAAATACCGAACCCCCATACCACAGACTAGAGATGGGGGAGTAGTATGTATTCAAATCCCCATGCCGGCAACATAGAAAGCAAATTTATGTGCTGAATTCACCATCTACTCGGCGGTGAATGTGTGAAAAATGCATGTCTGAGAAATAATAAGAAATATTATTTCGAGGACATGTGTAGTCCGCCAACCCGGTCTGGAGCCGCGTGGCAGTCCCACTCAATTTAGATTAAGAGGGGCCTAGCAGCGTAATATTCACAAACTGATACTTTAGAATTCAATTTAAATTTCGAACGTATTCCAATAAATACGTCGCTCGCGAGAAATCTTTAACTCCGGGCACGAGTAACCCTGAACTCTTACATAAATCAATTGCCATGAACCTGTTCAACAATGCAGAATAGTTTTTATGTAGTTACCATAGGGTATTAATTAGCTTACACCAGCTGAAGGTAGCGTGCGTCCTCTACTTACATTAATTAGAAGTCAGCGGAAAGTGATTCAGTAAGCCAAATAATTGATTGGCTCTACGTTTTCTAAATAGGTTCTAAACGGTTTTTTTTAAACTATTCCTTCAATGCCAGCCTCACCTGCGCCTGCTGCAGCCTGCTAGTTAACAAACGAGGATCTAGTGACCAGTCAGGTCATGGCGGGAAATCTATCCGAATTTGTGAACCAAAAATCATGTGATAGAGCCAACGGGTGGCTTTAGCTCCTGCTCGAATGGGGTTGCGCCACGGCCAGGCGTATGGCTAGTAGACCGGTGTGAAGTAGAGGCATCTTGTGCTTCGGCGTTTCGTTCAGTCGGTGAGCAAACGGGAGGTTCACACCCTATTCCCCTTTACCCAAGCCTGCCCCTCCTCCATCCTCAAATATCCTTAAAGACCGGGAACGAACCTCCAGCTCCTCTGGTGTCGCAGGTGTACGTGGGCGTAGGGTTACTTACCATCAGGTGAACCGCAAGTTCGGTTGCCGCGTTCCCATAAAAATAAAAAACAGTCGAGAGATTTTTGAGACAGTTTTCCTTTGCTACACGCACCTTTGTTTGTTACCTTCAGTGGTAGTGCCATCACGGTGTACGTGGTCGCTCCCCGATGACATCAGTGACGTCAAGGGTATGCTGGGTTCCCTTGAGGAGCTAGGTTGCTTCGAATAGATAATATTACATATTCTAATATTTTTATAAATTTTTTTTCGTATGGAGCACGAAATTTCGTACATCAACGGTACTTGATAAATAAAGTTACACTAACTAAAAGGTGTTTGATTCATTAATCATAGTCCATATTAGTAGGTAATAATTGTTATAAATATTGATAACAGATGTAAGATGGACCCTACGTCTCGGCCCCCTCGGCCGCTCTCGTGGGCGACCCGCCGGGAGCTGGCCGAGCGGCTGCGCCAAGGGCCGCGGGGCGCGCAGCAGCACACGCAGCACGTGCAGCGCCTCCAGCCGCTGCAGTCGCTGCAGTCGCTGCACGACCTACACACTCAGTCGATGCACGAGCTTCGAGCTCTGCAGCGGCTGCACCTGGACTGGCCGCACGTCGCTCGCCCGGATATTATATTTTACACGCCCAAACAGATCCAACGTTTCATAAGGTAACTTACTTTAACTATAATTTTCTTCATGTGTAAGAGGCTGTAAGGGAAATATACGATCTCTCTCTATAAACGCTAGTTTTAAGGCTAGTTTTAAAATTAGGTATCTTTCTCACTTGTTTTACATTAATTAGAATAATAGTTATATGGGCTGTGTTAAAACTTGTTAGTCTTGGTTGTAAGATACGAACGAAACTTAGATAATTTAAAAAATTCAGGTACAACAGTTGTCCATCGGAGGTCAGATGTGTCAACGATCAACTTACGAACGTGTATTACTCTATGCTGATGCGGAATTAAGCTCAACAACTTGCTTTTTTATTGTTTTATATAAATATTACTTATTAATGTCATTTGTATTTTGGGGTATTTCTATATTTACTCATCTGGTTGGGTTGTATAAATAAATACATATATAAGTACATATATAAGTAAAATTTTATAAATTATATATATAATAAAATTAAATAGATAATTAAAACCCATCATTTGTATTGTTATTATTTTTTTTTTAGATATTTATATTTTGATTACTGATATTTACCTCATTTATTGCAAACTGTTCAAGAAATGCATATCGACTTTTGCTGGCGCTTCTTTGGTCAGAACAATGTTCAGCACTGGACTGATAAAGAGGATGTGTGGTGTTGTGATGGTTTGAGAATATCTGCCACCTCTTAATTCTTGGAAGGCAAACGGATTGGGAAAGACTGATGAAGAAGATCTCGCTGCCTGTGTTCAAAAACTTACAGTCTCTAATCATGAATTAATGATATACAGAACCGAAATGAACAAAGCTTTTTTTTTAAACCTTGAGTGAAAAAACGACCCAAAAGTTCTCCCGACGGTAAATGGTGACTGTAGCAACTTCACCTGGCAACAACTTCAATCGAAGATGGTTACAGGTGCATTGTCACCCCTGAGGATTAAAGATGGAATGCCTCACTGCCTGGCTATAATACTGGCTTTTCTTACACAGTGATGATTAGAGGCGGAAATAGGTAAGATGATGGTATCCCAGACCCAGACGGTTGCGAGGGAAGAAAATGATTCCCAAAGTCTAGAGAGAAAGAGACGATGGATCCCTTAAAGCTCAGTTGTCCAAAGGATATAATTCTATATAACTTTTCTGTACAAATAGTCGGACGGAATAAAAACAGAAGTAACCAATTGACTCCAGGTTGGACAGCGTCGTGGGCCGGCTGCCAGCCGCGGCCACTCGCAAGCCAGCCTGGGCCCGAGAGCCTCATCCGCCGTATTTCACAACCAGCTCCCCTTTTGTAAGTTTCTTGGCGGTGACAGCAAACCTGTAAACCTACGCTGTTCCATTTATTTAAATACTTTTTCGAAATAATTATGATCCAAATATTACAATTTTTTTTTATCAACGACGCATGCATTTTGTTTAGGACCTGTGACTTCCTTTAAACCTATATTTTGAGTATACATTTTCTGTTTAATATGAAACATGCTTATATATCTGCAGTAATCCTGTGATGTGGGATGTAAGGGAGTAATACCATCATTTTCTCCGAAAGAGAACCTCACCCGCACGCGGCTGTCACCTTGCCAGCTAACAATCGAGGCTCGGCCGAACGAATGATGGCGGGAAATACATGCGAATATATCAAACCCAAATTCCCCAGCCCAGTGATGGAGAGCGGCGTCACAAGTGCGAGGACATGGAATTCTTATTTGCTGGGAGCTAATGGGGACCTGTTACGTCAATTACCTCACAACAGTCGGCATATGTTTTACCTCTCTGATCAAGTATCCCTTGGTAAGCTAGTCCGGCCAGGAGAACATCATCAGTATATTTGAGATATATAAGAGAAAGAAAAAACTAACATGAAGGACAGATTTTTAAAATACGCTATGGCACTAATACAAACAGTCAAAAATGTTATTGCTAAATACAAACTAAAGTAAAATACAAAAGAACCAAAACAATCATAAACCAACACCTATGGAAGAACCGGAGTTCCGGACCGGACGTTTGCCACGTCGTCGGTTTTCATTGAGTTCAGCCGCAGTGTCTTACAACTAATATTATTTATTTTAGACTTAATTATTGTGGTTATTGGCAGGAGTCTGCAGATGGGCACTTCCCGGAGAGCGAGCAACCGTGGCGCGAGTGGGGCAACCTGGCCAGCGGCTGGGTGGCCGGCGCCGCGCTGCTGCTGGCCGCGCTGCTGCTGGTGCGCTACATCGACCGCTGCCTCGCCAGGAAGCTGCTCAACTGTTAGTCTCTAGCGTCGTCGTCCGCTTCGCCGGTGATCGTAGCGCGATGTATCCTAGCCTTGAATCCGTGCATTAGCATATTTAAGTCCACTGGTGAACATAGGTGTCTCCGAGAAAGTGTTACTTCTCCCTATAACTAGTATGTGGGATTCCGGTTCGCCATCGATCGGTTGCCGCGGGTTAGCTTGCACCCGTCCAGGTAAGGTTGGCCAGAGCCAGTTTATTATAACAGAGTTTCGTGTTTAGTACCGGCTTTACAGTTTAATAATTATAGGAGTTATTCAATAAGAGGACTTGCGCTAACTTAGCATTGGATATTAACCGCGGATTTAATATAGTGCCCATATTATCAAAACTCATCACCCATAATTTACAGCGATCCCACTGCTTTTACGTCTTTATTGGATACGACAAAGTGGAGATGTGTGAATGCCCTTGAATTTGCGTCAATGTTTAAACCATTAAAATTTATTGTAACTATCAGTCATTAGTGTAGTGTATTTTCTTTATTTTTAAAATAGAAAAAAGAAAGAAAAGCCAACTGGAGCATGCTCTACAACGCATAAGCAGCACCTATACATAAATCTGAAACACGGTCAATAAGAAACGGTTTATTCATCAGCTTGGACTTTATTAAAAGCTAGCAAGTGATGAATAAACATTTACTGTTGTTAAAAGAAAATGCGAAAATGTCTTTGATTTAAAACCGAAAGCTTTCTTTGGGCTCATACCACTGCTGAATATTTAATTGCCTTTCCAAGTAAATGTCATCTCGTTTACTTTTCTTTGAAGTGTTTCTTATCTACAGAAATATAATAAGAGTACATATATATAAATCATTCTTTCTTTCTTCTTTCTAATAGAATTTTATTCCAAATATCTTATTTTACCACACATCTAATCACAATCCTAACTCGAAAATCTATCTCGAAGCCCAATTGACCTAAGGCTCGAGCCCGTTATCCCAGGCTCAGCAAACGAGCACATACATTGTTCCACGCAGTCATCAGACAAATCGAGAGTCCAAAACGATAAAGTAATTGGATCCGGTTTCTTTTTCAAGTCTAAATTAAATACTGATCTCTTGTATTTACGCGAACACTACACATTAGAAATGAAACTATTATTTACGGATTTCATCACGTTTAATTATGTTTTTATACTCTCGGCGTTTCGATTGCTTTACAGCAGCCGTGGTCACGGGGGGACTGAGGTGTTAGACTTCCAGAAGTCATAGTCAACTCGAGTTACCTCTAGCTTTAATTATTCCGATCTATGCAGATTAACTGTTATTTACGGATTTTAATCGCAAAATAAAACGCAATAAAAACCGTAAACAATAGTTGCATTTCAAATCTAAATTAAACTATGACGGTCGAAGCACGTGCAATGTTAACTGTCTCAAAACTACTTTCAGTGAGAAGAAGACAGTCGGAGGAATGGCCGACGCCCACAGTACTCGCGACTAGTCGTAAGTTTTAAAATACTTAAAACGGTGGCAGCGAAACTTCTAGATCTAGACATTTAGGTTCGCTTCGATCCTTTGTTTCGATCCTCATCTATTTACTTCATTTTGAATGTTACTAATTTATCTCAATTATGTACGAGGCGAAATCTGTTGCAACTTACATGTTTGATGTTCCTAAATTTGACTTTGGAAAAAGAGAAACTGTCTCAGTACAAGCTTTCGATTAGCGCTGTCAGGCTGTGATCTGAACAACTAACGATTTGACGAGTATCAGCTAACGAAATGCTTTTTGAATTCGCGTCGCTTAAGTTATTAGCATTAACAAAAAATACTAATGGACACAGAATTTGTCCTTTTTTCCCTTTTGGTATTCTTTTCCCAATGATATTGAAAAGATTCATCACCACCATCGGGATCTGTTTTTAAGTGTTTTACTGGACATAAGTATTTCCTGGCAAGCGGCAACGTACGTTAGCATACACTCCAGTTTACATGACGGGTTGGCAGCGGCGTTATAAATCCAATCCTAAATCAGCAAAACGTGGTAGTCTCCCTCTCTGTCCAGGAGTCGTCTGGGTAGAGTGGGTGGTAGCACCTCACTCTTACCCATTTCTGCAGACAGCAGTGCAATCACTGTTGTGTTCCGGTTTGAAAGATAGAGAGACAGTATAATTACGGGCTGTGAGGGATTCCATCTTGATCCTCTGGGGTGACAACGCATCTGTAATATTTTTCCATTGAAGATGACCATGGGCTACAGGTTAACTGTTAGCTCGTCCAAATCCAATTAAACGTGCATGCCATTACTAGTATGTGCGGTTTGGGTCCGGGCAGGATTTGAGTTCGCTATATACGCTTGGAATTTCTAACATCAGTAGGTCGCGAGAGCGGCGCTTGCTAGTCTGCTGGGTGCACTGCGTCCCGGAATGGTTGTCATTTGGACAAAAGGCTAGTATATTTCCTCCAACACTTGACATTCAAACACTTTATATGTATTAAGACTCTGAAACGTGTAAGTGTGAGTCCGGAATCAGACTACTGTCGTGAACTAACCTAACACAAGCTCCTGGGCTTAGTTGGTGTGGTTAACAGGAGTATTAATAATTTTAAGAGCCTTCCTCGTATTATTTCTTAAAATATTATCGCTTGAAATGAAGATACCCGCTAGGACCCCGTCGTGAATTATAAAACAATACATAAAGCTGGGTGCTTACCGTCACTACACAGGACACGCCCTACATCAGGCCCGGAAGTTTAAGAGCACTCTCTTTCCGATACGGTGATGGAAGACACAGAAATGTGCTCTTTGCAGATGAAAACATTTTTACGGTTGAAGAGCTTACACTTTGTCATTTTGTTTATTGTAAACCAAAATTACTTACAGCTAAAGAAGCTTGTCAATTTTTTGGAAAAGCACAACGTGGTCAGCATCCTGCATCAGTCTAGATTTAGTGGAGTTTTTTATTTCATGTCTGAAACTGCCTTAGATAGTAAAGCCTCTCAGTGATACACTTTTCAAAAATTTACCGTGGAGCTTCCTGGTCACAGGGCTCGAACAACTCAAACCTGGCCCTAAGGCAAAGTTCAAGAGTTAAGGACTGGCCCTCGTCCCGTCCAGATCTGAACCCGTTGGACGATGTTTTCGAAAACATTTAAACCATTATTTTTAATTATAAGTTTCTAATTTAGTTAAGTTTAATTTTAGACTTGCTGCTTCTGGAAAATATAAAAACACCGTTTTAATATCAAACTGAGCAACATACTGAATCTATGTGAGAACTCACTGACTAAAATGGAACATTTTTTATATATTTAGATTAGATAAACATAGTTGTCTCGTAGGCGAAGCCGCGGGTAGCCCCTAGTCATGATACAAAAGCGGCGAAAGGCTTTGTTCGTTATTTTTGGGCCACTGAGGAGGTATAAGTGATACGTCTAATCCCTTTGATTACAGATCAATATCCAATCGATGGCGCCAGCGAATCGCTCCCGAGGCCGAGCGACTCCGACGCGTCGTCGTGCGACACGAGCCGCGACCCGTTCGACTGCGAACCGCCGCCGCCCTACTGGGAGTGCGTGGAGCCGCGGCCGGCGGGCGCTCCACCCAGCAAGACAGCGCCACCGCGAGAGGAGCCCCCGCCGCCGTACTGCGCCTGTCGCGCGGCTCCCTCCGACCCGAAGCGCGCGGACCCCACTGTGCATTTCCACAACGAACGAGGCCAAAGTCTCACGAGTGAGGACGCGCACGATTGCAACAGATTGAACGAACGCTTGGAATGTTTGGAAAGGAGGGATGCAGAAGTAGAATATGGTACAGCAGATGACGCAGTCGGTTGTGATGGCAACGTAAGAGATAACTTTGAAGTAATTAATGAAAACAATCCAAGTAGCGTAGATAATGTTAGAGCTAACACAATTACCGGGTCGCATACGGCGAGGGCGTCAACAAGTAGTGCATGTGATAGAGTCGCCGCTGATGATCATGCAGTAGACATTAGTAACGTCGGCAAGTTGCCCGAAGAGCTTTGTTAACTAGTTAGACGTCCCACGATCATATGCCATAAAGGTGGATGTGTATCCAGTACTGAAACAGCAGAGAAAACTCATGTTTAGATGAGACAGCTCCGCGCAGCTGAACCTGGCGGACTGCGCGCTCCGATTCGGCTTCTTTAGAGTCACGGTGTAATTTATTTTTAGATCCGTTATAGATGATCTAGATATAGATATATTTTTTTTTGTAAGATTTTAGAAATCAGTCGACCCTTGTAAAATATGTTTAAATATACCTAAAATGTAATTTACAAATCCTTTTTTATTATTCATTTTCGTATTTAGTCTTTTTACATTAGAGTACAAAATGATAATTTCGTTCAGTCATCTATATGGTATCAAACATTAATGTTTCCCAAAGATACTGGTGCGACGACCGCATGACTAATAGACTGCCGAGACATGGGTCCTGGGCAGGAATCCCAGCCGAAGGCTATATCTGAAGGCTGTATCGCACATGCGTTACATCGAATACAGCAAGGTAAAGACGTGCCAGTTTCCGAGTACAATAGCGGTACTATACCTCGTGGATAGTTGACAACTGCCCGTAGTATCCGGAAGCTGGCGCCGCGCTCGACTGCGGCCAGGGACATGCTCACCACAACGCTGAAGGGAAGAACACAAACCTATTGTGTTTACGATAAAACTTTCAAACGCCCAACGCTATCAAATATTCTGATATGATTCAGATATCAGCTTAATTATAATAGGCGAGAGACTGAACACATTTTACATTCGATTCGTCAGTTTATGTATACGTTATTTTAAACGCGGAAGAGCCAACTGTCGGCTTTTGCTACTTCTCTACTACTTAGGAGTCTAGGCAGCCTCTCAATGTCAGCGTACCTGGCTGCTGAGACATGGGTTCTTGGTTCAATATCCAGCCGAAGTCAATATTTACACAAGTTATTGGCTTTACGGGTCTGGTAATATTGACCCGCGTCTCGTGTCTCCGACTCTACATCGGGACCTTCCTCCGATCTTAACGGATATGAGCAGGACGACACGCACACTTGCGGCACTACAACATCTCCCGCCGGCAGTGCACGGGACCGGCCAGTGGGACATCAACTTCATCTCGCTCTCCGCAGGTGACAAACTTCTAGTTGGCAAACGGTGGATCCACCAGGAAAAGGAAATAATAAAAATAGTTCTATTAGAAACATTTTTTGGTGAAAGTGCTTTATTAATAAATTAAACCTATACTAGAGTACATAAAAACTAAGTACAAATGCATTTTCAAATAAATTGTAATTACTAAAGTAAACATACACTGAACTTTTGAAGAGGAAACTGTAACTTATACGCACTCAAATAATTCTACTTTAATAAGAGATCTCAACCCTCCTACAATAAATATGTATATCTTACAATGTACAATAACTACTTGAAAGTGATACAGTCTCGAATTCATAACGACTTAGCACTATAGGTCATCATCATCATCATCATCATCATTCCAGCCTATCACAAGTCCACTGCTGAACATAGGCCTCCCCCAGAGATTGCCACAAAGCTCGGTGCTGAGCCACCTGCCTCCATCGACTTCCCGCAGCGTAGGTCGTCGCTCCACCTTGCTGGGGGTCGTCCCACACTGTGGCTGCCACCATACATCCCCAACATTTTATAAATTCTTATGCATATATTTACTTTTATCTATATTTACTTTCGCGTTATTTTCTTCAATTCCATTTTAAAAAAAATCTTAAATTAATATTGGTTGAAAAAGTTTATTACACAATACAGGAATTTATTTGCGATAAAATTTGACTAATTACATAGATATAATAACTTAATTTTTTTTTTTGAATATTTAAATTTTATTTTTAACTGATAAGGAAATTAGACATGTAGATTTATTTATATTGTTATTATTGTGAAATTTTTTTTTTTTTTACTTTGATAGTTATAAATTTTGATTTTAACGCCTGATCAACAGTGTAATGTAATATACCTTATATGTCTTGAAATTATATCATATTCTAAAATTTGTATGCCAATAAGTGGTAGATCATAGAGGACATAATCAAAATGTTAACAATCTATACAAGTATCACATATGATCAACAAATAAATATAAATAAATAAATAAATAAATAAATAAACAATTATCTTTTAAATTAACATTATTATTTTTAACTGTAGTATGGTTGTCTTTAGCCATAGCTCTTGCGACTTTTAATAAAAAAAAATCTTCAGTATCTGTGGTTGTAGAGAGAATCGATTAATATTCAACGTTGTCATTACCTCAAAACTTAAAATTATTGTTAGTAAGTAAAATGCTTGATTATTTTTTTATTCGTTAAAAACCAATATGTATTTTTAAGAAGCAATATGAAGCCGAAGTTAAACATATTGAATGATAACTACAATCAGAATATTTAAAACTACGAAAATAATTTGACTGAAAACTAGAAGACGTTTAAGTTTTACTGTTATTTAACTAGTGACTCGTAAAGGTTTAATAAGTTACAATTGTTATGTC
This sequence comes from Bhutanitis thaidina, assembly GCA_029286595.1. NCBI lineage: Eukaryota > Metazoa > Arthropoda > Insecta > Lepidoptera > Papilionidae > Bhutanitis > Bhutanitis thaidina. The sequence goes on along the minus strand of JAGSMS010000043.1, from coordinate 192,120 downwards.
TGTACAGACGGACGTGTCTTCTTGCGTGAGCAACATATTGGTTCTTAACAAAGTTCCATTTAACAATAAGATTAGTTTTATAATTATATTTTTATTCGCATAATAGAGAGTTTTTTATAAATGCTTATAGTTTTTATTGTACCAGTTATTCCAATTCTTTTTATTGTGACAATAATATTTTTAAGTGTTAAATATTTTATAGGATCCGTCATAAAGGACTAATTTACAATTTCGTTTTTCAGGATGAAATGCATATTCCATTAAAGATCTCAAAAAATACATGCTAAATACTACAATGGAATAACTCTGAATATAAATTCGAGGAATCAATAAAACATAAATGTGTTGTAATATTTATTTCGCTGTCATGAATGTGTAAGAATTGAATGAGTATGAATGGAGCATATCGTCACTTCCGTGGCAAAGTTACGAAACTACCATTTTCGTAAATCCTTGCCCTAATATGGTAATACACTGTGTGGCCAACTGCCAATTTTAAACGAAGTAAAAGCGCGAATTTCAGATTAAGTGTATCAACTAGCGGGGTCAATTTACGAAATGTACTGTGTACGGTGTCTGTCTGTTGGCAACGCAACTACGCCGCGGAGGCGACCGTGTGGCTGAGCTCACGACACCGGTGCGGGCGGGCGGGCGAGCCGCGGCCGCTCACAGCTCGTGGCGGCGCACGTAGCGCGCGAAGTAGTCGGGGCGCCAGCACTTGCACGAGCCCGGCACCAGGAACCAGTCGTAGTACAGGCGCACCTACGCACCGGGTGTGATAAACGCTCACGCCTGCCACGCATCAGGGTAGGCAGAGTTATACGGAAACGGATTTCTTATTTGGCACGACCGGCCAGTTGTCATAGTCATAGTTCATATTAGAGTAGCCACTGTTCACCAGTCCGGGAGAGACATCCTTACCGGATTTGCTCTCTGAGTATAACTATGAGATTGTCTAATTTTCTCTTGTCAGCTAGGCAGTGGCAGATACGAACGCCTTTAGAATTTGAATCATTAACTTAACTAGTCGAAATAATTTTAAAGATACAATAAATGGCTTGCAATAAGCTTTAATTTAAAAATACCAGTTCTGTTTTGTCAATTAGGTTCAATTTAATGTCGTAACAACGCATCCTCGCTGTATAACAAATAGACAAGAAAGATATCGTGTTTTTTTTATGGCATAGGCAGCAAACGAGCAAAGCGGATCACCTGATGGTAAGTGATTACCGTTGGCCATATACATCTGCAACACTAGAAGTGCTGCCTTATGCGTTGCCAGCCTTTAAAGGTATTTTGGAGATGGAAGGAGGAAGAGGAGGGGGATGGGGAGGGGGATGAGGAGGAGTTTAGGCCTTCGGATTCTCCTCACCGAATGAAACGCAGAACCATAATCTGCCTCTACTTCACGCCGGTATTCTGCGGAGCCGCGGTACCAACCCGGTCGCGCCGGCCCATTCGTGCAGTAGCAAAAGCCGCCGCTTGGCTCTACCACGTTAAAAAACTGGTACTGGTGTGCTATCGTAAGGATACTATCCTGTTCTTACTCCCACGTATCTGATGAAGCGGTTACTCAATACGATGGAAAGAATGTTTGGTAACATGAACATGTAGCGTTCGACTCTGCATTCAAATAAATTCAGACGCAACAAATTCAAAACAAGGATACGAATAAGGTGCAAATGTCGAATGGAGTTAAAAGCAGTTAGGACTCACCTGATAACAGCCAAGCGATACATTCGCATCGCAGTGTACTGTCTTCTCAGACGTGCTGTCTATTGCGTCCTCCTGCACAGACAAACCCATAGATTTTAACCTAACATAATGTTATTGACACACAAATTTCTATTGTTGCAGCACGTAAACAATGAATGGGATTTAGTTTAACTAAGACTGATAGCTGCTGCTCTGAAAATTAGTACGTTTACTGGTGACGTGAGAAAATCGTGACCGATATAGAGGAAAAAAAATGTTTTAAAATTAGGCTTCAACAAATACTAGAAGATTATCGTTACTTACATTAGATGGTATTAGCATATTAATTCTAGTACCTTGTATTTCGCACAAATATTGGCTGCGGGTACGATACGAATACATATCGAGATAGAATAATGGCTGGGATACGAATCAGGGACGCTAACCACTAATTCACGGTCCCCAGCAAAGACACCAAGCGCTACAAGCTGAAGCAGCCGCCTTCTATGAAGAGTTAAGTAAAGTGCAATGTAGTGCGTCGTGTAGTATTTTTTTCGGCAGTATGTAGTGCAGTGTAGTGCAGGACTGACCGACCTGAGGCCACCAGCAGTGAAACCCTGCGTGTCGAGATCAGGCGACTGCTTCCGGGAAATGTTGAGTGTAGTCTAAGGTAGTGTGATATGTATGTAGTGTAGGACTGACTTGAGAGTGCAGCGGCTGCAGCGGCTGCTGGTGCAGCTCGGCCACCAGCAGCGACACCCAGCGCGGTGAACTAAGGCAGCCGCCCTCCAAGAAGTGACAGCGCGACTGCATGCACCTGCATAAAAAAAAACTGTATTCGATTCTACATTTCTAACTACAGAGTAAAAAAATAGTAAATATTGTTACGCACCTCGTTACTTCTACCGTCTGAGTGAAGTATCCTTCGTAAGGTATTTGCACGACGTATCGCCACACGCCTTGGTAGTTGCGGGCGAACACGGGTGTTGCATATTCTACGCGGGCTGGACACGGAGTTGGCGGACCCTGGATATTGATTCAATATCTGTTAGAAAACCTGGTTCCCGAAATTATTTTACAGAGACATTAGGATTTATTTAAAATAAGTAGCGTTGATGTTAGGAAGTTATGTGTGTGCATAGTGCGCGTATGGGATTGTAATGTGTGTGCAATGTGTACACTGTTAAATAATAGGAGTAAGTTAGGTTAGGGTGATATTAAGGATGTGCGAAGTAATGAATGCTATGTAATATGTATGTGTACGTCTATGTGTGTTTGTGTGTAATCGTTATTAAAAGATGTGTGTACGTGCCTCGTATCTGGCGGGCGTGGCACCGGGCGCGCCGGGGTCCTCGCGGCGCTCGGGGCCGCCAGGGCGCGCCGCGCTGTCGCCGTTAATGGCGCGGTACAGCATGCAGAACCTGCTTCAAGCGACACAACGTTAACACCGATCTATCGGGTCCATCTCACGTACTCGAATTAGGTTGCTACATCTGAGATATCTGAGATTTACGTAATAAAAATCTTAAAATATATATGCTACAAAAAATTCCAACAATTTCATTACATTTATCTGGATTGTAAGCGCTTATATCGATTTTGGGTTTGTAAGTTATAAGAATAACCCTACATGCAATTTAACTTCTTGTCTCGGTTGTTATAACTAATATGGGTGTCCGAATGCAACGAAAGGAAATTTAATAAACCAAAGATAATTATTAGATACAATTGTTCTAATGATTTTCGGATACATTTTTTTGGTCAACAATAACAATTGAGCTCCAAGGGCCAACCTTTTTAGATCAACTTTTCAATTTGTCTTCCTGCACGGCTGTTCATGTGCTCTTGAAGCTCTCTGGATCTGCATAGAGTAATAACCACATAATACTAACTAGCCTACTTACTCTACTCTGTGAAAATTGACATTTGAATTTGAAGCTTGGTTTTTCTGTAATTTTTATAGGTTAAGAGTGGATAATTCGCAATAAATGTATCCACAGAGATCCAGGGTAATAAAATGTCTTCAGCTCTAGTACGACAAGCGCTTGCATTCATTGACGGAGAAGGTGGGTTTTTTTTTCAACTTATTACGGATGTTTGTTAATGTAACCTTAATTTAATGTTTATGTTTTAGATAGTGGACAGAAAAAGCGTCGGAGTAAGCAATCCCAACGCCAAGGTGTTAAAAATCAAGGTTAGTAATATAGCTTTTTAAGTTTCCCTTTTTACTATATGTCTTTAAAATGAAAACAAAATACTACTCGCTGTATGAAAACTACAAATCCCAATAATTTAGACCTAGAGAGTTGCCATATATGTCGCAAAATGGACCGAAAAATAGGATGTCATAAGTATGGTCTGAGTTAATAAACTATGCAAAGTAATCTCCGAGCCAGAGCGTAAATAATGAAATAATCATCTCTAAAAGATCCGATGCAGAAAACCTTAAAAGCTAACTTACTAAACTGAATATGGGAATGCGACATTTAAACCTCGACCTTCCCATGCTTACCAGGATGTATGGCCTGTTAGGTGTGTATTAACATAATCATCTTATGCTGTAGTAGCACCACTAGAATAGATTTTTCCATAACCGCTTTTGAGTTTTCTGAAACTGATGCTGGCGTCAGCTTGTACATGAAATATAAGTTATTTGTGTGTTTGAATGAATTTAACATAAAAGTAGTGATTTTGATGAAACTTTTTAAATATGTGACACCAGAAGTGCTATTAAAAAGTTGCTTAAAATAGGATTTTAAGTTACAAATGTCTATTTTAAGTTACAAATTTGAATGTCTGTATGTATATCGCTCAATCATCCATCTTTATTTTCTTGGCTATGAGCCCTATATGTGTGGCCCTAATAGTGTTTAACTCTCTGCTGTTCTTTAAAGTTGCGGATACCAGCCCGTCATAACATAACATAAGGTCAAGACTAAAACAATAGTCAACTTCTATTAAAGATTTGTAGCACTGATAAAAACAAAATAGAAATCAATGATGTCCAGCCTTTAATTAAATTTTACAATTACTCTTGACATTAGCAAGCACTTGTGTTATCAATATTATACATCAAAACATAAATAACAAAATTTAATATAAAACACAACCATCACTCTTTAAGTTCACACCAAATGTCCCTCGATCATGCTGAGAAGGATGTATGAAATTTTGCAGATGTATATGATATTAACTCAATTAAGTTCTTTAAGCATAAAATTTGTGACTATGCTGGACGAAGCCTCTAGTTATTGTATAAGACTTAACTATCCTACCTACTCCTAACATAATGATTATTGCCTTGCGACATTTTTGTGTTGATCTTGCTCTATTGATAATGTTGAATTTTAATATTTTATACATAACATTTGCCACATATTAGCATCTAAACACATACTACTCTCAGTGTACCATAGACCAATGTAACTTTTGACTGGTAACTGCAATAATTACCCTTTCAGACTTCAGTCATCCTTACAAACGTAAGACCAAGAAAACTCCCAAAGAAACGCATAAAACTGAAGCAGAAATAGCTGAAGAAAATATAAAAAAATTGCTTGCTCTATCTGAACCTACTGCTAATACCGGAGTTGCTGAAAAAGTAAGTACAAATGTTATAAATTCCAATACTTAAATTATTACAACCTGTGCCCACAACTCCTATGTCTAAAAAAAACCTGTGTTTTAAAAATCCTTTGAAACAAGTTGCCTATATCCATCCTCAGGGCTCCAGATATATATACTAAATTTCTTCAAATATATATCACAACAGTTTAGCATGTAAAAAGAAAACATAAAAGAGTTAAGGCATTGAATTCAATAGTATCGATTATAATGTAGTGTGATTATAGTCCAAATAAGTCAGGGTTCTTGACATATATAAATAATTAAAAATTTATTAGGAATGCCACAATATCATCTGCCTTCACATCAGAATACGCGAGTTTAATCTCCTTATGTAGAGGGCTTGTATTAATGAGTTTTACGAAACTTAAGTATGATTTTTATTGTTGGCTTGTATACTAAGACAGCAGTAGGTTTACCACATTGTTTCAATGAAGCTTGAAAAGTGTTTTAAAATAAATTATATATTACATAATAATAAAACAGTTGATTATAATGAAAATTTAATGACAAGTATTGGTTATACGATCATGAGGGTAAGTTGCAATTTGTTTTTAATATTTCCATTTATAATACACTGTTCCAACAGAATTACATTTGAGATAGGTGACATAAAATTTTTTACAATGTCTGAGCCCATTTTACTCGTTACCTTTAATTTTCGTTCAATTGTCAGTTGTTAGTGATAAGATAAGCGCAAGGTTTTGTATATTGTTACATTGTTCAGTACAGTGAGTATTCAGTATTCAGTGTTACTTGAACACATTTATCTTTTTATCCTCTAATTTAGAACTAATTAACTGATTATTCCTTATGTATTCTAATTTGCAATGGTTTGATTAAAATTTTATTAACATTTAATTAACAATAAGTAAAGACAACCAATCTAATCTATCTTTATGACCGCATGTAACTGTACTGTTTCTTTCTGGTTCATATTATATCGCATTTAAATTTCACAGCCAAGTAGAAGACCATTTTGTGTGTTTTTCATTTGATACTAGTGAACTGTGACCTCTTTGCATGAACAAATCTACAAGAAAAATGTATGAAACCAATTTTTTTTTATATATTTTCTGCAACTCAAATCTTTAGTACTTCTAATTCTTCTTTCGGATCCCATTGAAAGCCAATGAGTATCAGGGGCAATGTAGCTTACAAACAGTGAAAGAATATTTAACATCTGTTTGTAGTTCCAAACATGTATATGGTTTAATTTAATACATACTCACATTCTCTATTATATTAGTATAGATAAGTGCTACATTTAATACTAAAATACACTAACCTAGGCTAGGGAAGTGGTTTCTGCATTAGCAAAGGAATTGTAATAGTAAATCAAATAAAGAAAAAATTAGGTGCCAACATTTTGGGACCACTTTTCTATACTAATATATGAAATTATTTGAATGTATAGTGCCCTGGTAGCCAGCGTCATCAGGGTTCAAAATTTTAATTTCATAGTATGTGAGAGGCCTTGATTCAATTCCTTTTGCCATAACTACTGAAATTGTTAATAAAAATTTTAAGTGCTGATATTAAAAGTCTGCCCCTACAAGCAATACAACTCCGTGGACTCTTCCCTTTTAAGTATTTACTCGGCAGTGGACGTTTACAGGCTGCTACTTTACTTTATATGCGAGTCATGAAGAGTAATTGATGTATTAACTTTTTTAAACAGTGTATTTTATCCTAACAAATTGAACTACAAAAATACAAATGGGAAAGTTCGTAAGTTTGAGATTTAATTGGGCTTAAAGGACTACACGGCAGATTTCACATTGCGATTTTCAAGGCTTTTCTCAAGTCGCCTCTCAGGATTATTTGTCGCAAGACATCCAAGTATGGAAGCAAGGGGCTGGCAGATTCCTACGCCGATACCACACGGTGCCGCTACCACATGATCGTTCTCATCATAGTATTGCCACTGTTGCTTATTCTTATGCCTTATGGTTAGCAGTAAAACAAACACAAAGTAATTAAACAAAAATCACTTTAGGTCAAGAAATAAAAAAAATTACATTTCATTACAGATCGTTGAGAGGGCAGTGAAACGAAAGCCATTAGCAGAAAAAATAGAAATCAAAACCAAGGAGAGCAAGTCCATTTTGTTTCCAGAAGAGTCTTACAAAAGTTTTGAGAAGAAATACTTCTGCAGATAATTGAATATTACATAGAATACTCTCACACAGAAATGCATATATGGACATATCTGATGCGGTTTTGGGCAAATTAATACTGGTGTCGACGGTGACCGTGTTTGTTGTACTGGTGTTCTGGATCAACACTTATCCATTTATAGATACAGGTACGTAATGTATCATAGGACTCCATTCCTTATTGTTACTTTTTTTTGTACTTTCATTTCTTTCTTTATTTAACGTTATTCCAATCTCCTTTAGAAAAAGGGTAATCTTAACACTTGTTGGTTTTTTCTACCAGTCAATCCAAGATGTGGAGCAATATTGTATATTTAACAGATTATTAAATAATATAATCACAGTGCATAAATAAAAACAAACTGGTTATTGAGAGTTTTAGACTTGGGGAAGTCACCGCCACACAGCTCTAGGTTTGCCAGACTTGGGAAATCGGCATCTAAAATTAGAAATTAGCAATATATGTGGCACTTGAAATTTTGCTCAGATTATTTGGAGAAAAGTTGATGAGATCTGCCTGTCCCTGAGCTACCTAGACATCAATATCAATGATTCCTAGCTAGGTACAGGCGCCTGTACTTATTTGGGGTGTACTGATGAGTATAATAATGAATTTTCAGATTTAGCGATATATGAATACATTCCCAACCCAAAGTGGGCTCTCCTATTCTGCGCCATTTGGGGCTTTTTCTTTATCGGTGGGCTGATGTCATTTACACTCTACCACATATATCCATACCTTTAACAACCAATTCACGAAAGACTATGCATAAAGCTGCGCATACAATGACAAAAGATCACTCTGACAACTGGATTATAATAGGAGTGTCAGGTGTAACCTGCGGAGGAAAAACGACCTTGGCGAACCAATTAAAGGGCAAGTTGACTCCGGTGTTTGTATTCCATCAAGACAAATATTTCTATCCAGACGACAGCCCACATCATGTGAAATGTGAAGGATTGGATCACAATAACTACGACATTCTGTCCTCACTGGACATGGGGAGGATGTACAGCGATATCGTTGCTACTGTAGATGGGAAGGACATGTCGCACTTTTCGTTTAGAGAGAAACAGGAAGGAAGATTGGTGATAGAAGGGAAGAGTTTTATAATCGTTGAAGGGTTCACAGTGTTAAATTATGCGCCTATTATGGACATTTGTGATTTAAGGTTTGTATTATTTTAGTAACTGTATATAAGAAAATTTTAATGTGGGTGGTATTCGGATTTTTTTTAATGGGAAAGGCGACTAACGAGCAAGCGTTTCACTTGATGGTAAGTGATTACCGTCGCCCACGTACATCTGCAAGGATATTTGAAAGATAGGAAGGAGGATGAGAAGGGGGAGAGGGCCTCCGGTTACCTCACTCACAGATGAAACGCAGAAGCACAAGATGCCTCTACTTCACGTCGGTATTCTACAAGGGCGTGGTACTACACCGACCGAGCCGGCCCATTCGAGCAGCAGCAAAAGCCGCCGCTTGGCTCTACCACGTGAAATGGAAGAACCAAGGGGTGGTGTGTGTGGTGCACCCAGCTAGCTAAGAAGCGAGGCTCTGTCATACAAATGATGGCAGAAAGTCCATCCGAATTTAACCAATCCAAACCCCACACTTGTGATGGGAAGCACTGCCCTCAGCACAGCCCAACCATTTTTATCCCCCAGCGAGGTAAGCCATCCTTTCTTGAAATGCATGACGGATTTACTAGCATTTTCTTCCAGAGGCCTATGGCCAGCAGTGGACTTCAATAGACTGGTAAAGACAGAAAGAAAATAAATATATTTGGCATGTCGCAGTATATCTGAATTAGTTTCCTCACTTTTTGCCTCTGCAGGAGATGGAATTTGATTTAATTCACTACTCCAATTTGACCTTTTTTTATCCCATGGGTCAAACATTTCTGGCTTCGGGATATTTTGGAATCTGTCAATGGAGAGCGCTTACTTTTCAACATACCTATTAATCTAAGTACAGATGCCGCTTTGCATACCCTGCTTAATGATAGTTGAAAATATGTTAAATTAATAATATTTTCAGGTATTACTTCGTCATGGAATACGAGGAATGCGTGCTGCGGCGTACGTACAGGTTATACGACCCGCCGGATGTCGCCGGCTACTTTGACCAGTGTGTGTGGCCCGAGCACTTGAAGTACAAAGCGGAAGTAAGTTTAGTTACATTGTATGGTCGGGTTGAGAACAACAATCGCACATGTACAAATATCCAGACTCAAAACTAGACTTGATTTAAAAAATTATGATATAACTGGAGTTTGGGAAATAGTCCTTCAGTGTAACTTGTGTGATGGTTTGCAGTTTTATTAACCGGCTATTTGTTTTATTTCTTTGGCATTCTCTGTAGCTTTAACAGTTTGATGGATTTCAACTTTTGTGGAGTCATTTTTCATTGTGGGATTAACATTGAGTATAATGTATAAATATGAGAATCAAAAAAGACGGAGGATAATAAATTTGTTTCTTATTCTTTCAATAATTATTCATACCTTAAAATAATAAAACTTAAGTTGAGTGACAGTTGGTAGTTTTAACAACTTATTGCATCATGAAAGAGGGTTGCATATGTGTGCTTTTGTCAACCTGTTCCCACTACACTGCTTTTATTAGTTGGTGGGTTCCTTCTCTGGCTAGGAGTGGTCTTGATGGGTACCACCGTCTCACCTATTTCTGCTGCTATCAATCAGCTGTACAACCACAAGAACTCCACACGTACTTAGCCAGTATAATTACAAGCTGCGAGGCATTTCGCCTTATTCGATTGTAGTTGTCTGCAGTCTTTCCTATGCTCATGGGCGCCCAAAAGAAAGGTTTGCCAGTACAGACCATGCTGTTACGTATATGCGCACACCTGTATGTGTAATAAGTGTATATATGTGTTACGCAAGGCGTAAGAATATGCCAACCTGTTCCTACTCGTGAGTATCATAAGAGGCAACTAAGGGAGAAAGCGATGACGGGCAGCAGCGCCTAAGGTGCGAAAGGTTTGGTAAAGATATTGCCAAACCGCTTGCCGTGCATGGCGATTATGCAAATCCTACTTATGGGAGAGACCTGTGTCCTACAGTGGACGATTTACCGGCTGCTAATGTGAGGGTAGGTAAATCTTTAAAGATCAAATCTTTTATTTAAATGTATGGAACAAGGAATATGTCTGCTTGCAGATCGAGCGCGACGGCCGTGTGACCGTGCTGGACGGCACGCGGCAGGACGCCCGCGACATCGTGCTGCGGGACTTGCGGCGACGGGGGGGCGTCGAACTATAGCTTAGTCATAAGTCGCTTCATGGTGCCTGGTGTTGTATTTCAATCATGGTTCAAGAGCTAAAGGGCGTTGGGCGAGCTATAGCTCATATTTATTCTGCCCAGAACTAATACTGTGTTTATACAAAAGTTATAAGCCATATGCACAAATTTATTTTTATAACTAAGTAGCTTCCGCCCGCCTGATGAATCTTCCCACTGTTTTACTGGAGTAAAAAGTTGCACATGTCCTTCCCATACCCAATCTGATCAAAATCGGTTCAGCCGTTTATGCCTGACAAACACCATTATAATATTAGTAGATTTTGTCCGGCCGAACAACTTATGAAGGTTTTTGTCCTAGTTATTTTATAAATTAATATCGACTCAACTCACAATTTACAAATTGGAATTGGGTTTTGCTTATTGGATTCGGTGTAACGTAACACATCCTATGACTCCCATTAAGGTCTATTAGAGTAACCTTACACGAAATGGAACAAGTGATATAGCAAATGAACATGGACAGTCGTCACAGTCGGATAAAAATAGTGAAATGACGTTACCTCAATGATATGAAAGTAAATATGTTTTGTAAGATATCTACATTTATGTTAATTTAAAAGCTGCCTTAGTAGGAATAGTAGAATGTTTAATAATCAGTGTAATGTTAATTTTTAATTGTTCTATGAACATGTTCAAATAAGTATTTAAAAAATTATGATATAACTGGAGTTTGGGAAATAGTCCTTCAGTGTAACTTGTGTGATGGTTTGCAGTTTTATTAACCGGCTATTTGTTTTATTTCTTTGGCATTCTCTGTAGCTTTAACAGTTTGATGGATTTCAACTTTTGTGGAGTCATTTTTCATTGTGGGATTAACATTGAGTATAATGTATAAATATGAGAATCAAAAAAGACGGAGGATAATAAATTTGTTTCTTATTCTTTCAATAATTATTCATACCTTAAAATAATAAAACTTAAGTTGAGTGACAGTTGGTAGTTTTAACAACTTATTGCATCATGAAAGAGGGTTGCATATGTGTGCTTTTGTCAACCTGTTCCCACTACACTGCTTTTATTAGTTGGTGGGTTCCTTCTCTGGCTAGGAGTGGTCTTGATGGGTACCACCGTCTCACCTATTTCTGCTGCTATCAATCAGCTGTACAACCACAAGAACTCCACACGTACTTAGCCAGTATAATTACAAGCTGCGAGGCATTTCGCCTTATTCGATTGTAGTTGTCTGCAGTCTTTCCTATGCTCATGGGCGCCCAAAAGAAAGGTTTGCCAGTACAGACCATGCTGTTACGTATATGCGCACACCTGTATGTGTAATAAGTGTATATATGTGTTACGCAAGGCGTAAGAATATGCCAACCTGTTCCTACTCGTGAGTATCATAAGAGGCAACTAAGGGAGAAAGCGATGACGGGCAGCAGCGCCTAAGGTGCGAAAGGTTTGGTAAAGATATTGCCAAACCGCTTGCCGTGCATGGCGATTATGCAAATCCTACTTATGGGAGAGACCTGTGTCCTACAGTGGACGATTTACCGGCTGCTAATGTGAGGGTAGGTAAATCTTTAAAGATCAAATCTTTTATTTAAATGTATGGAACAAGGAATATGTCTGCTTGCAGATCGAGCGCGACGGCCGTGTGACCGTGCTGGACGGCACGCGGCAGGACGCCCGCGACATCGTGCTGCGGGACTTGCGGCGACGGGGGGGCGTCGAACTATAGCTTAGTCATAAGTCGCTTCATGGTGCCTGGTGTTGTATTTCAATCATGGTTCAAGAGCTAAAGGGCGTTGGGCGAGCTATAGCTCATATTTATTCTGCCCAGAACTAATACTGTGTTTATACAAAAGTTATAAGCCATATGCACAAATTTATTTTTATAACTAAGTAGCTTCCGCCCGCCTGATGAATCTTCCCACTGTTTTACTGGAGTAAAAAGTTGCACATGTCCTTCCCATACCCAATCTGATCAAAATCGGTTCAGCCGTTTATGCCTGACAAACACCATTATAATATTAGTAGATTTTGTCCGGCCGAACAACTTATGAAGGTTTTTGTCCTAGTTATTTTATAAATTAATATCGACTCAACTCACAATTTACAAATTGGAATTGGGTTTTGCTTATTGGATTCGGTGTAACGTAACACATCCTATGACTCCCATTAAGGTCTATTAGAGTAACCTTACACGAAATGGAACAAGTGATATAGCAAATGAACATGGACAGTCGTCACAGTCGGATAAAAATAGTGAAATGACGTTACCTCAATGATATGAAAGTAAATATGTTTTGTAAGATATCTACATTTATGTTAATTTAAAAGCTGCCTTAGTAGGAATAGTAGAATGTTTAATAATCAGTGTAATGTTAATTTTTAATTGTTCTATGAACATGTTCAAATAAGTATTTAAAAAAAATTGTCTTCTACACAAGTTTCAACCTCAAATTTATAATATTTAAATCTTGTGAACAGTATAAAATTATAGCTTTATGAAAACTACTTCTAAATTTGTATTTACACTATGACATTATAAAATATTGTATCAAATGTACCATTGAAATAAATAAAGCTTATAAATATTTATATTAACGTTAAATAGATTGCTTTGGCCGTCATCCCGGCTTTACCTGGTAGGTAGGCTCCACAATGTTCGTTTACTACCAACAAACTTATTTTTTTTATGTCAATGACGATATAATTAGTGTTGCATCACGTCATGACCTAATTTTAATATCTGACTGAATTATGTTCAGAACTAATGATTTGAAATAAATAAAAAATATATTAGAAGAATTTTTTTTTGATTTCTAGACATTGTTTTATGTAAAATTAGTTAGTAATAATAAATCTTTTTTTCTTTCATCTGCACCTGTTTTATTACTCTTTTCACTAGATGGATGGATGCTGACAGTCCAAATAGAGTAGTAGTCATTGCTTTTTTTTTTAATGTTAAATTCTAAGTTCAATTGCTTTTAATTTTGAATATTTGAGCACAAGTTTAAAATAATCAATATTTCTATTCAAACTTGTAATATGTCACAACGATAATAAAAAATTACATTAAATATGTAATTAGTGAACACTATTAAAACAAGTATCGACTTATTTACCACATAGGCATTTTCATATTTATTTTGGCATTAGTGTTTACATTTTCATATTTATTTTGGAGTGTCAACTGCCCAATTTAGATAGAAATATGCCCCGTGTAGCCTTACCCTACCTTACCCTAACAGGCCATAAATAGGACATAGCCCCATAGAGGAGTTGCCATAGTCACCATGCTCGGTAAGCGCATTGTCAGCAGTCACAGTACTAGGCACCGCGCACCTCCGACGCAGCTGCCCGCTATTGGTCTGCTTAAACTTTTCGAGATGCTTATCCCGTCATCTGACAGTAGCCATTGTGATTTTCAAGGCTTATCCCCTAGTCGTCTCTCACGGCACCCACACACGGGACAGGGGTAGAAAGGGGATGGCCATTTCTTACGCCGATACCACACATCCCATAATTAATTAATATTGTGCGAGACGTGGTAGCTTCAGGTTCGGTCATCAATTACGAGTAACCGGGCCAGTACTTAAACTGTTCATTAATGAATTTAGCCCGTGTTTAGTAAAAAAAAAGTAACTCGGGGCCCCAAATATCTTATGGGTTGAGTTGCGCGATGATTCTTGCCAGTTTCTAAAGCTCTAAAATTAAGGGAAGGTCTGTGCCCAGGAGTGGGACAGTTACATTACTTATTTATAGAGGGATGCGGTTGACGATTGAGCCATGTGGTGGCGTTAGAATCCCCACCCAATCTTCCCGTGGGTGACGTAAGAGGCGACTAAGGGAAAAACCTTGAAAATCTCAGAAACCTCGGAGAGCAAACTCCAGCGACGAAGCTCGTCACCCTGCGTGACAACAACATAGAATATTTCGTGTATGGTATGTTTGAACGTATTCAACTGAAGAAATTTCACTAATTTTTTTACGTAACTATTTTTAATACTGTCTTTTAAACTTGCTTAAAATAATTGTGAAAACAAATTTTAAAGTTTGTATGTTTGTGGTATAATCACGTTATGACTAAACGACATTTGGTAGAGTTGAATATTGTGCTATGGAATAGTTTATAGGATGCTTTAACTCTTGGGGAAAACATAGTGACCGCGCGGACGGATCCGCGGGCCGCCGCTAGTATGTGTATAGCATTATGTCATGTTAATAGTAAGCGGAAATTTAAGTAACTTATTATGAATGGAGAGGAACGAAACTTTTATAATCAGTGTGCACGGAAAATAAAATCACGTGTGTGTGAAGTGTAGGCAGGTAGAATAAAGCGATTTGTCCATAGCAACGCGGTAACTTCCTCTTGGCCCACTCCCACACCTTCCTCATAGCCTCCAAGTCCCTATGTTCAATATATTTTGACCACGAGCGAGACTGGTACACACGGATGGTTGGTGTGCGTGTGTGTGCGTGTGTGTACTCACACGCCGCCGCCGTCGCAGAACTTGCGGCTCTCGCGCGGCGCGGCCCGGTGCTCCATCGGCAAGCGAGACGACACCTCTTGCTCCCCCTCGCCCTGCCCCTCCACCCTCCGCATCTCCGCCGAGCGCTTGACGCGATCTTCGAGCCTGCGGTGGATTGCTTGGATAAATTATTGTTGATCAGTAATTTGAAAATACTGCATTTTTGGTATTGTTACAAAAATATAAATAAAAAAATATATTTAATTACCACCAATTTTAAATTAATTATCCAGTCCCAAAATAGGATTCAACGTCTTGGTAACTGGATAGTGTTAAGGTAGATCTACATATACCTACACAGATAAATAATCATATATACATAAGTAAACATTCATGACTCGGTTATAAACACATATACATCATACAAATTATTGCCTGAACCCACAACCCTCAGCTCCGAAGGCAGAGTTACCAACTATCAGGGTATCGTGCCGTTGAAATATATAACATAGTCCGTGGCCCGCCTGCACCCGGCGCACTGCACCAGTTAACGATCGAATAGGACGGTGGCAAATCGATCCGAATTTGAAATAGCTCACAGCGGAGCACTAGCGCCGGGAGCAGCCTCAGCGGCGCGGCCCGGTGCTCCATCGGCAAGCGAGACGACACCTCTTGCTCCCCCTCGCCCTGCCCCTCCACCCTCCGCATCTCCGCCGAGCGCTTGACGCGATCTTCGAGCCTGCGGTGGATTGCTTGGATAAATTATTGTTGATCAGTAATTTGAAAATACTGCATTTTGGTATTGTTACAAAATATAAATAAAAAATATATTTAATTACCACCAATTTTAAATTAATTATCCAGTCCCAAAATAGGATTCAACGTCTTGGTAACTGGATAGTGTTAAGGTAGATCTACATATACCTACACAGATAAATAATCATATATACATAAGTAAACATTCATGACTCGGTTATAAACACATATACATCATACAAATTATTGCCTGAACCCACAACCCTCAGCTCCGAAGGCAGAGTTACCAACTATCAGGGTATCGTGCCGTTGAAATATATAACATAGTCCGTGGCCCGCCTGCACCCGGCGCACTGCACCAGTTAACGATCGAATAGGACGGTGGCAAATCGATCCGAATTTGAAATAGCTCACAGCGGAGCACTAGCGCCGGGAGCAGCCTCAGCGGCGCGGGGTGCCGGCGCGGGGCGGTGAATGCGGGCAGACCCTACAAGATATCCATGCCGGCTCATGTTTAGCAGCGGAATCAAAGAAGCCGATGAAGTGAAGAAGAATAATAAAGATATGCGATACAATAAAGTGTTTGTTTAGTTGTAGTGGGTGGCGGTGTCGACCTGTTGCCGCTGAGCTCCGGCAACTGGGGCAGCTCGGCCGGCCGGTACTGCTCGAAGCGGTGGCCCGCCGCAGGCGCGGCCGCTAGGTGCGCCACGCGCGGCAGCGCGTCGTCCGCGCGTAGCACGGGCAGCGTGCGCGACAGGAAGCGCAGCGTCTCGTTGCGGATCAGCTCGCTGCGTTTAGGATCAAGTGTTCGTTTCACCGTAATACGTATGATTGACAGACATTCGTTAGCTTCGTTG
Source organism: Bhutanitis thaidina (assembly GCA_029286595.1). Taxonomy (NCBI): domain Eukaryota; kingdom Metazoa; phylum Arthropoda; class Insecta; order Lepidoptera; family Papilionidae; genus Bhutanitis; species Bhutanitis thaidina. The sequence goes on along the minus strand of JAGSMS010000043.1, from coordinate 175,288 downwards.
GTAAATTAGGTTTTTAATCTTAAGTCTCTGATACTCTTGTATATGTTATTGACTTTAAGTGTATATACCTGCCTGCTGTGTCTAAAAATTATACAATAATATTTATGTAACGATATATTCATGGACAAATTGATATTTTTTATAACATTAGTGACAATCGAGCTAACGTAATTGGCTACGACAAATGAGTCCTGCAAATAACTTCGATCGAAGTATAATAGATTACAGATGCAACGTCATCCTTGATGATTAAGATGGGATGCTTCACAGCCTGAAACTATACAGGTTCCCTATACCCTTCAAGTTGCCGGCAGATATAGGTAAGACGGTGGTACTCACCCAGACGTCTCCTGAGTAGACATGGAGTAACCTACTAAGAAATAGAAGCTAGATACTCACAAGGGGTAGGGCTGTCCGTCGGGCATCTGCCCCAGCGGGTTGCGCGGGATTTCGCCGCGGCTGAGGTCCCCGCACAGGTTGTGCGCGCTCACGTGCGGCCGCCCCGCGCCGCGCCCCGCGCCCAGCCCCGCGCACTCCGCGCCCGACTGCCGGTACGGCGGCGGACGCACCCTGCCCGCCGAATGTGTCACGTGGAGTCATTCAATAGACAAGCAGCAGGAGAGAGAGAGAGAGAGAGAGAGATCGATCCAACTCGACCGTCAGAGACCGGGTCCGAACCTCTCTTGGACGGTCCACAGATAGCTTATCGAAAAATAATTGGCAGTAGAGGTACATTAGTACACCTACTTCATAAAACGCAAACGTCCTTCAAGCCGGCAAGCGTATCTTCCCAATTTGTCCGCTTCCCTGACGCTAGCTAGTTTAGTACGTTATGTGTGTACTAACATAGAACTGCTCTTACAATTTGTCCGCTTCCCTGACGCTAGCTAGTTTAGTACGTTATGTGTGTACTAACATAGAACTGCTCTTACAATTTGTCCGCTTCCCTGACGCTAGCTAGTTTAGTACGTTATGTGTGTACTAACATAGAACTGCTCTTACAATTTGTCCGCTTCCCTGACGCTAGCTAGTTTGGTACGTTATGTGTACTAACATAGAACCGTTTCACAATTTGTCCGCTTCCTGACGCTAGCTAGTTTGGTACGTTATGTGTGTACTAACATAGAACTGCTCTTACAATTTGTCCGCTTCCCTGACGCTAGCTAGTTTAGTACGTTATGTGTGTACTAACATAGAACTGCTCTTACAATTTGTCCGCTTCCCTGACGCTAGCTAGTTTAGTACGTTATGTGTGTACTAACATAGAACTGCTCTTACAATTTGATCTGTTATTAATGTGACGATCGTCTGTCCGTCTTATTATATGTTGTTCTTAACTTACTCTTTTAATGTTTTCTGATCCTTTTGTTTTCAGGTGCACGAAAATATATATTCATTTATTCAACCTTTAAAAGCATCCTGTCTTTAGCAGGCGCTTTCTCTATTACTTTCAGCCTGGCCTTACGTAGCCTTAAATATACTGACGTGAAGAACATAGAGCCACGACAGCCGAGTGGTAGGGCGATCTGCCTGCGTTACAGCAGGAGACTAGTTTAATCCCCTATGTGGATATGAAGGGCTCGTGCCAATGAAGTGTTTTTCATAAATACAATGAAATTAATGAAAATTCTTTATTTGACGTAACAAATATAAATTTAACACGACTTTAGTTACCGAGGTCTGGTGCAAATCGATCTCCACAAATTGCTATTTACGTTCTACCATCACGCATTTGATCACTTCATCCATCAACTAAAACATTGCACACATCTTTAGTACATGGATTTATGCGCAGTGTACCTAGACGCATGTTATGACGGGGAGTTGTCGACGGCAGTGGAAGCCAGCGGGCGCCCGTGACTCATGAGTGAAAGTATCAACAGATCTCTTACACACCGCACGGTTAGCTCACTTATCTTAGTTAATTACGTTTAACGGGCCTTGACCACAACATAGTTTCAGATACTGAATGAGAAAGCATAATGAAGGAACCAAACTTTTCATTTTATATTTTAAAACGGGTTGTGACTTCTGTATTCTATTTTCTATCTTTTGTAAACAGCTCGTGAAAGCCGCAACATAAGTTCGCACACCACGATATGCTGGGCCCTCCACGCTGGAGGATGGATTGGCGAGCAGCGTCGGAACTCTCGCACTAGAGATGCTCTTCCCATCCCCACCACTGAACTTCGTTCGTTAAGTAGCAGGGGGTGCAGGTGAGGCTGAGCTTCGGCGAGTAAGATGCACTCTACACCCCGCAATATTCATTTAAATAAGGTTTAATATTTAACGTGTGGTATCGGCGTAAGAATCTGCCAACCTTTTCTTCCCGCCAATGTCGTAAGAGGTGACCAAGGGAAAAGCCTTAAGAACCACAACGGCTGCCGACAGATGGCGGGGTAAGCATCTCGAAAATTGCTACACCGATGACGGCCAACGGCGTCTAAGGTGCGAGGTGTCTGGTGCTGCCCTCGCCTGACCGCTCGCCGAGCGCGATGATTGTGGCGAATTCACCGTATGGGAGCGGCCTATGTCCTGCAGTGGACTATTCAGAGACCTTACCGTCGGTAAGTACATTTAACCGTCCCACGTGGGCACAGGACACGGACGTTACTCATTGTTCAAAGGGTAACGGAGCCGCGGTGAGTTCGCCGCGCGGATACACGTGGGAGTTTCTTCCTTGCTCTCGCTCGCATGCCGCGCTTAGGAGATTTTACTCACACTCACCACGCTGGTAATCACTCTTTGGTTGCTGGTAGTGAAACATAACCACGACCGGGAACCTCCTTATCGAATCGTCTCACAAACTTGCACCAACACGCAGCCGGTTACCTGGGCGGAGTAGCATTGGGCGACTCCACAAAGGCATAATATCCCTCCGGCGGCTCCTCGCTGTCTTCCGCGGCGGGCGCTGCCGTCGACGCCTGCTGGGATACAGCAGCGCAATACCACGCCGCTAGTACCTGTGGGTAATGTAAATGAGTTGATAAGTTGATCTTTAAAGAACACGATGCCGCTGTGTGTAGCGGATTGTCTATGGCCCTGGCACTAGAGATGCTACCCCACATCACCAGTCTATGTGACTTGGCTTCGGTCAATTCCATTCAAATTCAGCAAAAATGACCGCGGTGCTTAGTTCGCTTCTGTTCGCATCCGCCAGTTGAGCTGGATGCTCTTAGGTTCGAAGTCTAAGGGAAGCCAAGTAGTAATGTAGCAGCTAATAAACGCTCTACTACCGGGCAGAGGCCTCTCATTCTTGAGAGGGTTATGAAGTCTGCATGAGTCCGCCACATGCAGGCTTCCTCTAGTTACAGTACGCGGCGACAGATGTGGTTTGATTTGACGTTACGATATTAAACTTAATCTTCCCAGTATATAATGTAATATCATACAGCAAAAGTCAAATGAGTAAACGCTGTATACTTTTTGGTTTTGTTACTGTGACAACAACGCTAACAGCCGACCGCCAGCGCCGGCAGCCGCTGCCAGCGACTCGCCGGCTCGCCGACAAATACAAGGAAGGAAACTATTTCATTACGAATGTCGCTTGCGAGTTTGGATTATTACGGTATTTAAGTTGTTTTAAAAAAAAAATCTTCTGTCATAAAGGACAATTCAAACTTTCATTTGTAGTACCGTTCGCGTCCAACCCGTATATACCAACTTATATTTTATATTTAGTAGTCCGGGGTATAATTCAGATTCCGCTCTAAGGTACATTTAAGGAGAGACCGAACTCTGAACTATAAAGAGCACACAATCGACCAAAAATAATATAATAATAATATATAATAAAAGACGAACAACTATCGGAGATACATCCTAAGGGATGGCACCGTCGACATCTGTCGAGCCTGTCGCCATCCCGGGGAGTCGCTTCGGCATGTCATTTCCGGTTGTTCAGCGCTTTCTAACTCTGAGTCTCTGCACAGATACAACCTAGTAGCCAGGGTCTTACACCAGGAGCTCGCTCTGAAGTGCGGTCTCGTGGATCGGAGACTACCTTACTATAAATACTCGCCGGAAGCCGTGCTCGAAAATGACCGCGCTAGGCTCTATTGGGACCGGTCCATTATCACGGACAGGACGATTCATGCTAACAAGCCTGACATCGTGTTGATGGACCGGGTACAGTCGAGGATATTTTTGGTCGACATCACTATTCCATATGACGAGAACCATGTGAAAGCCGAAACAGACAAGAAGACAAAATATCTGGACCTGGCTCACGAGGTAACCGACATGTGAGGTGGAATGCCAACCGAAATTATTCCGATCGTCGTCACTGTGAATGGGTTATTCCCAGTCAGTCTCTCGGAACATCTGAGGCGGCTGGGACTCCGTGACGGACCGCTCCGAGCTCAAATGCAGAAGGCGGTGCTACTCGATACCGCTCGCGTTTCTTTCCCTTTCTCCCTAACCCTCGGCCGTCTGGTCTCCCCTGCCGGGGGTTTCCATCTGCTTGGGTTTTAATTATCTATTTATTTTTATTATATATATAATTTATAAAATATTATTTATATTATGGTATTTATTTATACAACCAACCAGATGAGTAAATATAGAAATACCCCCAGAAAATATTAATAATAATAATAATAAGCGAAACGAATATACGGTTCGTGTGTTTGTATTCAATGCAGACCAGCGTACATTGCACGCCGACCCACGCAGTCGCTCGCACTGTAGTACTTTTTAAAACTATCAGTTTATTCTGTACTGCGCCGCTGTGCCTGCGTGCCGTGACGTCACGCGCCGCAGCGACAGCGGCACACATTTTTTACAATGTACATCTGCCTGTATGTACACTTGCCTAGGGCTCCGTGCGGTAACAAGCTTTTTTTTTATTTCTCAAACACGCAGGTTTCCTGCACCGCCGAGCACTTTGTAAATTCAGCACTTAAAATTACTATTAACAATCTTAGTGGTTCCGGCACCGGGTATAGAAACCGAGGTCTCTCGCGCTCTATATAACTAAAGCGAACGCTCTGGTCACTGGGCTACCGCGGCTATTATTTATGATAATGATATATTATTAAATCTTTAGATAAGGCAGTAGGGAATTAAATTACCTAGAGTGCATATTATTAATAATGTTAAGTATTATAAAATGACGTCGAGCGGGAAAAGCAAGTAAAATAACAAGCTAATAATGTACTTAATGAACACTACTCAGATAGAAGTGAAAACGAAGCAAGAAGTGGAGCGAGCGGTCTCACAACGAAACCGGCTGTTAGATACACCAAGAGTGCTCATTATTTAAATTGATCCAAGCAATTCAGAGAGAGGTGGGTTACTCATTACTGAGAACAATGGCTGGACGCTAACGCTTCCTGGGTCTGTACTATTCTATTGTATTGTGACGACCGCACTTGCTGGTGAGCATACCTAACTGACAGATGGCTCACGGCGTTCGAATCCCAACCGAAGACAATTTTCGTACGAAAACGTAGATCAATGATTGTCGGATAATGTCATATTGTTGCATCTCGTGTCTCTGCCACTGCATCCGACCCTCACTCCGATTTCATCGTATCTGCGTCACATCGGACACTGGAAGGTCTCTATGTTGTAGACTATGGGAAAGGTGGCAAACGAGCAAGCGGTTCACCTGATAGTAAGTGATTACCGTCGCCCACGTACATTTGCAACACCTGAGGAGCTGCAGGTGCGTTGCCGGCCTTTAAGGGTATTTAGGAGATGGGAGGGAGGACGAGGAGGGTGATGAGGTAACCGAACGAAACGCAGAAGCACGAGATGTCTCTACCTCACGCCGGTATTCTGGGACCCGAGGTACCAATCCAGTCGAGCCGGCCCATTCGAGCGGCAGCCAAAGCCGCCGTTTTGCTCTATCACGTTGAAAAAGAGAGTTATCTCGGTAGGTACCCCACTCTTACCCATTTCTGCCACCATACAGCAATGTAACAACTGTTGTGAGCCAGTATAATTGTGTGCTGTGAGAAATTCGATCTTAACCCTCAGGGATGTCAACGCATCTGTAGTTTTCTTCGATTGAAGTAGTTAGTTCCAGGTATCCCGGAGCTGCAATAGCCAGTTACCGTCAGGTGGACTGCTGGATTTTTCACCCCAATCCAACAAAAAGAAATCACTTTAGATGTAAGATCTGTGTGATGGTCATACGTGTCAGTCAGGTAATTATCGGTCATGTTCACATACTGTTGGTGACGACGATAAGTAACGCCGTGTTACCAATCATTTTTCAAGTATACTCCTATAACTCCAGTATACGTCTTGCACGAAGAAATGATGATGAATAATAATGTTGAAGGGGAATCTGCACTGACCTCTAAAACTAGTAATCCAAGTCATAGAAATAGAAAGTATAATAATACTCACAGAAAGCTCTTGGCCAATTATAATTAAACTAGCTGATTTTATGATTCCAAATTACAGATTTATTTTCACCATTAGCTGTTATATCTGAAACTGTTCTGACAGTTTATGTTCATTTCAGACGTCATTTCCAATCTTAATCGACGCTATCTATTAGTTTGAGCCTGTACATACCAGTAGTAACAATTTGTCTGGTATTTTAACATAGGTACCGCCTCAAATACGAGTGTTATTATGGCTATAAAATGTACGTTTATATAACGGACTAGCGCACGGCGGCGGCTTTGCTCGGTCAGATGTATTCAATATACATTCAACCGAATGTGAATGTGTCGTGTTGTATATTGTACTATAAACCTTCCTCGTGAAATGTTCTATATTATGATGAACACCGCATTGAATATCAAATATATATGAATATCATTGAAGATCATCTAGTAGTTATAAGCGAATACACAGACCAGCGCAGATTGCGACTTGGTTTTACACTACGTAATAAGACATTATCTGAGGTGTTCTGTGCAGTAAGTACTTGAGGTTGCTTTTGTAGTCGGGAAATAAAATGATATTTATGCTCCTCGAGCTAAGTTCAAGCATTTTTATTCGTGACGTCTAAAATTCAAGAATAAAGGTATGATTTAGCACCCGATGAAAGTAAAAGTCTCTTGACTTTTTTAAGGGTTTGTTGCCGATTCATATGTCCTTGAAATGTACTATTTTATTAATTCTCAGACCTACAGGCTCCTCTCGATGTTTTCCGTGACGGTCAAGCGTGTGCTGAATTCAGCAATTAAGATTGAACGACCCGAGTATCGACCAAAATCGAAACTATTAGTTTGTGAGCTGCTGAAATACAAATTGCCGAAAAAGATTGATTACAATCTGAACCTTTACAACTATGATTGTAAACCACAAAACAAGAAAAAGCGTTCAGTCTAACTTGCGGGCTTTCTGCTCGTGACTCTCTACCGCCGAAGCTGTAAAGGGTACCGGCCCAGCAGCGTATCTACCGTAGGTGTGGTATTAGATCGGTACGGCATCTTCAATGCTGATCCCGATGTAATCAGTCACCTTTCCTCCGCGTAAAACTAAAAAAAAAAAGCAGCCAGCGATCAGTCAGGGCAACGTCATCATCTGCAGCGACATCTTTCACGAAGCGGACGCACGCCCAGCGAACGTATCGCAGTCCGATCACGCCCCAGTTACTGTTACAGTTACTGTCGCAGAGATCGTGCGCACGTAACCCTTGCTCACTTAACGCACTGTTTGCTGCTGTAAGTGTAGCTGATTCATATTGATGATTGATATCTACCAATGGCAGGTATCAAGCGACGGGGCATATTTCGACGAAACGACGTCATCTACTCGATAGAAAGCGTCGCGCCAGCGCCGACAATGAATATTTTACTGTACTGTATCTAATGTGTATTAGTACAATATCCACGGCAGCCTAATGAGCATCGTTGCGAGCTATTGTATCTGGCCACCATTGGTCCCTCGAGCAGGGTACTCATTCATCTAAATGTTTCCGAATCCGAAGTCTCAACATACGGATCCTTTTGAACGTTAGTTAGTAGTTTTGAAACGTTAAAAGTTCGCTTTGCTACAAGCCCCTAGCCTGCCCTTTACACTACTGCTCCTCCCCGATTTGGATAATAAAGTTAGGTATACTATTACAGTGGCCGTGGCGCTTTGAAGCGAGCGTTGGCTAAAGTTTCATAGTAAGCGAGATATAAAATAGTTAAAAGTACTGGATATTACCAATTACACAATATTTGACTAACTACGTGCACGGCGGTGGAGGAAAACATCGTGAGGAAACGGCATGTCTGAGAGAATATTTCGAATGTATAGCTCATCAATTCGCACTAGAGCAGAGTGGCGGAGCCTTCCCGGCTCCAAAATCAGGTCAAATCTTGAGAAGATGCCTTTTCGAAATCATAATTAGTATTAATTATTAATCTTATGGCCAAACAGCCTGTTGAATTTATACTTATTTTTTTTGTATTATTGCGCCATTTGTCAACGAGCACGTTTTGATTGTTCGAAGGTCTGTACAAAAGAAATGAAACATATCCATTTTAGAGCGTTCGTCTTTGTGTTGTTCTCGTTCGTCGGATCATGGCCCGGTAACATTTGGGTTAGTGGGTAGTGCTTCGTTTGTGCTCATTGTTGCCCGGCCCTCGTGTGAAATAGTTGACAGTGAAGTATGAATGTAAGGAAGAGCTTTTATAAAACAATTAGCGACTGTTTATCCTAAGAGAAATCTCAATTAAGATAAAAAAAATGTATCCTATATCCTCTTACACATCATAATTTTCATCCCTGTTATACTTTTATTTGTGATTGAGGTGAAAATCGAGTCAACAGTCCACCTGTTGGTACGTGGCTATTGCAGCCCGTGGTTACAGATGCGTTGTCACCCCTAAGGACCCCGATGGAATGCCTCACAGCCCATACTAACGCTGGCTCTCTATCCCTTTCGAATCGGAACACTACAGTAATTACACTGCTGTTTGACGGCGGAAATGGGGGGGTCAGGGGTTGGTACCTACCCCGACGACTCTTGGGCAGAGAAGGAGTCTACCGCCTAGTAAACACTTCGTTTATATCCGTTCAGTCCTTTAGGCCTGGTGGAACGACAAACATATATACTTGTATTTTGTAGGACAAAACATAGCCTGGCACTTTTGGAATCACAAGGAACACTTTAAAAATGTTTAATAAAAATCAAACAAGGACATATGAATAATTATATTAGTATACTATCTTTTGCCCGCGATTTCGTCTGTGTGTAAATTTACAAGAACGGCATAGTTTTATTTTTAATGTCGTTTCGTAATTAATAGACATTTAAATGGTTCTGTGGTTTTTGACATTGATCCCGATCTGGTCAATCCCGAAGTTTTTCGGAACCAAAAGTAACGGTGTTTTCAATATGTGTCATACGCTTTCAAACAGTGTAATCCTTTATCCAATTGGTCCAGTATTTTTTGACGTATAAATCCCGTGTACTGGTCCATCCAGGAATTTTTCCGGGACCAAAAGTATCTCAAATTTGAAATCGACTAATAAACTTTCAAAAAGTGAAAATCAAATGCTAAAACAAACAGATAAATAGACTAAAATTACAAAAAAAAATAGTTTTGAGTTCGGAGTTAGTGTATATTTTATCCTTAAAAACCTTTTCTTTATTACAATAACTAGTAAAAAGTATTGTTTCTTTTTCTACGTCGTGTACTCCTTTAAGTGATATGCAACAGCATGAAGCATAATTAAATTTATTAAGAACTATTTAATGTATGTACTGTTGGAGAAATTTATTTAAATGAATGAACCAATGAATTAGTGTAAGGAATCATGTAGGTACTGAGTACTGTGCCACGATCACTCAATAGACTCCGTGTTCACATTCTCCGTATTAACTCTACCGCTTACCATAGGCGGGTCTTGCCATAATTGCCACGCCTGGCGAGCGAGTTGGCAACCGCAGTTTTTTCTTGTACAGTGCAGGAAAATGATGCACTGTACAAGAAAAAATCTTCTGATATTTATATATCTCTCTGTCGAGTTTGACGATACCCAAGAGGCGTGACGGGATGGCAGATTCTCTTTTACCGCCACCACACGGTACGTACAGATGTTAGACTTTTTGACTATTAGTCGCCTTTCTGACACTCGTGGTCAGAAAGCGTTGACTATTCTTTACTTCCGAAATCCACACGGAAACGCGTGGAGGAGGCCTTTGTTCAGCAGTGGACCTGGCTCAGCCTGGAATTGGACTATGATCGTTTATACTATGACCATGAACCTTTTAATTTCCTTATATCATCATGTCTTGTCTAAGTCTTCTTTGGGCATCATAATAAAATAAATAAAACACTACTTAATAGTACCGTGTTATACGGTTTCTCAATATCTTTTTCTCCCTTCTCTCTCCGTTTTCTCTCGCAATTAAACAGAGATTATCTTTTTTTACTAAGAGGGCACAAATCAAATATATAATCAAATGCAATCATTTATTCAACATTAGAAACATACATTTCACTTGTCAAACGACATGTTTCTATTATCTGCCACCGTTTCGTGAAGACGTTCCTCTGACGGAGAAGATACCGGCGAAAGAAACTCCATAGCTATCCTCTTTTTTGTATCTTTTTCAAAACAAAACTTTTTAATACTCTAATATTACAATATTCTTTCTAGAAACGGCTTGGGAGCGATCAACCCATTCCCAGGGATTATTATCATCCAAGATTTCCTTTATATTATAGTAAGCCTTTTTATAAAGTCTATTGATAGGAAGACTTTGCGCACTTACTGGAATTTTGTTGTAGAAACGTATACATTGCCCCACAAAATTTCTCTTTTCGGATTCTTCGTACTACAGTTCCTCAATGGAATGCGTCTTCCGCTGACAGCAGTGACGTCACCGGTTGGATGAGTTGGTTGACCTTGACCCGGTGGGCTCGGGCGGCGACCGGCACACTTGCCCCGCTCGTCCGGTCTCTACATTACAGTTATACACGACACAAGCGGGTTGCTCCGTGTGTGTGTGAAATTGTGATTGGATTACGTTCCCTTAATTCACCTGCCAAGTGGTGGGATTTATTTTCTGCCTAGAAGCCGTCTGGGTAGGTGTCACCTTCTTACCAATGTCTGCCACTATACAGCAGTCCAAAGTACAACCACGATCCACTGTTGTGTTCCGGTGGTTTGAAGGGACTCTCTAAACAGTCAAAATAATATAATCACAGCCTGGCCTGCAGCGCTCCAGATTAGTCCTCAGTTGCGATGACGCACCTGTAACCTTATTCTATTGAAGTTGTTTGCGAGTTGAAAGTAAATAACAGTCAGTTGTTTTCTCGGTGAAACCAAATCATTAATTTATTTAATTGTCACATTTCAACACACTCACCCGTTGTTTGAATTCTTAAATCGAATCGAAGTTTCGATAATGCTACACACCTCAATAATGCAATAAAAAACAATACGAGGGTAAAGTAGGTGAGTGAAGCGGAGGTGTATATGTGTATGATTTATTATATCATTATGGCTCAGCCACTTTACTTCAGATTCGAACATATATAACATATCATAAATGGCCATTTGCTGATGTCGGTATGTAATAACTTCCTCTGTACAATAAATTTCCTTGGTCTACATTAGCAGAAGTGCAGCCGGTGTGTCCGCGGCTCTAACGGCGACTTGACGGCCACGGGAAAGTGTAACGGGCCCGCGCCGTCGTCCTATGCCTAGCGAGCAGGCTCAGTGGCCGGCGCAATGGTTTGCGTTCCGGCCTATAGATCCATTAGCCCTGGGTTTGAATCCCAGACGAAGTCAATATTTGTGTACAACGCAAATTATTGGTTTTCGGATTTGGTTGTGTTCTATTACATCCCGTAAACACATCACGTCGTCACAACATTACCATTGCTACGTATTTGTATTGGTATACAATTAATTATTGTATTAATTATTTAATTTTGACATTACGTCCGCATTCCTTTGCCTTGTGCTGTGCCACACGTTTGATTATTATTTGAAAACACACTTTACTAAAATCAGGTTTTACTTCACTTGGCCCTAAATAGCTTGTCTTTGTGGATCATAACACGGCTGTATAAAATATAATATGTTTTTAGATTACGTATGTAAAGATATTTGATTATATCAATGTTTTTATTTATATTATTTCATCAAACCTATTTTTGTTTTGATGATAATTTATTTGAGTAAAAAGTACAGGGACAGGGATCGTTTCTTGGCTAATTTCTCGAAACCCTACCTGTCTGTAAACTAGGCTGTCGCAGTCGTTTCTTAGTATCGCAATGTATTTCCTAAAACTAATTTTTTGATGGCGATTATTAAAAAAGAAAATTAATGTCAGACTCATTTATACTGCGGTAATAAATAAATAAATCGAGTGATTTATTTATTTATCGTATAATTCGTTCGTATATTATATCGTATTATATTTTACATGCCGTATCCTTAGCTATAATAATAAAGAACGTATAAGCACACCTAAGGCCGCTGGGGAACGGCGTACGAATCTACCAGGCCCTTTCTTCCCCAGGGAGTCGTTTGGCGACGAAGGGGAAAGCTTTGAAAATCGCAATGATTACCGATTACCGAACTAGTGATTATAGCAAATCCTCCTTATGGGAGAGACCTATGTCCTGCAGTGGACTGTTTATTGCCTGTTAAGGTAAGGTAACCAATACTGGGGTGGTCAGAAGTTAAGACATTTATTTTAGTCGTTTCAGTTCACGTTTCAACGTTATTTGGAACAACGTGACAAGGGGTGACGCCGTATCCTCAGATAAACTTTTTATCTTCATGGTCTGCAGAATCAGATACTGAATCAAAATCGAAATAATTACCTAAACTTACTACTAGCTACTTTTAATATAATATTATAGGTTTTAGTTTCACTGTCACGTGACAGAGCTTCGAAGCGATTATTTCCTTATAAGATCCCACCTTAAAAGGAGGCAATAATAATCTATCAATATCCTTACAGGGTGTTAACTGGACCTAACGGCGATCTGGGTAGGAGCTGTGTCATGTATGATACTTGTTTTATAAAGGTAAGCGTGATGAGAGGATTCGTATGAATCAGCCATCGGAAGTGGTGATGGGCCGGCCACGTAGTGGTCGCAAAACTGACAACCGTTGAAGACGATGAACCGTAAACTTGCACATTGTTCCGGGAAATCGATGGATGCAGGTGGCACAGGACCGTGCTTTTTTTGCAGCAGCCCATGCTGGTATTCTAAAATATTATATATATTTACTAATAGCAACGATAGCCGTGTGGTTAGCGGATCTGGATGTATGAGGAGACACCAGTTCGATCCCTATGGGTACTTAAGACAAACATAAATTGTACGTGGTAGAGCCAAGCGGTAGCTTTTACTGATTCTCAAATGGGCCAGCTCGACCGGAGTAGTACCTCGGCCTCGCAGAATACCGGCGTAAATTACAGGCACGTTGTGCTTCTGCGTTTCGTTCAGTGAGTGCCGTAACCGGAGGCCCTCGCCCTCCCCCTCCCCAAATATACTAGAAGGCCGGCAAGGCGCCTGTAGCTCCTCTGGAATTGCAGATGAAATGCCGAAATGATGAAATGCGGGAATGCCGCTTACACGTTTGCACCCATTACCATAGAAAAAAAAATTAACATGACAATCTGTGTACAAATCAAAAGATGACACCGTAAACGTAAGCGGCCCGAAGTATTACGTCTGGTGTTTAAATATTTTTGTGTTCGCATTCAGAATACCAAGAGTTATTGCCTTATACGGCCTCGACCTCGAAATTGGGTTAAATGTTCGTGTTTATGTCCTTGCGTGGGTCGCCGGCAAGATGTAACGGTACCTGAGTGAGAACGATTCCATCTTTGTACACTATACCTACCTACGTACATATTAATTGGAGAAAGGTTTTATTTTTATTCTTAACAAGAATGATACGAAATTAAAAAGTTAGTTTTCGTCTTATTTTTTGCTTCCACATCTGCCCGTGAAAATCCACAACTGGACGTGTAAGTTGAGATGCCAAGCAATTCATGAGAGATAGATAGCCCATACTCAGCACACCGGAGACCCGTAATAACTTATATTTATGTACTTGGTGCCTCCCACAAATCTCACGAGCAGTTGGATGATATTGTTTTGTGCAGTGATAAAATGCAATATTGGTGACACTTGTTTATAAATTTGAATTATTGACACCTCTGTCTACCCGAGATAGATAACGTGAGTTTTGTGCGTTTTTTTTCTTCGATTAAGGTGACAGACGAGCTAACAATTCACCTGATGGTGACTGGCTACTGCAGGCCATAGACATCTGCAAACTACTTACAGAGGCGTGGTCAGCCCTGTGGAATAAAACGGAATGCCTCACAGCCTGTAATTATACTGGCTCTATGCCCTTCAAACTGGAACTCAAATGAGGTAGGACGGCGGTAGAAATAAAATGTGTGTGTGTGTGTGCGTGTGAATTTATTTACAGAAGCCGCATTCGAACAAGGTAGTAACGTAACGTAGATAACTGGACCGCGTTCGGGCCCAGTGGCCGCACAATGGCGTCATGTAATATTCATCGCTAACGGAATCGAACCGACGCCTCGCCGGTCGCGTGCCTACACATGACCACATTCCGAAATGTCTAACTGATTAGTATGTTTAATTTTCCGTTAGCTTTTAATCTTGAACGGACGTGCCGTTAGATTTATTTTTATGATTTAGAAATGGATGTCAGCGTCTGTATTTTCCGTAGATGTTTGCTATCTACGTTACCTAATTAAGGTCATATTGTTAAAAACCACTGCAAACGAACATAGCACACAGTTCAGAGCTCCGTTATACTCTGACGATTGCGTCGCGCAGTGGCAGTGGCATGCCGGTTGGCTCCGGATTCGTATTCCAGCCGAAGCAAACAAATTATTACTTTTCAAATCTGACTGCCTGACCTTTTATCCTGTTATATGTTATACGACACTGTAAACACTTTTTAAACTTCCCTGTCTAATCGTTCCATAATCCACTTTTCGTCTCTATTTTTTTGCATCCAACTGAATGTTTCTTACGACACTCGCTTGCAAAAATCGTTCCTATTATTAGTGACAGGCACGATCGAGATATCAGAACCTTTTTTTTTTTTTTAGAGAATAGGGGGCAAGCGATCGGGCGGCTCGCCTGATTGTAAGTGATTGATGCCCATGTACCGAGTCCAGAACACCCGAGGAACGTTGGAGTCCTTGGAAAAAGAAATAGACTTTTCCTGAACGAAATACTACCAGCGAATTTCTCGAAGTCGTAGTGCGTGGCAAAGAATTCCGTTAGGAACGCACTGTGGCGGTTTGCCAATCATCGAATTGATGTTGGTGTACTTAGTACTGTGTCGCGATGTATGTAGTATGATGGTGGAACTTAGCGAATGGGCCGGGTTGGATACGATCGAAAATGCATAGAGATGCAACGTCTCTTTGCAGGGCCCGAGGATCAAGCAGATCAGAAATCCAATTCTGACGGTTCGGTGGCTCAGAGACTAAGCGTTCAGCTGCAGCGTTGGAGGTCGCGGGTTCGATTCCCGCTCGGGGCTAGTATTTTTATGAACTACAAATAATAAGTTTCGAGTCTGGGTGTTCGTCCATGTGCAATTTATATATGTCTAAACTGCCTCCGCGAATCAGGAGAATTCCTACAGAGAATTCCTACAGTGGAAGGTGACGTTTTTTAAGAGAAAAAAAAAACAAAGAACTTGGTCGCCGACGATTCGAGTCGTTCTTCGTCGGATGCGGTCAATGGAAGGAGCTTGTCTGAGGGGCCCCGATCAAGGGATGCGAAAAGTCACGTAGAGCCAAACTTGCACCTTCTAAAGTTGCAATATGGATGGAACACTATACGCTCTGCTGAGCACACCAAAGTTTTAAAAGGCCAATTTCGCTCTACCTTCTAGGTGACCACGAAACTAAAAGCAGCTTGATATGTCAACGCCAAAGATTCCGATAATGGCAGAGGCGTCAAGGGAGCTGTTCTCAAAAAGAGAAGAAACGATAAAGGGATTCTTTTTAGCAGCTAACGCCCGAACCAGACATGTTTTAGGGTTAAATTGGAGTAGATTTCGTCTCCCAATCTGAGACTTTGTTTGTAAAAGTCTCGGATTCAGTCATAAGTTTGTTCCGGCACTCATCGACGTGTTCCCATCCACCCGCATCACCAGTGCATAGTAATGTATGTTAATAATTTATAGCATGTTATTGATATGCAGAAGGAAAAGGGTAGGAGGCAGCAAACTGCCTTGTGGAACGCCGGCATTCACGGATTTAGAGTCTGAGCATGCACCATCGACTACAACCTTGATGGTTTGGTCCGCGAGGAAACTGGTGACCAAAAACCAATTGCACAATTTCTCGAGAAGCCCGTAGCAAGTCCAACTCCTCTAGGCACTCCAGGAGCCATCTGCCATCGCCAAGTCGCCTGACAAATGTTGCCATTGCGGCAAATTTCTAAGTGGTCTATTTTCAGCAATGGATTTGGCGGAAGTTGGAAGCTGGAGCAGACTAGTTACGAACACCAGCTTCCAATATCATTCATTACATACACCCGTTAGTTGAGAAGCCCGGCTCCGGGCCGCTCGCGTCGGTTTCCGAACGATTTCCCGCACTTTCTATCGACGACTGTTTGCTCTTCTTTTGTTATTCAAGAATTTCTCGACGATCGGACGCTGTATTAATAAGCATTGTCCCCGCCTTTGCTCGCGTAGACATTGTAACTCGTGTAACTGCAGAGGCTGGTATCTGTGGTTTCTCGTCAAAAACACTAATTCATTACAATATTACATGCTTTTTAGCACCTGTTGGTTAAGCTCAAGTGTTTATGTTGTTCATATGACTTGATAGTAAGTATCTCAATTCACCATGCTTTAAGAGATTATAGTTTTAATGTAAATTTTTTTTTTACGTAAAATTATGGCTCAATGGTGCAGCGGCTTTGCGTTTGACTGCAGCACCGCGTGTCGCGGGCTCGATTTCCGCACGGGACAAGTACAGTTTATACAGCCTTCAAATATTTTCGGGGTCTGGGTGTTAACCAGGTAGAAAAATTTAATAATATGAATATATTTCTTCTGAAACCACTAATAGATAATCCTATTTTGTTACATTGTGTAAAGATTTAATCAATTAATATTGGCTCAGCAATCAGATACGATAACCGTTAAGCCATGCGAATGTTATTTAAAACAGTAAAAGCACATGAACGAAAACATTTTTCTCAGATACTTTTTCAGTATGCACCACTTACTTAAAATTATTTATTAAGAGTTCATTGAAAAAGCTTGGTCGAAACGTACTTAAAATCAATTTCGATTAAATGTTTTAGCATAAAGTATCTGTTAGGTCATAATAAATTTTTACTTTATTAAAACTTTCTCTATGTTCCCTTATTTTACATTTAATCAAATGGGTCAGACTTACCGTATATATAACCAGGTGTCGATTCATTTTACGAGTTTTAGTCTTTAAATTAAAACACACTAAATTAGTTCTGATTAAAAATAGTACACAACACTAAATCATTTAAAATTCAGTTTTGAATCAAGAAAACGCATCAGAAATATTACAACTTTCCAAATGGCGCGCTTTTATCGGTCACCGTACCGCTACCGTGTGATTTGTTTTTTTTTTAAAGGCTTAGATCGTGTCGCGTGCAGCCATTGCGTTCGGAACCCCGACTGTCTCTAGCAGAACAGCGTGCGAGAGAACGGGAAATTGTTGCGCCTTGGAGAAAGGATGTCGCATAGAGCTGCAAGTCATATTTTTCATATTTTCTAATTCATATAAGTTACAACAAATGTATCGTTATTAAGTGTTGCGTTCTACTAGTGATGATCCCGGCCGATTAAAACCTCGGCGATATGTTCTAAAGAACTAGTTAAAGTAGTAGTTAGTAATCACATAGCAAAGTTGATATTAACTCATAATGTATTGCAACTATAGAAATTCAATGGTTAGGAATGATAAGGGCTAACAGAACTTGCCATAAAGAGATCGCAAAACTGACGCTTCTCTGCAACCGCGGTGCGGCCCCCGCCAGAGTCGCCAAGGATAAGGAGAGTAGCGCAATACCAAAACTACTCTTCCACCGCGAGTTCACTTCGGCTGCGGAGAGTAGGGATAGCGATGCAAATCTTCGATGCATCCCAAGTGGTCTCGCTGAAACTGTAGCACCCCGCACCTTGGGTGAGCAAGCCACGGCTACTAAGTCCCTCGCCACGACAAGAGCGAGCGAAGCGTCCTGAGCTACTACAGCACCCACAACATAAGTGCTATGGCTTTTCTCTTAACGTGTCGTAATAATAAAACTTCTACTGTCGCAGCACGTCACGATGTTAATTCTTATTTCTTTTTCATTGACAGCCTGTAAATAGTTCACTGCAGGGTTGGCGATCACAGAAACAGACTCCTCGCACCTTAAACGTTGCATCCCGTCCCCGATCCGAGATTGTTCGGACTGATATTTTATCGTGAAGGGTATTTAAATCTTTTCGAGGTTTTATCATTCGGATGTCATGAGATTTTTGTTTTGGATGTTTTGGATTTTTCCCTTAATCGACTATTATGATACCCACGGGATAAAAAAAAGGTGGCAGATCAGCTAAGGATGAAACAAGAAAGACCGTCAAACTATGAGTAATTCGTTTTAGATCTATACAATCATACTGTGTAATAAATTGTGAAATTTGAGTCCCAGACAAAACATTTTGAAATCCTAGGTATATACTAAGATGACAGCGGTCGTTGACGGTGTTGTAGAGTATACGACTTAATTATAATTGTGTTTCTGTTATTGTATTTTAAATTAAATTAATTGGGCTAAAATACAGCTCTATATAGCTCCTACCACACGCTCCAAGCCACGGCTGGCGCCTCGTTTCGCGGCAATTCATTGGTCGAGCATGACCACACGAAAGCACCGCTCGAGCCGACGCAACGCAACGCGTGCCGTGTTTACCTGCCGCTGTACTATCGTCCCACTAACCTTTATTCACTAACGAGGTGGATTATAATGTTTCAACCAGCGAGTGCCGGAAGACATTATTTTTTACTGAACTAAGTGACCGCGACCATCGTAGACTCCTTCTCTGGCAACGACTCGTCTCTTACCCATCCCTGTCGCCAATCGGCAGCGCAAGGTATTGGAAGCCAGTACAATAACAGGATGTGAGGCATTTCATCTTTTTCCTCAGTGGTGAAAACTACTGTGTATTTGATTGAAGTTCTTGGCAAGTGTCTATCGGAGCTGCATTTACCATCAAGTGGACTATTAACACGTTTGTTACTCCAAACCAATTAAAAATTACGCTCAAGCCCTTATTCTCGATTTTTCGATTCTCTTACAATATTCTATGTATGCCCAACAAATTTATCTATATAATATTTTTTTTGTATTTACGCGAATAGTAGACCAATCCAATGCCAAGCACACCACTGCACGGCCTCCAGATACTGTGAGCGCCTTCTGCGTAGATCGGTCCAAAGTTAGTTCCATAAGAGCTGACAATCTGGACGTCAGACACCTCAGTCCCCCATGACCATAGCCGCTGTAGAGCACCGAAACATCGGAAAGTAAAAAGGTTAAAGTTAAACGCGATTAATTCCTTAAAGTTTGTTTAATTTCACGATCTGTTCATCTTTCTTTATGACACTTGACTAAAATTAATCCTCACTTAGTATACTATGCCATCGGTCATTGCAATGATAATAATATATATTGTGTATGATGTACTTATATATTTATATATATTCGAATTTATTCTGATAGTATGTATGTAAGTATCTTTACACAGTAGTAATATGTGTTATATAAATTTACATGTTCATTTAGGTCAGTGAATGTCTTTAGATTTTACCGTTAAAATATTTATGTCTTTTTGTTTCATTACTCACATTTTTATTCCAAATTTTTATGTGCTGCACTTTAACAATATCTCTCTCGGGTCGGCAGGCAGGGAATGCCAAAAAGGCAAAAAGTGCGCCCTTTGTATTGCTTTTCTTAAGGTTTACAAAAAAAGTATAAATATTAAGCAAATCTTAGGTTTAATTTCCAAATTTTCCTCTCCCCGCGTCCTTTCTAACAGAATTACTATTCCCGGCGCTGAAACCACTAAAATTGTTAATAGGAATTTTAAGTGGGGAAGTTACCACATGCTCGGCGGTGAAGGAAAATATGGCTGAGAAATAATAAAAATATTGTATTTCGAGGACATGTTAAGTCTGCGAACCCGCACTGAAGCAGCGTGGCGGACCCTTCCCGGCTCCAAATCACTCTCAAAAATTTGAGGCGAGGCCTTTGCCCATCTCTGAGCATGCAACTCCTTTTGTGGGACTATTCATATTGTAACAGCAAGTCTGATACAATATGAATAGTCATTTGATACAATTAAGGGGCATCCTATAAACATTGGTATGTAGTATACAGTGCACGTCGCTAGATGGCGCTATTTAAGTTTTTTATAAGCTCACACAATTATATGCTAAGACGCAAGTTACGTTATGATATATAGTTTTCCCCAAAGTTAACTTTTTTATGATCTCCCATTACAGTAGATTAAATATAATTTCTTTGCTTATGGCAGTTCTTCAATAATTACTCCTGAGTAAATAGATAAATAATATGAATTCATTATGCAGAATGATTTTAATAGCCGTATTTTCCTGCTATCGAAACAATAAGACAACTCTATACTTTACCTTTATAATAATAAAGACACTGTTTCCGCTGGTCGTCAGTATTTTAAATGTAGCGGTGGTTGTCAGTTGAGTTTAAAGTGTTTTCTCGTCGGTTTTATTTCCGACCTACGTATTATGAAGTGTATGATTTTTGTGTTATGTTTTGTGCTATTAGGAGTGAAAGGAACGGATGAAAGCTCTCGAAGATATGACAAAGGTATAAAAATACATAGTTATATGGTTCCTAGGCTGCTAACGAAACTTAGTAGTGTATAAAGTAACTGACTAACTATGATTGCGTGCTTGAACATAAACCTTTAACATTTAGTATCAAACAACCTAAACTTCCATTAATTTCATGTAATATGTGCCTTTATCTTCATAATGATAATGCAACTGACATCTTCAACTTGATATCAGAATATTTATTGAAAAGTCGTAAATGGGACTTCCTAGGTATATGGTGGCACCACACTAACCTTACCGGAGACATGCTTACTGAAACGATGGTGTCGACAATGGATGGAAATTGAATTCAGGTTCGATTCTCATCGGTAGTCTAAATTGTTCCAATACATTTTACATCATCCCGGCGGAGGATTTATTATGTCTCTGTACATGTTTTGTAGAATTGCATCTTTATAGGGTTAATCTTCTTAAAGGTATTTTATCGTGACGCATAAATTAGCAAGGGTACCGAAAAGGGAGATTTAAAATGATGAAATTTGTAGATTAAAAGATTTTTTTTTTATTGTTGTTTTGCAAGTTGTTCTGACAGTACAGTTATCAGTGGCTCGGTGAGTTAGGGTATGATATATTATCTATAAAAGATCTAAATACGAAGAATCGTTCGTTGCCTCTTGATAATGTTAGATAAGAGGATAAAGACAAGCCTTTTGTTGTTGTTCTTTACTTTGTAGAGGGTTCCGTAAATCATACTAAAAACGTAAGAGTAACACGTGTGCCGACCATGATCTACCGGCGTGATCCAGAAACGGACGGTCCAGTCGGTTATAAAATTAGTCAACGCCTACCAAAGTGATGCGAGTGAAAAAGCAACTAGGAACTGTCCCACTGCTGGGCAAAATCCTATCATATTTTTTTAAGCGCCAACTCAATCGCATATTATGAAATGAAAGCGGGCGCCCAGAACTCTGAGCTACCTCGACAGGGAGCAAATAGCTTAAAAGTTCTATTAACGTCAATTACATATTACGGAAGTCCGCTAAATCGCAATGTAGCAGCTTAGCACTTGACTCTACCACATACAAAATCCACGTATCTATGCCCGGGGGACTTCTTGCGGACTATACTATTTTATAAGTATTTATAACCATAGACTATGTGACCTCTAACAATGTTCTTTACAGACATACGTTATACAAATATGTCGCAGTAGTTTATATCTTTCGCACATAGGTGCCTCGGTTCTTAGTACGGGAAAAATTTTTATATACGCCATTACACTTAGCGCTTAGTTAATCTTAAACAACAACAAAATGGCGGATATGTTCGCCGTTTCGTTGGAGTGTAAGAAATTCGAATTACCTATACCTCGCAGTTCTGTGCCTATATGTTACACAAAAATGACCCAATTCACGGTAGTATTAGTAAAATATCAGTTTTTCTCCTTCTGAGACTTCCATGCACTTTGGTGCAGCATGGCATGACATTTCTAAATTTGTGTCAATTGTGATCAAATTTAGGTTTGGAATATATCCGTCACTTTTTTGACGTCTAAAGTTTTTGAAGTAGGCACATCGACAGTTTGAAGTCGGAGCTGTCACATCTATAGAATGCAGCCGTTTTACAGGCTTAAGCTGCCGTTCATATTTCTTACTTAAGGCACATGACATCTGTAGGTAGGTATATATATATGTCTACAGCAGATGCGGCTCCAAGCGACCGAGCCAGTGGACCACACGTGTCAACCCCCGCGGGCAGCATCAGAGGCTCCTGGATGACGTCACGCCGCGGCCGCCAGTTCCAAGCGTACCGGGGAGTGCGGTACGCTCAGCCGCCTGTGGGCGAACTACGCTTTCAGGTATGACAGTATTTTCAAGTAGGTATATTACCTGGGTGGATAGGATGTAAGGGATCAACCCTTGCCTACTTCAAATGTCAATCTCATCTGCAAGTGGTAACTGCTGACTAATGGACAAAGTTCAGGCGTCTTACTGATGGTGGAGAGTCCAACCGAACATGCCCAACCTAAATACACCGACTAGAGATGGAGAGCAGCAAAGCTAAGGCGAGGATACCAGCACACGAGAAACCTTCCGCCCGGCACGCTGAGTATGGGTAAATCTTCCATACATAACAGCCTAGCTCTTTTGGTACTTATGACTTTATTTTATAGAACGGTCGGTGTTTTACAGTGGTTGATAAAGTTTCACACATATTCATAATAAATACGAATATAGTCCGAATATTACACAAATGATTTACGCTATGCTCAGTCTCGGTATCAGTTAGGGTTGCCAACCGTACCGTAATATTATATAGTACCGATTTTATTACATTTTGGATTTTGTTAAAGATACAAAAAGTACACTAAAATATTATACTTCAGTTGGAGGGATCAATCTTTTTTTTTTGCAACACCGAAACTTACATGTAACGACGTAAATAAGTAACACAGGTATGGTTATCTTTATGTTTTTACTCTTTCTATAAAATAACCTTATTTTTTTAAGTGTAGTATATTTTTATAACCTGGTATGAAAAATATAATTATCAGCCGATAAAATGTTGGCAAGCCCAACTGACATATTCTTACAAATGAATACACACCGAAATGTCATCCCTACATGGACACAGCCGCCGAAGCCAGTCTTCCACTACGACGAGGAGGTGGACGCCAGCGCAGAGGGCCCGGCCTGCCCGCAGCCCACTTACACGGACACCTACGCAGTACACGAGGACTGTCTGCGGCTCAACGTCTACACTCCTACCACTAATTGGTAATTAGTTCATGGTCTTTAGAACATTTGTTTGCAAGAGTTTGATACTCAATTTCAAACAATGCGGCTTCCTATCATAATAAGGAAAGAATGTCTATGGTTCACAATGACCACTTCATTTATCAGGGGGGGTTGTCTTTGTTCTCGTTGGTCATAAACAAGTCCTCCCTCATATAAAAATACCTCTTACCGATAAGAACTACCTAAGCGTCAGCTGTGAAGCTGCAAGCGGTAGAAATAACGAACGAGGCTCCTGCGACCGAATCCTTTTGTCTATGCGGAATCATTCACATTCTACAGATGAGTGATGAGAAACAGTATCTCGTGTGCTAGGGCACAAGCACTGAGTGGTCCGACAGGTTTCGTTAGTCATTACACCTATGTCCACCTATGTGCAGCATTCAGCAAGGAAACAAGGAGAAGCATCTAGTCATTAAGTTTATTTGTGCCGGCCTTTACTCGAGTCCAATCCCCGGTGGAATGGACTAGAGTAAAGTAACAAAAATAAGTTGTTCGCATGCCCTTAGCTCGCAGCTCCTGCCTGTGGTGGTGTACATCCACGCCGGCGGTTTCTACTCGGCGTCGGGGCGTAGCGACGAGGCCGGCCCGCACTACATGCTGGACCACGACGTGGTCTACGTCGCCATTAACTACCGACTGGGCTCACTGGGTAAGGTTTCATTTTAAATATTAAATAAGCTCTCACTACCGTATACTCAAAACGGAGTTAGTGAGAGCTCTAGACATTTTTGCCAACTTTTGGACTAAAGTCTTCTGATTCTGATTCTTTAACCACGTCTATAGTGGCTGCTCGCCTATCCTGGCTAGTTAACTTTTCTTTTTATATTTTTTACTATTCCTCAATTATTCTCAATAGTTTTTGTGCATTTCATTCGGATGCTTAACTGTAGCCTAGGGACTCTTATTAATTCGTATAATGACTAAAATTTTAATTTCCAAACGTGGTAGAGACAAGCGGCGGCTTTAGCTTCTCCCTGGTGTTCCTGTAGGAGTGTGGTTCTGCCCTAGTCAGCTGCAGTGTCACTGTCATGTACAAATTGGTAATAAACTTTACGTTCGGCCTGGATCCCA
The DNA here is from genome assembly GCA_029286595.1 of Bhutanitis thaidina. Classification (NCBI taxonomy): domain Eukaryota; kingdom Metazoa; phylum Arthropoda; class Insecta; order Lepidoptera; family Papilionidae; genus Bhutanitis; species Bhutanitis thaidina. The sequence goes on along the minus strand of JAGSMS010000043.1, from coordinate 150,640 downwards.
AGCAATTTACGATTGGTGAAGACATGATTCCGTGAGCACGCAGGTCTAAATCCAATATCAAAACTTGATTAACACCTGATCAAGTTTTAATATGGGCTGTTGCTGTATGCATTTTCGCATAAAGGTACAACTATGAAAGGAATGTAACTTCGGAAACCAGCGTGTTAGACGAGGTGCGGGGTGCCAAAATTAGTTGTTGCCGGCCTAATTGTCGGGACCAAGGGAACTCTTTCGCACATTACCGCGGCTCCAATGGTGGTGACACATAAAAAAGGTAAGTCAAATAGCGGCCTGTAAATGCCCACTTCTGGGCATAGGAGGCGCCCTTTGCCACTCAAACATCTGAGAGGGTTTTGGAGTTACCGGTTCCTTTCAGGCATCGGACCAACGTTCATTATGATGGGCTTATTAGGTCTTTCTCCGACCCACTGCTGTCTACCTTCGGATAGAAACGTCGGCTCTTTGTAGTTTACTTCTGTGACATCACCTGTTCGCAGGAGGCTACATGATCTATTCTCACCGACTATGGTCTTAAAAATCCTCTAACATAACATTTAAGAGACTCGCATTATTGGACAGGATTCCTGAGCACAGGCGATGCTTTGGCCCCGGGCAACAACGGTCTTAAGGACCAAGTGGCCGCCCTGCGCTGGTTGCAGCGCAACATTGCGTCGTTCTGCGGCGCGCCCGGGCTGGTGACGGTGGCGGGCTACAGCGCCGGCTCCATCAGCGCCGCTCTACACACGCTCTCGCCCATGTCCAGAGGTACCGGGTGCACCTCTTTTCCTAAATAAAGCGTCAGCAAAAGCCAGGGTGAATTTCTTTGAAAGGTTGGAAACTACCATGCAGTGTGCGGCATCCTCGCACTAGTGATGCTCCTCGCCATCATTTGTCTGTGGGATTTGGGTTCGGCGTAGGTGCGGTTGGTGTTTGTAGAAAAAGCTGGTATGTTTCCCCTTACATTCCAATCACCATAATCAGGTGTTACCTCGTACTAATTCCTTCCAATAGAAAACTATTTGTATTTATTGATTGGAGAGAATTAAAGTTTTTTTTTAAAACCGTATGCACTTACATATTTAAATGCCAGAGCACGCAGCTCAAGCACGGCGACTACGGCTGTATGCACAATGACAGGCTTTGAGTGAGGCTGTACATCTTAATTCTCTGGCGTGACGACGCATCAGTGACTTTCTTTGACTCTCCAATGTTATAGAGAAGTTCGTAATTATGACTATGAATATTTTTTCCATTACTTTTCTTACCTGACATTTAGGGCTTTTCCACCGCGCCCGTGCCATGAGTGGTTCTCCTTTCACCCAGGTGCCCACTCCACATCATCAGCGCCACTTGGCCGTGCGCCAAGCTGAACTGTCTGGTTGTCCTACCCACAACTCCTCTGTTATCCTCGATTGCTTGAGGAAAGTGCCGTGGAAAAAGTTGGGGGACTCACTGGATTCGATGTTCGTAAGTCTATTGATATATCTGTAGTTGTAGTACCTATTTTCGTCAGCCTGTGAACAGTCCACTGCTGGACGTCGACAATAACACGGTATGGTTTTATCAAAGAATGACGTTTTTAGGCAAAGTGGATAAGGCCTCACCTCTGGGTGTTTACCTTTATCTTTACTCACTCATTCTTAAGCTCACACTGCTATTCATGGACCAATCCCAAGTAGAAATATCCTTAACAGCTTAATGGTTAGGTTGTGAATTGTTAGACATGACGTCGCAGGTTCGAGCTCGCCATTCGACTATTGTCGTGAACCACTCCACTGTCGTGATACAAGCTGGTGATGCTTAGTTGGAGTGGTTAACAGGAATATTATTACAAGTATTCTTGCGAAAAAATCCCTAAGATGGCAAATCCAGTAGTTCAGTGATCAACTCACTGGCCAGGATCCTTAACGTTCATATGACGTCATTCTTCGACAAAACCATACCGTGTTATTTTTCACATCTAAGACACGGTTTTGTTTATTGATAACTATGTCGTGGATAAACGAAACCCCACATACTTCGTGTCACAGCCTGTTGAGACCCTAAGTCGCGGCTCCCAAGCTAATTTGTTTAACCCAGTGACGGTTTTATGTTGATATTCGTAATTTATATTTCTAAAACTGTGTTGAAAACAAACCGGGAAGTGCATCATCTACATCACCACCCGCATCCATGGACTTGCCCTAACGTAGTGCAGGTCGTGCCTTCATCTTGCGAGGACACGTCCTCTGTACTTTGTGTGTACGAGGTTGGCACTCGAGAACCTTCCTTTGCCATCGGTTGCCAGTTTCACCAGCTATGTAGCTGGCTGATCCTTGAGGATTTTTACCGAATTTGCTCGATGTATATCTAACCCAAATTATATAATTCTATCGCAGGAGTTCGCGTATGACCCCATCCTAATATGGGTGCCAGTCATCGAACCCGACTTCGGCCAGGAGAGGTTCCTGACACAAGACCCACTGGACTCTATCAGGGAGGGCAAGATGGACGCCGTTCCGTTTATGCTAAGTCAGACTAGAGACGAATTCTTCTGGAAAGCTTTCAGTAAGTGCCTTTCGAGGAGATTGGAGACCTTTTCCATACTGATTTACTAACTTTTTAGTTTTCGAGATTGTGACTACAAACATTTATTCTAACTAAATGTGCCACAACTTAAAAAAATAATAGTTTAATTTATCATTATGACATTTCATTTATCTTTCTAGCCAGTTCTCGCTCAAGAAGATTCCCCCTTCTTAAATTTTTGTACTCTCCAGACAACGCTTTCTATGCCCGTGCCCGCTAGCGCGAAACTGAGCGAACGCCTGATCCCAAAATCTACCGCGACTGTATAATATGAACTATTAATGGAAGGCGAATTCTTTGACAGACATAATACAGAATACAACACTGTTATCGACGATGGACAGCGAGTGGGAGCGCATTGCACCCGTCTCGTTCCAGCTGCCGCGCACGCCAGCCTCGCCCGCGCCAGCCGCGCCCGCGCCCGCCGCCTGGCTGCGGCGCGCTTACCTTGGGCCGCGCGCGCTGCGGAACGACAGCGCCACTGCTGCGGGCCTGGGGCGCTTGTATGGGGACTCTGTCATTGGTTTCCCGGTTCACAGGTTATTGCATAAAAAATATGTAGTTCAGAAAGTAATATGCATACATTTTGTTCTCTTCCCCATTCGTCAGGTGAAATGAAATGAGGCTCTGTGCGGTAAATCTAATGTACCCAAACTCGATGGGTGTCTAGTAGCCATTCATGGGTTCCGTTACCCACCTTCAACGAACGCGGTCGTATCTAAGGAGACTTTAATGGCACTCATTAAATAAAATTAGGGGTCGGGGAGAAGCGGACAAAGCCAAAGGAAAATTGTATGAAGTTATAGCGAATTAGCCGTGTGCTCAGGGCGCTCACTTTAGTGCCATAGAGCGTGAGTGACCTGGGTTCGATCCCCGGTGCCGGCACCACTAAAATTATTAATAACAATTTTAAGTGCTGTATTTACCACGTGCTCAACGGTGAAGGAAAACATCGTGAGGAAACCTGCATGTCTGAGAAATAATAATTATTATTTCGAGGATACGTGAAGCCTGCCTCCTCCGGGTCCTTCCCGGCTCCTAAACCCTGTATGATACTAGTATTTGAGGAGGAGGCCTTTAGCCCAGCAGTGGGCACTTACAGGCTGCTACTTTACTTTAGTTTTTCAAAGCGTATTCATTTTATTTCTCACCCGTGCTTGAGTAACATCTGATTATGCACACAGGATGGCAAAACTGATGGCGGCGTACTCAACGCAGCCAGTGTTTTACTACGAGTTCAATTACATCGGCAACCGCAGCTTCTACGAAGACCCTCTGGATAAACAACCTAAAGGTAAGTTTTTTTCTTATAGAAAAGGGAGCAAACGAGCAAGCGGTTCACCTGATGGTGAGTGATTACCGTCGCCCACGTATATCTGCATCACCAGAGGTGCTGTTGATGCGTTGCCGGCCTTTAAGGTAGACGGTAGGGAGGATGAGGAGGAGAGATGAACGGGGAGAATGAACCTCCGGTTATCTCACTCACCGAACGAAACGCTGAAGCACAAGATGTCTCTACTTCTCGCCGGGATTCTGCGAGGTCGTGGTACTAAACCGGTCGCGCCAGCCCATTTGAGCAGCAGCATAAGCCGCCGCTTGGATCTACTACGTCACAATATCACATATGCCTTGAACATTACGTACAAACGTACGCGACATCAAATAAAAAGCACAGAGACTTTACAAAGGACTCGGCCAGGAATTCGCAACACATCACGCACACATCCTGCATCGCGATGTGAGAGTTTACGCTGATCTAACAATATACAAGCCGGATGCGACGGTACGACACTAACTTGCGGGCCTCTATCGATGTAAATGTAAAGGCCACTAGGCCAACAGCAGATTTACTATGGGGGGGTTTTAGTCGGTCCGGCATCCTCAATGCTGATCCCGACATAACCAGTCACCGGAGACGGTAGCGGGTAGGTGCGGAGCACCTTTCCCCCACGGTAAACTAAAAAAAAAAAAAAGGTACGAGACTCAATTGAACCTTATATTCTACTTGCCATTTCTAGACCATACACTAAACATCAATTAAAAAGTATATTTAAATTTTTGTTACTTTACATTGTCGTGGCACGCGCGGCATAAAGTTTTCAAAGACAAACAACGACGGGAGGGTCAAAACATTTATCTCCTTGTAGCGACTCGCGGGGCTCCGAGTAGACTGCCCGTATATATAAAATAACCTCTTTAGTATTACAGATTTTTAAACGTGGTAGAGCCAAGCGGCAGCTTTTACTGCTGCTCGAATGGGCCGGCTCGACCGGATTGGTACCACTACCTCGCAGAATACCGGCGTGGTATAGAGGCATCTTGCGCTTCTGCGTTTCGTTCGGTGTGTGAGGTATCCGGAGGCCTCACCCCCTCCCCATACCCCTCCTCATTCTCCCTTCCATCTCCCAAATACCTTTAGTGACCGGCAACGCACCTGCAGCACCTCTGGTGTTGCAGATGTACTTGGGCGACGGTAATCACTTACCATCAGGTGAACCGCTTGTTCGTTTTCCGGCTTTCTCATAAAAAAAAAAAAAAAGTTTACTGTATCTGTAAAATACTTCAAAAGAACATGGTTTATACGTAATGGTATTGTATTCTAATGGATGAAATTCTGTGCAGTTTATTTAAAGGTTTTGTTAAAAAGCTTCAAAAAGAACGTTATGATATCGCTGGCTACACCGCTAAAATTGCTATACAATACTACAATCGTAAATAATTGTGGCAGGCGTGGCGCACCACGACGACCTGATCTACCTGCACTCCCTGCGGCTGCTGCTCCCCGACGTGCCCGCCGACGGCAGCCGGGACTCCGCCATGGTCGACAAAATGACGGCCATCATGTACTACTTCGCTAAATATGGGTAACGTAATTATTACTCAACAGTCCGCGTGATGGTTATTGGCTACAGCAGTCCTCGGATACCTGCTAACGACTTCAATCTCCGAACAGGTTACATTGTCAGCCCTGAGCCCTGTGGACTAAGATGGAATGGAAACAGCCCCGAATTATACTGGCTCTCTATACCTATCAAACTTTCTTTATTTAGTGGTACTACTGCTTCGTACCGGTTCGTCGTGGTACTACGCCGAACGAACCGGCCCATTCGGGCTGCGGCAAAAGCCACCGCTTAGCTCCACTTGCGATATAAGTACGAGTAGTATAAGTTTAAAAATAATCGGAAAGGTTTAATATAATGTAATATAAGCCTAGGAATGCATCCTGATTCCTGCTAATCTCCCTTCCATTCCACATTTGGCCACCCCTCCGGATGCGGACTCGGGGGGTCCGCTACCCTCGTGGGTTTGGAGGCCGAGAAGGTAGGCGCGTCTGTGTTCCGGCGCGTCTAGCCCCGACGGAGTGAGCGAGGATACGATCCCTACCGAGAAACGGCCGCCGAGAGCGGCCGGCGCTGATGGGGTCTCGGATGTTTGCGAAAGAGTTTCATTGATCCTGCCGACATGCGGCGAAGATGGAACACCATGGGGTTTTAGTCGGTACAAGTCCCACATAGCCTGCCCTTGCCCTCGAGAAGACGGGTATGCGTTAGGCATTTCCCCATGTAAATAAAAAAATAAATAATAAAATAAGATATGCCATGATCGCCACGTCTGGTTATACCATATTAGTTTAATTTCAGTCTGGCAATTTTTAAGTTATTCCGCCATTTATCGAACTTCTGATTTAAAAGAATTTTCCACTAAGTAAGTAAGACTCTTTTAAACACCCATGGGATGTTTTTAAATACTAGCCACGCTTTTTACATTACAAATTTAATTGTCAACCATCCCAATTAAGCCTAAAAGCTTGTATCCGGAGTGGTTCACGACAATAGTCAAGTGGTGGGCTCGAACCTGCGATGTCAGTTTTCACAGGCCGCACCTTCAACCATTCGACCATGGGCGCTTTTTAATTAATTTTTGGTTAAATTTAACAGATATTCCAACACTTATTTATGCAGAAAAAAATTCTGTTCACAGGGATCCAAACCGCGCTAAGGAGGTGGTACCCGAGCTGTCGACAGTCCCCTGGCCACGGGTGTTGCCTGATGAGCGCGCATACATGAGCATAGACACGCGTCTGTCCGTACACCGGAATCTCTTCGAAGAGCGTTTCAACACGTGGGAGAAGCTGTTTCCTATAAATTTATGTCTATCGTAAATGTTGCAATAAATAAAACGTTTATTAGCTCGTATCATTTTCATCTCATTTATGCCTTATCCTGTGTTATTTTTTGTATATGACGACAATTTCCGAATGTTATCGTTAGTCGCTGCGCAGGGCATCTTATAGTGGGTTACACGTCTAAGACTAAGCGATACGATCTGCGGATAGGTCGGATGCTGTGTCCGTGTCGGAGACAATACGTATACCCGAAAACCAATAATTTTAGTTTTGCACTAATATTTGCTTCGGCTGGTATTTGAACTCAGGACCGATGGCAGTCAGATACGCTAACCATTAAGCCGCGCGGTCGACAATAATCATATGAGCAGTAGTCAGATCGCTGGCGATCAGAATATATTGTGATCATTAAATCGAAGGCGTGCGGCGTCTGGTTCAGAGTAACGTACACTGCATCCTCTCCAACCTAAAGGGTTCTGTTCCTGCAGCATCATGCATTGGATTTAACGCACCCGTGTTGGAAATTTAACCAAAAACTACCTTTTGAAATGAAACTATTATTTACGGATTTTATCGCGTTTTATTTACTACGGCTGTAAGTTTCAAATGTGTACTGTTCGCGTCATTATATAATATATGATTCTATTCTGATCATTAAATCTGAATAGAATATCTAACTGCTCAGCCATGGGCCATGGGTTCGAATTCTATCGGTAGTTTAAGCAGTACTCAAGGTTTTTCCTTTGTCGATTCTTACGACAGCTAAGGGAAGGAAATGGGCGATGCATTCTTCCGCCGCCGTCACGCGGCAAATTTAACATATTTGGCCTGTTTAAATACTAGACAACCTATACTTCAGAACAACTTACATTATCGATTTGTAGATTGCCAGGTTTTATTGCGAATTTAATTATGTTCCCCACTACGTTCTAAGTTTGAACTTTTGACAATGACTTTAAAGGCGAAACCGGTCAGTTGATAACATTAACTAATAAATCAGTGGAACGCATGCAAGCGTGCGTGTTATCCAACTAAATCTTCTATTGAATTCCACCGAGAGACAACAAGCGCAAGTATTAAACATACAAGATCCTTCACCCGATGGTAAGTGATTACCGTCGTCCGTGCACTTCACCTGCAACACCAGTGAAGCAGCAAGTGCGTTGCCGGCCTTAAAGGATCTTTGGGTGATGGGGGAGGGAGGAGTGGGCCTTCCCATAGAACGAAACGCAGAAGCATAAGATACCTCTATAGTATACAAATAGAAGTATGTATGTATGTTTGTAACTATATATTTGTTTTATGGTTATATAACTACGTTGTTGCGCTTACCATAAAATTTCACCACACCACAGGTTGACTGGTTGAGAATGCCTATAGGCATTAAGTCAGCCTTTTGTGTCATTGTTCATAAAGGAATACCATACAGATTAAATAAATAAATGTGTCAGTGGTTTAAACTCAAGGCGCATGCGCTCTGTTAATTCAAGTCAAGCTACTCGTATCTCGGTTCTCATAAGGAAAACCGAAAGGGGAAACAACTAAGGAAGTAGTTGACAATGAGTTCATGTGCGAAATCTTAGCTGCGGTTAATGAATGACTTGGCTTTACCTGTCCTGATGAATAAAGTGGACACGCGTCACACGGAAGTTTATCTGTATGCATGATACGCACACATACGACATCTACTTTTTATACCTATATTTTACTAAAGATAAAAAATCCAATCGACGTGAGAACGCTATGTTACATGCATCGAAAACTGCAATATGACATTGGCAGCTATAGACAAGGTCCAGATAAAAAATGACTCGCGAATAACACCCTTTTCTCTCAACCACAGGGCCATTAGATGAAAACCCCGCTGGTTGAGAGACTCTGCTATCTGACCATGTAAGGCAAATTCTAAGGCCACAAAGGGCAAATTAATATGCTTAACTTTTTTGCATATTGTCCTGTGAATAGAGCGACAACAGCCTGCCCGTCTATCACGTTGTGATGGTCTAGATGTTCGCTTTTATTTTATTATGAGATCAGGGGATTTGGATAAACAAGCAAGCGAGTCACCTGGTGGTAAGTGATTACCCTCGCCCCAATACATCTGCAACACCACAGAAATATTTGGGAGATGGGAAAGACGATGAGGAAGGATATGGGGATAGGGACTGGGCCTCCGCTTACCTCACTCACCTAACGAAACGCAGAAGCACAAGATGCCTCTACTCAACTCCGGTATTTTGCGAAGTCGTGGTACTACCCATGTCGAGCCGAGCTAAAGCCGCTGCTTGACTCTACCACTTCAAAAATGGTGTGCAGTTCTTGGCAAAAGTAGGCGTTACGACTGCAACAAACAATAACTGTTTGTCTTTTATTACCACCTCTGTCTACCCCTAGAGGACTGATACCCGTGAGTTGTGTGTATAGATGAACGATGACATCGAATTAGTCATCTATAGTAGAACAAAACAACAGACAATGCGTATATGTATGAGGTGATGAACAAGCCTCGTTGAATCACTGTGTTTCTACAAACAATAAAGAACGTGTAAGACGTAGTCAGGACTACGGGAACGCAAAACAAGTTTTTAAAAACTATTTATTTATAATTTATAATTAAAACGTTATGACAAATGTGGGTGTCAATACGATCTGATCACATTCAATGCCTCCTATCTCATACAACCAAAGCCCAGCCTTCTTTAGGTACTTACTCTGTTAGTGTAAGTACTAGACCTTGAACCTTCTAGGATCTTCCTAAACGTGGTAGAGCCAAGCGGCGGTTTTAGCTGCTGCTCGAATGGGCCGGCTCGACCGGGTTGGTACCACGGCCTCGCAGAATATCGGCGTGAAGTAGAGGCATCATGTGCTTCTGCGTTTCGTTCGGTGATCCTAACAAAATGACCCTCACAGACGGAGGTTATGTTTTGATCGTTGCGGGTGACTGTACACGCTTACATTATCACCGCATTACAAGAATCAAGACATTAGTCTGCTCGATTTGTAAGCAAGTCGTAAACGTAGAGATTAAGTGTGAGACAGCGGGCCGGCCGGTATCTGTGAACACGGCGCAAATGTTCTGCGGGGTGCGAGGGGGAGCGGGGGCGGGGGATACTGAATGGGGGGGGGGCGGGTTTTCCGTCGTAGAGATATAATTTTATTTTCCTTGTTCATTTGAAACACATCAGCGGTCCTTGGCTAAACAATCTTTATCTCGGAGGTTAAGAATTCGATAACGATAGTACTTACGTTCTGTAACGAGGAAAGATTCTGCCACGCACAGCGATACATTTTTAAGAGATTGACATGTTGTAATCTCGTATTCTTAGTGGTACGTGGTATAGTCAAGCGGCGGCTTTTGCTGCTGTTCGGATGGCCCGACACGACCTCGCAGAATACCGGCGTAAAGCAAAGCCATCTTGTGTTTCTGCGTTGCGTTCGACTTGTAAGGTAACCGGAGGCCCATTCTCCCTGTCCATCCCTCCTCCTCATCCTCCCGCGTACCTGCAGCTCCTCTGGTGTTGCAGATGTACGTGGACGACGGTAATCACTTACCATCAGGTGAGCCGCTTGCTCGTTTGCCGCCTCTCCCATAAAAAATAATAATAATAATTTTGATTGAACACAGTATTTCCTTACAGTTAAGTTTCTGTTGCAACGTGCTGGGGCGACGTACCATACGGCACGCTCGCGGCCACACCGGGCATTGCTAGCTGATATCGAGTTCAATGCGGTTCGATAAGAAAACAACTTCGATTGGAAAATAGAAATGCATTAAATGCATATCTAATAAATTATGTACACTTCCTCGCGGACTATTATATTTTACAAGGATTAGGTTTCAATTTAATTTTATTTTCATTGTTATTTTCATTGTTATTTTCAGTAGCAGCGCCACGTGAATCTGCCGCCCAGTCTCAACCCGCGGGTACAGCAACAGTCGGCTAGGAGAAATCTCCCGCTCTCCGAGAAGTCGAGAAATTTACTTATCAAAAATATGGTAGGCCAGCAGTAGCGTAGCGTAGCAAGGTGCGAGGCGCCTGCAATCGCCTGCCGTGATACCGGCCGATGTGTCCAGCAGTGGACTAGTAAAGAGACCCACGACATACCACTCGTGTATATCAAATCATATACATAGATTTGTAGTTACAGTTTCTGATTACGACATATTTCCAAGATTATATACACGACTCCGAAAATATCTAACCTATTTTTCTTCATTTGTGTCCGTAAAGTAAGAGCCTGTAAGTGCCCACTACTGGGCAAAGGCCTCTTTCTCAAATACTAGTATCAGATAACCACTTTAGGAGCCGGGAAGGGCCCGCCACGCTGCTCCGGTGCGGGTTGGCGGACTTTACATATCCTCGAAATAATAATTATTATTTCTCAGACATGCAGGTTTCCACACGATGTTTTCCTTCACCGTTGAGCACGTGATAAATACAGCGCTTAAAATTGTTATAACAATTTTAGTGGTGCCGGCACCGGGGATCGAACCCAGGTCACTCACGCTCTATGACACTAAAGTGAGCGCCCTGACCACCAGGGTACCACGGCTCTTGGTATTTTGAAACATTGTAACTGGCACTGCTGATAGCCATCATTTAAGTGGGACCAGGCGAGGGAGGAGGAGGGAGCTTACACTAATTTTTAAGCTCATGCACCTGGAATGCCCAGCCGTTGGGTATCCCCTAGCGCAATCTCTCGGCAACTGGTAGAACGAATGACTGCTTAACTAATTATGTTCAAAATGCATTTACAGCTATTGAGAGTATATTGTAATTTGTTCATTTACATGTGTAAACATGTGTTGCATACGCACATATTGAAATATTTTCTATTTATTTATTACATCGTGTGTATTGGCTTGAGTTGCACAGTACGTACATTGATCTTGCACCACCTGCCGCGTATCGGTAGCTTTGTTTCTTTCGTCGCCAATCGCTATGGAGCGATGAGGTTTTTTTTTATAGAAGAAGGGGGCAAACGAGCGTGCGGCTCACCTGATGGTAAGTCATCACCGACGCCCACGAACATATACAACACCAGGGTAGCTACAGATGCGCTGCCGGCCTTTAAAAGAGGTCGTCAAATTGTGATTTCTGTATCCTTTTGTTTTGTGGTGTGCACGACACAACTAACACTACTCTATCGTTTGATTTAAGACCTTAATTAGCCCTAATATCGAATTCTAAAATGCATTGACTATAAATAGAATCAGGCGTTACTTTTCCGTTATGTTCTAAAATGTTGGAATAAATTGTTTGGACGATTCAGCATTAAATTCTCCTATTTTTCGTGAAGATCCCTCACACTGTGGGGCGAAAAGCTGTCAAAAACTGCGACATGTCCATTAAAACGCTAGGGCTTCTCCTGTGCCGATCTTTGGAGCTAACTTTTTCTCCAAATGTTAACCGACCCGGTGCGACTGATGGCGGAAAAAAGATCCAAATATGCCGAATCCAAACCCCACCCACTGGAATGAAGTAGGAAAGAAACTTATTTATACGGCAAACATTCAACAAAGAATTAAAAAAAAGAATTGAGCACTTAAAAACAAAGAAAAGATATTAATTAGTTGTGGGATGTCAAAAAAAGCATCATGTCTCAGTGGTACTCCCACAGATTAACACTGAGACGGTATGCTTCAATGCCACCGATTACTGGCGATTGTGAAAAATCGCAATCGCCAGTAGTGATGTGGAGTACCGAGTGTAGCGCGAGGGCTGCACTGCGCTCCCCGAGCCGCCGACCACGTATGAGCACATCATCCATTCCTTACCTTTTTTTTCTGGGAAAGGCGGCAAACAAGCAAGCGATTCACCTGATGGTAAGTGATTACCGTCGCCCACGTACATCTGCAACACCAGTGGTGCTGCGGGTGCGTTGCCGGCTTTTAAGGGTATTTGGGAGAGGGAAGGGAGGATGAGGAGGGGGTGTAGGAGTGGGCCTCCGGATACCTCACACACCGAACGAAACGCAGGAGCACAAGATGCCTCTACTTCACGCCGGTATTCTGCGAGGCCGTGGCACTAACCCGGTCGCGCCGGACCATGCGAGTTTACCAAACGTGGGAAACTACCTATCACCTAGTCTACTACCTACCAACTTTTGTTGATGCTATTATAGAAAGACATTTATTCTTCAGTGGACAATTATACAAGCCGAGAATAATAGAGAAACATATTCTGGCAACACTGGAGACGCGGCCTTCACAACATGTCATCGAATTTGCTTTGTTTTAAATTTCGTAGACATACAGCTTATTACTGATTTATTGCTGATTAGATAACAGTTACTATGTAAACCGGGGTTCGAACTCGGGTTGCTCGTATACATAAAAGAAGGCCCAGCCCGGCCACAGAGCCTCCGCGGCTCTTTGTATACGCATCAATACATTTATCCTCGTTTTTCATCAGGAAAAATTTGTAGAAAATACACAAAAGCCATTCAATATAAATAACTCGACGCGCACGTTTCTTAGTCAGTGCATCCCGCGACACCGCGATGTATAGACATAAATTGTTGATTGTCTGTTTGCTTGTCGCGTCCGTGCGGGCGGGCAAACACTCCCACTCGCACACCCACACACACCATCATGAACATGAACCCGGGTGTCATGGAGCCCATGATACCGGTTCCGAAGGTCAGTGAGGATTTTGTAGCTTTTGTGGAAATTATTTATATGGTTTTTAAATCACCGACATGATATGAAATGGATGCGTTTTTTGATTTAATCGGACCGTCCAAACGGGTTCTACATTTGCATATACCTTTACGTGTTTAAAGGTATATAGAGTAACCCTGTAACTAACATAGGTTTTTTACATTTACACAATTTTAATGACTTAAATATTACTAGTTTAAACCAAAAATACTAACAATATGACGAGGAGCTTACTGGTTAGCGTACCGGACATCTGCGACATGGGTTCGAATCCCAGCCGAAGCCAATATTCGTGCAATACACAAGTCATTGTTTTTCGGGGTCTGATTGTGTGTCGTGGCCGTGTCGCTGACACCGCATCTGACCCGTCCTCCGACCTTATCGCGTTAGTGTTGTATTGGATGAGGAAAGGTACCGACGTGTGAGCGTGCGCGCACACTACGGCACTACAATATCTCCTGCGCAGTTGACAATTGATGGTATATCAGCCAATCTGTAATGATGACAGCAGGACTAACTGAATTACGGCATAGGAACGGTATCGACTAGTAGCTACTGGCAACGTTGCAACCTAGAGGTTGCCTTAAGTAGCGAAATGGCAAAACCAAAGCAAAAACTTTGAATATAATTATATAATTTTCTACATTTATTATTAGATGTCAAATCAAAAAAAATACTAAGCAAATCAAAATTTATTGCTTGTCCAGAGTTTTAATAAATTTGAATTCAGTTCTAATTAATACCCATTCATAACTTTGTTTATCACAGCACCGTCACCACCTACGTCAAATGGCCAGCCAATGGTGGTGACACCATCGGGCACCATCAAGGGTTCCATGATGGAGACGCGGCGAGGTCGACCCTTCGAAGCGTACCGTGGCATCCGGTACGCCGAGCCCCCCGTTGGACCTCTTAGATTTCAGGTAAACAATAGTATTTAACATATTCCGTCGTAGACAAATGCATCTTTTTTTTATGGGAACGGTGCTAACTAGCCAGCGGCATGTACATCTGCAGCACCAGAACATCTGGAGGTGCGTTGCCGGTCTTTAATGAAATTAGGTGGATGACGGGCAGTGGATCTCCGGTTACCTCACTCGCCAAACGATACGCAGAAGCAAAACATGCTTCTTACCGGTATTCTGCGAGGTCGTGGCGGCCCGCTCCAGCAGTAGCCACTTGGCTCTACCACGTACAAAATCTTTTTCTTTGAAATATCTACCCTTACCGCCGCACTGGCACAGCTGCTATTGCGGCAAATGTCATCAGCATGGTCGTCGTCATGGTCTGTGGCATTTGGGTGCTGCATATTTAGATAGATATTCCGCTATTAGCCGCCCGCCTGTGCCTCGTCCGTTAGACAGAAGGGTGCACCGCCTGCAGTTGAGGTTGATCTTAGAAGAAAAAGGTGGTAGCATAATATCCTCAGAAGTAGACACAGAGGGATACTTCCCGCCTATCCAAACCCCACACTAGTGGGAAGCAACCCCATCAGACCGTCGGTGTCGGCGCCGGCGACGTGATCACTCGGGACCCCTTTTAATTGTGATTTCTTGAAAAAAAACCTAAATCTAATCTATACAATTAAGGCGACTAATCTAACAAAAATTTCTTGGATTATAATATAATAGTAAAGGGAAATATGGAAAGAAACGGCAAATACCAAGCTCTTGTGAATTTTTTAAATTTCAGACAATTAATTAAAACGATTTTGGAAACATTGCAGTCAAAAACACTGGATCTGTGCGGGATGTCCGTTAAAGTGACTGCCTCAATAATAGATATTACTTTTAAGAGTAGTGTAAAATCTGGTCATTCGTTTATTTAAATTTGGTAGTAGTTAAATTCAATTATTAAGGCATGGCAATTTAAATAAACTGTTATACAATAATATATTTGTTCAAGGAGTCCCTCTACAATCAATACTGGTGTAGAGCTGATTAAACATATATACGAGGCCATATCCAGACTTGCTAGCAGAATTAGCTCTGCAACAAGCTGTAAGAAAAATAAGATATTTGACTAATATTGAAACAACTTATGTAGGTCTTATTAGAATTATTTCCACAGCGTATGTCTCATGGTATTTTGCTGCAGGGCGATTGTAGAAACTACCTAGGTTTTACATAAGAGCTAAAAATAAGCAAGTATGTATTGTATGCCACATGAGGAAGCTCAAAATCGATCTGCGCGCTATGGAAAGGGCTGTGCTCGGTGTTTCTCTGCGCTACAGAGTGATGATGATGATGAAGTATTGTAACCTTGGCTTCTCAATACATATATGAAAATGTAACGTATGTATAAATACATTTAATAAGAATAGTGATATTCGTAATGTAAATACTTCGACCACGCTTGTGTCCAGCTTGTAATGCCAGCTACTGGACTCCAAAGAGTGAGTTGCTTGTCCATGGAGCAATGTATACGTTTCTACAACAAAATCCCAGTAAGTTTTTATTTTGAATAACAAATAACAAAAAGAGGAATCTTATTACGAAACGGTATGTTTCAAAATAATACGTTCGTCAAGTGAAATCTATGTTCCTTACGTGGTTATTATCTTCACAGCCTCCGGTCCTGATCGAGAAGTATTCTGAAGTGGTGGACGCGAGCCAGGAAGGGCCGGCGTGTCCGCTGCCGGCGCCCGCCGACTACTACGTGGACGAGGACTGCCTGCGCATCAACGTGTACACGCCTAACCATAAAAGGTAGAGTGTAAAGCTCCCAAGCACAACTTTAATTCACGTAGAGTCCGTTGACCGTCGCCGTTGATAGAGAAACAAAACTGTAGGCCCGTTAGTGAAATTGACAGGAGAAAACGACAGGAGAAAACAGGTGTCCTTCATGGAAACAAAGTTATAGAGCCATTTGGAATATTGTGCAGGGAGGATACAAGGACAAAGGTTTGCATTGTTTGTGCGGCTCTTGGCGACTCTTTTTTATTATCTCTTAATTTCTGTGTCTGCGATGTGCACCGCCAGCAGTCTTTATCGATGGATAGCGCCTTGTTGCGGGGCGAAGCACGTGTCGCATTTTAAGCGGTGGTTGTGTATTTCATTGCAATTTTAAAAAAAATAACGCCTAATTGTGTCAACTACTAAAACTTATTTAGTCATCGATTGTTCGCAGTTCCAAACCCTTGCCCGTGATATTCTTCATCCATCCGGGCGGATTCTACTCCATGACCGGTCGGAGCGACCTGGCCGGACCGCACTACCTTCTGGACAGAGACATCGTGCTGGTCACCATCAACTATCGCCTTGGTTCCCTAGGTAATGCACTTAGTTGGTATACCATTTGATTTCCCAGTATCTACCTTAGATCGGTCGCCTAAGCTTCGCTTATTAGCGGAATGCACTAAGGTTACATGTGGATTATGACAACAACATTTGACAACAACATTTGACAACAATAATACCACAATAAACCTGCGTTTGTCAGGTTTCCTGAGCACGGGAGATGCTTTGGCTCCTGGCAACAATGGCTTCAAGGACCAAGTGGCAGCTCTACGGTGGGTGCGGCGCAACGTCGCTGCGTTTGGGGGCGATCCCAACCTCGTCACCATCGCCGGTTACAGCGCAGGCTCCATTAGCGTGATGCTGCATATGATTTCTCCCATGTCTAAAGGTACTGTTTTGCAGTTCTCTATTTATTTGCGTTTGCCTTCTCTGCAGTGGGGTGAGTTACATATAGGTAAAAAGGCAGTGTCGATGTTTTTTGTGATAAAAAATACTTTGTATTTTATACCTTCTGTCTACTCAAGGACAAAATCCTATGCACGCCACTGCTTCACTGTTATATTTGACGCCATGTATAAGCACTCGCATCTGACACTCACGGAAGGAGGTTCAGATTCCCGATATCTATTTGACATGCTATTTTACTACGGCGGTAGACACCTCTGCCATGGATTATGTTTTATTACGGTTTGAATGGTGCAGAAAGTCGGTTTAATTACAGGCTTTGAGGCATACCGACTTAGTTTCCAGTGGTGACAACGCATCTGTAACCTTCTTCGATTGTAGTTGTGTGCAGGTGTCCATGCTTGGCTGCAGTAGCCACTAACCATCAGCTGAACTGTTACGCCGTTGGTCATCTATATCCAATAAAAAACACGGCTGACAGATTCTTGCGTCGCATATTAACATCGGATTATTAATGATGCTCAGCTGATAAACCTTTGCCGCCCTCTAAAATTTTCTCGCTCCCAAAGCAAAAAAAAGTTTAGTGAATTTGGGCTGATGAGGAATGCCCGCGCAGGTCTGTTCCACCGCGGCGTGTCGAGTAGCGCGTCACCGGTGGTGCCGGGCCCCTCCCCGCGCGAGCTGCGCCGCCTGGCCGACAAGCAGGCCACGCTGCTTAACTGCCCCACCAACTCCTCGAAGGTCATCATCGACTGCCTCAAAACTAAGAGCTGGAGAGAGCTCGGCGACTCCTTGATGGGATTCTATGTAAGTAAATTAATGTCGTAAAGGAGGTGCAAGGGGGGCTATACCATCTCGTTCTCCAAATGACAACCTCAACTGCACGTGCACCCTCCTTTCTAACGAACGAGGCTCTGGCGATTCATTGATGGCGGAAAATACATTCGAAGCCAAACCCAAATCCCACAGACCAGCGATGGAGTCTGGGACACGTATTTCCAGGTTGTCACGCAACCCTCCTAGGGATTGTGCATACACCTCGTGCAGGCGAGGTTGCCATCTGAAGAGAACTATATCTCTCTTTCATCCACTTTGAAAAATTTTCAAATAGACTTATTATTTTTTGTTTATTCGTAACAATGTTTTAGTAAGAAGGCGATTATGCGGGCAGAAACGTAAACTGCAGAAATCACAGATAAATTTTACTATTTGTATTTTAATCATAACGATCGGGGAAAACTAATTGTCCATTATGGTTTCTCCGACACTTATTGAAGGTAAGGGTTTTTCCTGATGGACATTTAACGTAATGTATTAAAAATGAATTAACCAATGAGCTTAACTAATAAATGAACAATTGTGATGGCGTTGGTGGCGCCACTGCACGAGGTCGATCGTCTATACTCGATACCTACTACTGCCGATACTAATATCTTAGTGGTACCATAGATACATTATTCTGCGAAAAAGTAAAAAAAAAACATTCAGTATTAAATGTAGGCAATGCTCATCAATTTAATTTAAGTAAAGACCTTAAATAAATTAAAGCTGATTGGATTGATGAATGAGAGCTGAAAATATGATCAATGGGTAATCGCTTGAAACATTTAATACTGCGATTGGGCTGATGGTAAAACTAACGAACAAAAATTGTTAAGCCTCTGCCATGCCGTCACTATTCCTTCTCCACTTGATATATTCCTCTCCATATTTATGTAAGCATAGTATATTATGTATGTAATAAGTATGTCAGTATATTATAAGGATTACGTTATTTACGGATTTATTGTAATTTTGGCACCTGCCAACATTCTTTCTCACCTAGGGTTGGCTGTCTGAGAATGCCAAAAGGTATTAAGTCTGTCCATTGTATACCTTACCCACCATAGCTTAACTATTAACAATGAAGAGTAAGTAAATAAATAAAATAAATGCAAATCGTAATATTAAACATTCACACCCAATAAATATTCCAGTACTGGACAGAGGCCGGTCCTAACGCTATTTACCACGATGGCCAAGGCGGTTTGGAGGGGAGTTAGTGATTGCTGTACCAACTTCTTCGCACCTTGGACACTGTTACCCGCCATCTGTCTATGTATTTTAGAACGGGCATGTTTGTGTGGGTTAATACGCTATCTGGCAGACACCGTGGGGCTTACAAGACTGTCCGTTAGTCGATACCCTTGGAAAGAAAGAGTGTGGTAGATAATCCAACGCCGCTGACGATCAAAAACGAGGAATGTAAGAAAATATATGTGGGATCAATGCAAATACACTAAATATAATGATAACGCCATCTAGTACAGAAACATTATATCATCTAGCATTTTTATAAGTAAACTAGAGGGCGTTGCAATGAACTTAGGCAGGCTCGTTTAATGTTTATGGATAACGGGTATAAAAACCATGAATAACCTTTACCTATTTACTACAAAACCCATTATTTTGAAAACCACAATAGTCGAGTAGTTAGGGGATCCGATCTGATCCGATCCGAAACTTAACTTTGTCTGCATCGTTGGCCTGAATGCTAAGACGGCGACAGGCTTACCGCCGGCAACATTATTCCAAATAAGCTCTGGTGTAAGGTAGTAGGCCAGTAGGACAATATACATCTGACAGCGTAGTGTTGGGTGAACGGTCCTGAGAGCTCATCGTTTTAACCCATTATTCCTCAGGAGTTCGGCTTCGACCCTGTAGGCATCTGGATGCCGGTGGTGGAACCGGACTTCGGCCAGGAGCGGTTCCTGCACATCGAACCGTCCGACGCTATCCGCGAGGGCAGAATGCACGCGGTTCCTCACATCATCAGCCAGACGCAAGATGAGTTCTTCTGGAAGGCCTTCAGTTAGTATTAGTTACAACAATTAGTTTTATAAATTATTAGAAGTAAGTTACTACCATTTAGTTTTTAAAAGTACCCCAATTGAGTAAAGAGTTCTGTTTGACCCGAATTAATGAATGCTTCTTATTTTATGATTTTTTAAATCATAATTGAAATGGTACAGAAAATGCTTTATATGTAGTGTATTAAAAATGTGTATTTTGTATAGACTTAATACCTGGGTATAAGTTTATAACTATTTGTGTCTATTTCATCTTCCATTCCATCAAATAGAAGCGAGTATCATGTCTTATTTCAGGGCTGTAAGTTTATTTTTAAAGATTATAAAGTATGACGATGTATGAATGTTTAGAAGAGGAGTCTGTATATTTAGCGGGGTTGGTAGACACGACAAGGATATGGAACGAAGAGTGAATGCACCGAAATTAAGTGAATGGGAGCTCCATTCCCCATTATTTAGAGTATGTGTGAAGTGAGTACATTTGTCCGTGGTAGAGCCAAGCAGTGGCTTTTGCTCAAATGGGCCGGCTCGACCGGGTCTGTACCGCGGCCTCGCAGCCTACCGGCGTGAGGTCGAGGCATCTTGTGCTTCTGCGTTTCGTTCGGTGAGTGAGGTAACAACCGGGTTTCATATTTGTGTACAGAAGTGTTCACAAATATGAAATGTAGATGGCGCTGCTGTAACTGAAGGGTATTATGTAAGTTACAACGACGTTAAAATGTACGATTAATTTACAGTGCTCTCATTAACTGCTCTATTTATTAGAATTTCTAATATTTTGTGGCGTGCCTCTCTGCGCATACTTTACTTCACCGACAATCGTTCATTTCAGATCATACCCTCTAGCTGTACTAGCGCCTTTCTGGATATTTATTGAACCCTTATTATTATTATATACATTTTGGTGGACACTTTTCAATATAGATACTCTTGATAGCAGCTAGTAGGAGCTTTACAACGACGTTAAGTACAATATTTCTCACGACGGGACGGCAGCCTCGTCGCCTTCCGGTGGTGAAATAAATGTACTAGACCGGTTACGGGCTGCATCGTCTAAGGTGCGAGCTGTCTACTGCAGTCTCTTCGTTGTATAGGGAAAGGTTTATTACCAACTGTACATCAGAGTCTACAATTTATATACTCAAAGTCAAAGCCATGACGACGTGCATTTCTGAATAGTGTAAGTCTATGCAAGAGTCCCGGTGTGCCCGCAGCGGTCCTGAAGAACGCGAGCCTCCTGCAGCAACTAGACACGGAGTGGGAGCGCTGGGCGCCCGTGTCGCTGCAGGTGCCGCGCGAGCACGCCGGGCCCGCGGTGCGTCGACTGCGCAGCGCGTACCTCGGCGCGAGCGCGCTGCGGGATGACGCGCGCACGGCCCGCGCGCTCGGCGAGCTCTACGGAGACGCCATCATCGGCTTCCCGGTTCACAGGTCGGTGTCGGACAATGCTTTCAAAACTCAATGCTCATGTCTACCCTCGCGATAGTGACAGGTAACTAAGCCCAGCCGTGTGACGTACAAGTCGTACTATTTTCACAATCTCCCTGCTCCCCCAGGATGGCGAACCTGATGTGCCGCCACTCGCCCCACCCGGTCTACTACTACGAGTTCGCGTACGTCGGCAACCACAGCCACTACGAGGACCCCGACACCGGGAAACCCACAGGTACATCGACATGTTATCATCACGCATCTGCTGCACAAGAGGTGCACCTCTGGTATTGCAGATGTCCGTGGGCGACGGTAATCACTTACCATCAGGTGAACCGCTTGCTCGTTTGCCGCCTTTCACATAAAAAAAAAAATCCATCGACACTTCTAAGGCTTGCGACCCTTTATTTTACATAACGAGTACAGTCTCGCGACTCCCCCTCGGCAACATTTTTACGCCGCGAACCTACCAATTGATATTTACATGCATTATTAGCATCTACACCACCTATTATTATTCAAATAATTATATTCCAACAGACAGATCATCGTATCTCCAATGTTATCGTAAGGAATCATCTGTTTTAAATAAAATATGATTATCTCAAATCACTTGGGGTCAAATTTTTAGTTTCTTAAATTTACTTGGTATATAAATCAAAATTACTTTTTTTTTCAATTTAGCTTTAAAACACGGAAGCATATAAAATTAACGTACCATTACAGCTGAGGCTTACCAGTTTGAATGCCGCTAAGGACTACATGAATACTGTGCCTGAGTCACATACGTGTATTTAATATAATTATGAATTTCGGGTCCTTTTATTTACGTAGGTATGTATCTATGTACAATTAGGGTTCCACTGTAATATTATTCGTATATAAAGAAACCCAATGCTTTCTACTTTAGTGCTGGATAATGTACGTAATTATTCAATATACATATATGGTACAAGTGCTGCCATCTGATAACATCATATAACACTAATGGAATAAAATCGTTCGATTATACTTAAAAGTACTTAAATAAACAAACTAAAACTAAACCTCTGACGTACGAAATGACAACTAATAAATTCCGCCAGGCGCCGCGCACCACGACGACCTGATATACCTGTTCACGCTGAGCTACCGCTTCCCCACCATCCCCACCAGCAGCCCCGACTCGCAGCTCGTCGACAAGATGACCGCCATCTGGTACAACTTCGCTATACACGGGTAAGGCTGCACAAGAAGTGTGTCGCTAGGTCGTAACTTTATAGTTCGCCATTAGTGAATAATATTTTTGTTCAATACATATACTCGTATGTAAACGTTTTGTATTTATCATATTTTTTTTTTTAATCGAAGGTGGATTTGAAAAATGCCTGTAATGTGACTTTCCTGTAATTCCGGAAAATGGTTATGTCCGGAGTACAGGATAGTAAGAACTAGCAGTTATTCTAGATATTTAAAAACTAAACAATACATATCATATACATTATCAACCAAAAATGTAATCCCAAAACTAAAAGAACTTGGCATTGTCTTAAATACGACATGTTTATTGAGTACGCAATGTCGCTTAACATTTTTGGACTTCTTTCAGTGACCCCAATCCACGCGGCGACCTCGACCTTCCCGAAATAAAGGGTTTAAAGTGGCCCGCTATGACTCCAGAGAAGCGAAGCTATCTCCGTATAGACAAAGAATTCTCAGTCAGGACCAACCTTAAAGAAGATAGGATGCAAATTTGGGAGGAACTTTATCCAATACAATACTAGATTTTTTTCATAATTCGTTAATTCATTTTTAATTTATAATTTTTTTACAAATATAATAAAAAATTTTATTCTCTCAATACTTTTTTTTATTTTTTTTCTTGATTGGTACAGATTTTTTAATTTTTTTTATCACTGCTGCTGCATAGCACACTAACCTTTCACGTGTACTAACTTTAAAACATTTGAAATTAATCTAATATTTTCGGAATTTATCGCGCTTAATTAATTATTTTAAATCCCGTCCTTTTGGGTGATTTACAGCAGCCGTGGTCACGGGGGAACAATGGCGTGTGACGTCCTGCAGCTTTATAATTATTAATTTATATTTCACATGTTTATATCATTTGTTTTCGGTCCCGAAGCTGACGGTAGCCTGGTTAGCTCATCAATTTCATTTCAAATATGTAGTTTTCGCGTAAATACAAGAAAGCTTTGAAACAATTGATATTCTATTGTACACTAGAGACACTAGAAGGGTTAAAAGAGAGATAGTATGTCAGTCACCTGTATGAATATGTATATATATAATTAAGGTCTGTAGATCTGTGCGCCTGGCAAATCCATTAGAGATGGATAATCCGCATTTCTGAAATTTTCCTTAATCGCCTATGCGCACTTTTCCCTTATATTATAAATTATAACTTACTCTTTGACCTTTGACCCACGGCTGTCACGGCAAACGTTGAGACGGGGTGACTGACGACAAGGAATGCTCATTTTTTGATTTAAATTGTCTTAACATTTTTCGTAAAATGATTGTTGCAAATTAAATATTTTTTATGAATTACTTAGAATAGCTAATAATTATTTTTAAAATCCCATGATAAATTGACCTTCTGATTGACTAAACGTAAAAAACATAAGCAGTAAATATGCAGTTAAAGCCTACATTTCTTAATTTTAATTGAAATAAGTACCATATTCCTGTAACCTCGCCCTTACGCATGCGTCAATTTGTGTTCTCTCCCTTAACTAATTAGTGATGTCTTATATTTGTTCAATGACTGTCGATTCTTTGAGTTCTTATACACAAAAATATAATTTTAATAATTATATAGTTATAAAACACAAATGTAAAACAAAATCAAAAGCAGTTAAAAATAGATATATCTATTACGTGTTGAAACTATGAAGAGATCCAGTAGATCCGATTGTAGCATATTATTGTATTGTCACCTACAATATGTACTCGTACATTAGCCATGTTTCATATATATGCGAGTGTTAGCTAATAGTGAGAAAATTGACAAGAGATCTTTACCGACTTTATTTGAAAACTTCAGTAAAGCCTAAAATATCCAACCGGTGTAGGAAAGTATAGCTACTATAGTAGCAATATAGTAGAAAACAGTTTATAGCCAGGATTGCCGGGTGGTTAGGGCTTAAGGGAACTGCCTCCGAATCGGAAGACTCGAGTTCGATTCCCTATGGAGAGGGGATAACTTATTGATAAAAGACAGTAGACTCCCCTGTGTAGAAAAACGTATTGCATTGTCTCTAGAATGAGTTTGTGACTAGATGCAATTTAGTACCTGGTATAACAAGCTTGTCTATGTTCTTAGTTACATTAAGACCTTATTTAAAGCTGTTATATGTCTAGCCAACAATTATTTTCAAGCCTACGATAGACTACATAGACCCTGTAACTCGGTCATGAGACAATTCCCCTGGCTATTGATATATTGTTAAAATTGACATAAAATTATATTGATTTTATTATGATTGACATTGTATTGGTTTCCAACTAAATGATAAAATAGCGTTAAAAAGAAAAAAAACAGACCCTAGAGTTTCTTGCAGTTTCTTCTCTGTGAAAGTCTTGTATAGCTAATCGGTGTCGATTTTTACGTTCACAAGAAGACTTAACTAACTAAAAAGTTTTGACATTGACTATGAATTTGTTTCAATAAAAAAATATTTTCTGCTGTAAGTAGGTACAGGAAAGTTATTTAATAACGACTTTATAAAAAGAGTTATTAAAATGATTACGAATACATAAATTGTAATAACACATTTTTCACCAGTTTTTATTGAGCCTTTTTTAAAGAAAAGCTTTAAAAAAACCTCAATGCAGTGGGAGATTTTGAGAAAAATTGACGTTTGACAAGTGAAATTACAATATATTTTATGGACTTAACAACCGAATATTACATATAAATTATAACCAATAATTCCCTTGTATTCTATAACCTTGATATTGGCAGAGAATCATTGAAAAACGATGGAGCATATATTATAAAAAGAATATTATTAATTAATTTAATTTCAGAACATCAAATTAATATCATATTATTCTATATATCGGACAATATATTCAAAGAATTACATATGTAAATCGTGACATTTTTATAGTAAAATAATAACATTGCATAATGAAAAATGATGTATATATGTATAAATAATATGCCTAATAATGGTGGGCTCGAGAGTCGATATCGCTACATGGACATGCACCATCACTTCTCCCCTCGCGGCTGCGCCGCCATGACAGTCGAGCGCGCCCTACGCCGCTGTCGCGTTCAAAAATAGAATATTACTGGCGAAGAAAAACCTAGGCCCGCTAAGTAAGTACCTATTGCACTCAGTTTTTTTGTAGCTATCAGCTATATTTTTTTTTATTTATTTACACTACAGATCTAACTTACTATTCGCACTTCTTTCTGCTCTAGAATAATCAAGACATGATATTACGTTTCATACTAAATCTACGTAATTTTATCTGTAACAATACAGATTGCATTGATTGTCTATGCTGCATGTTTATATTAAACGATTCCAGTTTTGTTAATGAACCATTTTATGGTGATTATTTTCTATAATATTTATCTAACTTATTTATTTAAAAAAAAAAAACATTGTTAATGTTTTTGAAATATATTTTATATTATGTATCATCGTTATTTTGCTCATTTAATTTAAAATTTGCCGCTGATAATATTGTGGTTTGAAGTCGATACGAATATAAACTTACTTATGAGTTGTTCCGCCAGCGACTTATTCACATTCAATTCATTCTTGAATGATTCAGCAGTGTAATGTTTTGTTCCGTAGCTGGCGTCACGCTTCTGCGGCCCCATCTCGTGCAAACTGGCAAAAGTCTGGTGGAGGGAACCGGATATGGGAGGTGATTGTTTTATTATAATTTGCATACTATTGTCCGTATTCTTGTGTATTGATATTGCTGTTTTATAAAGTAATTTTGTAGTTTGATTTACATAATTTGAAGAACGTTCTATAAAAGTTAAGTTGTAAAATCTTCAAGTCATACCTTATTTTTAAATTTATTAAACTGGAAACCTAATCTATCGAAAGTAATCAAAATGTGCATTATCATTTGACATTTTTAGGTGCGGATTTTATTATTTTTCTTAAGCTAAGTAGATAAGTAAACAATATAGTGCCTACCAATGTTTTGTGAGAAAACGGACAGAAAATAGGTAGGTAAATTTACGTTCCGCTTTCTCCAGTAGTATCCACAGAGTACCTTCCCAACATGCGTCAGGTAGACAAGGACAAGTACTTACTCACTTACAAGATATATAGGTGAGTAAATTACTTGATATATGTTGTTATATTTTTGACGAAGCTAAAATAAAAGTTGCACCTTTTTTTTTATCCATATAACCCTAACAGGTATGAATTTTGTGTATTTAAGTACTTAATACAAGAATCAAAATATTTCATGTAAATTCGAATGTATCTTACGAATATATCATGTAAAAAATGGTAAATGGAATGAGGCGTTGGATCAGGAATACTTTGCGGAAATCCATTATTTTAAAGATGTTGGAAAAAATTACTTTCCACAATTCGGCATGAAAAAAAAAATGGATTCTCCCTCCCTCGCTATTCATCTTTTAGAATGACTTGGCCTGGTTTTATCCCAGGTCAGAAACCGCAACATGCCTACGCGACCACAGGCACAGCCATGTCGTATGTTTTTTTTTGTTAACGTTCCCTCACTCTTAACACTTTCCCTTGTCTCGTAGAGTTCAACAAAATAGTAAAATTACAAACCATACAAATAATTTTCATGTGTGAGAATTGAACTCTAGACCCAATGCGCTACTGCGCCCACATAGCCTTGTAGTGTGAGTAAAATTTATATTTTAAAAATGTTGTTTAAAAAACTTTACACCTAAGCGAAATCAGAGCATATCACTAGTAATTGAACACAAAATTGGAAAATAACAAACTCTACGTTTAGTATATAGTAGCATTAGATAAATAAATCGTGTTTTGTTCGTTGCCTTTTACTTTATGACGACCCGAGTTGATTTTCCACAACTCGAGAATTTAAAAAAAAACTTGGCAACCCAGAAAGCGACATGTTATTGAACGATTGTTTTATTGAGGAACATTACAAAATTGCTCTCAAATCTCAAGTGGTAAAGATCAAAATGGCTTGCAACGGAGTTGATATTTCATGGAAACGTTCGAGAAATTACAGTTGTGTATACTTGAATTAAAGCTTTATTATGTTGAAATAGCATCTAAAATTCTCTAAGAGAATTATCAAGTATAATCAATAAATTATTTCTGTCATACAAATATGAGTTGTATGTGTTAGAACAAAGGTCTACAGTAGGTTGTATTATTTAACATCTGATATCCTTTTGGTAATTGTAGCGGTTCGTAGGTTGATCATAAATCATTAATAATGAATTTTTAAAGTGACTTGAATAAGTGTCATGTCTTTGCTGAATTTGGTTCAGATGAAGAGCTAAAATTAGAATAATGTGGATAGGTACAATGAGATGAATTAGGTACAAATAAGTGTTAATAAATTCGACGGAGATAAATACAATATTAACCTACGATGAAATAATTGGTAATAAAAGATGAAGTTTAAGTGCTAAATAGCATAGAACAAAATTTTCTGTTATTATCACATTGTAAATTATACATTGTAAACATTTCCTTTAGAGCGCCATCTATTGACACTACTGGAAACTTCTTATAAATGACATCTTTTGTCATAATTACATTTCCAATTATGCTGTCAGTTGTTTTGTAGACAATTATATGTTCTGTGGTTTAAGCCTAGAATATGAACATACATTATTATGTATTGAGTTGAAAACTTCCCACTTCTCAACTCAGTAGCTCGGTACCTACACGTACGTATAATACAATTATCTAAGTTGTAGATTGTACGCGGTAGCGTTTCATCGTGAACGTTACAATAGAACATCTATCCCATACAGGATGTTTGATTCGTGTGGCGCTTGCTTCCTTCGTGCCGGTGTTCGTGCGGACACTAGCGGCACTTTAATATATGTAGTTTGTTTAACAAATTCCGATATGAAGCGAATAATGTGGTAGACCAATACAGCCATTATCACTACTTAAAAGTACGGGTCAGTGATTTTAGGGACATATATCTGATACGTGCTTTTAGTACTGAAATTAAAAAAGTAAGGGCCAGTAACATGGCTAACAAGCATTGCATGGTGGTCTCGCCATTGGAGGCTGGTACTGGTAGTAGAGACGTAACCAACTTTAGTGCGTGGGCACCGACATTGCCGTTCACCTACACACCTGACCTGCCTGGTAAATATGGTCAAAGCTTCCAT
The DNA here is from genome assembly GCA_029286595.1 of Bhutanitis thaidina. NCBI lineage: Eukaryota > Metazoa > Arthropoda > Insecta > Lepidoptera > Papilionidae > Bhutanitis > Bhutanitis thaidina. The sequence continues at coordinate 122,019 of JAGSMS010000043.1, read as the reverse complement.
GGAGGGCATGCCAGTTTTTTTTTTACTTTGATGCTTTCGAATAAAGAATATGCTAATGCATTCGAAGTATCTAATCCCCTGGTACCGGAGGAGTGGGTAATTCGATGGTGATGTTGTGCGGTGGTGCGGTGCAGTGTCTGGCGAGAGCGAGGGCTGCGCCGCGGCGCGTATGTGGCGCAACGCGTGCGGCACGCTGCTGGCGCCGGCAGCCGAGGACGCCTGGCAGCAGATCGTGGACGCGTCGCCGCCGGACGCTATCTGGCATTCCATCAGGAACTGCGTCGCCTATCAGGTCGGTCCTCGCACTTTTAACTAATTACAGTCGCCTAGGAGGTAGGAGTCGTTTGCGTAGGTTCTCTTTCTGCCGCCAAGCGACAGTGCGAACCGCTGTTTGAAGGGTATAGAGAGCCGGTTTAGATACAGGCCGTGAGGTATTGCATTTTAGACCTTAGAGGATCTTCGATTATTGAAGTTGCATGCTCATGCTTGCTCATGGGCTGCAATAATCACTTACCGTCAGGTGAACTGTTTTCTTCCCGTCGTGCGTCTAAGTTGCGAGGAGTCTGGTGCTGCCATCTCCAGTACGTTTCGAGTGCGACTTCGTGGCAAGGCCTACGTCCTACAGTGCACTTAACTGACTGATGATAATACTCGTGTATATATGGAACACATATTTCAGTCCCGAACTAAGATTCCCGGCCTCGGTAAGTGGACGGCGATAGTATAGATGTATGAGCACGTTGCATACCTTCCTACATCATCATCATTTCAGCTTATCAGAAGTCCACTGCTGAACATAGCCCCTCCCCCCCCCCTCCTACATAAACAATGATATATTGTCCATGGCTAGGACTACTCGAAGTTGGGGCTAACACTAATCTATGATGATGGACGCCGATGATGATAATGAGACAAGATCTTCTTGGGATGGCGTGAGGAACCAGTGGCCAAGTGCTGTATACTCTCGGTCCTATGTCACATTCTGCGCAGCCAACGTCCGATGGTGTGACATTGAGCGGTGCGCGTCGCTTGCAGGCGGGCGTGTGGCAGAACCTGCTGGCCAAGGGCGTGGACGACGTGATGCAGCCGGCCGCGTTTAAGCTGGCCATCGTGCTGCGCCACACTCCCTCCGAGCTCACCGTGCGTCTGCTGGCCGACCTGCTGCAGACGCACCCGCAGTCGGTGAGTGCGCGACTCCCCACTGTATCCATCGTGACAAACATAAGTTAGGCTCTTTTTCTGCATAGGAGGCGTCCGGGTCTCACCACCCTCTTACACATTTCTGTCGCTAATCAGCAAAATAACTGTTGTGTTCCGGTTTGAAAAACAAAAGGATACAGAAAACACACGTACAGCCTGACAAAGGCTACACCTTAAAGGTGAAAGAAGTTAGCAGGAGGTCTGCAGTGACTGCAAAAGCCACATACCATCAGATGGACTGTTAGCTAGTTCATCACCCTAATACTGTAAAACGTGTGTCTGTGTACTTATGTACACACGTAAGAAGTTATAGTTCTTCAGCGTAATAAAACAAAAATAACCAATAAAAATAATTTATAATGAAAACAAATAAAAAGAACATACCGACAGTTAACCTCAAATCTATTAACCCACTTAAAAAAGTTTATAATTAAAAAAAACACTTTTACTTTTTTTATCACGAATACTCACAAGTAAACACTAAATATTTAAAAATTACAGATACACATGTATATTCCCCACTGATATAAAACACATTTGAACAACTACCTTGAATATAGTATCAGACAATTTAAAAGACAATTACCAACAACCAAGATCATGGTGTTGCTTTTAGGTGTCGGTGTGCGCATCGTAATAATAATTTTGCCCAAACGCGCCAAAAGAAGTATAACTTCAATAACATTAAACTTTACTGGTACTACTACCGCTCTTTAATTACAAAACAAAATCGAACCTTCTGTGACGTAGACTATAGTCAAATTTTGTTCTTTTATATGGTCTAATCAAAATAGGTCTGGTAGTTTTTGAGTTTATCTGAACAAACAGATAATAAAAACGAGTTGACGTTTAAAGTTAAATAGACACCTTAGAAATAAGTACATCAACTCTGGAAAGTAAAATGGTGACAATTCGTAGTGATGTCTGCTGTTAGAAGTTATCGACGTGAAGCATCTTTAATAAGTATAATTAATATGTCGCTTACAAAGTCTTTTGATTTAATTTTCTAATCTTTTGTATAAATGGTGGGGTGCAGTATCGCCGGGGCGAGGGCACCTGCGCTGCGCACTAAGCCGCTTGCCTCGCGTGGTGAGTATGGGCAAACGTTCCAAGAAATATATCGCAGAATACCGGCGTGAAACAGAGGCATCTTGTACTTCTGCGTTTCGTTTGGTGAGTGGGGTAACCAGAGGCCCACTCCCCACGCCCCGACCCTCTTCCTCATCCTCCCGCCCATCTCCAAAATAAAGGCCAGCAACGCACTTGCAGCACCTCTGGTGTTGCAGATGTGTGTGAGTGAGCACGAGCAGCAGACGAGCACCCGGTGGTAAGTGTAACTTACCACCGGGTGCTCGTCTGCCACCTTTACCATTAAAAAATCTCCAATAAAACTATCTGATGGAGAGCTTTCGTTCAGCAGTGGACTAAGCCATGCTCATGTAAATGTAGCATGTATCAATATCGATCGACTACATGTTGGTGTGTGTGCGTGTGCGTGTGCGTGTGCAGCAAGACCTGACGGCGTACGTGCTGGCGCTGCTGACGGACGACGAGGCGGCGCGCTGCGGCGGCTGCGGCAGCTGCGGCGCCGGCAGCACGCGCGCGCCGCGCCCCGTGCTGCGCGACCTGCAGTTGTTCGGCGACTGCGAGCTGGCCGTGCTGGCCGCCTCGCGCGAGGAGTACGACGCGCACGCCAAGCTCGTGCGCGCGGAGTACTGCAAGCTCGCGCACCGCAACTACGTGGAGCTGCGGATCAAGGTACGGCTGCAAGCTCTCTGGCTGCAGGCCCGCCGCCGGTCACTTCGGCTAATTAACAGCACCCAAGGTCACGGGGGGACAAGAGACGTAGGGAATGACAAAGTAGTAATATAATAAACTCAATAAGTTCCTCGTTACTAAAAGCGCGGGAATACCAGTTATGATGTGTCGACTCGACGCTTTTGAACTTGCATCGCATCTAGAGACTAAATAGTGGGAAAAGTTAAACTCCTCAATTCGTCTCATCTTCGCAATTCCAGGTACTCAACCAATTCTCCCAAATCCCGAAGCTGTTCCACACGCCGGAGTTCGAGTGCTTCGAGGCTGCGGCGAGAGAGAACATAGAGCGCGAGATCTGCACCCTCAGGGAGCACCTGCTCACTGGCAGGACCGACTAGGCGCCCGGACCTCCCTCACTGCATACTGTCACAAATGTACATTTAGGTTTTGTTAGCTCCTGTCATGTTGTCACTGCAGACCGCAGTGGATCGAGATTTATGCAACGACTGTGGGCGTGGGCAGCCCAGCCATGGGGCAAAGCAGGCTCTTAAAAACGTTACACTATGAATAATATTTATGTATGGAATTAATTTATTTTTTTATTAATTGTTAAGATAAATGTTCCCATTGGATTAATTTCAATTTACATTGTAAATGACAAGTTTTTAAAAGAAATAACCAACTAAAAGCAAGCTTATTAACATCAAAGCATGACGTGTTTTTTTTTCAATGAAAGTGATTAACTTTTTTTCAGGCTGAGATAAAGTTATAAATGCAAAAGTATCTTTAATATCAAACAAAAAAAAATTTTTCAAGATAAATACATTCCTATGTTAGGCTTGAGGCTGTAGTTGTGGTGTCACTTTGCATCGATAACATGTCAAAGGTGAGAATCGATTTCAGTCAGTCGCTAGATGCAGACCAACCACCAAAAAAAACGCAACTATGAATTTGCAAAAATAAAATTTTCTCTAGTAAATATTTAAAGTTATTTATTTGATAATTATACGGAGTTTTAAAAATAAAGCCTCACTATTTGTGCGGAACACAACACGCACGCAACGCGAGAACCATGCGGATGAAAATGTATGTATATATTCACGCCTTGTTCCAATCTTCTTCCACTTGCTACAGTCCTGACATACGTCTTTCGCTTCTCCCACTTTCATCAATCTTCGCATGCATGCTCGTTGGTTTAGAGTACCCTTGACCTGACCTGATTTTGATGAAAATATAAAAATTATTTCGTCTATGACGACATCGGTAATAGGAAAAACATTGTAATATGTTGGAGACGAACTGCCCTTTTGTTTAGTGAAGTATTTACATTCACCCGGATCAATGCTTCGTCCGGGCGAAACACGGCCGCAATAAAAACTGTGAGCGTTGAAACTTCTGACATTCATTGAGAGTTGATGACAGAAAAGGACGGAATATATTTCACAGTAGGAGTGAGCGAGAGAGAACATAGAGCGCGAGATCTGCACCCTCAGGGAGCACCTGCTCACTGGCAGGACCGACTAGGCGCCCGGACCTCCCTCACTGCATACTGTCACAAATGTACATTTAGGTTTTGTTAGCTCCTGTCATGTTGTCACTGCAGACCGCAGTGGATCGAGATTTATGCAACGACTGTGGGCGTGGGCAGCCCAGCCATGGGGCAAAGCAGGCTCTTAAAAACGTTACACTATGAATAATATTTATGTATGGAATTAATTTATTTTTTTATTAATTGTTAAGATAAATGTTCCCATTGGATTAATTTCAATTTACATTGTAAATGACAAGTTTTTAAAAGAAATAACCAACTAAAAGCAAGCTTATTAACATCAAAGCATGACGTGTTTTTTTTTCAATGAAAGTGATTAACTTTTTTTCAGGCTGAGATAAAGTTATAAATGCAAAAGTATCTTTAATATCAAACAAAAAAAAATTTTTCAAGATAAATACATTCCTATGTTAGGCTTGAGGCTGTAGTTGTGGTGTCACTTTGCATCGATAACATGTCAAAGGTGAGAATCGATTTCAGTCAGTCGCTAGATGCAGACCAACCACCAAAAAAAACGCAACTATGAATTTGCAAAAATAAAATTTTCTCTAGTAAATATTTAAAGTTATTTATTTGATAATTATACGGAGTTTTAAAAATAAAGCCTCACTATTTGTGCGGAACACAACACGCACGCAACGCGAGAACCATGCGGATGAAAATGTATGTATATATTCACGCCTTGTTCCAATCTTCTTCCACTTGCTACAGTCCTGACATACGTCTTTCGCTTCTCCCACTTTCATCAATCTTCGCATGCATGCTCGTTGGTTTAGAGTACCCTTGACCTGACCTGATTTTGATGAAAATATAAAAATTATTTCGTCTATGACGACATCGGTAATAGGAAAAACATTGTAATATGTTGGAGACGAACTGCCCTTTTGTTTAGTGAAGTATTTACATTCACCCGGATCAATGCTTCGTCCGGGCGAAACACGGCCGCAATAAAAACTGTGAGCGTTGAAACTTCTGACATTCATTGAGAGTTGATGACAGAAAAGGACGGAATATATTTCACAGTAGGAGTGAGCGAGAGATCATTATGGCTCTTTCGTAAATTTTGGACATATTTTGGCGAGGTAGTTAATAGCAGTACAATTTTTAACGTGGTAGAGCCAAGAGGTGGCTTTTGCTGGTACTCGAATGGGCCGGCTCGACCGGGTTGATACCACGGCCTCGCAGTATGCCGGCGTGAAGTAGCGGCATCTCCTGCGTTTGTTTTGGTGAGTGAGGCCCACTCCCCCCTCCCCGTCCTCCCCCTCCCTGCCTCCAAATATCCTAAAAGGCCGGCAACGCACCTGCAGCTCCTCTTGTGTTGCGGTATTTACGCGGGCGACGGGAATCGCTTACCATCGGGTGAGCCGCTTGCTCGTTGGCTGCCTTTCCTTAATAAAATAAAACCTTCATCATTATCATCACAGCCTGCCACTAGTCCACAGCGGAACACAGGACTCCCCCCAAAGATTGCCTCGAAGCACGGACAGAGCCAGCCGACTACAGATGTGTCGTAGTTTCCCGAACACTGCCGAGTTGCATGGGCCAACTGCGTCGCTTTCGGTCTTCAACTTTCCGATGGAGAGATCTCTGGTGAACACTTTGGAGAGTATTTAAATTGTGCTGTATCTCTTCCCTCGTAGCTTTGGAGATCTGTCTATTCAGTTGCTCATATGTAGATGCATCAGTTGAAGACTGCAGCTTCATCTCACACCTAGCTTCCATGAGTTTTAAGAGTGTGATCGGAGAGCTTTTGGGGCTCGTTCGTACGGAGGGTTCTGCAAAACTTGGCTCTTACCGCATGGACAGTCTCCACTAGCCTGCCATTCGAACTGTCCACTGCAACGCAATCTTCTATGAACTGAAAGCGATTATGTAATTCGAGCTGTAAGCTCTTGAGGAATTTTGGATAAGGGCAGATGGATGGATCTTAGACTTCATCAGACGAGACCGCCCAAGCCTAATATTAAAGTTCAGTTCAGTGTGCCTCTTTGCATTCGATGATCACTGCCAGTTTTCACTCTAGTGATCACAGAAACAACTGACGCTTGGTCATCATGATGAAGTCCGTCTCATTTTTTGTTGTTCCATTCGGGCTCCAGTTTTGCGTTTCCGTTCACAAACTTATTATTTTGCAGCGTCATTAATTTATAATTAGTCATTGATTAAAGCTTACTAGTTATAATTTCTATTTGAGCTAAATATTATGTGGTGAATATTGTAAAAAAATATTTAAAATCGTTTGTCTACTTAAACTTATTCTAAATCTTCTAATACAAGCATATACATTGCTTGAATGTATTGACTGAATTCACAAGAGGGGAAGAATTTGGAAATTTAAAAACGGAATTAAGAATTTCTTTTCTAGAAATATTAAAGTTCAAGCGACGCATGTTCATATTATCAACTCTATTATTATTCAAAAATATATTTTTTTTGATGTCGAGCTCACGTAGCGTGCTGGTTTTCTTCACAATTTGAAAGTTTTGATCACTAATTAACGTTTGTTTTGAAATTTTATACTTAGTGAAATTATACGTTTATTTTATTTATTTTTTTATTAAGGATTACCAACAAGGTTAACACATTATATTTTTAACAATGTTTTAAAATTTAGGCTAAGTGGTAGATTTCTAAAGTTATCCCCATATCCAAAAGCTTATGAGGATCTGTGTAGACATTGATACCATTTCAAATTAACAAAACAACACGTATATTGTGTTTAGCGAAGTTACATCTAGTACATGTACATCAGTATGAATTGCTATTTCTGTCTGTGCATTGCAATGTATTTTAATTTAAGAAATAGTGATCAAATATTTTATTTGCATATGATGTACCTATACATAGTATATATATAAGGATAGACTAAGCCAATGTGTACCTACTTACCTATTGGAAAAAATGTAAAATAAAATCATTTTATTTTCAATAATGTCTTCTGTTTTTGTAAAACTGTTAGTAAGCATTGATGATCATGATGTAAATAGTCATGGGACGTTAAGACCTATCTTCTCCGCATTTATACTTCATACAAGCTAATAAGTAAGGTAAGTGGAAAAAACCTTATAATAAACTATGATTTTGCATAAGCTTACCAATAATGGCAATTACCTCCATGAGTTTAATCCATTTTGCACTGTCCTGCTCTATGTTAGCGCCATGGTGGGTATGGTAGTTTCATAGACCGCGAGTCCGGGTTCGATCCCCGGTGCCGATACCACTGAAATAGTTTTTTTTTAACAACTTTTAAGTGCTAAATTTACCACGTGCTTGTCGCCTCTCTGATATTTGAGAAGGCCTTTGCCCAGATGTGGGCTGCTGCTACTTTGCCACTGTCTCAAGTTTTAACAAATTAAGGACTTCTTGGAGATAATACATTTTTTTATTTATAACTTCAAATAAGAGTATGGAGAATATATTATTTCTATCAAATTAGTAAATTCACGCGCCGTCATGTTTTATATTATTACTACCTTTGTTACAAACGTAGCAAAACGGAGCCCACGTGACCTTGGACGCCGAGTGGGTAGGCGCGTCAGTTTTTGTAAATAAATCTTGTGATATTTGCATGGTGCCCTTGCTGTTTGAGTTCTGACAATATTTTGGTTCATTTAATTGATTAGATATTAACGTAGATGGCGGTACACTATTTTTAATAGTACCTAATTTGCCTTCTTCTTTTATCAGCCTGCAAACAGTACACAGCTTCCATCTAATTACAACGCTTGTCGTTGTTGTTGGCTTGACGATATGATTTAAAAAAGTTTTTTGATCCAATATGCATTTCTCTAAATTAAAAAACGTACTCGGATATTAGTCATTTATAAGTTTCGGTATCGATACTTTTTCTTTTCTTAGTACATCGCTACTGCAGCAGTCTTTAAAATTTACTAGCGGAGAGCATAGATAAATAATGTGCGTTTTTGTTTCTGGATGAATAAAAGACTTGGTACTAGAGATATATATTTAACAGCATTTAAATATATATCTAGTTTAAATGTCTGTGTTAGTTACTAATATTTACATAGCATAAGAACGTAGACAGAAAATTCTTAAGCGTGGTAGAGCGGCGGCTTTAGCTGCTCCTCGAATGGGCCGGCTCCACCGAATTGATACCACGGCCTCGCAGAATACCGGCGTGAAGTAGAGGCATCTTGTGCTTCTGCGTTTCGTTCGGTTAATGAGGTAACCGGAGGCCCACACCCCTTCCCTATTCCCCTCCTCTTCCCTCCCATCTCCCAAATATCCTTTAAGACCGGCAACGCACCTGCAGCATCTTTGGTGTTGCAGATGTATGTGGGCCACGGCAATCACTTGCCATCAGGTGAACCGCTTGCTCGTTTGCCGCCTTACTCATAAAAAAAAAGAATAAGTATACTCAGTCTACGCGTAAGAGCATAGCAAGATAATATAAGATCTGTAGACAGAGTATGTATACTCAGTCTACGATAATTTATTATTCTGTATCTCTAACGACGATGTAGTCTTCGGCGTCCCCGAAGTGGTCGCCGGGAAACTTTAGCGTCTAATTCACCTCCCAGTGGCATATTGCTGCTCATTAATATGGACACGCGTCTTTGGGGTGCTCTTATGAGCTAGGTATATTTGGCCGTATGGAGTTTCCTATTTGCTTACCTTTTCCTTCACTCCGCTCTCAGTGCCGACCGTTGGCCGGATGAGCCACCACACCGGGAGGTTCAGTTGGCTTTGCTTGCAAGTGAGCGGATTGGATCTATCGATGTGAGTAATTACAAGAAGCGTTTTTACTGCACTGGAGATTGCAATGCAAGCAAAGAATTTCGAGCATAGTGAACGTATTGATTGACTGGCACGGGAATTAATATCTTTATGTTTTGCAGAGAATTATTTTGAAGAGAGTAATGAATTTTGTTTTTGGTTGAAAAACGTTACCTTCCACTAGAGGTTTTCTCCTGTTTCGCAGAGGCAGTTTACATACCAATTGCACATAGACCTAAAACTTATTATTTGTAATCCATACAAATACTAGTCCCGTGCGGGACTCAGACCCATGATGCATAACACCGCAGTTAAACGCTAATCCTCAACGCCACCGAAACGTCTAAAAAACATTTTACAGATGAGTGCACAAAACTCATTTGATTGTTGGTTTTATCTCAATCTAACAAACGATTTTGATTTTTTAATATCATTGGTAGAAATACTTCTTGCTATAACGCTTAAAATGTCTGATGGGAATTATATGTTTTGAGTTTTACTTACAGATTTACTTTTAAAGATATTTATGAACTTACCTAGATCACACCAAAATACCTTGATTTTATATTCAGTTTGAGTGAAAACCATTTAAATTTAATTACAATTGTGAAAATAAAATTTTTGTATAGCGACATAGTAAGTTTTATTCTTCAGCAAGAAGCGTGTGCAACATTGGAAATAAATTGCACAATTTTTAAAAACTGCTTCCGTTTTACTTAGTTTAAAAATAATGTGATGAACGAAATCCTTCAATTGATGTACGCCACTGAGTACAAATAAGTAACGTATCTACGTTACCTACGTACCTTCGTACTACTACGTAGTACCTACTACTCCACCAGGTGAACCGTTTGCTCGTTTGCCTCCTTTCCCATAAAAAAAGATACTTTTGAAACTGTAAGTAATAATATAAGTATTTTTTAAATTAATAAAATAATGCGACATTTGCATTTGAAATAAAATTTTGACTTGAAGTAAGAGTTTATTAGGCCACCTTTTTTTAATAAAAGTCTTCTACTATTATTTTTGGTCCGACAAGTTACACACCGTTTTTTTTCTCATCATTAATTTCCATTTTTATAATTAATACAAAACAAAGAAATTTAAATTCCAGTTTTAATCATTTTATTAAGTAGTATTGTTTGTTTGTAGTTTATTTTAACAATTTTAAGATACTATAATTAAAGGTTCAATCTCCCTAAAATATGGGATCATAGCTTTTGTTGGCTACTATTAGTTGTATAAGTAAGAGATACTATAGTGGTCACACGAGTCCTCGAATACTACGTAGATCTATTATTTATTTGTAGTTATAGTTAGTAATTAGACTATAATCTCACTAGAGAGTACCTATATAATTATAATATATTCTGTGATCCTGTGAGTGTGACTTTTTGTTATAGTCTATGCTTTGCTTTGGAGCAGGAAAAGCAATATGGCGAGTGCTTGCAGTAAATGTATCCTAATTAATATTAAATTTGATCATTTACTTTAAAACAGTGTAAATTTTAACTGTGTTTATACAATAACTATCAGTATAAAGGATCGAAAGTACATTGAATCCGAGTTCTTTACAGCAGGTAAACAGTAGAGTGAAGAGAAAGGCCATTGTTCATCGGTTCTTGGGCTGCATCGAGGATGGGTCTGCGGCAAAGGGTATGTGAGTACACTAGTTTTACAATGCGCAATGATGTTCGCAGGCATCAATGTCGTGGCGCAGGGACGAGCGAGGTGGTTCGCGCTGGGGCGAACAGGATGCGCGTTGGGACACTCGGCCCCGGACGCCTGTTTGGGAGCCCCGGCGCAGCGTTAGCCCGAGGCTGTCTCCACAGCGTGATCGCCACCGCGATCGCTACGACCGCGAACGTGAGCGCGACCGCCGTGAGCGGTACGACCGCGATGCTGATCGTTTCCGTGGCCGTGAACGATTCGACAAGACAAGGGAACGTGACCGAGAGCGTCGCAGGTCACCGCGGCGGTTTGATGACAGAGAGATACCGTCTGCACCATCACCGCCTAAAATCAGCGGCGAAGCGGAGAAGAATCTAGATTCACAGTCTAGTAGTCGTTCTGGAAGTAGGGACCGACAGGACTGCAATGTTGAGAACTACGATGGCAAATATGATTCGAGTAGAGATAAACATGAGGATACTCAAACTGTTAATGCTTCTGCAGGAGATTGGTTCTGTAAATGCGGCTCCTATAATTTTAAACGTCGCCAAATCTGCTATAGACGTAACTGTCAAGGTAAACGATCTGAAGGCACTGTCCTTGGCCTCGACTCTGAAAGAGGTACTGTGTCCGAGGCAAATTCTGGCATAACGAAACGGCTTCTCTTCAGGCGCTTGGATGCATTGACAACAGAGGAGAAAATTTTAGAAGGATTAAAAGAGAGATGTTCCAAACAAATATTAGATTCTATAGCCGGTATAACAATAGGCCGTGAGACATTAACTGGGGCATCTAAATGCCTTGCTTACATAAATTTCAATTCCATCTCCCAATCAACTGCAGCTCATATGGAGCTTATGTCCTTAAACCCACCTCTTGAAATAGATGGCCGGGAAGTCCTTATCACTTTCTATAATGAACCACCAAAATTACAGAAATCTATCTCTGCTAACTCAGCAGACTATGCTTCCTACTATGCACAAATGTCTAATTACAATTCATCCTCTCAAGTGCTTTCTGAAGCAGATAGGGTCAATGCCGCTGCTGCAGTAGCTCAATCTGCAATTACTGCAGCTCAAGCACGTCAAATGTCATGGGTGCCTGTATCAGTGCCCGTATTTGTCTCTTCAAGTACCCAATTAAATGCTTCAGGTAAAATCCCTACAGGTGATGGCAAAACTGTGTTTAGTCCACCTGATGTCAGAACATTTATGTACGATGAAACATCTGGTTACTACTATGACCCTGGCACCGGTTTGTACTATGATGGTGCTACACAATACTTCTACAATAGTCAGCTAAGTGCATATATGTATTGGGATGCCACAACCTCTACTTATATTGCTGCAACACAAAATCAACAGAACACAGACCAGCCCAAACTCCCGAGTCCACCTGAAGCAACTACAGAAAATACAATTATTAAAGAGCCTGAAGAAAGGAAAAAGAAAGATAAAGAAGACAAAGTCAAGGTTGCTAAAAAGATTGCCAAAGATATGGAGAGATGGGCACGGACTCTAAATCAAAAGAAAGAAAATGCTAGAAGTAACTTTGTGATGGAGCAGCCCATAGACACTGCTGCCAGTAAAGGTTCTGCTGATATTGGATTTTCTGTACTAGGAGCTGGACCGTCCTTAACTCATGTCAGAGAATTGTCACCTCCTCCATTATCAACTGATGAATTTCTAGTTAAGAGAACAGAACCAGGGATGTTTGAAAGTGATGAGGGTATCATTGATTGGGCAAAATTGACTTGTCTCATTTGCAAACGTAAATTCCCATCTGCTGAGGTTCTAACAAAACACAAAACATTATCAGATTTACACAAACAAAATTTAGCTGAATACAGAAGAAAGAATGATTTATTACCACAAACCAATGGATATAGAGACAGAGCAGCGGAGAGGAGAATGAAGTTTGGGGAAGATGAGCCCGCACCAATCAGGAAACGTTATGAACCTTCAGATGTCTCACATCCACCAGCTATGTCACATCCACCACCATCTGTAGTTGATACAATAGGAGGTAAAATGTTACAGAAAATGGGTTGGTCTGAAGGTCGAGGCCTTGGTAAAGAGGAGCAAGGCAGGATAGCGCCTATTGAAGCAGAACAAAGGCCGACTTTAGCAGGACTAGGACAGAAAAGGGGCGTTTATACACCAACTCCTGGAGAAACATACAGAGACACTGTGAAGAAGTTAATGATTGCTCGATACAAAGAAGTTGTTGGCCAAGAGGAAGAAAATAAATAGGTGGGTTTATTTGAAATTTATTTATCACTACTAATAAAATTTTTCACAGGTTGGATTGTTGCAGGTCAGTGAATTCAGTTTTATTCAGTCCTAATTAAAAAAAAAACATAATTTTGCAGTTATGAGTTTCGTTTAAACTTATACAAATTATTGAACCAATGACTCCATGGAAGATTTTCTAGTGGCCAAGGAAGTGAAACCTCATTCCGGTGAATGCGGTGCAGAATGACTTCTCACTATATTATTTGTTGACCAGCCGAGCTGGTTGAACATGATGATGCTAAATCATTAATTTGGTTAATTAAAATAAAATCTTTAAAAACATTAAACAAACATTGAGGCTATATTTGAAAATTGATATTTTAAAATGATAACTTTGTTTTTTCAATATACTGGCAAAAGGATTGGATGTTGGGGTCATGAAGGGAATTGAGTGTTAACATTTCTAATGTGTTGATTCTGGTTTCACTACACTAGATGTTGCTGCTGCAAAGCTTCCTAAGGGCCTGCGTTAAGATTTGCCCAACACAAGCGCGGTGAGTTAATAACTTTTCTCTTTTGTGTATTTATGACTTTTTCTCACAGGTTTTTTACACAGGTATCTGAAATCAATCTATTTGTGCAAAAATGCAAGGGAGTGCATTAAGCCACTGTTTTGATTTTAAGGTTATCAGAGGTGATATTTATACTATATCTTTTTCTCCACCTTCAGCTCACATCGAAATGCAAAAGTTTTGTTATTTATTTCGATTATAGAAGTGACTTCTTTCCAACTAAAATATAGTAATCTGAATTTCTTCAGATGAAGTAGATAGGGATATTTTCAACAATTAGAACTAACAGAAAAGAAGATATAGCATTTGTGAACTTTACAAGACATTTATACTGGACACAGAACTCAGTAATTGTGATGAAACTGTGATATTTAGTGTTTGTGACATTATGAAGAACCGGTGAATGCGCGCAAGTAGACTTTTACTATGGTTTTACTGACAAATTTGACCATTTACATTACAGAGTCAACGCCAGCGACCAGACTTCGTGCCAAACAAAATTATGTTACAAAATACATCCCCTGTATATATCACTTCTTAGCTTTAATATTTAGGAAAGGAATAAAATTAGAACGCATACTTCTCCCTCGTAACAATTTGGATTGTCAAAATCCGAATTGTTTCTCCCAAAAAAATTACGTTGACACCATCAAATCTTACCTCTGAATGTAACATCTGTTACATAACAATGCACCATTATCAAGTTGCAAGATTCAATGTCTGAAATTTGTCACTTCTAAGAACAATTGTATTTGAAAAGATTACTCATGAACTAGGAGCATTTAAATTGATATTAAGATCATAAGGAGCTAGGAATATAATGAAGTACTATTATGTGGTTTAATTATTTTTGATAAGTGATTTTGTACAAAATCAATTACACTTAAATTTCATAAAGAATTATTACGAAACACCATCTTTTATATATTTTATGCAAAGATAACATTTTAAATCGTAATGGTCAAAGTAGCACTCAACATATTAAATGTGGATAATATGTAAGCCGGCCCGTCTAATGTCTACACTTGACTGATACTGTGAACTAACAATTGCTTAATGGAATTAAATATTCACCACAGTTTTATATAATATACAAGACAGATTTATGGGTATTATAGAATACGTATTATACTGTATGAGTTTAGGAGGGAATATAGTTTTATTTTATGGTCAAGTTCGTATCTATCTACTTGGATGAATAGGGTATGTTAAAGATACATTATGAAAAGTTTAACCTAAATTTCATTATCACGATTTCTACTTAAGGAAGGGAAGCTTTTTATACAAAGAAAACATATTATTATTATTTTTTGTTTATATATGGTTACTTCTTCTGTAAACAATGTTCAATTCACATCTGAATATTTCTGAATGTAATGAATAGGACTCCTATTATTAGGAGGTATCAGCTCGAAACAGAAACACAGCTATATGATTAGGTTTAAATAAAATTTAGAACTTAGGTTTACATCTAGACGCATTATTAAGTCTGAGTCGCTTTTTATTTGGGATGAACAAATGAATAGCTATAGTTTTTTTATGAAACTTAGTTGAATGTTTTAAGATATGTTCACAACCAGGTTAGATGAAACAATATTAAATATAAGAGTTAGTTTTACTGTTTAGTGAACGGCTCAATTTGTATATAAAATTTACTTGGACCAAAGGAGTGCAGACAGAGTAAAAGTTTTATTATAAGATTGTATATGAGGAAGACAATTGTAATCATGAAGATGTCCTGTCTACATCTGCGTGGCCTCGACAACTGTGAACTTGACAAGAGAAGAGAAGCGAATGAGATGACGTAGGTAGTCTTCATGGAGACATGTTCTGTGCACTCTAGTGTTTATTCTGTCTGTACTTTGAGTGAGGTTCGATTTTGTACATATTTAAAGTAAGATGGCTTCATTAAAGTTGCAAAGTTTGTATGTACAATACAATTATTATATACTTTGTTCATATTAATATGGATTTTTTCATTTGGTTCCTGTGAGCAAACTGCAGATGTCTATGCAGATAATATTATTGTGCTGTGAGTGTTACCCGAGACGCAGAGGCATTCACTTGTAGCTCTGTAGATTGGATGCGCTGAGATCGGAGGAAGGTGAGGTGTAGTGTCAGTGTGTGTAGTTCTTCACCCTTAATCGGCACGCTGGACAAGCGGTTGGTTGGTTGGTGAGCGCAGGGCCGCTACCCTCGTGCTAGTGCTGGTGCTGGTGCAGCTGCGGCTCGTCAGTGGTTTAGCTTTTGTGTTGCCGCCTTGGTTGGATTTACCCACAACATTCGGTCGCCAGAGCCACGTTCTTTAGGCGGCAGGGTGGGTGCACCACGTGCAGGTGAGGTTGGCAGTTGTGGTGAGAGTGGTGCTATATTCCGCCTCACACATACAACACAGATCAATTTGTTATGTAGGCGACACAAGTACTCGTTCCGAGCGGGAATCGTGACGCGAAGCCATCTCGTCCGCCGGGCCTGAGTTAGATTAGGCAGAAGCTAGCGAAGGTAATTATTTACTTTAAGCGTGGTAGAGCCAAGCGGCGGCTTTAGCTGCTGCTCGAATGGGCCGGCTCGACCCGATTGGTACCACGGCCTCGCAGAATACCGGGGTGAAGCAGAGGCATCTTGTGCGTCTGCGTTTCGTTCGGTGAGTCAGGTAACCCGAGGCCCACACTTCCTCTCTATTCCCCTCCTCTTCCCTCCCATCTCCCAAATATCCGGGAACGCACCTGCAGAATCTATGGTGTTGCAGATGTATGTGGGCGACGGTAATCACTTACGATCAGGTGAACCGCTTACTCGTTTGCCGTCCATTCCATAAAAAAAATAACTTACAAAATAAGTGTAAGTGGACAAGTAATAAGCAAACAAAACGCTAATGAAATGTTTATTGAAGTGACAAGTTGGGGACTGCTTAGCTTCCTCTGTAGGTGGAGTAGCCGTAGGGGCTGAGCAGCAGCGGGATGTGGTAGTGGCTGCCTTCTGTTGTGTTGAACGTTATCTGTAAAGTTAGGTTTGTTAGTAGTCAAAAATGTTACAAAATTCTGCTGCCGAGTGGTGTCGGCGCAAAATCTTCCCGAGGGTACTGTAAGACGTGATTAAGGGACAAGCGCTGAAAATCACAACCGCTACCGACAGATGGCGGGATAACCACCGGGGAAAAATAGGCCAAAAATATACAGACCGATGTCGGGATTGTGAGGTGTTTGATACTGCGTTCACCGATACGAAAATCTTCCTTATGGAAGAAGCCTATGTGCTTAAGTGGACAGTTAACAGGTATTTAAGGTAAGAATCTCACGCCCGGATTTCCATTTATCACGACGGCGTAGACTACGCGAGTGACTGTTGGGGCTGCATTGTTCCGAGACTCGAGAGGTTTTAAGCGTCTTCCATTATTCCTAGTTAAGATTCCTACGAGAAGAAAACACTTGAAGATACGTAGGCCCGCCATCACCATGTTAGTTGTAACTAAATTAATGTATAAAATGAAATTATTATAACCACACGGCTCAGAAACCTGCTTAGTATCTTAATGCCATGTGTTAAGCAGGGGACTACCAGAGAGAATACGAGGTGCTACGATATAGTAGTGACAGTTTGCTCATTGCAGTGCACGCGCCTTTCTCTTAAGGAATATCGTCTTGTACAGAAAAATTTACTTACCTCAATAAAAGGATATAAAGTGGTTTTATCAGATTTTCTATAATAATCTTCGACATTAAATTTTAACTTGTAAGTTCCAGCCGCCATAGAGTCTTGTGAAAACGGAAATTGTATCCGACCGTCACCAGATGTCACTGTATTGTGCCATTGCGTCCAATCATCTCCTCTCTTCTTATACAACTCCACAAACAATCCCACCGCTGGCGTACCAGTGGATGTGTCTAAAACATGCGTAGAGAGAACCGGCCGTGACATTGTGCGTCGACTGAGAAATAACCGACACTGTCGACGTTTCTATCTTTATTGAACGAGGTCAAATGGTACGCAGATAAAGGAATAGGATGGGGCTATACTGTGTGATTTTATAATGTGCGGCGACACTAGAATATCGAGAATTTCGTGCCTGTGGAAAGTTGAATGTGCACATTATGTTAATTTCTGTCGTATGATAAATATACTCATATATTATCAGCAACAATAACAAAACTAGCTGCCTCAGTGGAAAGTCGAGCCGAGAGACGCCCGGATAATACATATTTCGTTGTTCGTCGTCAGTCTGTCCGTGTTCCGCAGAGTATATTTTTGTATGCTTACTGTTTATTAGTTAATGTTTACATAGGCACTCTTTTAGTACTCATTTTATTATCGAACGTCACGACGTGCCTAGGTGCCGTATTAAGCGCTTTGATTCGTCGCTTCTGGTAGGTGGTGCGTGACCTGCGCCAGTATTCCCAGTACAGCTTCTGACAATTCAAGGGAAGACTGAATAGTAATTTTCACCTTAGCTTGAATTACTATCTTGAACCTCAATACCAGGAGTGGTGTAGTGGGATTCTCTTATTCAGAGTAAGCACATGATGGACCTCTTTTTGGGTTTGGTTCAAATTAAATGTCTCTTCTGTCATTGTTGCTAGATTTCCGCTAACTAACACAGTGATGGCGGTGCTAATGTGTTGTTAGCTTTACAATTACGTCGTGGTTTCGATATCGCCGCGCTGCGGGACCGGGAACGTAGTTGCCAGGCGCGATAAAGAAACGGTTGTCCGAGGTTTGCATGTAATCGTTCGTTTATTTTGCTCAATTTCATAAATTATTGTTTCACAGGATTGTCGACTTACACATTTCACATTTCTTTATTTACAACCATATAAACGAGCACAATGTCCTGATGTTAAATGACTTGCGAACTATAGACATCTGCATCTATCCTTGATTAAAAAGCAGACCGCGAGTTTATGACCATCGAGAACTCGAGAAAAAGAAGCTATCCTGGCCGTTTCAACATTAGTGAGATATGTTATTTTTATAGCATATTCTCCAGAGCTAATCCTGCATGTTTGGATTTACGGGGACCCCATGGAAGCTTTGCATCAAGAGTTGTTCCAAGAAGAAACAGCTATTTTTCTTGGAATAAGGGTTGATGTCGAGAACAGGAAACAAAGATTTTTTTATGTGAAAAGTGGCAAACGAGCACGCCTCACCTGAATGTAAGTGATTAGCATCGCCCACGTACATCTGCAACACCAAAGCGCGTTGCCCGCCGCGCGTTTAGGAATAATTGGAAGATAGAAGGGATGGCGGTTACCTCACTCACCGAACGAAACGCAGAAGCACAAGATGCCTCTACTTCCCGCCGGTGTTCTGCGAGGTCGCGGTGCTCCCCCGGCCCAATCCAGCAGCAGCAAAAACTGCCGCTGACTCCCACAATATGACCACGGAACAATAGATGTGATAAAAGCCTCGTTGCCAGTTGTTGTGACAATGTAACAGATTAATTACTGCTAGAGGATATGCAGGGTGTTCCGTGCAATATAAAACATGGAGACATTCGGTATCCGTCATCTGTCCGTGGTGTGTGGCTACTCTGTGGTGCTGGTGCGTCGGTCGGCATGCCCAACTTATCGTGTTTTGATGTGTGTGATACGCCGCGTAAGTTGAGTTTCTTTTCTGACGCGTTTTCTGATTTGCTTCAATGAGCTACGAACAATGACATCGTTACAAGAACAAGATGGGTCAGCGACTCGATCGCTCACCATACAAAGCACTAACTTTTATATGCGACACAGCGACGCTGCAGCTGTATTATGGCTGCAGCACAAATAATCAGGTATACATTGCTGTGCTTAAAAAAACTTTTTATCACATGTATCGAAACTTAAGTATATTGTTATTAGGAGATGTATGATGTATGGGAAAACTGAAGAATACAGTGGAAGCATACTGATGCGATCGTCACGCCACACGAGGTAGGCAGAGGTGTAGTATCTCGATGCCTATTGATTGGAATAGGGCGAAGGAGATAGTTTTTCGCATTTCTTGTTATTTTAAGAAGCTGTATAAAATCTACGGCCCAGACGTTGATCGAGCGCAAAAAAGAAAATTCAGGAAACTTACATAAGTATTTGAAAGGAATGTGATTCCTTTTTATTGACACGAAGTCTTTGCCCAGCTGTGGGACATTTACAAGCTGCTACCTATTTTTATTTTAAAACAAATAATGCACTGTGTGTGTGTGTGTGTGTGGGATACTTTAATAGTTCTACAAGATTTTCCTAAAAAAAGCATTGCACTGCGTACATTCTAAATTTCAACACGAGACGTAACGACGGTCCTATCTGTCTATCAACACAGAGTTCTTCCTTATGAAGTTCTTCTTAATATACAGGTCTGGGTGCATGACGTCTTTCCTAGCAGATTGCTCCAACGCGTTCTCGTCCATCATGGCGTCCATCGAGCCAGTCTTTGTTATAGACCCCAAAAGATTTAGACTCGGCTCCCCGTGTTTGGCGTAGTCTATTCTCCAGATCGGCGGATCGGCTGGCTCCATCTTGTATGCATAATGTTGATGTTTCCTTGTCAGAGTCATGTCAGGAATTTCGACGGACATCGACAGCTTCTCATCCGAATAATCTCTGTATTCTGGTTTGTTCCGTGCGCCCTTGTCCTTATATTTTACTTTATGTGGATAAAACTTTCTCAGCTTCTTCCTTCCGTACATCGAAGTGCGCTTAGAGTTTTTTTGTTTCTTTGAGTTCTTCAAGTTTTCGTGCGACCAGTTAACTTTGCCTGCGTTTGTCACTTTTTGCTTCTTTTGCTTATACGCCTCTTCTCCGTTGTCGAAGTATCCGGTGTTTTGAACTTGGAGAAAATTGGACAAATCCTCGCTGTTTATGATCGGGTACTTGGTTTTGTATTCGTACGGCTGTGTTGTCCTTTCGAGAGACAGTTTTCTGTTGTTGATTTGTTGTATCGATTTTTGTATCAATCTCCTCAAAGTGTCGTCCTGCGTGATGACTGTGCAGGGTATGGAAGGGAAGTTTCTGCAGAGAACGTCCTGCATTAAGGTCATGATACTCGGTGTCTGTTTCACCGTCACCGGCTCCATGGAGAGGTTGTTGCTGTTGTCTTTCTGGAACTGGGACATCATCTTGTTCATCAGGGCGTTGTTCCTCAAGATCTTAGCGCGGCACATCAGAGTCGCGTGAAGCAATGTTATTATTGTCAATTTGAGTAGAACGCGATGTGCTCTCATGTTTTCGTTTTCATATAGCGCTATCTGTAATTTGATAAGCGAGTTTAATTTTGGTTGTATCTAGACTTATTTAACCTAGTCTGTTATAACATTGTCTACGATAATTGTGGCGATGGAACTGCAGTACTAGAACTCTGGTTTATTTATTGGAATGGCCAAATAAGTAAAAACCCTCGCGTTGGAAACCGGTTCTCGACAACAAACTCTACAACGCGTCTCTTTATGCTACTGGCGATTAAAATAATTTTGAAATCTCTTTAAATTTTAAAAAGGAAATTAATCAGAAAATTCTAAGTTTTAGAGATTTTTTTTATCCAAATAATGCTTATTTGACCATCAACGCTTGCACTTAGACATGTAAGTTCCTGTCGTGAAGAACTACATGTCTAAAGAGGACCACTTTGTTGAAGGCATTTGGGCTGCAACGAGATCCGATAAAACGTTAGCGAGTCCCAGCGCGCTGCCCACAGTCTCAACAGTGAGATGTCGGGCACGAAGCGCGCGGGAGGTACGCGCGATGGTACGCCAGGATGCGACGTGTAAGTCCTAACTTTCTATCGCAGTCGAAGTGGACGTTTGTGCAATATACATGCTATTGCTCAAGAATTGCAGCGACTTTCATTTATCCTCCGATGTTATTGGACACGGGCGGGTGAAGACGAGTGGGACAGGATTGAAAAAAAAGAAGTAGGTACCATTGTTTCACCCAACCCAGCAGAGCTTCGAATCATAAGGGTTTCTCACAAGGATAGATTCTCAAAACATAAAAATAATTTAAAATATTGGTGCAAACTATTTTAATTTTAGCTATTATAGCATAGCATGTACTTTGCCAAAAATAAATGCTAACTTAATTTACCGAAATGTGACGATTACTTCATACATATTGTTGCAGCTAGGTCCCGTCCTCACACACTTCTTAAAATACTTCGACACACGTACGAGTCGCCGCGTGGCGCCGCGCCGAGAGCATTGCTTAACTATATCTCTACACTCCTCAAAAAGAGGTGATCTCCCTCGGTAATGACTAATGGCGCATGACTTCGGAGAACTCGCTTCACCACCACCACTTGACAGTTGACTGCATACTCCTCCAAAGTTAAAATTGGGCGAAACAATATAACATATTTTAAATAAACAGAATGTGCAATACACATATAAAAACGTCAAAACGCATACCTGCCGAGTTGTGTGGACTCAATTGAGTTGTTCCTAGTCAGCTAGTGAAGTCTGAATAAATGCCGTTAGCCCGCGCCGCCGACACGGCTGCAATGTTTGTAAACTTGAACCGGAAGCCGCGGCCGCGTGAGGTGCCGCCTCCGGCCTCCGGGCACGTGTCCGCACAAAAGAACTGTTTGAAAGTGCCAAATATAACACGCGCTACCGGATAGAGGTTTATCGACAAGCATTTTATATTCACTGAGGTTCAAATACGATTATATCTTCAATTACATAAAAAATAACGACTTCACGTTTATCAGTCTGTTAATAATCTATGCCGGAGATAACCCTCAGCCAGTGGGACGATTTATCATAACCGCCACGTCTGGCAGGACGGTGGTGAAACAGACGCCTCGTACTTTAGTAGTCGCAGGGCGACACCGGCAAACGTATCTTACGCTTGGCACTAAAATTGTTATTTGTAATTTTAGGTTCCGTGTGTTGTCAATATTCCATAAAGTCATACTAATTGTGTTATTTGTCACATCTGAATTGTGTTATTTTAATGAAACCATGTCTTGGATAAACGAAACGATGATTTGGATATAAAAATGTCACAATAAGATTTTGTCGCGGCATGAAGTCTCGCGGAATCTTTGTGAAATATTTGTTGGCATAGCGGAAAAGACCCTTCGTATGAAATCTCACTTGCACCAGCCATCGTCCGCAACTCAATGAACTGTAAAGTTCGGTTAGAAATTAAAGTTCGCCGATGTTTTGTCTCCTAGGAACTAAAGAAACATGGTGGAAAGTAGAAACCATGGTGATCGGGCTCTTTAGTAGTAATATTGCTATTAGAATGTATTGGAAATGTGTAATGGGAGTAGAATCCCACTAAATTGGCATCAGCCCTGTTGGTTATTGCGTTAAATATATGTCGGAGAGGCCGGGAACACAAACAAACATGTTATATCTTTTGTTTTGTTCCTAATTCGTATCGATGAATTATCTATTCGATTATTCATTTTTAACCAAAAACATTTCTATTATATTAAAAGCCTGCTGTAATTATTTGTTCCTTTTTGCAATGTGCTGCCATCTAGCAGAATAAATATGAATGTCATGTAATATGAGTGTGCTCCGCCATCTTTTAGGGAGTAGAATTTAAAAACAATTTTTAGCAACTCATCGCTAGATGGTGTTTGATTTAACTTTTTATGTGATGTAATTGTCCTATTTGTGACATTAAATTTGTTTAATGAGATGTAAATATTCTAATGACAACTTATACAAGTATCATAAACACTTTGTATTGGGTCGTTTGCAGTTTTTTTTAACCAAACTTCCATTAAGGAGTATTAAATGAAGAAATATTTATTCGGCATAATTATATCGACAAAACTATTGTAATTTTTTATTTAAATCATAAAATATACACCTTAATGAATAAAATCGACATTACACATTGCAACTGAAAGTGTGACTGACAGCATGAGAATAATGAATTTGCGTTATGAGTACTTACGGTAACAGGGACTGTGATGATTTTCAGCTGTTTCCAAAACATAGAAGAGTTAGATGTCAAAAGAAAACTTCTAAAATATTGATACCTCTAAATAAAAAGAAAACACTTATCTAACTCTATAATAAAACAAAAATAAATAAATAGTAAAACAACAATTTGAAAATATTATGTGCGCGCAAAAACCAAGTATTTGCTCTCTAGTCACACTAAGTGCTAAGTTTACCACAAGAGACACAAGATCGGCGGTGAAGCAAAACATCGCGAGTAAGATCATCCGTTGAGGGAAGACCTTCGCCCAGACGTTTTTTTTTTTTTTTTATGAAAAAATAGGCCTGCGTTTGACCTCAATCTTGCCCGATGGAAAGCGAAGATGAGGCCTAGGATGGTACACGCTTGCCTAGATGTCTGTTCACTTTGGCCTTGAAGATATCCAGGTTATAGGCCTCCGGAAAAACCGACCTCGGCAGAGAGTTCCACTCCTTAGCCGTCCGCACAAAGAAAGAAGAGGCAAACCGCCTCGTGCGTAATGGAGGAATGTCTACAACATAAGGGTGGAACTTCTCGCCGCGTCTAGTCGTTCGGTGATGGAAAGGGGAAGAGGGTATTAGGTTATGCAAAACCTCCGCACACTCTCCGAAATGAATTGCCGAACCATCCCAGAGGTGGGAACAGTATTCCATGCAAGAGCGGACTTGAGCTTTGTATAGATTTAAGAGCTGCTCCGATGTGAAGTACCGTCTCACCCCCGAGAGGATACTAAGTTTTTTGGCAGCAGTGTTTGCTATGGACTCGATGTAACGACCGAAATTTAGGTTAGAAGAGAGATCTAGACCTAAGAGCGCAAGACGGTCATTTACCGGAACGGAGACATTCCGGAAAGTCGGAGTCAGTTGGAATGGACTCCGTTTCGCCGAAAAAAGACAAGCCTGTGTTTTAGAGGGGTTAAACTCGACCAAATTGGCATCACCCCATTGGGAAACAGCCTCCAAAGTCGAGTTCACCCCCTCAATCATCGATTCTCTGAAAGACTGGACTTTTGCCCCAGACTTCGCATCGGACAAGTATCTCCCCGAGACTGTGCTGTCATCTGCATACCCAAAGATATCGGGTGTTACCAGCAGGTCGTTGATGTGCAGCAAAAAAAAGAGTCGCGGAGAGCACAGACCCCTGAGGCACACCGGCATTAATATCATGGAGATCGGACGAGGCGCCATTAACGACAACCCGAATCGATCTGTTCCTCAGGAAATCCTCGATCCAGATGCAAAGCTCGGGAGCTATACCATATGCCGGAAGCTTGCCAATGAGACTTGCGTGCCAGACCCTGTCGAAAGCCTTAGAGATATCAAGAGACACGGCAAGAGCTTCACCGTGTCTCTCAATGGCTTCGCTCCAGTGGTGTATGCTATATACACAAGAAGATCCCCAGTAGATCGGCCTCGACGAAACCCGAATTGACGGTCACTGAGGAGGTCGTTGTCCTCCAGGTATGCAAGGAGGCGGTTGTTTAAAACGCGCTCCATAACCTTACATAGTATGGAGGTGATTGCGATAGGTCGGTAGTTGGCAGGGTCGGCACGACTTCCTTTCTTAGGTACAGGTTGGACATTGGCAATCTTCCAGGACTTCGGAACTTGACCAGTCCTCAGGGACAAGCGATAGAGGCGAGTCAGAACAGGAGACAACTCAGACGCACATGACCGCAAGACAATGGCAGGAATGCCGTCAGGCACACTAGCCTTATTCACATCTAGAGTTCTGAGTATTTTGAGTACCTCTTTTTGCCGAATGTGTACCTCAGGCATTGCAGAGTCACAACGAGGTAGCAAAGGTAGGCAGTTATCAGCTGCATCTAGTTGTGAATTCTTCGCAAATAGAGAGGCAAACATGTCAGCTTTCTCTTTGGCGGTGTGAGCTAATGAGCCATCAGACTTCTGCAATGGCGGGAAAGAAGACCGGCAGAAATTGGCTTCGACCGATTTGGCAAGAGACCAGAAAGCTTTACTCCCGGATGAGTAAGACGCTAGTTTGGCTCCAATACGGCCAATATGGTCGAAGCGGGCCTTGCGGAGGGCACGTTTGCAGGACTTAGCTGCTGCTATTGAAGGCTCTTTTCAGTTTCGGGACATTCGGTGCTTTGCGGGCTCGAGCATCCGCCCACTCTTGGTAAGCTAAGTGCTTAAGTGCTTCGGCACTATCACACTCAGAGTTGAACCAAGGGCGGGCTCTCACATGGAGTGAGATATCAGAATATGGAACAAAATATTCCTTAGCCTGATATATCACTCCAGAAACAGCATCCGCGCAGCACGCCGGGTCGTCTGAAGAGAAGCATAAGTGCTGCCATGGGTAGGATGCAAAGAAATGCCGCATCTCATCCCAATCAGCTGACTTGTATCGCCGTACACGCCTAGTCCCCATGTGTTCGGGTTCAGGTGGCGAGTAGACAGACACAGATTTCACCAGACAGTGGTCGGAGCTACCTAACGGGGAGGAGACTGCAACTTGATATCTGGACGTGGGCATATACAGGCTGCTACGTGTACTTTTTGAAACGGTGTATTACTGCCTAAATATCTACCCACCAAGTTGTGCTCCAACTTTAAACCTCTCATACTCGCGATACCCCCTCCTGACTGACGGACGAGGACCTGGTCACCTGTATCAGTGGTGCACGGGTAGCAGCTCTGCGCTCAGCATCTCGCCTGCCCAGGCTGGTATCGGTAAATCCTCCATGCTTGGCATAACGGCTTTTGTTTAGGCTGTTATTGAAATACCTATGTCCAGCAGTGGACTAATAAAGGCCGGTGATGATGAAGTAGAAGTATAATCTACAGCATGTTAGTAACAAGATCTCCCGACATCTCTACGCCGCACCTTGTAACGAATGTACCTAGACACGTATAGATTACGACATACAAAAATAGTGTAAAAGTGGACGTACTCGACAGCAATCCCCTCCTAATAAAAACTTGCTCAACCCTCGCTCTGCGGGCACGCGAGAGCGGCCCTCCATCAAACTCAGGCCCAGGCGCGGCACAAACACGACAAAGCGACGGCGGTCCTGTTTTTGTTGGTCAGCGATCCGCGCCGCGCCCGTCGCAGTGTGGACGCGTCCTCCGGCCCATAATGATATAAATGTTAAAAATGGTTATAAGTTACCTAAGTTTCGTTCGCCTGTTTCTTCTATTTAGATATTGATTAGGTCTTTGCATTCCACGAGCGCCACCGATTTATAATATTAAAGAAGCTGCAACTATCCTTCTTTTATACGATATCTGGTTATAGCATCCTGCAAATATCCCACAGCTGGGTAAAGGTCTCCTCAGTATTTGAGAGGATCTTGGAGCCTGGAATGGTCCAGCCCTCGGCTCCCGTGCGGGTTGGTGGACCTCAATGTCCTCGATATAATATTATGTTATTATTTTTTACACGTACAGCTTTTATTACGATATTTTATTTACTGCAGAGCACGTGGTAAATTCAGCACTTAGTATTGGAATCAATATTATTAGCGGCGCCGGCACAGGATTCCGAAACCCGGCATACTACTGCGTGTATAACTTCCGTGGGTACTATGTAATTAGAGCTAGCAGCACGTGCCCACTGAGCCACCGGGGTCTTCCGTTTTAGATTCTTTTATTGATAGAATAATATACAAACGTGGTAGGGTCAAGCGGCTTTTGCTGTTGCTCGAAGGCCGGGGCAGTACCGCAGCCTCGGAGGAGCAGAGGGTTTCTTAGCTAGAGCTAGAGGAGATCTCGTGCTTCTCCCTTTCGTTCGGTGAGTGAGGTAACCGGTGTTGTTGCAGAGATGAACGAGGACGAATCCGAGGTAAATAACTGGAATTGTAATTTTGGATAAATTGATAATTATAAGTATCGCATTTATTTAAAAAGGCGTGTCCATATGACAAGCGCTGCACCGGTCGCGGTCGGCCGCAGTCAGCAGCGGTCGGCCGCGGGACGCGCCGCCCGCTCCCCGCGGCTCGCGCCCGCTTGCGCACTGCTCGCGAAGCTGGACGCGGCTGCTGGATGAGAAATGCTTTTGGGATATCGTGTAAATCGATCTTTATGTCCAAGGGTTACGACAATTGTTCACAGGATGCTGTAGTCCGAGAAGATCATAACTTTCACGGCATACCCGTTATTATATTTTATTACCCATATTTTATTATCTTCTTCCGTCCGAAGTTGGTATAAAGAGATTTTAGATGTCGAACTTCAAAACTTTTGGAATATTTAATAGTGCTTTTCACAATTTACTTTTTAAGGGCCGTCAACTAATTTACTGTCAGCGCCGTGTAGTCAGCGCGTCAATTAGTTGACAATCCAAATTGTCGAATTAAAAAAATCAGAACTCCTTTGATCGGAACATTTGACCAGTTGTGAGGGCAACACTGCGCGCCGTTGTTAAGATTACAGGACCCTGGACAGTGTCAGGTCCGACTCGTGCTCGCCGGCAGCACTACGTACGGCCGGTGTTTTAATTACTTTAACACGGGAAGGCAGGCAGTAACCACCGAGATACTATATACAGATACAGAAACATCGAGTACAAGTAGTTTCCTTACTTTAATTAATTTCTTAAATTAACTTAAAGCAAAGAAATTCTTAAACAAATATCGCAGAGAAGGCTTTTGTTCAGCTGTGCACAATGCTCAGCCCGCTACTTTACTTTCATTCTGCGAACTCTGCCTGCTCTCGTACTATATTTTTGAGAATGTTTTGGAGGCGGGAAGCAGCCGCGGTGACATGAGTGCGCGTCTAGGAACCGTATTTTATTGTTCAGATATACACATTTCATCGCCATACTGTCTTTTACCACCGAATTTTAAAAATTTTATCAAAGAAATTGAGTTGAGCCGACACTATTCGTAGCGTAATCGGTTCAAATTGCAGATCCTCAGTGCCTCTAAGAAAAAGTTACATTTGTCTGTCCGTCGCGAAATAACTCCAGATTCTCGGTTCGAACCGCGAATTCAAATAATCCTTACGAACTTTCCTACCGCTATGTGACGTAAGGCTACATTGTGGCTTTCGTCCTGTATTAACACTTTGAGTAGGACTGTGTCCTGAACTAAACCATTCAGATCAGGCAGCGCGGCCCGAGCGCGGCCCGAGCTCGTCCTCGCCTGCTGCATCAGGTCCACAGTTGCCGCGCCGGCCACGATCGCAATAACAGAGCATCGAACAGATCCAAAAACATTTTCAATCCTTTTTATTGGACACCCGGCGTATGACATCGATCTGCCGGGGCCGCTAGTTGGCAACAAGTTTTTTGACAACAGGTATACAGTTTACAGCACTATGACACCTCCTGCGTGGGTGATATAACATAACATAGTCATAATAATTTTTAAAATAATAATAATTATTTACTTATAAGCAGATTCTTTTTAGAGTCACAATTTAAATATTACATCCATAAATTTAAAGGCTGTGTAAAAATATAATACAGATACCTAAACAGATAAAATCTGTGTTTTATGTATGAACTACCACGGACAGACATCGAGTGGTGACTGTGTGTGTGTGTGTGTTGTACATGAACAGCCGTCTGAAGTTATGCTGAACGTCTGAGAAGGTGTTCGGTAATTTTTCATAAGATGTATTCCGAAGATTCGCTTATAGTCTTTTTGGAAAATCGTTCATCAAATAGTAAGCTCCCGCAGTGTCTTCGCGACGAGATGATGACGCGCTTGTGGTCACTGTTTCCATCAGGTAGAGCTGAACAGTGTTTCACTATAATAGTGCGAAGAATAAACACGTGACGAACTGACACTGGGCAGTATTCACGGAGAGATGTCGTATGATACAGAAAAGCTTTAAAAGTAGCTACTTACTTAAAATGCCTTCAGAGGCACTTCGCAGGTAGCTGTACAATAAACATGCAAACTTTGACGCAGACCCAAGTATATTCATTTATAGAACGATGTGCCAACAGCATGTCTGTTTTGCATAGAAAAAACGTATTTAGTGATTTGAAACAGATTTCGTTTCCGATCGCAGGTAATACAATAGATTCAGTTAGTATTCTCTCAATTGTATTATTTTGAAATGATCGACAGCGAACTACAATGTAGGTTGTGGGACGCGGCGAGCTCGCGCGAGTGGAGCTTCCGTAGGAGCGAGCGTAGCGACGTAGAGCTGTCTGTCCTGTTGCATTGTGGCAACACTGTTGCAGCCAATGGCTGCGGCGGACACAGTCGCGACGCCCCGGAGGAGGGGCGCCTCTTCATTAGGCACGCGGGGCAGAATTTTTAGCTTGCAACATTCCGCCTCTAGCGGCCCTCCCACTGCGTGCACAGTGCACGTTCATCATTTACAAATACTGATGGTCTGTGGCTCCAGGTCATGGCCAATTACAAAACATGCACTGGCAACATTGTTGATAATCCGAAAATGATTTAGGATTCAATTATTAGTACCTATTGCCTAATGATTTCTTGTATTTACGCGAACACTGCACATTTGAAATTAAACTATTATTTACGGATTTTATCACGTTAAATTTTTTAATTTAACCATTACATCAGATTTGATAGTGCAGAAATCCTCCCTAAAGAACATCGATTCCTGCCAAAGATGATTGTCCTAATTAATTAATTAGAAAGATCTGGCTTATCCCAGTGTTGCACGTACGAGTGTGCAGGGTTTAAGGCGAAATTATAATATAATAAGCATTGGGTTAGAGACTAGTCCAAGTAGTGGAGGAGTCCCAGGAAACGGTCTGATAGCAATCAGAACGTCTTGCATTATTTTTATGTAGAAGGTTTCTTAGAAGGTTTTTATGTACATTACTTGTTGCATGAAGGTTTTTAAAAAAATTAAATTAAACATAAGCTCGCTAACCGGCAGCACCTATAACCACCGATGTATCCCGCCCCGAAGTACCCTCGGAACATCCATCCATCCATTCCATCTTGAGCCTCGGCGGTGATGTCGCATCTGTAACCTTCTTCCATTGAAGTCGTTAGCTTGTTGTTTGAAGGTGTACAAGGGCTGCATGAGCTGCAGCAGTCGCTCCCCGCCAGGCGGACTGTCAGCTCGTTGCCGCTATCGCGTTCGTTAGCACTAACCTCCTGGACCGCAACTTACACGCAGGGCACGACCGGGGAACGAACACGGAAGCGCCGAGTGACGTAACGATGTTGTGATTTTATGGAGAGCGAGCGCGGGAGGGAGCAGCGCGGCGGACCCTCCCCGCCGCCGCAGCCCTCTCAGATACCTGTGCCCAGCAGTGGACAGTAGCAGGCCGCTTACTTTACTTATGTGAAGGGAAGTAAGCTCAAAGTTTCTCAGCTGGAAAAGTGTATGCTCGGGGTTTCCCGGCGACGTAGTATCTGCGACCACGTGACCCCTGCCTACCGAAGACCCTAAGGGTACATTAGGTTAGGTTATTCCTACCAATTGAAACAAATGCCTAGCCCATAACTGAAACGGTAATTAATAAAAAAATATAACTTCCATTTCTAACTCCCGGCGCCCGCTGCGTTGAACAGAAAAAAAACATTAAAGAAACTGCAAACAGTTTAGTCATTACATTGAAGACAAGAATTCCGCCGACCTCAGCCAGGGACTTGAAGGGAGTTAGCGAGGCGGGTGGGGGTGTGCGAGGGGCGAGGGGAGGGACACGGACGATATTCAAATTGCGAACATTTCATTTTAACGCTTTGCGAAGATATGCGCCCGCTCCCACGCTCCGAGCAGTGCCGCGGCGCGCTGCTGTCGGCTCGCCTCCCATTCTTTATTATTATTTACCGCGCTTCGTCCATGACATACAAACAAACTCGCGACCATACAAATTGTACGAATGCACGCGAAGGTGTCAATGAGATTCCAGCCCAAAACTATGACAATCGCCTCGGCTGTCTGTTACATTTACAGCAAACGCACCTTCATATTACACTTCGGATAGGCTTCGGAGTCGCGAAGAGTCATTCTCCGAGGAGTGCGTTCGCGTAATGATTTTTTTATATCGAATGGTTATTCAAGTACACCCACCAACTTTGTAACATTCGGCCCAGTGACTTAGTCACGAGCAACTTGTCACTGGTAGACCACGTCACCAGGCCGTCGCCATGTTGTCCACGTACGTAGGTAACTTACACAGAAACATTTTGTGGAATCAAACACTTCCTCTTTTCTAAGTTGGTTAATACTCGTAAAGCAACATTTTGTTTTATATAATCATCTCTTAGTCAAGTCAAACCTATTGATTGATAAGAATCCTGAGAACAAACAAACAAACAAAACAAATGCATGAATCCTCTTTTGCCTTCTTCTGCATCAGCCTGTGCAAGTCAACTGCTAGACCTCAAGCTTTCACAGAACAAAGCTTCATGTCACAAGTGGAAGGGTCAATATGAATGGTCGTACGTACGTACGTATGAAGTTTCCTCGGTGACGGAGAAAGAGATTGAAGAGGAAATTCTTATAATGTAGAACGTATTAAATAACAGCTCTTAGTTGGAGAAAACTTAAACATTAATTTAAATTGACATTACAAAAATGTTTTACGTAAGTGAAGCCGCATGCGGGCCGCGGCTCGCTCGGCTGTGCACCGGAGCTCGGACCTCGGCCCGGACCGCTGTCCCGCTGTCGGCGGACACTTAAGGTTTTGAAGACAAACAAACTGCTCGAAGAATTCGTCAAATTGTAAGCGTCAGATAGTGTTTACGGATAAAGAAGTTTTGTATTGGTCTGAAACAATATTATCTAAGTAGTGCAGTGGTGCTGCTTAAAAAAAATGTTGTGTGATCCAGACCGTTGGTCCGTTGGAAATGTGTGACGGCTTTTACTGGTGCTCTCTGGGACAGACCTACGTTCAGCCGTGGACTAATAGACTGGTCTAACTGTAGTAGGAGCCGAGACTATATTCAGCACGTGCCCAACTGAATGGAGTAAACGTAATTGAACTGTTATGATGCAACAAATTAAGTTTCTGGCTTCCTGTTCTTTCTTTGTGTGTTAACATTGTATTTATAGAAGCATCTCCTCCATTAAATATTTCAGTTGTTCAGTCTCGCCAATGAGAAACGGCAGCAAAGTTATAGAGAGCGCCCGTAGCACGCTCCTGAGGTCAGGGACTTGTCAGCAATAGTAATACTTGAGTAAAACTAGGAGGGGCACTCCGTCGTGTATAGGACTTGCTTCGTCAGGGCCTGGGCCTTGTGTCCATCGATTTCACCCAACCTAGGAGATGCTTTATTCACTAGAGTACTTTGAGTACACAAAAAATTAATAAAATATTTGAATAAGGTCGAACGTCGATGTCGGCGGAAGGTGTCGCTATCGCAGACGCTTCCCTACGGTTAAGTTGAGACGTTTGCGAAATGTGAACATTTCGCGAATTGATCGGTGCCCTGCGGAATTCTCATTTGCGCCGGAGACGAGCCCCCCCGCTCCGGGCTCCCCCGAGGGCCGCCTGCACCCGGCGCCCCTTCACACCTGTATCCGTTCCTCCTCTACACGAGTATATTTGTAAGAACTTTTATTGCGCTGTAAATTATGTGTCTTGATTGTTGTTCGTAAGGATGCGAGCAGAGCGATGACTTTTTTAATGTTAAATTGTGCGCCCAGGACTCTGTTCGCAGGTTTTTAAACTGTTGTCCCGCTGGGTGTCCCGCTCGGTGTCCCGCTCGGTGTCCCGCGTGCAGTGAAGGTTGGCATTTAAAGACATTGGCATGTTGCATCCTCCTTGAAGCCAAAGATCCACCTATAGTAATAGAATGTTATGTGACGATTTCTAGTGTTTACGCGAATACTGCACAAAGAAATGATATATCTTTTATTCCCGCCCTTTGCGTTCCCGTGCCTTACCGCATTTGACGTTCTGATGTCCGCTCTGGTGACGTTGGACCGATCTACGGACTAATCAGAACTCGTATCTTGAGGTCGTGCTGCTCGTGTCTGTCGTCGTATGCTCGGTTTGGGGTTATAAGTAATGTTGTGTGTCACAGCATCCCGCGTCCGGCCATCTCCTCTATTGAAATTAGAATTTGATTTTATTTCCGATTCCTGCCATTTGCTGATTCGTTGGCAGGAACCGGTGTTCAATTGACTGCTGTATAATGATTATATGATTCTTAGAAACTTGTATAACCTCGCTTGCTAGGACAGACAGAATACATCGGGTTTCCTTCCACGAGTGCGCGCAATTGACCTCTTCCTCATCTCGTGGATTCCCGGAGGTGACGCCTCATTCCATTGACCAGTTCAACTAAGTTTCAATTGCATTTCAACTGTCGATATGATTGAGATTATTAGGACTGAGAATTGTTTTCAATGACTCGAATCCAACCGCGCCAACATAGCGAAGGTCCTCGGGTTCGAATCCCGCTAACGGGAAACATTACCGTGACGAATAGGCATGTTCGTACTTGAGACATGGTTTGTACAGTTTCATACAATTATAATACTTGTGATCGGTGGTCGTTTCACCTTCCGGTGGCTGGACACAGGAGTTTCCTGGTCCCCTAACTAGGCATTGAGTGTGGCGTCAGTGTGTGCAAGAATGAAGGTAAAGTCGAAAGTAGAACCTTTCTTACTATTCCTTTTTAAAGTCGGTTAAAATCAAGTCTTGAGACCTATTACTTATATTCTTCTCTCTTAATGTCCAATTATTTAACTTTGTCTCAACTGCCGTCTGTTGTAAGATGTGTATTTATGTTTGAAATTGAACTATTATTTAAGGATTCTATCGCGTTTCATTATGTTTTTATATTCCCGACGTTACGATAGCTTTACAGCCGCCGTGGCTAAGGGGGGATGGGGGGGAGGGCACTAATGAAAAGGTTATGTTCGATTAATGAGTGGATTGAATTATATCAATAAAGGTTATTCACTAATTATAAAAATAGACACTGTGAAGCGAGACAGAGTTAAACAATTGAACTAGATTAATTGAAGCCTTCTATAGACTAGACTTTCAATAACTAAGCCATTGTCCGTACCCACGCCCCACGACCCCACGTCCCCACGTACCTATCTATTACATGACCAGTAGCGGCGGCTGGTGGGAACAGGTACCCACCGCTCTCCGGACCACTTCCGCACACGCTGAATAAACTCGCTGATCGCTTTTAATTCTCGATACGCGCAGACATTCAGTTATACATTAATAATTACAGCACCTCCTCGCCTCCGCCCGGCTCACGGGCCCGCGTCGCCTCTCATTGTAATTTAAATCGAATTCCCGGCGACAAGTAAATTGAAATATTTCAATTCGCAACCCCCTGCCGCGCCTGTCCCCGCCCCTCCTCGATCCCGACGTTCGATTCAATTAGTTTCATTGATGGTTATATTATTATTTCGAGATCCGTATAACATCGCCAGGGCTGCCGTCGGCCGGCGCTGGCCTCCACTTGCGCGTTAAGTCGCCGAACCTAATGCAGGTAACTAAGACTCAGCATGGTGGAAGAAGAAGAGAAGTCAATCTGCGTGCGGGGAAGCAGAGGGATTGCTCGGACAGTAGTGGTAGAAGGTGGAAAGGAGTTCAGCAAGCTATTGAGCAGGCTCTTCACAAAGACCTAGTAACCGATGCTGTTGGAAAAAGTGAACATGATAATTGAATTTAAAACGTTACACTAGCTAGCGCCAGCGGGTACGGCTCCGAGCGGGGGCAGCGGAGTCCGAGCTCCCCTGCGGAGCGCCCGCACCGGGAAGTTCGTCGAGAGTAATGCATCGTACGACGCTGTGTTAGTTATAGAAGATTATGAGTAAAGATAATAAGCTGCTCAGCGCTCCCGTGTGACAGGAACACTCCGGCGGGTACGGTAGTCGGGTGGTCGGGGCCTTGCTTCCGAGTCAGAAGGCGCGTATTCCATCCTGGAGAGCTTGAACTAATGAGTTTTTCGAAATTTTTGGACGATTTCTGACACCAAGACGACGGAAGGCTCAGACAGCCAAACAAACAGACAGACTTTGTCCTTATGGTACGGAATTCTAAAAACGTTAATTGCTTATATGTACGGAGCCCATACATGGCGACGGCCGACTCTGGCTTGGTCGGTTTTCATTATATTTACAAATTATTTAACTGATGCGGTAAGGAGCTTTTGATCTTGTGTGAGGCTAAGCCGAGCTGCCAGAGGTCTAAAGATGTTATTTTTTGTAGGTCTACAAAGGTGATCAAAATACCGAACAAGTGACGTAAATAAGCATCCTTGAAGTTTTTCATTGTCGAGCTATGAGCCTCGAGTGACGTTTCTGTGCGTATTTTAAAGTGTTATCTAAAACTGAATCAATGGATTCAACAGACTTTAATGAGCTCAGCCAATTGTCAGTTAAATTTTCCCACTGATACCGAAACGCATTCACAGAACCATATCAGCGGAACTCGGCGGAGCTCCCGTCACGATGCATCTCAGATATATGAGCGACGGCCGGCGAGACTGTTCATGCCGAATGAATTCTCCGAACATATTGACCATTGAAAGCGTACTGTTCAAGCCGAACAAAAGCCAACAATAAAATATAAAAAGAGATTCCTAACAAACATAATTGTGTTTTTGTGCCTCATTCAATAGCGCTTTGTAATACAAAAACTCGTTCTTGAAAAAGTCACCTTTATAAATTTAGTTTGAGCGCCAATGGCGGGCCGGAGGCGGGCAGCGCGCGCCGCCATTGGTCCTCACCGGTCCTCACCAGTCCTCATCTGACTACATTTTATATAACCGGATGATACAAATACAGTTAAGACTACAGAAGGAAAGGGACGGCGATAGATCATGTATACAGTGTGTCGTTTCTCCCTCCGTCTCGCTCGCTCGCCCACATCTGTCAGTGTTGGCAATGAAGCAACAGTGTTGGCAACAACGCGAAGCGGAGCGGTGTCAACTGTTGCGCGTTCTATTTTCGGATTTTGAATTTCGCGTAAGATATTCTAATAAAACCGTCGGTTTTGTTCTTGAGTTTTGGAACGTTTCTGAAATCGAGTTAGTGGCACATGCACATTTTTTATTTACTATTTTGAGTGTTGCAAGGTTAATAAAATGCGCATAGTTTTCGGGTGTGTTTGACTAATTTCGGCAAATTAATAAGTTAATAGATACATTAATTAATAAGTTTGTATGATGGAGATGTCACTCCCGAACGGTGTGGATGTGTCGCAGCTGGTGCAGCACCCCGTGCTGGCCGCGCTGCCGCCCTTCTTCCTCAGAGCTTCTGAAAGATATCAGGTTGGCTTCACATTTGCAACTGTAAGAGACAAATGCTTCTATTTAATTGCCCTATATTGCACTGTTAGAATATTTAACCATAAGTTAATTGGCGAGCGCATTCGACAACACAGCCGAACAAATAATGTACATAAAATAGCACTTATCTCTGCGGTCGATTTTGCAAATACATTAAGAGCCCTGAGTCGCGTAGTTAAAATAGAGATATAAGTTTATAAATGCACGTTACTCGAACGTTAAGGAAGGCTTTCAAGAATCGCAGTAACGCTGAGTTGTGCTAAAGTACGAGAGAAAATATCGTTTGGTTACATTTGAAACGAATGAAAATGTGTGGAAAACATAAGTACGTATTGTTAATTTTGTAGGCGAAGAAAATGATGTAAATCTATCGCAAATAGTTTTCGTAGAGTTTCCATTGAACTGAAACTTGCAACGCGGAGACGGTCTGCGGAGGTTGGGTCCGGTCATGATACAGTGAGATCCGCTGTCCCTATTTGTCTAACTTCGGCCTCCTAAGGGCATACCGTAGTGTTAAATTTCCAATATTTAATCAATAACATCGAAATCGTATCTTTTGTAGCGCTTTGTCTGTACACGCGTGGTGGACGTAACGCGCGTCTGTGTCGTGTCGCCGGCACGGACGGAACTGCTCTTGAAAAATGAAACACCGTCAAATGAATCTTGCATTTTATGGAATAAATTATAATTAGTTAGGAATTAGGACCTCGTTGTTACGCGGATTATAAGTTAAGTTGAATGTGGCCACTGTGACGAGAGTAGCGACTTGGATAAGGATCTCAAGCCCTTCGCTTACTGTTGAATACGATTGGTATGCTTTATGGCGGATATAAACTGTCGTTACGTCGACCACCTTATTAAATTGTGATCTCTTCGGTTTGCTATTGCGTTATATTTACACGATGCCACGTTGGACTTTTGGTTATTTAGCGTAAGATTAGCAATAGACATAATAAAGGTGCGTCAGTTATTCTACGAGAATCAAGGTTTCCTACTGACGGACAAGCCGCTGTAGCTAGGTTATATTATTTAATATTAATTTGATTAGCGCAACTAGTTGTTAACTTCAGTGGTGCGAGGGCCCGGTCCCCTGCACTCCTCGACATACACTTTTTTTTGATTTTGCTGGCGCTTTCTGGGAGAGGTCTATTATCACCAAAAAAGGTCGAATTCGAAAATTGAAAAAAACATGAAGTTCTTTGTTGTTATATTACAAAAATCATTCTCAAATTCGGAAACTAATTCCACTTCCGACGGGAAATCGCAATTCTTTTTTAAATAGATTTAATAACTGATGTCGTGAAATGAAATCTTAGCCAGGGAAGTCGAAGGCTTGGACTCCAGGCGAACTACAATTCGTCTCCTGCTCGGCTCTCCTCGCGCAGTTTGGCTGTTGGGGCACTTCATATACGGCCACTGAGTTTGGATCAGTCTTAGTACACTCTATATATCTCAATAGACATCGTCAACGGTCTCTATACTAGACCTGAGACGTTTACGAAATAGCTCTAGAGCTATACGAGTATATCAAAAGCTTGGAGGCGCGTGTAAATGCTGTCTGCCGACATTGATGACTCCAAGTTACAGGGCTGAATTGAGAACTCGGGCAGAGGCACCGGGAGTTCCGCACACGATGCCATACATCTAGTTGCTGTAACGTCCTCCTCCGGCATTAACTCTTTACACAATCGTGCCATGGCATGGCTATCTTTAGGGCATGGATCAACTGTAACATACTATATCTCTGGGACGCTTCATTTTACCTGTCCGATTTTATCCTAGAGTATGGCCTAGTATATATGATACGGGAGGTATCTGTGTGTGTGCTAATATTTAAGACATTACGAAAATATTCAGACGTTAAATGAAATACGTTCCGTCTTGTTGAGTCATTCTGACTATGGCAAAACCAAAAGTTCAGATTAGAGGACGTGATTTAGAAATAATCCTGGCCCCCCAAGTGTCGACACTCAGCTAAATAAAAAAAATATTACAAATTTTTTAACCTTCTAGCAACCATTCCGAATAAGTCTACAGGCGTGGCATCGTACCTTTCCCAGCAAGCTCAGCCAACGTCCATTGGTGTTACTGTATCCAATCAGGCGGAGAGTTATCCAGTCCATTAGTGTGTTCTCAACATCTACCACGTCGTTGTTGCTGTGTTTCCTGAGTGTATAAATAAAATAATGAATGAATGAAATTTGACGTAAAAGAATAAAATTTCAGTTTTCAATTACACATTTTTATCATCTTCCAACGTTTCGTAATGCGGTTCCTCTTTTTGGATATCCTACAAACCAAATTATACAATTTAAGAGAGATTAATAGTCTCTAAAGAAATTAAAGTATATTCTAAGATAAAGTAAACAAACAAACATAGATAGAAGAAAAGATTCGTGCCGGATTTGCAGACGCCTCGAGCAGCGCCTGGTCACAAGCATGAGGCGTGTGGCTGCCGTCGCGTGTGTTGTAGGTACGCCTACAATCTAATTGTAGGCGTACAACAGGGAGACAAGCTATTACCCTTGCCTTTTACCGTCTTCATTGAATCCTTCACTAATGTCGTTTCTTCAAGCTAATCATCTTGACGCAGACAGTGAATGGCTATATGTATCGGATTTACTCACGTAAAAGTAAGTTGCGAGTAAGTAAAAGTCAATTGCCGTGGTCCGATCCCCGCCGCCGGCACCGCTGAAGTTGTTGATAGAAATTTTATTTACCACGTGCTCAGCGGTGAAGGAAAACATCGTGAAGAAACCTGCATGTCTGAGAAATTATAGAAAAAATATTATTCGAGGACATGTGAAGTCCTCAAACCGGCACTGAAGCAGCGAGGCGGGCACTTCCCGGCTCCAAAACCCTCTCAGATGTTTGAGAAGGAGACCTTTGCCCAGCAGTGAGTACTTATAGGCTATGCTTCTTTAGTTTAAGTTTTACTTTTAAAGTCAACTTCCGCACGGCAATGACCTCACAATTGTTTCTTTCGAACACTGCTGAGCGTAGATATTATCATTCATAATATTTGAATAATTGTAATAACATTAAAGATATAATTATCAATCAAATCAAATATTAACAATGATATTAGATAGTATCGTGGAGTCTAAGTGATTCTATCGGATGCATTATTGAAGCTGGCGGAATGTTCACAGATGTGTTCAGTTAGAATCTCAGATCTCTATCAGAAGATCATTAGGTTAGCGGAACATGCGTGGACAGGGCTACTGGGGCAGCCCGGCGTTGAGACCGTGTTCTCTACTCAGTTGGCGATACTTTGACTAGTTAACACGTCTCTATGATTTCCTGCTCCTGTAGACTTCTCTGTCTTGTCCTGTAGACTATACGTTACGCGGACGTCTGCTAATCGGATGCTACATAAAGCCCGCAAAATGTATGCCTTCGATATGTTTTAGGCTGAATGAAAAATTTGCTCCCATACAAAAAATATTTTTTAACTTGGTCTCACTACAACTTTAAATTTTCAATGAAGTCGGTGAGTGGTTCATATGGAATTCAAGCCTGCTAGAAATCACCAACCACCAGCCAAGTGCGAGTCGGGTTTCGATCTGTCAGGGTTCCGTACATAATGACCTTTTTTTTTAAAATTAGGTAATGTTTTTTCTATCTGTACTACTAAATTGAAACCGTATCGGGTGAAGAGCGCCGAAGAATTAAATATTTCGTTTCCGAGCTAGACATCGCAAGACCCATGAAAGAAAAACACTCTAAAAATGTTCTTTTCATTGGGCCTCTGCTTATGAACTACATTATGAATTAGTCTTTTTAGTATTTGTTGTTTAAATACAGTATATGTTGCAAAAAGTAATTGAGATAGACCCCAAAAATGGAAAGTGTAAATAATATGTTTGTACTGTAAATGTAAACAATGAGCCCTGGACAACGACAAACGAATGCGAGCACATGCATTCGCTTACATGTAAGAAAGATAAAGTTTTTTTAGGTCTCGCTTACGCAAGGGTCCCGCTCTGAAATAATATTTAATACACGATTTTAGATCCATCTACACCAAATATTCAAATTTCAGTTCTGTGTGTTTGTTTACTTCTACTCTTTACATCAACGAGCTAGAGATCCGTGACATACGGGCGGATAAACCGACAGGCAGACTCCTAGACGGTGTGACATTAATAGGGCTCCAATTTGCCTTAAACGGAACCTTAAAAAGAAAAGAATCGAAATAAATAACACAAAAATTTTACTAGGTGGTAGGGTACTCTGCCTAGGATCGCCTAGGATCGTCTGGCTAGCCACCTCCCTCTTACCTATTTCTACCGCTCTGTGTTCCGATTTGAAAGGTCTACTGAGCCGATATGATTCCAGGTGGTGAGGTGTTCCATCTTACTCCTCAGAGGTGACAAGGCATCTGTAACCTCCTTAGATCGCTTGCTGGTGTCCATCGGCTGCCACTTTCCATTACTTGGCCTGTTAGTTCGTTTGTCACTCCAATCCAAAAAATAATATAAAATTTCTCCATGTGGTTTTCCTTGTAATTACTATTTGGAGAAAACGGCAACGGTCAAAATTGAGTAGGCTGGCCGGTGCTACAAGAACATAAATTGGTCTTCTTGTTCGTTATAGTACACTCCTGGACATTTGCATTAACCATAATCGCCATGTTTGGCGTGCAGTTGGCGATCGTACGGCCAGACGCCCTGTATCTCGGAGGCCGCGGCCTATCAACGGTTTGTTACACGCAGACTGATGTCGGGTGCTATCGAGAATATATCAATAATACTCGACAACCGGCAGTATCCCGTGGGACATAGACGCCCTGTGTCCCACACGAGTTATTCACCATCCCTCTTTACACAAAGAAGGCAAATATTTGGAAAGTCCCCCTGATGGCAAGCGGCTGGTGCAGGTCACGCGCACCTGCAGACTGTCTCAATCGAAGAAGGCTACGGATGCGTTGCCCCGCTTGTGAACTAAATAGGCATTTGAAATGAAACTATTACTTACGGATTTATCGCGTTTAATTATGTTCTCCGCCACCGCGGCTGCTGTGAAGCAATCCAGACGTCGGGAACGAGAGGTGCCGTGCTCGCGTGGAGACGCGACCGGACACCCCCGGAGCGGGTTCCTCGCCCGCATCGCAGCCCCTCGTTATTCTATTCGCTGCAAAACTAAATAAATGAATATCAATTGGTAATCGCGGAATGCAAGCGAACTTACTAAAAATAATTCAATATGGATGAATTGCGATCTCAAGCACGGGGACATCTCCCGTACCTACTGGACAGTTGGCAGTTGGCAGATGGCAGATACGCAGGTACATTGTAACGGTTCTGGGCATGTAGTGCTGCAAATATTTGCGCAATCGCTCCCTTCCCTTCCAACCCTCAACCCTTTCAGCGCTAGGTAATTCACACCTAAAGGACTTAAACATTAAAGTGTCAATTTCATTAGAACAAACCAAACATAGAATAATATCGTGTGATATTTCCTGTATGTTTGTAATTCGCAATCGCCTATGTAATTATAAACTAGCGCGCCCCGCGCCCCGCCCCTTCCGCAACCGACACACCGGGTCGCAACAAACTGTAATTCACAAGCCAATTACACTGTGTAACATTGTAATGTTACCTTCGGTATAATGCGGTGTTACGCGGTCTATTATTTGATAACAATCGGCGTAAAATGTAACATGATTCGTTTGACGCCGGATAATATGATTAAGTTGTTATAGCACCCAACGAATATTTTTTTTTTCAAAAGGCCCGTACTTAGATCGTTTATAAAATAATATAAAATATAAAAAGTACTTACATTTCGTGCCGTGAGTAAAGTAAACGTAACAAGTATAATGGTGATAATAATTTAGTAAGAATAAGGTATTATTTATTAGTAGTGAATGTCCGCGCCCCAGAGCTTGCCATGCAGCGACAAAACCCCACGGTGCCCCAACTTCGCCACATATCGCTTTATACATGGTCTCGAATCCCACGTGGACAGCGATGCCCACAGTGTCCGCTGCCCGAGTGTGGGAGCGGCCAATGACTTGACCAACTAAAGCAGCTAAATTTAAGGTAGATGTTTTCATGGGTTCTGTGGACTGCATAAACATTGAATGTCCCTAATTTAAAAGATTGTAACGGTTTTCTTTAGACTTAATTATGAAATACAATGTCATAGGATGCACGCCATCTACATAAAAAAGGAACATTAAGAAGCTGTGGCTGATTTCTGTCAAAGGCTACAGTTTATGGCCAAAAGCCATTGTGCCTTGCCAGTAACTGACAGTTGTGTGTGTGTGTGTGTGCGCGCGGCAACTCCTTGCAACTTGCGGGGCCTGTGCGCAGCCGGTCGCTAACTCGACCGACCGCTACAACATATTAACGAAGTGTTTCCGTTGCTCCAGAGGACGCCGAAGTGCGCGCGCTGCCGCAACCACGGCGTGGTGTCCGCGCTGAAGGGCCACAAGCG
Organism: Bhutanitis thaidina; assembly: GCA_029286595.1. NCBI lineage: Eukaryota > Metazoa > Arthropoda > Insecta > Lepidoptera > Papilionidae > Bhutanitis > Bhutanitis thaidina. The sequence continues at coordinate 78,772 of JAGSMS010000043.1, read as the reverse complement.
CTACTGCCGCTGGCGCGACTGCGTCTGTGCCAAGTGCACCCTCATAGCCGAGCGCCAGCGCGTCATGGCCGCCCAGGTAATGCACGCCCGCTCACTTGCGACGAGCTTTTTTTGGACTCGGGATGAGTCCGATAGGCTGCTCCCGTCCGCGGTCCGGGTGGCGAGTTCGGAAACACAGGTTTTCTCAACATGTTTTTCATTAGGAAGCACTTAAGAAATTCAGCACTTAATTAATTCCAATCAACAATCAACAATGGCAGTGGTAACGACTTCAAAAAAGGAAGGCGACGTTAATACATCTCGCTCCTTGCCTCGCTCCTTGCCTCGCTCCTTGCCTCGCTCCTTGCCTCGCTCCTTGCCTCGCTCCTTGCCTCGCTCCTTGCCTCGCTCCTTGCCTCGCTCCTTGCCTCGCTCCTTGCCTCGCTCCTTGCCTCGCTCCTTGCCTCGCTCCTTGCCTCGCTCCTTGCCTCGCTCCTTGCCTCGCTCCTTGCCTCGCTCCTTGCCTCGCTCCTTGCCTCGCTCCTTGCCTCGCTCCTTGCCTCGCTCCTTGCCTCGCTCCTTGCCTCGCTCCTTGCCTCGCTCCTTGCCTCGCTCCTTGCCTCGCTCCTTGCCTCGCTCCTTGCCTCGCTCCTTGCCTCGCTCCTTGCCTCGCTCCTTGCCTCGCTCCTTGCCTCGCTCCTTGCCTCGCTCCTTGCCTCGCTCCTTGCCTCGCTCCTTGCCTCGCTCCTTGCCTCGCTCCTTGCCTCGCTCCTTGCCTCGCTCCTTGCCTCGCTCCTTGCCTCGCTCCTTGCCTCGCTCCTTGCCTCGCTCCTTGCCTCGCTCCTTGCCTCGCTCCTTGCCTCGCTCCTTGCCTCGCTCCTTGCCTCGCTCCTTGCCTCGCTCCTTGCCTCGCTCCTTGCCTCGCTCCTTGCCTCGCTCCTTGCCTCGCTCCTTGCCTCGCTCCTTGCCTCGCTCCTTGCCTCGCTCCTTGCCTCGCTCCTTGCCTCGCTCCTTGCCTCGCTCCTTGCCTCGCTCCTTGCCTCGCTCCTTGCCTCGCTCCTTGCCTCGCTCCTTGCCTCGCTCCTTGCCTCGCTCCTTGCCTCGCTCCTTGCCTCGCTCCTTGCCTCGCTCCTTGCCTCGCTCCTTGCCTCGCTCCTTGCCTCGCTCCTTGCCTCGCTCCTTGCCTCGCTCCTTGCCTCGCTCCTTGCCTCGCTCCTTGCCTCGCTCCTTGCCTCGCTCCTTGCCTCGCTCCTTGCCTCGCTCCTTGCCTCGCTCCTTGCCTCGCTCCTTGCCTCGCTCCTTGCCTCGCTCCTTGCCTCGCTCCTTGCCTCGCTCCTTGCCTCGCTCCTTGCCTCGCTCCTTGCCTCGCTCCTTGCCTCGCTCCTTGCCTCGCTCCTTGCCTCGCTCCTTGCCTCGCTCCTTGCCTCGCTCCTTGCCTCGCTCCTTGCCTCGCTCCTTGCCTCGCTCCTTGCCTCGCTCCTTGCCTCGCTCCTTGCCTCGCTCCTTGCCTCGCTCCTTGCCTCGCTCCTTGCCTCGCTCCTTGCCTCGCTCCTTGCCTCGCTCCTTGCCTCGCTCCTTGCCTCGCTCCTTGCCTCGCTCCTTGCCTCGCTCCTTGCCTCGCTCCTTGCCTCGCTCCTTGCCTCGCTCCTTGCCTCGCTCCTTGCCTCGCTCCTTGCCTCGCTCCTTGCCTCGCTCCTTGCCTCGCTCCTTGCCTCGCTCCTTGCCTCGCTCCTTGCCTCGCTCCTTGCCTCGCTCCTTGCCTCGCTCCTTGCCTCGCTCCTTGCCTCGCTCCTTGCCTCGCTCCTTGCCTCGCTCCTTGCCTCGCTCCTTGCCTCGCTCCTTGCCTCGCTCCTTGCCTCGCTCCTTGCCTCGCTCCTTGCCTCGCTCCTTGCCTCGCTCCTTGCCTCGCTCCTTGCCTCGCTCCTTGCCTCGCTCCTTGCCTCGCTCCTTGCCTCGCTCCTTGCCTCGCTCCTTGCCTCGCTCCTTGCCTCGCTCCTTGCCTCGCTCCTTGCCTCGCTCCTTGCCTCGCTCCTTGCCTCGCTCCTTGCCTCGCTCCTTGCCTCGCTCCTTGCCTCGCTCCTTGCCTCGCTCCTTGCCTCGCTCCTTGCCTCGCTCCTTGCCTCGCTCCTTGCCTCGCTCCTTGCCTCGCTCCTTGCCTCGCTCCTTGCCTCGCTCCTTGCCTCGCTCCTTGCCTCGCTCCTTGCCTCGCTCCTTGCCTCGCTCCTTGCCTCGCTCCTTGCCTCGCTCCTTGCCTCGCTCCTTGCCTCGCTCCTTGCCTCGCTCCTTGCCTCGCTCCTTGCCTCGCTCCTTGCCTCGCTCCTTGCCTCGCTCCTTGCCTCGCTCCTTGCCTCGCTCCTTGCCTCGCTCCTTGCCTCGCTCCTTGCCTCGCTCCTTGCCTCGCTCCTTGCCTCGCTCCTTGCCTCGCTCCTTGCCTCGCTCCTTGCCTCGCTCCTTGCCTCGCTCCTTGCCTCGCTCCTTGCCTCGCTCCTTGCCTCGCTCCTTGCCTCGCTCCTTGCCTCGCTCCTTGCCTCGCTCCTTGCCTCGCTCCTTGCCTCGCTCCTTGCCTCGCTCCTTGCCTCGCTCCTTGCCTCGCTCCTTGCCTCGCTCCTTGCCTCGCTCCTTGCCTCGCTCCTTGCCTCGCTCCTTGCCTCGCTCCTTGCCTCGCTCCTTGCCTCGCTCCTTGCCTCGCTCCTTGCCTCGCTCCTTGCCTCGCTCCTTGCCTCGCTCCTTGCCTCGCTCCTTGCCTCGCTCCTTGCCTCGCTCCTTGCCTCGCTCCTTGCCTCGCTCCTTGCCTCGCTCCTTGCCTCGCTCCTTGCCTCGCTCCTTGCCTCGCTCCTTGCCTCGCTCCTTGCCTCGCTCCTTGCCTCGCTCCTTGCCTCGCTCCTTGCCTCGCTCCTTGCCTCGCTCCTTGCCTCGCTCCTTGCCTCGCTCCTTGCCTCGCTCCTTGCCTCGCTCCTTGCCTCGCTCCTTGCCTCGCTCCTTGCCTCGCTCTGAGTAAGTCCACTACGCCTATACAGCTTTCCCACTAAAGCGACAACATCTGCTGTCACGCTGTGTGGAACATCTGGCAGGATACTCGAGTATTGTGCAATTAAAGCGAGCGCTCTTACCCCTTACCCCTGACTTACCACAGTACTCACTAAGGTTAACTTAAAATTTGTGGTATCGGCGTAACAATTTGTTGCTTCCTTTCTTACCATGGTTGTCGCGAGAGGCGAGTGAGGGAACGCCATGAAAAACAGACGAGTGGCGGGATAACAATCTCGAAATATGTCAGAACAAACTAAACAGGCAGCAGTGTCTGAGGCGCGAGGTGTCTGGTACTGCGATCACCAATGTGGTCATGGCGATTAAGGTTATTCCTCCTTATGCGAGAGGCCTGGGTCCAGCAGTGGATTATGTACGGGCTGGTAAGGAGTTGCAAGAAAAGTCCTAACGACCTTGTACCCAATAATGGTGTGAACACACTTTTCACTAGGGCTTATTTGTAACAACGTGACAGACGTACAGATGAACCCCTCCCCGTTCCGATCGCCGATCGCGTGTCCCGGGGTCACAGAGTTACCGCTGTGTGTGTTGAGAGTATTTATGTGTGGCGGTGTGCAGGTCGCGCTACGCAGACAGCAAGCCCAGGAGGAGAACGAGGCTCGGGAACTGAACCTGCTCTACGGGGCCCAGCCTTCCGCCGTGCCGCATCACTACCCCGACCTGCCCGACGACGCACCTGGTTAGTTTTATATTTGATAGTTTAATAGTTTTAATATTGATCCCTTATATTAAAAAAGCCACAAACTGGACGGACGGACAAACCGAGTGCGAGTGAGTCTCGTGGCCGTCGCCCTCGCCGTCCATCTCAAACCCGCCCCTCGTCCTGCGCGACCTGACCGCCCCGGGAGCCCCCCACACTGGACAACCAAGGCAATCTGCGGGGTGACCGACCGTGCAGGTAGTTTTTTTGGGAACGTCTGTTCCTTAAACTATCACCAGCACTATACTGTGCTTGGAGTGAATGTTGTCGCTGCCGTAGGCCAGTGAGAAGTCAGTGCCGGCAATTACAAAAGAAAGTGTAGCTACGTGCTTCGTGATACAAACACTCTGCTGTTTATAACTGTTGCCTACCGGCTAGAGGGAGCCCTGAGGGCAAATAGGAGATATAATAAAATAACATAGCTGAAGATTGCAAATGTAACTAATATTTGATACTTCCTAATACACGAAGAATGTTTAAAAATACATAAACTTACGTCTGTCGCTCAGTGGGACAGGCGGAGGTTCACGGATGTCCATATAGCACGAAGTGCAACTTTCGCAAGCTAAAACGGGCCTCACCGGGCCTCAACGGGACATCGAACATGTTGGCTGCGTCTCACCTGCTCAGTGTCTGCAGCTGCACTCGCCAGTCTGCCGCCACAAGTCTTACCTATGCTAGGCCTATTTCCAGCTGTAGAATGCTAACAGGCAAATAAAGTTTTAGTTTCCGTCAGGTATTTTCACTGTCTACGGGAAATAGCAGTTTCCCGTTTAAATACGTTGTTATTCCTACAACTATGCTTAAAGCATGTTTATTTTTTTTCTCCTTTACATTGTTAGTTAATCGCCCTCCCCGCCGAAACGTTCAAGTTAATGGGTTAACGCTAACAAAGCTTCCCGCGCCCGAGGACGCGCCGAGGAAGCCAATTACGCGGCACAAAGGTGCAGTGTTGCCACTGGCGTCGGCTCCCGCTGCACCTACTCGCTTTCCTATAGCTCTGCTGTCGCCTTTTGTTTTCCAATGGTTCGATAATGACATCGATGATATGTAATAATGACATATATAAATAATGACATTTTGATGTTGACAACGTTGACAACTGGCCGATTGAGAACACGGTGGTGACATGTTGCGTTTCTAAATTATAAAATGCGTTGACTATTGTTCGCATTGTACAGTCTAGGAAAGCGTCCAAAATGTGTTTTGCACAAATATGTTTAATATGGCTTCCAAGAGTCCGAAAAACGAATGAATGATGAAGGAAAATTCTTTATTCTAGACAACTCTGTGTCTTACGTCGTAGTTTGACAAATGTCACACCGTGTTGTTATTTGTTTCACAATATACTGCCGTTTCGTAGAGAGGTTCCTCTGACGGAGAAGAAACTGACTTTGCTGACTATAATTGGCCTAGTTGCTATGGCTACCATTGACTGATTCAATTCCTTACGTGTTGAAACAAAATAAGTTCTGTTGCTATAAAACACGGTGTGATAACGAAATTCCATAACGTCTGTCTGACATTTAGCAGAACGATTTTAATGTTTCTTTCGTTGAAGCTGATAAGTATTTTCTGTATGTTGTCCGTTATAGCACCAACCATTTCAGAAAATGGTTGCCTGATGGGAATTGATGTGTGTACCATTCTTGTTTACGATACTCACTAGAGAAAGGGGCTGGTAGATTCTAACGCCGCTGCCATACGGGAACGGCTCGAGAGGCGACTAAGGGAAAATCCTTGTGAAACGCATTGCAATCTACGTGAGATAGCTCAAGGATGCGGTTCGTCTCTCATATAAGTGGTTTGCGTACACCCGTTTGGCAACGCTGAGTGACGCCGTCATCTCTGCCCACTGCTGTGGGTTATGGTTTGGGGAGGAGGCTCCAGCTGTCGAACGAATGTAACAATGTCCGGGTAGAAGCGTCGGCCCCGCTGCCGCAACAGATTGCGGTGTCGCGTGTCGTTGTTGTCGAACATTGCTATATTTAAAATTCTTCATTCAAAATAAAGTAGAAAATATTTAGCAGTTAATCTCGCCCCTAGCGATGCAATCTCGCGGCCATTGATCTAATTGCTGGATATTGTGGCGCTGGCGTGGCGGGAACAGAGGGCGGGCGTCGCGCGAACTTCTGGACTTGCTAATTTGTTCCCATGCCTTTTTGTAGATTCAATTTAACAGATCGTTTTTTGTGAACGCGCGAAAAATGATTTTGAAAATTTCGAAGCGGAATAGTTTGAATTTCGATCGTTTTTGGTATTCTCTACAACCAATCTTACCAGTCTGCGCTAACTCGGTATCGTTAGTTATTTTATTTTATTAAACTTAGTTTATTTACACGTTCAAGATTTTTTTTTATTATGTACAATATGATATGCTTACAAAAGCATATCTCTCTGCGCATATATTTATAATTATTGGGGATGATCGATGGGTTGAAGCGTTTACGCCTCGCCTCCAAAATAACAGATAATTACAATGATGTGCGTTGCAACTTGTACTTATGCCGTTCGGTATGGGCGCAAGAATCCGCCATTCTTGTCATGAGAGGCGACTAAGAGAAAGTGTGACCTGGTGATCTCCGTGCAACAACAAATGTAACTTTGCGAAAACTGAAAAAACGTTGAATGAAAACTGTAAGGTGGCAGCCACAAAAGAGCAACTCAATGTGGAGTCACCTCGCGGGTGCAGCACCTCAACGCCACTCAGGCGGAGGTCGGAGCGAGGCGAGGCGAGGGGTCGGAGCGAGCGCGTCGCCGCGCCGACAACCTCCCGCCGCCGCGACGCGGGCCCGCGAGACGTTCACACCCGCAGGGTACGACACGACCCCATCACCACATGCTCGCACGGCCGTCTATATATAACCACGCTGGGCAACAGTGTTGGTGCGCAGTGAGTGCCGCGCCGGCAGCCTCGCGGAGGTGTAAGGGAGGGCAGGCGGTCGGCGCGGTCTCCGCTAACGACCTGGCCAGACTCTAATGTTGACGGAAGGGGTGATCACTATCCCCATTTCTTGTCACTCAGTCATTCGATCAGCGAGGTTTTGTGACGTAAGAATTACTCTTCTTTGCCTGTTTAGTGAAGTCTTGTACTCTTTTCTTTTGTTAAAAAAAGCCGTTGTAGTCATTTGTAAATGTAAGAAATTAACATATATCGATTCTACATCCTTTCTTATTCAAGTGTCTCTCCGATCATGGAGGAGCTTTTATTTTTATAAAAATATTTATTGATTAAAGTTCAATCAATCTCAGACGACTGGTTTTTTAGCGTTTATTTAGTTGACGTTCCATCTCGTCCCGCAGTCGTCCCGCAGTCGTGTCGCGGAGATGTGACACGGCTTCGCCTCGATACAGTTCCCAGTGCGCAGGCAGTAATTACCGCAGGTTACCTTTATTTCAGTTTCCTTTAACTGACGGTTAATTCACAAGTTAAGACTGTAATACATTTAACCGAGTAATGGTTGGGCACGCTGAATGAATTAAGAAAAAGCGTGTAGAGTGAGAAATGTTCAGACATTTTTTTTTCTTTGCTTTTTGTCTGTTTTTTCCTTTCAAACCTGTTTAATTTGAATTCGTCAGTGAATTTACTTTGCAACACAAATAGATTTAAGCGAATAAGTCGCCACGTAGATTTAAAAGGAATTTAAGGCTTAGAATAGTTTTTTAATATCTATAAAATTTGATAATTTCACTTGACTGCTCGATAGCCTAGTCGATAGTGGCTTTGCCTCCGAAGCCTAGGGTCGCGGGTTCGAAATCCACCACAGGCAACATTTGATACGATGAATATGTAGGGATACGGCTTACAGACTAATAACTAACAGTGACTAATGTGCACATTGTTTACGGCGCACCGTGGCACCTGATGGCAAGTGACACCAGCTCCTCAGCTCCCCTGCGCGCTACAATGAGATGTTTCATCACCAGCCATTGTCTCTCCTGTGTATTGAGCACGCGCTAGTGCACGGCTCGGCCACAAGCGCATCACGTGCTACGTGTCGACGAGGCCAAGTGGGAGTGCTTCTCTGCCCAGGAGCCGTTCAGCTCGCCCCCAGCTCGGCCCCACCCACGAACCGGTTCCTGCCGCTACGCTGCAGACCTACGTTACTTTTCACCACTGCTTAAAGCGTGTAGACAGTCAGTATACACCTAGTGACAGGCTTCCGTCAGACGTTCCCTCTCGGCCCACATGCGTGACATTCTCGGTGGTTGCATGCGTGCGCGGCGGCAGGCGCACGGCTCACGAGCTTGTCTTCGAGACATGTCGCGAAAAATAAAAAAGGAAACTCTTTCAATCGCCGTGTGTCGCGTCGCAGCTCACCGCAGCGAAAGGATTCGCTCAAAGCCCCGGGCGGACGCCGACGCGCCGCGACGTGCGCGCACGCTGCCGCCGAACAAACGTTGTACTCGTTTCACACCCCTGTTCAACCCCTGTTCACGCTCCCGAACATTTTCCTCTCAGTTAAATGTAATCACACAAATATTTAAAAGTCCCTTTCATCGTGAAGGAGACGCGAGGAGGCGGTGTTCTCTGCTCGGCGTCGACGTAGCGTGTCGCGTGTCGCGTGTCGCGCGTTTCTTTACTAATTAGTTGGCGGTTTTCTTATTAGCGAGTTTCCGAACGTAATAGTAGGTTGCTGTAGCAGCTACGAGTAGAAACGTATAAAAGCGAGTATAAAATTTTTTCTCCAAACATCAAGTTCACCAGCGCATTATTTAGAGGATATGTGAAGTACCTCTACTCGCTTCTTAAGCCTCTTAAATATTTGAGAGAAGTCCTTTGGCCAGCTGTGGGCATTAATTGCTATTAACGGTACTATTACGACGAATCGGATAGTAATATAGTTCATACAAAGTCCGGCGACCTGTCCGCGCGGCCACAGTGCGCGTGCGCGCGGCGGTGCGCTTGCGCGTAGCTCTCCACCGTCGACTTCGCGGCCACGACCTAGCCCGTGCCTTTGTGTACTGTACTAACGTTTGTGAAGCTGAGCTCGTTTTCACTATTATCCGTACTTGTAAGCGCGCTCGGGACATTCACATCGCGTGCAATAACAAAAACAATACGTTCGTTGCGATAAGCGCCGAGTTAGCGTGATGACACTGACAACTTGCTGATGTGTTCACTGCACCAACTGGGTGCTGCGGCAACTATTGCTTTTGTTCTGCTGTATACTACAAGAGCTACGTGATAGCGCACAGGGGAGGAGCGCAGGCAGGCGGCGGAGGCAAACAGCAGTGCAGCTGCTGTTTTGTTCCGCTTTGAAATGTAACGAGAGTTGGTGTAGCCACGGCCAGTACACAACGGCCGGTGTAACAAGAACCAGAACTCAACGCACCCATCGGCAGTGCATTTTTTTCTAGTATGCATTTATAATTCACCACCACTGCGGGTTCTATCATGCACAGAAACACCGAGCACAGCCCTTGCCATAGCCCGCTGAGCAGCTATGAGCCTCAGATGGCCAAAATTAAATTGTTTTAAATCTAGTAGCGTGGTAGAGCCAAGCGGCGGCTGTTGCTGCTACTCGAATGGGCCGGCTCGACCGGGTGAGGTATATTGTTCTTCTGCGTTTCGTTCGGTGAGTGAGGTAAACGGAGGCCCAAACCCCCAACCCTCACCCCTATACATTTCCCAAATATCCTTATAGGCCGGCAACGCACCTGCAGCAAGTTGCAGATGTATGCGGGTTACGGTAATCACTTATCATCAGATGAACCGCCTGCTCGTTCGCCGCCTTTCCCATTAAAAAAAGAACCAGGCGAAAGAAATTGCACACTTGTTGTTGTCATTATTGGTCATTGAATATTAATCATGATCCATTCATTGACCCTCTCATGACATGTCCAAGTGTCCATCTTTCCCCGTCGGCACGCGTCTACCGTCGCATGTAGAAAGTGTCACGCGACGCAATATCCCTGATGATGCTCGAGACGGCCGCGGCGGAGCTGCTGCCAATGCGATAGCACATTCCTCCGCACGCGCTTGTCGTGTGGTACAAGTCAAATACTTACATCGTCACATGTGCATCCACGACGTTCATGAATTCTGCTGCTTCTCTGGCTTTATAAGTTGAACTTCCACTAGCGTACCTGAGCGTGGAAGTTTTGAATTGGTATCGCTTAGTTAATTCGAAGACGACAAAGTTCATGTCGGCGCCGGTTTTAAATAAAATTATGTTTTGGTGACTTTCTCTTTTGGTATTGATTATATAATTTTACGTTAACCCTGAGGTCATCTTGAAATTTAATTTAAAAGTAAATGCATGATGTAATTAACAACCCAGCTGTTTTGTAGATGCAATTTTTTTTGTAACTTATCATGACAGAAAGAAAATTAAATCGCTTTCTCCTGTCGTTCAAGCCGCAGCCTTGGGCCAGATATTGGCAGTCGTGTCGGCGCGCGGCCACACTGTGCGCGGTATTATTGCGACGGCAGAGTGCGAGGTTATAGTCGCAGTGGCGCGGGGCGCTCCGGAATTTCTTATAAACGCATACGTATGTACATAGACCACCAGAGCTCGGACGTACAATGTCTTTTTCGAAACATTTGAATTAAGATTTTTTTTTACGTCTGCGAAAAAGCTCCAGAAGGGTTTGAAATATTTTATAAGCACTCATGTATAGGGGTAGGGCAACGATTACGAATTTTCAAGTGATCTTTAATGGCTTTCCCTAAGTCGCTTCGTACGATACCCACGGGATATTGGCTGGCGGATTCCCACGCCGCTTCTACAACCACTTTATCACTCCTGATATGAGGAAAATTGATGCATGGTTACAATGTTACATTTATACCTACCTATACCTGTCACGAAGCTGGGAACAGAGGCTGGCTGCGGCTGAGGGTTTTAATGCCGGGAAAGGTCTACCACACGCCGGTGCGGATCGGCAGAATTCATATGCCTGAACTATATTTTTGGTTATTTTTCAGAGATACAAGATTTCTCAGAATGTTTTCCTTTACCCCCTGCCATAAAGTAAATGCTATTGACTATGTGCACTGTGCGACAGGAAGCGACAGGAAGCGACAGCCCATGCGACATGCGACTACGTCACTTTGCCAATACTATGAGTGAAAGGCAGTGTGGTACTAGGAACACATACAAAACAACGTTTTTCTACGTACACCCAAGCGACGGCCCGAGCTGCTGCTCGAATGGGCCGGCTCGAGCGGGGAGGTATCACCACCACCTGCCAGAATACCGGCGTGAAGTAGAGGTCTCTTGTGCCTCTGCGTTTCGTTCGGCGAGTGAGGTAACCGGACTCCTCACTCTACCAACGCACCTGCGGCTCCTCCGGTGTTGCAGATGTATGTGGGTGACGGTAATCACTTACCATCAGGCGAGCCGCATGCTCACGCGCAGAGTTGGATTTTACAGTTGCCAGTTTTAGTTTCGTCTTTCCCTAAACGTCCAAAGTCGCTCAACGGGCGAACGACGCGCGTTTTTGATTAACGTTCTTTTTGTTACGTATCCGTTCGAAATTTGAATTATATTTTCGAGAATTTTGGATTTATTTATAAAGAGAGTAGCGCTTCGTTATGCATCCAAGTATTTAACAGAATTTAATTTCTTAGTTATGCTGTCAAGATTATATCTCTATCGGAAGATGTTACATCTTAAGATGTATTATAAAGGCTGAATCCGCTCAAACACAGAATTACTTTGTCGTCCTTACCTTCAGATGTGCTGCGGGTGTGCGATGTAATCGAACAGACCCGCCAGACTGCAGCTCGCGTTGCTCGGCTCCCAGAGTACAATAGAGTTTCATTTGATAAGATGATTTTGTTTATTCAAATCCAACCTCAAAAGTGGCCTGGCAAATAAATTATTTAATAACTATAACCACAGAGCAAAGATGTGGGTGACAAATGATTTCATAAAACAAATTAGTAACCGCTATACAATTTAATAACACGAGTCTGTCGGCCGGCGCGCGCCCTTTGTAATTAAATATGGAACCAATAGCCGGAGGATTTTATGGTGTGGTGAAGTGCGCCGCGGGGGCGTTCTGTGTCGTTTTATTGTGCGCCGGCTACACTTCATGGAAAGCTACTGTGGCGTGGCTGCGCACTTTCTATGAGTTATCAATCATTGAAACACGCTTGTTTCGCGGGCGCCGCAGACGTCGACTGAAGGAACACCTGGCAATCCGATGGGAACCGACGCGGCGAGGCGCCTCGTCACCTAGGAACTGACTCATGGAGAAAATTAAGAGTAGTTTGCGGAAGGCCGTGCGAGTGCGCTGCTCGCGCCGAACGGACTTCCGTCAGCACTGTTATGTTGCGCTGAGTGCGGGCGCGAGAGCCTCTGTATGTGGAGGCGGTAGGCAAACACGTAGGCCCCGTCTTTGCCTAGGAGTCGTTTGGGTGGAAACCATCCTCTACTCTACTTCTGCAACACATCAGTGTCTGACCCGGAATAATGACAGTCTGAGAGGCATTCCCCACGGTCCCCGGGGGCGACGTCAGCTCTGGAACCTCCTTCGATTGAAGTTGTTTTCAGGTGTTCATGGGCTTCAGTAGCCACTTTACTTAAACATTTTTATTTCAGACCCTGAGATCCGTATATTATTAGTAACAATTTTGACATATAATATATATTTCATATAATATATACTATTTTGATCTCTTATTAGCTATCTTAGCTTCTCTTAACATATCTCCTGAAGTGATTGACTGGTTTCATAGTTACTTGTTTGGTCGCCGGCAACGGACACGTGTGGACAATTCGTTCTCTAACTCTCTAGGTGCACGATCAAGGCTGGAGTACCGCAAGGTGGCGTGTTGTCTCCTCTCCTTTTTTCAATTTTCATAAGTTCTATTACGCTCCGTTTATCTTCTCGCTACCACCTGTATGCTGATGATCTCCAAGTATATACTCAGGCTAAATTGGTGGATTTACATAAAACTATAGACTTATTAAATAAAGATCTTGGCTCAATTGTGGAAAGGAGTAAGTCATACGCTCTTAAAGTGAATCCATCAAAAACCAAAGAAATTATAATAGGCAGTCAAAAATTGGTTACACATAATAATATTCCTAGTTTAGCTGGTATTATATTTGACGGGACATCTGTGCCGTACAGTGACACCCTTAAAAATCTAGGAGTTACACTTGACAAATTTTTATCTTGGACCCCACAAGTAAGCGAGGTGAGTAGGAGGGTGTTTCCATCGGTTGGGTCTCTCCGTAGATTAATACCCATAGCAACTAAAATTACGCTTTCTCATTCTCGATTATGCTGATACGTGTTATGTCAATCTAAGCGAAGAGTTGCTTAATAAACTTGATCGCATCCGGAATCTTTGTATACGGTTGGTGTTTGGACTCCGATCCGCCTTCGCAGAAATACATACTCACATTCTTTCTCTTTTATACTATGTTCTATTCAATCCTTGCTTACTACCCTTTCTTACCTTAAAGAGCGGTTTGAGTTTCTTGGGGATACTCACTGTCGATCTCTTCGCTCTGATAACAACTTTCCTTTCCTTCTATTCTAAATCCTTTGGAACTCCCTACCACTTGATATAAAGCGTGCGCAATCCCTAGATACTTTTAAAAGGCTGGTCAAAGCGCACTTCCTTCCTCCCTAAATAATTATTTCTTCATCTCTCATTATCTGTTTATCCTTTAACACTTACTTTTCCTTGCGTCGTATGGCTCTTATTTTATTTATTCTTTACTCTTTATGTTCCTGTATATGTCTGGGTATATATTGTGTATTTATTTAGATGTATCAGTATATGTGAGAGTATATATCAATGTATATTTACTATATTATATTTTCACTTCTTAGTAACTTGCGTACACCCTTAACCCTTGCTCACTGGTCCTTATTTCTTCTGCAAAATGGTTGCCTGGTAGCGCTTCTAAGCGACAAGGCCGCCAATTGTACCTTTGTGTATTTTATGTTTCTTTTTATTTATTTATTTTCCTATTTTTGCTAATTGGTGTACAATAAAGTGTATTTCATTCATTCTTCATATTGGCTGCTACCCTGGCTAACACCCTGCTCTCCCTGTCTATGCGCTCGTCATCCCGGAGGTTTCCAGTTACAACAGGTCCCAAGTACTTAAATGTGTCAACCAGCTTAAGAGGCAAATAAGAAATCATTTTATTTAAGTTATTTTTATGGGACATTTCATTGAGTGTTTGTAATTTTACAAACAAAGCATTACTTCCGCCCGATTGCCTGCGCTTCGAGACGATCGCGGTTTACAATGGATTATCATTGTAGAATTTTGTTCAGACATTTTTTCTTTTAAATGTAAAGAAAAGTAATTATTATGTACAACATTCAATTTACGTCATTGTCTATTGATTTCTTTCACTTTGTTATTAGCAAGCGCTTTATTTAATATTAAATTTAATTAGAAATATGGAAATCTTGAGATAGTATTGTGATAATGATAAAGTAAATTAGTCTTAGGGTTGCCATCAATAGCTCTGTAGTAGATACTTGTACTTGTACTTGTACTTGTACTTAGAGTTACCGATGTGGACGGATGGCTGCAGATCGAGACATTGTTTATCTCGTGTAGATTTCATTAACTAAGAGGTGTAAATAAAGTATACCTAATGATCTCTTGTATTTACGCGAACACTGCGCATATGAAATGAAATGAAACAATTATGTACGGATTCCATCGCTTTTAGAAAGACTAGACGCGAGACAATACTTAAACAATAGTATCATTTCAAATAAAATATACCCACTTCCTTGGGGAACAACTGCGCGCAGGTAAAGCCGCAGGCGGCGGTTAGCTACTAATATTTTTGAACTTACAAATCGTAAACAAAAAGTATGTTATACTTATAAGTACAATACATAAAATTAAAACGGTAGCAAAACAAACCTTTATTGTGAGAGAGTAAGTTACTTTGAAGTTTATTTAACTGGGAGTGGAGCGCTTGGTGTTGCATTACAGAACCAATCTTCCGAAAGTGGCGTAGGTACCTACCTAATATTGAGACAGCGGAACCATAGATATTTTTAATGTCTTTCCTCTGCCACAAATGGTGCTACTTTGTTGTGCTAAATGTAATGTAATGTTCTTGATGTCAAAACCATTTTTTCTATTTTTATGTGAACTGTGTGATGCACTCGGGGTGCGCTTAATCCGCCAGCAAATGGCCATTAGGGGCTTAAATATCGTCTCTCATTATCGATAGATTTATATGTGCATGAGTCATCTCTAGAAGGTTGTTATCACTTGCATATAAAACGCAGTAACAGTGTGGTGGCTCGTTACCTGTTTCTTTATTTGTGTTAGTCCTGTCCTACACTGATTGAGTCTACACAGCCGGTATCTAGATGTACTTTCGAGGTTTTTTCTCACGACATGAGCATTTTCCCGCGTTTTTTGCACTTCAGATCGAGTGAGGCGAACTCTTAACCTGACGTGCGTCACCGCGTCTCGCGAGGAGCGCGCAACATTGACCGCAGCAAAGGTATTCGGTTTACTGTACGACCAAACGCTCTCCTTGCAATTTTACTTCACGTGTACATATAGGGTAGGAGGCGTTCAACTACACCGCGACACACGGCCGCCTGCCGCCGCGTGTACTCATACAGTATCGTTTATCATCAGCAATTAATCAAATGTCGCTAAACTATAGAGCCAGAATCTCGCGTCAAATAAAAGCAGGTGTGGTTCAAAACCATACAAAAGCAAAACTCTTAATTGGGAAGCGACCGCAGGCTGGTGGTGACTGTTACTGTTATTGCCAATTCCTTTGTTTATCCTTAAGTTAAAAATAATAACAAATTTTTGAAATTTAACTAAAAATTACTATATAACTTACTTGGAAGACAGTGTGTCGCTGTATAACAATTTGGCAATGTTTTGAATGAGGCATTGAGAGCATTGAAAGGGAAAGCTTGATCCATAATTTATTTTATAATACATTGAGGTTAAAAGGAAACCCTTATCATCTTTACTTGTACCTTAAAAATAACTGGCAAAGGATAACATGACATACAGCCATCGACATTTATTAAAGCTCTGTAAACATTTTTGATCTCATTCCTTTAAACATCCAAGGACATTCAAGTGTACCATCGAACCTCTTTAACGGCGATCTCTGTCGCACACATAGGAACTAACTATTCGCATCTCTCTCGCACGAATCCGATACCATTTATGTGTGAAGTGGCCCTTGTCGGCTATGCACATCTCTTTCACACTGAGAGGTATAGGTTCCTGCCCTCTCGCGTCCACTTAAGGTCAGCGGAGTCCGGGATGCAACCTGACTTTTCATTGTATAAAATGGTATAACGAAGTTGGCGCAATTCAATGGAAAATGTGAAGGGTTGAGTTTAGTCGATGGAAAAATGTTTTTAGAATCATATTTAGAGTTTAGCATTCTGTGCTCTGATTTAAATGTACAAAATAATTTTAATTTACGAATGGCCAGAATATTTATTTGTGTCGTTTATCAGTTTACGCAGTTCAATGTTCAGAATTAAATCTATTCGTAGGTACGAATTGTTTCTCGTTTAAATAAAGAAAACCTGTGAATTTAATACCTGAAACGGAAAGACACACGACTTCTATTATTTGTCTAATATTATCAAACAAAACAACAATAATAATAAAAATAGCAACGACATCGTTCTATTGGGCTGGGGCACGAAACGGGCGACCGGGCCATCGGATAGCAAGTGCCCACGGACTCCTGCCAACAACTTCAGCGGAAGAAGGTTACGCATGCGTTGTCATACCTGAGGACTGAGGAGGAACGCCTCACAGCCCGTAATTATAATTATATTGGCTCTCTATTAAATAAACACTATAATCTACATTATGAACCGGAACACAGCCGTAATTGCACTGCTGTTTTGCGGCAGAAATGTCTAAGATGGTACCTATCGAGATGAATCTTAAGCAATGAAGGAACCTACCACCTGTTAAAACTGACTAACCAAAGTCATCGTAAAGATATACATCTTGACACGGTCAAAGGAAAATCAGATAGACTCATTGTCTAGTGTTCCTATCATTGTTGCGTGGGTTTCGGCAAGAGTCCGCCGCGCTGCTGCCCTGCAGTGCAGCAGCGGTGAACAGTACTAGCCCTTGAAATATTTTACATTATTTCTCTGACATGCAGATGTCGGCATTATATTTTTCTTTTCCGCTGTTCACGTGGTAAATCAGCGACTAAAAGTTCACTAAGTAAACAGTAGCAGAGCCTTCATCTAAGTAGACAGAGCGTGATCTCTGACGTATTTAGCTTCCGCCGCGGCTTCGCCTGCGTGGAAAATTATCGTCCGCCTTTCCCGGGGTCCGGATGTGGCCTCGGCGGCGGATTGAGTCATTCGCTGCAGAGGCCTCTGCAATTCAATACCATCCTATCTATGACATTTTCTTCGTCAATAAAATTGAAATTTTATGATTTGTGCTCTAACGTCATCATTATATCAGTTTTTTCCCGTTATTAGTATGATTGTGAGCTAAGGGAGCCTTGTGTCAGTTTCTAGGATTATTCTTACAATTCACGATTTAGTGAAATTTACTTAAGAAACAGTCTTTGGGTATATTTTTGAGCTACGAAAAACTCAATCATGTAATACTTATGTACTAAAAATTGTATTATTGTTAAATTTTCTAGACTTCTTTTTCCGTGTATTTAATAAAGTTTTTTTATTTCTATAATACAAAAATCAAATTTCCGAAAAATTCCGCATTTTCCGCCCCAGGCTCCAGCGCACGCAACCTGCGACCCCGCCGGCGACCCCGCTGCTGTGTAGCCCATGTTTTCCTCGAGGCTTCTCAAATCAGAGTCGTTACACCTGTTTACGCGGGATTGAAAGAAATACATAGAAACAAACACAACAAACATTTATAATACTAGGAATATAAAACAGGCGGTACGTACTTTGAATGAATAAAAAATCGTCTCAAGTATTTTCTTACTTAAAGTGAAGTCACATATTTGAAATAAGTAAAAGATACTCAGTGGGCTCTGCGCTCGCGTAACATTTGCTTTTGTAGTCATTTATATAATTAACTAAGCTCACTCTATGTACGACTACTGCCACGGCATTTCTAATATAATTTCCAAAACTTCATTTAAAAAAATACAACCATCCTTCCATACAACCGTCAAAGGTCTTGCTCATATTTTTTGTGTAAGTAAATTATTCCCCAAAAAAGACTTGAACAATTTTTATCTCTAACCAACAGGAAGGAGATTTTAGTACGAGCATTACAATAATGAGATGTTTTATAACAAGTTGTACTTTTGTGTACAGAGAAAGGAACACTCGAATACTCTTATATTTCCTCCGTTGACCGCTGTTTATTGAATGCAGCAGAGAACTCGATTGCCGGCCCTGTTGAAGCGGGCGCAAGACAGTTGAGGTCTGAGGATCCCTTCCACGATCACCATTCAATTATCAACTTTGATGCTTCCCCATAATATCAAAAATCTTTTGTAGTTCCTGGTGATAATTCCACTTTGCAAATCATTGAAAATTTAATTTTATAACGGTTGTGAATAAGGTTTAATACGGATTGTAGTTGCTGGACTGTTTATGTGGAGGACTCTTGTGGTACTCCAATTTGGGAGTGAAGTTAATGGTTGAGTAATCGACGGACGCCGGAGGGAGCGATCTGCTTTTGATATGTTTGTACGGAGATAGTTTCTCTGGAAGTGTCCATACATTTACATTTGTAGATAGTAGCTATTATTGTAAGTAATCAATTTCAAAAAAAATTGTTAAATTTCGTTATTGCTTTTGAGAAAAAATGGAGACAAGTAGAAGATAAAATGAAAATGAACATTACTCGAAAATATTAGTCCAGCACATGTCACAAAACGCATACACTTTTTTATTGGATTGGGGTGAAGCTCTAACGGTCCATCTGCAGTCCATGGTCACCTGCAATATGAGAAGGTTACGGACTCGGCCAGAGGGCCGCGCTGCCCCCGGGCTCACCGCCTCCCTGTAACTTTCAAACCGGACCGAAACTTGTGAATAGCAGCAGGAATAGGGCAGTAAGTGAGTAAGCAGCGGGCTCCAGCGCTGGCTGTGCTACCCGCGGCACCTGCGCAGAAGGGCAGCCTTCCGGGCAGTTACCGACACGTAGTAACAGTTTTTGTAACGAAGATCTAAGTATTTTCTTCTACATTTGTGTCTTTAGGCCTCTTCCAGCCTCTCTATGAGAAAATCCTTTCCCTTTTTTTATTTGCGAGTGAAAGCGATACACGGCCGCGAGCTGATCAGCCTCGCGCCCGCCTCGCGCCCGTGTCGCGCCGTGTAACGCGACGCCGCCGCTTGTGCGACTTCTTGGCTTTTTATTAAATTTTACGAAGTGCGCGGGTTTTTTTACCCTACGATTGATTAGTTTATTGCGTGTCGGTTTCCTCGCGGGCTCGCTGCACGCGGCCGGGCGCCGGGGTGCGCCCTGCTTTGGGATTTTATTCTATTACACTCGCGCAAACAGAGACATCGTGAGAAACTCTTTCCGTTCATTTCAACTACAGTGATCTTTTCCGGTTCAAAACTCTGCGGCACTCTGTTTCCGTTTCTGATGATCAAAGGTAGACAGTTAAAAGATCCAGGTTTTACTTTGCGGAAATCCGTTATTTTAAAGATGTTAGAAAAAGTTACACAGCGGTATGTCGCACTCAAATAATATTAAAAGGTCCTCCGCCCTCCCGCGACCTGCTCCTCCCCTGCGTCACGTCCACCACACCAACCACACACACGATTACATCACAGACGTTTAAAAAGCTTTTTTTACCATTTTCAAGCTTAAAAATTAAATTATTAAGAAAGGAAAATTTTATGCTATCCAATTCCAGTTGCAACATCCAGCAGTCCAAAGCCAAAAATATTGGTTAAAACTTCGCTGAAAGCGATCAGCTTAAAAATGCGAATCCAGGACCTGTAATTTAAAATATTCGTACCGCAGTTTGATGAATTATTAAAATGTATGGAGGTCCCAGTTACTCTTCCCTCTTCATTACAAGTACGATGATCTGGCCGACTTGCCACAGATAGCGAAGTAACCGTCGGCTCGACCTCGACGTGGTCTCGCTCGCGGTGGGCCAGCGCAGCAAGTGCAGCGGAGCATCCCGGGGAGCCGCCTCCTACCCCAGCACGCGTATCTGGGGGGATAGGGCGAGGAGAGCCGTAGCCGACTGCCGTGTGACATAGGCCAGGTTACATTTGAAGATTGATCCGTCGGGAAGTTCAATGTTTGTTGGGGTCGGCGTCAAGCAAACTCAAAGTCGCTACTTTTCTTTGCATGTACTCACGTAGTACTGTACTGTTCCTACTGTAGGAATATGATACATGATATCAAATGAAGAGTTTGAGGAATATATTCCTCATACAACGGGTAACGCAGCCGGTCCAGCGCTGGGCTCATCATTCCGCCGGAAACGACGAACGGGGGCCTTCTGGAAGACGAAACATTAGATAAGAAAGAAAGAAGAAAATTTTTTTTTTCACGTTAATGTTAAATCGCAATTTAAATTAATGATTTATTTAGATTACTGTACATTGGGAATTCTCCATCACACTCATCTCGACAACCAAATGAAAGAGAAACGCACTTTAAATTTGTGTACTGAAAGTTAATGGAAAAAATTCTTAAAAATTAAATTAATTATTTAAAGAATCACTTTGGTTTATGGTCTCCATTTGTTCCGGGGACGGGCGGGGACGGGCTGATTGGCTAGTACAATATAAAGATAGACAGACAGATGTATACAATATATACTGGAAGTCCCGGCCGTCCCTGCAAGCTCGATGTTTCAGCTTATACCTACTAAATTGTTATGCATGAACATCATCTCATACGATCTTCATTACAACATATTCAATTAAGGGCGCATCAATATTACGAACGAGGGTTACAAATCATCAACAGCCCTGACAGGAATATAGACAGACAGACAAACGGGCCACCCTTCACAGCGACGCGGCCTCCTCGCCAATTGTAGCCGCCTTCCAATTGTGAGGTAATTAGCTGTCGGGCCGAGCACTGTTCGCGTCGAGTAGCACTGGCGCGGTGGTTGGACAGGCACTTCGGGGACCCGGGTTCGCGTCGTATTTCATAAACGGCTTCAAGTGGCGTGAGTGGAAACATAATGTAAGCTTTTGGTTTTCTGTTACTATAAAATTTAACAACTTGTCCTCGATATCAAAAATTAATATAATATGGAAATTATTTCTGATATTAACATAAAACGATAAAAATGGTGCCCTCTTTAGTGTAGAGATCTAAGTTTTGAAGAGACACGGATTTTTTTCATAGCTCAGCAATAAGCCTAAATTTGTATTTTTCAAACCAATATTTTCTATTGTTCGACGTGCACTTGCTTGTGCCTGCAACCAAGGGATTACAAATATAAATAAATTAATAACAGTTGGAGGTAGCCGACACACGCCAGACGTAGCGGGCCATTATTATTATTCAAATTAATTTATTTGCCCCGGTAATCCCGTTCGAATGGATCAATGGGTGCAAGTTCAAAAATTAATAAAACGCCCCCAATGCAACCCTGCCCCGAGCCCCGTACCATGAGACTGTACCCAAACGATTAGCGATACAATGCCGCCCCGGTACTACTGTTTACGACACCTATTATTTAGTGTAGAACTTAAAAAACCTATATCTACCCTTATTAATATCTGAACTAAGGTTTAAATTGCATTAATTGATGATTTTAAACTTGGCATTCTGCCGTAACTTTGAATCGACGGGTGGTAACAATAAAACCAATTGTTAGCCGATTCTATTATTAAAGTGCGACGTTCGAATTGGAGATTTATTGGTTGAGATTAGAGTTGCATTTGAATTGATAGATGGGAATTTAAAGGCAGGGTTACGCATTCGATTGAGGAATTAGTATTCTATTGCAATGCAATCATACGATGGCTGGTTGATAGGGTTGGCACTTGTAAAATAAATTAGATTTCATTACATTCTTAAAATATGAGCTGTTGTAGTTCTTGGGCAGAGAGCCCAACTGTGGAACTTTAATTATTTTCAATTTTCGTTACTTCTTCTTTCTTCTGTATCATTATGTATATATCCACTGCTGGACATAGGCCTTTACATAAAAGTTTCAACAAAAGCTGGCAAGCCATGTATGAAATATTCGGCCATACTCACCGCTCTGGTCCGCGCTCAGGATTAGGATCAGGATGGGCTCGGGTTAATGAGCACAGAGGTTAAAGGGATTTGGGTTAAAAATAGGCAAATAATTGTTATTTTATATCTTGAAATTCATAGATATAAATAGATTAATCTATTTATATGGACGTTTAATGAAAATTAAATATTGCGGCAACCCTGACACATACCCGGGGAAATTGAAACGGGGCGACTGTGTTTAATATACGCGACCGCGGCGCCTGCTATTGTCCGGGACCGGGGGGTCATACTTCAGATCATCCGGTGTTGTGTGTAATTTAATCAAATTTGTAATAAGTATCTACTAATTTAGTGTGGCCAGAGCGCGGTGACGCGGCTCGCAGGCAGGGCGCGGGTCGCAGCAATACATATTGAAAGTGGAACAATAAATAATAAAAACCGGCGAAGTGCGAGAAAAAATGACTTGCACAATTCCCCATGAAAAAAAATGGCATATACGACTATTACCCAGTCCGAAGACATGAGGAGCATCCCTCCTTCACCACAACTATCTCCCACACAAGCCCACTCGACTCTGACCAATATTCATCACCAACAACGTTTAAAGCGCGAGTGTTTCGCCTCGCCACAAGCCATTGCCACACGGTCGGACTGTGGAAGAGGACCCCGCCGCAAACCTTTTTAAAATAATGAATTGCTTGTACGGAACCCTCGCTGCACAAGTTCGTCCTTGCACTCGGCCGATTTATAACAAATTGTTCTATCGGAAAGAAAGCAAATTCTCTATATTGAAATTTTGAATCATGGCCGTCTGTCGAAGCTTACGGAGTTCACAGATCACAGCGGAGCCGAGTCCGCAACGGTCGGGGCAACAATGATTGGACTCTCACGCGACAGCTGGAGTGACGGCTTGAGGCTGGCCGACGTCAAGTGGACAGACGACAGAAGTGTAGGCAGTTGCGTATCTGACGGACTTCGTGGTGAAATGATATAAAGGTTATATTCGGTAATAGTCGTTGCGACTTCCAAGGCTTTCCCCTCAGTCGCCTCTTACCACGCCCGCGGGAAGGTACCGCCTGCCGCATTCTACCGCCCACACCACACACGGCTACTTTGTACTGGGATTCATTTAAATTTCAATATAATGTAATGTAGATATTCATGTTTACCCGAATACCACACATTGGAATAAAACAAATTTGAACGGATTATGTCGGGTTTTTACGATTCCCTTTGTGTCTATGGCTTCTGCGAACTACTCAAAGCGAATAGTTGGAACAACACGCGGGTTCATTCGTAAACTTTTATGTTATTTTAATATTTGAATTTGAGTGTAGATATTTGTTAATGTGTAAATGTGTAACGGCAAACTACCAATAGTCACAAATTGGAATTATTCGTAACATTGCAGTGTTATAATATAATGTTAATGGAAGTTTTATTTGTGGTAATTGTATCTAACCTTCTTCTGGACTATTTTATTGACAACTTTCAGCGTTCGGTGCAAAATAATCTACACTTTCTTAATTAAAATAATTATTAATACTTTAATTAAATAACTGATAATGATCAAATTACTTATACTACATTATGAAAAAAGAGAAGAAGAAAATCAGTATATTTTTTTAAAAAAATATCCATCTCTTACATTTACCAAAAATGGCGGTGCACGCACCGAATGGTCGGCTCGCACTGCCCAGCGCACCGCCACTTACAAAAGTCAATAAAAAAGAAGAAAACAAAAACGAACTTTCGTATCGGTCCGCAGAGGCTCGCTGCCGCCGCGCCGGCCATTTATTGAATGTTTTTGTTTTTTGTTGACATCGTTTCGGACGCACGGCTTTCGCGGGATGCCCGCGGCTTGCAATCATTGAACCGTTTGTTATTTTCAGAACTAGGTGTAATGTTTGGCTAAGAGCCGAGTTATATGCTCAGAAGCATTTTGACAGGGATAATAGCACACAGTACTTTTGTATATTGGATTTAATTCAGGTAATAAAAAACATGCTCCGCCCCTTTCTTCCTGTGGGATACCTATCGTAAGAGTCGACTGAGGAAAAACCTCATGCGTTCGACAGGTGACGGAGGAACTTTCTCAGAAAGTGTCCACAACCAACATAGGGACGACTGGTGTCTGCGGCAAGGTTAAGTGTGTGGCTCTGCAACAGGCCTAATGTCCAGCCGTGCGTCCAGTCGTCCACTACTCACAGACGTGATGGGGTATTATAGTGCACGCTGACGAGGCCCTCGCTCTTCTTTACGTTCCCACATCCGATGTCATGCTCGTGGGATAAGGTCGGAGGAAGGGTCAGATCAGATGCAGTGTCAGAGACAAGGGACGCGACGCAACCAGGACCCGAAAACCAATAAATTGCGTTGAGCAAAAATATCGCCTTCAGCTGGCATTCGAACCCAGGACCCATGACTGAGGAGCAGTTATGTACACTCACAACTAAACCACGCGCCGGACACACGCCGCGCGAAGAAAAAGCCAGCAAGTGTCAAGTTAGGAGGAGAATGGCAAATCCGCATAACGAAAAGAACGCAAGGGGTTTTTCAAATGCAGACCCCTAGTGCAGAGAGTATAATTATCGCTTTCCCGCCAGTCTCCTCTTTGTATCGCGTAAATAACCGGGCCGTTTGTAACTACAGTTAAAAGAGCGCAGCGTTCGCTAATTAGCCGTTAACTGCCCCTCGCCGGTTCAGATATAATTAAGAGTTTTTTTAATTTTTCCTCCACTTCGCTGTGTTTTGTTTCCGGCTCGTGTCCGCGCCGGGGTTGGCTCTATGATTTTATTGACTGTTCTTATTTAAATGTGTTTAATTATTTCCCACCGAGTTGTAACGCGGCAGTAAATGACTAGCCGCCCGGTTGGACAGCGCAGGGCCACGGTACATTGTGTCGAGTCTCATTTTGTAAGCGCGTTCGTTTAAAATTATAAGTCAACGTTTTGCGGGAACATGGGATGGAGTTTTCTCGCTTTGTATGATTATGTTGTCTACCAACTAACTTTCTCAAGGGCTATATGAAAGCTGAGACTTTTCGAGACCGAGCACCGGGTGGCAGCAGGCTGGGTGACTACAGCGAGTGCGTAAATTCGTTACATACGCTTTTTATAAGTCTACCTTGTATCAAAATTATCATCCAAGCCCTACTAGGCATTATGTTATAGATTATTTTACATCCTGCATAAGTCCACTGCTGTAGATGGGCCTGCCCATGAGCAAGCACCAACTTGAGCTGGTATGCCAAGCCCGAAAGATTTGCCCTTACTGACCACGTTGGGCCACGCCGGGTGCCGGTACGTACTCTCGCACTGGTGGCGCTGCTCCCCGTCACTGCTATATTCCCGACACTCGTGTACATTGCCTTATGTAATTATAAGTAAAGTAATAGATAATAAACGCTAAGTGCGATTTGTCTTGTAAAACTACAATTTTGCTCGTAGAAAATGACCTTCGAAACTACGCTTTTTTGCATCAACACCTAAACCTGGCTCTTCGTGGCGATATTCTGCAATATCTCTTGTCTCCACTACGAAGTGTGACCGTCCCGGAGTTACGTCTCCGTGTGATTTATGAAGTAACGCGCACGCGGACGCACCGCGCTGCGCGACTCTATGTGTGTAGTCGATGGCACCGCGCGGGTTCGCGCTGGGGCCGCACTCGCTGCCAGCGGCGGGTTGTATGTCTCCGGGACAATGGCGGGCGGCGCCGGGCGGCGCGCATTGTGTCCTCGATTTATTACCCCAACTACATGACACTGTGTTTCAGCGTCATTGTCTGCTGGTAAGCAGTGCGGCGACGCTGTGGCGCAGATCATGATATCATGTTTTAATATTAAAAGTGCAGTTTGTTTTCTAATTAGAACTTCTTTCACTCCATCGCTCGATATCTCTATCGAGATTCTGTAAGCGCCACGATTGGCCGGCGGGCAGACGAGCTCACCGCCACGCGCCTCGAGCGGTACGCCGCAGCCTGCTGCTTCACTGTATTTGGTCAGGCGACAGACCACACCCGCGGCAGGCACGAGGACGGCGGACTGACCAAATATATTCTGCACAAGATTTACAAAAAACTGTAAAACTCTTCTTACACACGATAACTTTACAAGCGTCTATAAAAATATTGGCAGCTTTGTGGAGTATGTAAAGGGTTTAAGCACACATCAGCCTTTCACCGGTTCAGGTTCCCGAGCACTGGCAACCTAAGCGCCCCTCACTGCGTTAACTACTGCTGACCTAACGACGAACCATCAGAGTGTAGCACAAATATTTCCTTCGTTTGAGATACAAATCCAAAGCGCAGAAGATGGGCTCGCTGTCCCATTAGTTAAAACGAAAAAAAAATTATTAAAATATATATTAAAAACTATTATTTAGGAACTTTATCGCGTTTAATTTTTGTCTATATTCCCGAGGTTTAGAGCGCTTCACAGCACCCGTAGTCAGCGGGAGACTGAGGTGTTAGAGGTCCCGATGTCGCAGTCAACTCGGCCTCAAGTGTTGACGGAAGTAATCACAAATACCTGTGCTCACCGACGTACGGTCGCGACACGGTCCTGACACCCGCGCCCTAGTGGAACCGCTGCCCATCACCGATCTGTGTGTTGTGGGTTCAGTTGATGCGGACCTTTGTAAGGCAGCTGGTGGCTGGCAGAAGTGAGCTTGGCATTTGGAGAAAAGGCTGGTGTACCTACTAGCCCTTACATTGTGGTCGACTTTTTGGTTCACGGATATTAAGTAACTAACTACTAAACTTTGTTTAACATACCTAATGCGATTTATCCAACTGAACTAAAGAAACCATACAATACAAAGAATACGAATGTCGACAGGAGTGGGATGCAAGTGAACCAATTCAATGCCTATGCTAAAAGAAAAAAAACAGAAAAACAGAATAAAACTTCTTAAGATTTTTTATCTACATTACACAATACACGCTTGCTGAAGCAAAATGCAAACAAAATTTCATTAAAATAATACCCTTTTTACTTATTTGTCCAACAGTGTTGTGTGTGTTATTGTAAAGGAAATACTTCCCATTTTGAATATCATTATGCGAGGGAGCGAGATACAAATAATGTTTTATTGAAGGCCTGCTGAGGCCGAATTGAATACGGACATCTGCTTGAAAACGATGCCGGGTTTTATTCGGCCATTTTGTTTGTTTTTTTAATATTGTTTGATGCGCTTTGATATGTTCCCTTTGATTGATCAATTAAATAATATTTTATTATTATCATATTTTACATAAATGTTAGTTTTTGTATAAATTAAGGACACTCTTCGCCTCTCCGGGAGATAGGAACTTACGGCGGGCGAGATTGTCGTCTGATTTTGAAATTAGAACTCACTGTCATTATTCGCTTAACCGTGCGTGCGATCTACGAGAAGCGGAGATCCAATTGTTGAGAACAAGACATACCCTAACTGTCTCACCGGGCGACTACGCGAACATAACTTTAAATCTACTTTTTAAAATCTACCACCGTTTCGTAATTAGGTTTCCTCTGACGACACTGGTGAAAGTACCACCTGGGATCCTTTTTGTATTCTTTTTACATAAAACGTTTTAATAGAAAGAACGAAAGAAAGAAAGAAAGAAAATACATTTATTTGCTAAGAAATGGACGCACACATAAGTAATTAATGGAAACAAAATATATATAAAAACTTTCCATTGAAAACCTAAACAACAGGAAATTGAAAAGTATGCAAATTGTAGGCCGTATTTCCTGCAACCTGCAACAAAATAGTACAATGTTACAATATTGCAAGATATTCTTTCAGAAACTGCTTGGGTTACTAGCATCCACGTATTCCTTTATATTATGACATAACTCTTTTATAAAATCTTTGTTTAACAAATTTTTTAAACCTTTGAAATGAAACTATTATTTACGGATTTTATCGCGTTTAATTATGTTTTTATATTCCGACGTTTTATATTTAATTTTGTTTATTACTGGATTCCAAGCAGGTTGTAGCACCCAGCTGTCTTCTCTATAGAAATTAGGATGTTTTTTGATTTCAATAGCCTCGCTAATCATCCTCGGCAGGAATCGGTGTTCTTTGCGAGGATTTGTGGTCTATCAAATCTGATGTAATGGTTGGGGCGATCAAGGATATGATCTCAGGCTGCAGACTTCCTAGAGCGTCGGTAGCCGGTTGGTAGGAAGACTGTGCGCACTCACTGCGATTTTTTTGCAGAAACGTAAGTATACGTGCCCCAAGAACGAGCTACCGAGCCCAGTAGCTGGAGACACAAGCTTGTGTCTGTTCCTAGCATTTATATTATGAACTTCACTATCAGGATTTATAAGGATCTTGTGTATATAAATAAACTTGCGCTAGATGGCCTTCCATGCTCAAGTTACGGAACCTTTGTTAGACATACGCTTTTAGCAAGACGTGCCATTACTGGCACCGTTCTTACGAGGCTCTTGATCTGCCAATTGAATGATGCTTCAGATGACGTAATAGCCATCTGTTGGAATGCCGTAGACGTCTGACGGCATTTCGCTCAGTCGGTTCCTACGACTGCCAGGGCGAGATGAGCCGGTCGGCCCGCGTGGTAGACGTCACGCGGCCTACAGTAGTAGGCATCACATAAGTAGGCATCGTGTGTGAATCTAGTCGGAATCGAACAGAACAATGAACGCAGAACAATCGGCTAACTAACAGGCTCGTCTGCCGCAGCCTACGACCGCTCGATCGTAACTCAACGAGCGCACACAACGCCCCGGTGGCGGGCTGCGGCCGGCCATGTATGTCACCGGCCACGCAGCGTGATGCACGGCCCTGCGGCGCGCGCTTGTTCCGATAGAGGCTATAACTTGTTGTGATTAATTGCTATTTAATGTCTGCAAATGAGAGAGAGAGAGAGAGAGAGAGAGAGATAGTGATAGTTTATTCATTTCGTGCATGTATTTCACCTTCGATTTAAGCTCTATAATAAAGAACATGGGCCTCACTATAAATTACAAATTAACAATTCCGATGCGATCCGCCTATGGCGAGATTGGAAAATCTAATTAAATCACTAGCGACCGGAAGTCGTTTAATTGTATCTTTTCCATCAAAATTAGTTCAACAGTTCCGTGAACACGTAAGAGACAGTCGGATGAACCCCAACATGAACCTTTTTCATTCTCGCTTGTCTCTGTTGACGATGTTCATTAACCTTATGTTTGTATTAAATCAAAAGCGGTGGGCTATGGCTTTGCGAGTCGTGCTATGATTTCTTCAGTTCTCGAGCAATCTCTCCCAGTCATAACTCACATTATAAATTTTCCTCTTGTGACAGGGGTATATCCTCCGTGTGGCATAAAGCTTATGTAAAGCTTTTACCCAAAATCGCACACCCCTCACAACTCAACAATTATAGACCTATTTCTATTCTACCCTTTTTATCAACACTTCTTGAATCTGTAGTTCACAAGCAAGTCTACTTTCATTTATAAAAATAACTTACTCACTCAATTTCAATTGGCCTTTTGCCCTGGGCACGGCACTACCACTGCACTTCTTAAAGTCACAGAGGATATTCGAGATGGCTTGGAGGATAGAAAGTTCTCTGTGCTTGTAGTCGTTGACTTTTCCAATGCCTTCAACATGCTAGGCCATGAAATTCTCCTCGCCATGCTCCATAACCTAAACTTTTCTTCTATCACTTTCGGGTGGTTTTCTTCTTACCTATGTGACCGTCATCAAGCAGTTTGTTTCGGGAAAAATGTATCCGACTGGTGCCAGCTCTGGCCTGGCGTGCCACAGGGTGGAAAGTTATCTCCTCTAATGTTCTCTATTTTCATTAACTTTCTCTCCGCACAGCTCAACTGCTCTTAACATTTCTACTAACTTAATATAGACTTGACTAATTTAAGCAATTGGGTTTGCAAATTTGGTATACAGGTTGATCCTAATAAATGTCAAGCAATATTAATCGGAAGCGTTCGGCAATCGTCGAAACTCGATATCAGTTGTGTTTCACCTGTCACGCTTAATGGTCCAAACATAGCCTATTCTTCTAACATTAAAAACATAGGTGTTCACTTTGACTCAACCTTAAGTTGGTCCACCCACATTCAAAAAAATAAGTGGTTCTGTTATCGCCAACTTAAGTGCTCTGAATCGCCTTAAAAACCGTCTTCCGGTCGAGGTAATGATAATTTTGATGCAATCTTCAATTTTGCTCATCACTGATTACGCCGATGTGTGTTATCCAGATCTTAATGAGAATCTACCAGACAAGCTGATCGTCACGATAATAACTGTATTCGCTTCATTTTTTGTCTTCGCAAGTTTGACCCTGTTTCCTCAATTCGCTCTCAGCTGAAATGGCTTCCTATTTGTCAACGAAGAAACACCAGGATACTTTTGACAATTTTTTCAGTTTGATTCGCTTCCCGGATTATCTGAAACGTAAGTTTCAATTGCCGCGTGATACTCACAACCGACAACTTCGTTCTACGGAGACTTTGACACTCTCTATTCCACTTCACCGTTCCGGTTTCTCTTCTTCGTCGTTTGCTGGTGCGTCTATGAGATGCACTGCCTGAAGAATTGAAACAACCCTCCAGTAAACAAACATTAAAAAACAACGTTAGGACTAATTTCTTAAAAATTGCTCATAATGACTGAGTTGTCATCATAATGTCATATATATGTATATATATGTGTGTATGTACATATTGTATTCGTAGTTTATTATATTCGTATGTAATTCATCATCATCATCATTTCAGCCTATTAGAAGTCCACTGCTGAACATAGGCCTCCCCCAAAGATAATCATGGGGGGGTTTGCCTTAGTTGCCACGCCTGGCGAGCGGGTTGGCAACCGCAGTTTTTTTTTTTTTGTTCTAGTGCAGGAAGATGCTGCTGCCCATCTCCTAATATAATTTTTACCATTAGTCGCCTTTTACGACACCCATGGTTAGACAGGGTTGGCGCTATTCTTTACTTCCGACAGCCACACGGAAACGTACGTATGTAATTATTGTCTGTGTTTTACATATATTACATTATCCTATGCATTAAATCTTTATTTTGTTTTATCTATTCTATAACCGCCTTCGATGTCCCATCACTCCCTAAGGTGTCACAGGTAGAGAGTGCTTTTAGCACTATGTCGACCTTTAGATCATATATTGTATTCGTATATGATTCAATAAAGAATAAAATAAAATAAAAAAATCATTAATAGCGTGGTTTATTTTGATATATTTATTCTATCACTAAATGGAGTTTTTACGTATTAAGCAACTGATGTTCTATTGTTACGTCACGTGAAGGGTTGAGTAACTGCTTCCGAGATCTGAGTATGAGTCCGTATGTCTGTCTGAGGTGTATGCCTTAATGAGCCTAGTACTGGTTGGTAGATCCGGCTTCCAGTCCATCGCTGCATTTATATTGACAAGAAAGCAATTAGAATTAATCGACTCCGGGTACGAAAGCGGTAAGCAACTCTTGTTAAAAAAACACACGCACGCAGAAACTGCGCGAGTCAGAATTTGATCTACCTTAAACATAAAAGCCCTTACAGTTTAGGAGGTTGGGCAAAAATGTACTTCAGCCTCATTTAATAAAATCGATGCACACGTGAAGCTGCAGGAGTTCGAGTCGGACCGCAGAGCGGGGGCGGGGGAGGGGTGGGGAGCAGGGAGGGGTCCTCCCGGCTTAAAACAACAATAAGTTGGGCCATTAAATTCTCACAAGCGACTGAAAACGCCGCGCTTTCTAATTGCTCGGAACACAATGACTCGCGTGTAGGGTCACCATGAATGTTATGATCGGAATACCCGTCTCGGTCGAGATCTGATATGAAGCATGCCGTGACACACAACGCTGCAAATATTTATATGCACAATAAGTAAATTTGCTACCAGCGGGATCAAACAGACGAAAGCAAAAACAGCCGCTCAGCAGGACGTTCCGCGTGACAGTGTGCGCGCGTTCTCATTGGACTGTCATCGAGTTATTTTAATTACGTACACTGCATATGTACTTGACCTTAATAAGTAGTTTTCAGGTGGAACCATGTTAATAGACTGCCATAATGAATGCGACATAGCATTTTCTACAACATAATCAAAGCAGAAACCAGTAATAAATATAATGATGGTAGAAGCCAGGTCTAGGTCCCGGACACATCTGTCTGTAGGTGCAAGACAAACATTAAATAGGTAGCGAGCCGCATGAACATGTGGCCATCCCACTCCCACGTCCCCAGTCCAACCCCAAAGCTACCGCTCCGCCCCCGGTCCCCGCGTCGTGCGCTGCGGCCGTGGAGCTGTCGTCGTCTGATTATGTTTTTATTGCAATTATTAATTTATGACACTCTTGATAGCGAAGTGCCGTGATGTATACGATGCTGGACTTGCTTTACATTTCATATTTCGCGAACGAACTGAGCTTGTCTTCCATTACAATTTTAGATACCATGCGCTCGGCCGTGAAGGAAAACATCACGAGGGGTCACGCACTTGTATTTCTGATAAATATTTAAGAGCAATTTTGGCAGGCATGTGAAGTTCGTCCCGCGTTCGCCCAGATCCCCTTAGATCTCGGTTTTCGTGGTTTGAATTTGAATCCAGGATCAGTGAATCAGTGTCCCCCGCCCTGACCACCGCGCTACTCCTGCGTCCTGCGTCCTGTATCCAACGTCTGGCGTCTCTTGTGTTGACCGATGATGTTTGCTCCGCTGAGAGCTGCGACAGTCGTGAGCGTTCATTTTCTTTTTTTCTCATTCAAGAGCAACATGTTTTGGATATTTTGTTTTCTTTTGTTACTTCCCTTCCCTATAGACTTGTATATAACCTTAGATACAGCCTTTAACGAATACTATATCTAATGCTGTCCTTGACTAGAAATACTACAGTAGGAGCTGCGTATTTCTATATATTCTGCTATTCTATAATTAGAGGGTATAAACATAAACAGCCAGTGAATGTCCACTGCTGCACAAAAGCTGGCATGCTACGTATGGAGGATTTGGCCACAGGTGCTCACCACGCTGGTGTGGTGGGTTGACGAGCGTATTGCTCCTCGCACGACATGCTATTGCCTACTGCCCCACTAGTCCGTGAGATTCCTTTCTGTCACATACGTAGGGAATTTCCAAGTCTTGTTCGTTCGGAAGGCGGTTGCACCGCGTGCCAACCAAGACATGGTTATCTATTAACGAAACCATTACTTGAAGGTGAAAGATAACACGGTATGGTTTTATGTAGGAACGACCTCACACGGTATCTTTGAAGTAATTACGCGAGGCAGACATTTAGAGCAAAAGCCGGTGGCCCCCACATTTACCTAATTGGAGGTTAGCAAGGTTACGTTCTATGAGAACAAGACATGCTGTGGCCGCTGAGGAGGTTTCCCTACAGAGACTGATGATAATGTTGGTGATATTTTAATATGTAAATGTAAGGGTGATCTTTTATTAAACAATTATATGAAAAGATGATATGAAAATGATGTCTTAAACCAGAGAAACAAAACTTATCGATATTTTGCAATTGATTTCACAATCAGTCGCAACGTAATGTAGACGTAGATGTAGACGTAGATGTAGACGTAGATGTAGACGTAGATGTAGACGTAGATGTAGACGTAGATGTAGACGTAGATGTAGACGTAGATGTAGACGTAGATGTAGACGTAGATGTAGACGTAGATGTAGACGTAGATGTAGACGTAGATGACGCGACGTTTAATTGTTGTCTTTGCTTTCGTCCACAGTTCAGAAACGGGCGCGCATAGCAGCAGCGTGCCCCAGCCCGTCGCCGCCGGCGGAAGCCTCTCGGGACCCCAAAACGCCGAACCCGTCGCCCCCGCCGGCCACCCCCCCGCCGCGCTCGCCCTCCGACCACGAGCTCAACGTCGAGGAGGAACTCGATGAGCAATCAGAAACCTCGCTCACGCCGGAAAACCTTTCTATGAAAGAGAGAAACCACGACACGAGTGTGAAAAAAGAAGATGACGATAAATGGGAAAGCCCCGACTTCAAATACAAGTACAGGCAAAGAAAACCGGGCGATGATATCCCAGAGGCCGTGCCCGAAGACCCGGCGCCCTTCCAGAAGTCTCCGGTGGATGTTCTTATCAAGGTGTTCCCCAGGCGCAGTCGACAGGAGATAGAAACGATTCTGGCGCGGTGTAAGGGCGACGTGGTGGCTGCTATGGAGATGATGGTGAACGGGACGGACAACTCCTACATCACCCCGGAGTCGCCGTATTTCCAGAACTATCAGTCCAAATCTGCTTTCTCCCCCCTCTCCAACCAAAGCTTCAAGTTCTCGCCGTCGAGGCGCTTCCTGACCCCGCCGTACAGCGGTACCGGTTACTTGCCCACGGTGATCCGCCCGCCGCCGGAGTACCTGTCCAGCTTCCTGCCGCCCGCGGAGATGATGTACGGCAGACAGCTGCAGGTGCCGTCCCCTGGCACCTCGCCGACGTCCGACAATACCAACAACGAAGGCTTCTCCGATTAGGGTTCGTCCATTCACAGGACTGTTTCGCTATTGGGTGTAGGTCTCACGGTCTTTAGATTGAGCATAATATTTTTTATATATATGGACAAGTAGCAAGATTTTTTTGAAGATTAAACAATGTACTAGTAAGTGCGTTTTTCAAATCTTTTATACGGAGAAGACAAAAATACTTTTAATTTATTTGCAAACGCTATCGACCATGTTTTTTCTTATAACATCTGTACAGAGAAAGTATTTCTTTGTTTAAAGTAAGTATATGAATATACACACGAAACAACTTCAACACTTTTAAAAATAAACCTCACACAGATTTCCTGATATTTTATTCGCACGTACAATTGGACAAATCATCGACTGCCAGCCGAGTTGTTTGTGCTGGTGCTGGTGCTGGTGCTGGTGCTGGTGCTGGTGCAGGTGCAGGTGCAGGAGCCCAGCCAGCCATTGGAGATTAGCGCAAAGTGATTAATACAGCCTAATTGAACAGTGCTACTAAAATATATATTTGTATACCTTATGGAATTTGTATAAATCGTCTCCATTTGTATTATACACTGGCCGGATCGGATCCTTTGGCACCTTCATAATACCAGAGTCATAAATTCATAAGTAGTTATTGTTTAACAACGATGGAGTTGCATTAATATATCGAATTAGTATTTAACGTGGTAAGCGATACGCGCCTATCTCTTGATATCGCGCCGGGGACCTCCATCAGCTCAATCACTAATTTGTCGGTCTTAAAACAAAACATGCACTGCTACTTAAGTGACTTAATTATTTGGTACTTCTTTATTTCAAGTTGGCGCTTTACAAACTATTCGTGTCAGACAAATCAAGCTTCAGCTGACTTTGTTATGTTATTGTAACACGCAGCAGTCTTTTTACAATTACCATAGTTGTAAAGGGCAATGAAGGGCTGTTTTAATTGTCCTCCTATACAATAATCAGGAATTAAGCAAACTTGTTAAGCTCTTAAACTTCACACACTGACATGATCTGTGGCGACGATCTCGATAGAAAAGACACGCACTAGCCTAGTGATACGTAGTAACATATATATATATATACAAATAAGGCTCGGTAGAAATGTAAATAAATATCTATATATATATCGTAGTTGTAATTCAAGCGACGTATTGCTTTGTAAGTAAAGCTTATAATATATAGACTCTCAAATTACCTGATATCTTTAGATAAGTTTTAGACGACCTAGAAATCCAAATGACTAAGCTATACGATAATAAAGATAGAAAGATGTTTTAATATTACACTTGTAAAGTATTTCTTATTTGATAAAATAATATAGATTTCGATTTAAGTCTCCAACGAGTATGTTTTTGAAATAAGTTCTTTTATTTTTAAAGTTTACGTCGGTATTCATTTGTTTGTGTTTGTGACGTCTCTTCACACTCGTAAGATAAATATTCTTTGTAATCGAATTATGTAGATTAAAGAGTAACAGTTTAGCCTTAAGTAATTGTAAAACTTCCCGCCACGTTTCCGCCACGATCCCGCCACGATCCCGCCGGGCGCGGACGCGGACGCGGCGCTAATGTGTAGTGTTCAATAGTTAGTAATTATATTAGTTAATTATTAAACCATAGTTAGTGGCGATTGTGTAAATACCGAAGCGATGTTCAAACGTATGGCTATTCACTGGGAAGACGATTTATTGTAAATGTATGGACACATCGACGTGCTCAATAAATGCAAATATTGAAGATAAATGAGTTTTATTATTCCTTTTTGAATTGATTCCAATAAATGATGCTCGGTGGTGAAAGAAACTCTACATGTCTGATAAATAATAAAATTACATTGTTTGTGAAGTCCGCCAACCTACGTCGGCGCAGCGCGGCGGACTCTTTCCGGCTCCAAACCCCGTCAAATATTTAGAGGAGGATAAGATCGCTTCATGAAAGAGAGGAAATATCTTTCATGAAGCGATCTTATTTGTTCTCATTTATTTCTGCCGTCAATCAGCAGCGCAGCTAATGTTGGATGAGTAGTGAATAAGAGAAAGAGGCGCGGGAGATGTGTCAAAGTCGTGGCCGTCCAGCGTCTCTGCCTACCCTTCTGGCGGAAAGAAGAGAGTTTATGTATGTTTATAAATGTTTCATTTTTGTGAGATAACCTCAAAGCACATTCTGACTGTGAGCAGTTCCTCGTTTTCAAAAAAAAATGTTTTATTTTCAAACTGTTCATATAATATAAGTTATCACGACCGTGTACTCACTACTGGGGTGGCCAGAGGTTTATAAATATTTAGTATTTTTAACCCACTTTTCACCTGAGTTTTATTTGGGACAACAAGACAGGTGGTGATCCAGTCGCGTCCTAATGTCCCAGCCACATACGATACACATCGTTCGTAAGCTTCGGAGAACTCATTGGCCCGGCCATCGAAATCCAGTCTCCTCATTTGGAGGCAGATCCACTAACCACTCGACTATTTTTATTTCTTATTTTATTTATTTATACACATCGTGGCCATTTTTGTCAAACTTTTTAGTTTTTTTTATATTATGATTTACTTGGACTCTATACAGCATGATGCCCTTTAAGAAATATAAATGAAATGTTTGGTGTAGCCGGGATACGAACCGCGTTGGACAGAGACAGGTCAGCCAACTACAAAGCCACGCGGCCAAATCACGACAAATCGACAGATCGCCGTCGCTTTAGGCAGGCTCGGTCCACTGCACGCGTTGAGCCTCACAAGCCCTTGCAGTGTGTAGGTGCGTGTGGCGTGATGTCTAGACTCGACCGAGCCCGGCCTGGGTTAGATAACGTCGTAGACAATAGCGTCCTCGGATATCGCATTGTCTTCAGACAAGAGCACAGACAGACATGGGGGCATTAGTCTAATGCTCCTTTGATAGATGATTGAGACCGATTGAACCTTTACGTGTGTTTGCAAGCGATGTGCGATGTGTTGAGATCGAACAACACAATGTTAATGCGCGGCGGCGATCAAGAAGGCCGGCTGTGTGTCTGATGAGTGATGGCATTAGTATCAGAGAAACTTTCTTTGCGAAGGAAACTTTCCTTTATCAATGTAAACTGTTACTCCTCGGAACATACACTTCTACAGCGAAACTAGTATTATGTTATATCTAGAAACCTAATTAAAGTCTGATTGTTATTTATTATTATACTATACTTGTAGAAGTAAAGAGTTAGTAACTAGTCTGGCCATGAATAATGTGAAAATTTAAAAATTACTTTTATATTTTTTTCTCTGAATTCCAATAAGTTTCGAATTAATTACGTAAGAAACTTCGATGGATCTGCCGCCATTGCACATGTTATTTTTCACCGAAATTGTTATGTTATCGAGTCATACATGTACATGTACCGTGGTGGCCTAGTGGTCAGGGCGCTCGCTTTAGTTCATAGAGCGCGAGTGACATGGGTTCGATCCCCGGTGCCGGCACCACTAAAATTGTTAATAGGAATTTTAAGTGCTGTATTTACCACCTGCTCGGCGGTGAAGGAAAACATCGTGAGGAAACCTGCATGTCTGAGAAATAATAAAAATATTATTTCGAGGATATGTGAAGCCCGCCAACCCGAACTGGAGCAGCGTGGCGGGCCCTTCTCGGCTCCTAAATCCTCTCTGACACTCGTATTTGAGAAGGAAGCCTTTGCCCAGCAGTGGGCACTTACAGGCTACTACTTTACTTTACTTTACATGTACATGTTAGAAACAGAGTTGCAGAATATAACAAAATAAATTACTTTGTGAAAACGTCGGGAATATTAAAACACAATCAAACGCGATAAAATCGTTTCATTTCAAATGTGTAGAGTTCGCATAAATACAAGAAAACTACCTTCAGTGTATCAGTGTATACATTTTAGTGTTATTTTATTAGCTTTAGATAATAATCTGCCTCCACAGCACTCAAACCTGTCACTGCCACGCTCGCTAATTATTTTTATTATTGTCCGCACCCCCCTCACCCCGCACCGCGCACCGCGCACCGCGCACCCCGCACCCCGCACCGCGGACCCCAACCGGCCGTTTGTTCGTCACCGGCTGCGCTCGGCGACGTGATCGTTGGCGGCGCGTCCGATAATTTTATTTCCGATGTTGATCCCTTGATTGTTATGGTTTATGTTGAAAAAACAAACTCAATAAATTCTTTCATAACGATTTTCCAAAGTAACCAACCACGCGCAAGAATGTGAGAAGTCTTCTCCACGAGCAGGCGGCTGACAAAGCCGATCGAATGAATGGCGGAGAATCCATCCGAATATGCCGTGCCCAGACCTAAGTACAGTACGCGCTCGGCGTTGAACGAACGCATCGCAAGCCGCAGGATGCTGGATGCTGGATGCTGGATGCTGGTTGCATGTCAGTGAAATTTAAATTTGTCGGTAACGTGAAGTGCGCCGACCCGACCCGCCACCCGCGACCCGCAGCGTGGTGGACAGACCCCTTTCAAACACTGGGAGGATGCTTCCTTTTTTTAGTTTACCGTGGGGGAAAGGTGCTCGCACCTACCCGCTACCGTCTCCGGTGACTGGTTATGTCGGGATCAGCATTGAAGATGCCGGACCGACTAAAACTCCCCCACAGTAGATCTGCTGTTGGCCCAGTGGCCTTTAAAGCTACATCGGTAAGACTCGCGAGCAGGAGGCCCCCAAGTTAAATAAGTGGGAGGATTATTACTTTATTACTTTTCGCAGTAGGTTTGTAATGTTACATGTTTGCGCGCTGTTCTGTATGCATTAGAAAGATGGCGCATTGAGTGAATGAATTCGAGCTGGAGCAAATCGCTCGATATATCAACCACAAGTAATAATTGATTAGTTCAGGAGAGTACGGAAACCTCAGCTGAACACTCAGTGTATGAGACATATTTTATCTCTTTCTCTCGTTACTGCTATCGATACCGTTGTCTCACTTCGGAGCGCATATTGTAATCGTGGCAGCTAAGTCAGAAGAAAGTATTAAATTATGGCAGAGATTCAAAAAGTGTTATGCAATATTGGCGTGTAAGTACATTCAAATTGTTAAAATGAGTTTTCACCATAAGGCTGTTTTTTATATTTAAACCTTCTTTCCTGCGAACCGTAAACTTCTTTAAAATATCCGTTGTAAATAAACAGACATCTTGCTTCTTCATGAAATCAAATAGGAATCCGTGGACGGCGGTGCGGGCTGAGCGCCAGGCGGGCAGCGCTGCAGTGTGCGCGCTCGCCGCTTGCATGGGACCTTGCAGCGTGCGCGCTCGCCGCTTGCATGGGACCTTGCAGTGTGCGCGCTCGCCACTTGCATGGGACGTTGCAAAATGCGTGCCATTATTTGAAACATACAAGACATTTTTGGAAACATTGCATAACACCGTCCCGAAAGCGGAGTGAAATAGAAACGTAAAGTTATCCGTTGAGTTATACATAAAGTTGCGCAATAACCTGCAGGCGGTGACGTCACCACCACGACCAGTGCCCCCTGCGCCCCGTGCGCCCCCTGCGCCCCCTGCGCCCCGGCTTCCGATACCACCTGAAGCTAATATTTGCCTAAAGCGATAAAAAAACATTGGTTAACTGTGTTGCTTATCGTCCTTGTAAGGGACGCCAGGATTTGCTGTCTGTTATAGAGATAGCTATATCCTGCACCGGACATGGGAGACAAAGCCGAAAGAGAAGAATTGTCCCGTCTGCGTCATGAAAGATTGTTACATTATAACGTGGTAGAGCCAAGCGGCTGCTCGAACGGGCCGGCTCGGCCGGGTTGGTACCACGACCTCGCAGAATACCGGCGAGAAGTAGAGGCATCTAGTGCTTCTGCGTTTCGTTTGGTGAGTGAGGTAACCGGAGGCCCTCTCCCCCTGCCATCTCCCAAATGCCTTTGACGGCCGGCAACGCACCTGCAGCACCTCTGGTGTTGCAGATGTACGCGGGCGACGACAATCACTTACCATCAGGTGGACCTCTTGCTCGTGTGCCGAGTTTCCCAAAACAAAAAGTTTGATAGTAAGAGTAAGTAAGCTACAGATGTAATAAGGAATGGGCATTGTCTTTTTTTTTTAAATGTTTATTTATTTATTTATTTATTTAATCTTTATGCACTAGTTCGTACATATGGCGGACTTAATGCCTAGAGGCATTCTCTCCCAGTCAACCATCAGGCTAAGCAGAGATATATACATAATAGATGTTCGCTTTCATGTGAGCATATCTTATAAAGTACGCGGACCGGTGTCAAACCGGGTGTTTCATTCTTCGAGTCCGCTTTAAGCTGCACTAAGTCAAGCGCCGGCCGATCCCACTGGGACAGTTCGGTGTGCCCCGCTGCTGTGCCGTGGCTGCCGGGCTCCGATCCGGAGGGCTGAAATCTGTCGGAAGCCCGAACAATTTTTATGCCGCTTTGACATACACTTCTCTAACTCTAACCTATGTACGTACGAATTGCACCGTCGGCCTGAACACCGAGCCGGCGACAGGCTCCCGGCAGCTGCACACCTGGAACGGCTTCAAATAAGGCTAAGGATGAGCTGTCGCCGCCGACCAAACGCCACGTAGGCCGTAGTTGTGCTGCATAAGAATATAGGAAAATATAACAAAGAAAGAAAGAAAGAAAGTACTTTGTTCATTGTTTACACATAAGTAAACTTAATTAACATAACAAAAAATAATAATATATAATATATTTTATTTATTGCATTGCGGTTTAGCGGCACGTGGGCGTGGGAGCCGCTTCACGTTGTCGACAAGTGGATGAACGAAGTGATGTTCGTATGTAACTTGGTGATGTATCAAAATAATCAGCATGTGATCTGTGTGTTTATTGGAAAAAGTAAAGTAGCGGCCTATACGTGCCCACAGCTGGGCAAACGCCTCCTTCTCAAATACGAGTATCAGAGAGGGATTAGGAGCTGGGAGGGCCCGCCACGCTGCTCCAGTGCGGGTTGGCGGGCTACACATATCCACGAAATTATATTTTTATTATTTCTCAGACATGCAGGTATCCTCGCGATGCTTTCCTTAGCCGTTGAGCACGTGGTAAATACAGCACTTAGAGTTGCTATAAATTATTTCAGTGATGCCGGCACCGGGGATCGAACCCGGGCCACTCGCGCTCTATGAAACTAAAGTGAACGTCCTGTCCACTAAGCTACCACGGCTCTTTGAAACTTGGTTCTATTGGAAACACGAATCTAAACAATCTTTCGGATTAAGCAACGGCCGATTGTGTTTGCGTTAGTCAGGTACTCATGCACGAATCTAATTCCCACAAGAATTAAAATTTAACAATCATTAAAATCCAACCCTAGAGCTGGACCATTTAAAAACCAACAAACAATGAAATAAAGCGAGTTACATAGTCGGGTAGCCGCGACCTGGGCCAGGCCGCGTGGCGCGCGCGCGGCTTCATCTGTGATTAACAGATTTTAAAAACAACGTGGGGACAACAACTAGATGAGAATAAATCCAAAGTTGATCAAAGTATTTCAACCCTTAGCGCCTGCGGCATACGGACGATTATTTCGATACAAAATAACCAATTCAAACAACCCGCTGTCAGCGTGTGAATGCATGTCTGTTTTGAACTGAAATGGTTCCGAGCGTATTGTAGCTGATTTTAGAAAATACATTTGATGTATTGGATTTCTTATGAAATATTGCTCGTACGGTTTATTTCCGGCCGCAACGCCGTAGAGGTAGCGCGGCGTAGCGACTCCACCGGGGAAGATTCACTATAAGGTATTGCAAACCGTGTTTATTTTGGACTGTGGCAATGTAAAAAGCAATTAAGCAGGTGCTTCTAGGCGGCAGACGTTAGCTCAGCGCTCTGGTGAGGTCAGGTGGACCTCTCGCCTGTTACTAGCGCTAACCAGCGCGGCGACCACAGTGGCTTTTGTCGATCTGAAAGATATAGAGAGCCAGTGTAATAACGGGACGTAGGGCGTTCCATCTCAGTCCGCGTGGGTAACGACGTATCTGTAATTTTCTCCGATTGAAGTTATCCGAAGGTGTCCAGGGGCTGCAGCTGGACCACCGACGACTACCGGCAGATGAGCTCTTAGCTCGTTTGGTATTGACATCTCATGAACGGACAGACTTGTGCTCGTCTGTCACTTCCTCACACTCTAAAAAGTTATTTTAGATATTAAGTGAAATACGCAAAAAGTTTTGTTATTTACATTTTTTTATTGTTATATTCTGAAATTATGAGGGCTTCCTTCTTTTCACGAGCTAGCGATGGGGAGCGGCGTCCAGGTGGCGAGCGCCTGCCCAGCCTGGTGAGTAGCAGGAGCAGGTGTACATCCAGCAGCAGACTTATGCCGCTTAATAAAGTAGAAGAAACGATGTCAGCTAATTGGCTTTCGACGCAAATATTTGCGTATTGTGTACTTAATGCATACATAAAGTATTGTGTACTTAATGTATGCTATGTTTGTTCGACTATAAAAATACACGATACTTCCAGAATATTAATAGTTGTATTGTACATTTTTTATCTTAAAGATTAAAACGAGATTAAGGCTATTACTTACAAGTGGATTCCTAAAATGGATTTACCAAACTATAACAACTTGTCGACAATATGTTGAATGCGCCGAGTGTAATTCTGCAAAAAGATGCACAGATAAGATTGAAAAGGGGATAATGATGCTGTCCCTCTTTATCGACACTGTAACAACTGAAACAGCATTACCTTATTTTGGTGTACTTGCAACAAAATCGATATCTTTTGTGGTTTAAAAGGCTAAAGTATATCAGCGACATCTCTCCCACGCAGCAACAATGGCGGTGAAGGGTAGCGGCGGTGGCAGGTGCCTCTGCTGGCGCACAATAGCGCCTTTGATCTTTGTGCTAAGAAAGATGGAGCTGATCAAACAAACAAATCGCACTCGATGCGCCTTCTTGCTTTATTCCCAGTGCTGATACTGACGGGAAGTTATCACTGAATGAAATGAAAATTAATGAAAAACTCAATAAGCATAAAATTTGCATCCATTCATATTTTTTTAAATATCGTTTTCAAAAGTATTCCATACCAACGAAGATTCAAATATGCCCAACACATACTCACACACACCCACACTAATAAACTAACACACATGGGATCGGCTGAAAATCACCACTATTTGTCCCAATACAGCTACAAGCAAAGCCATTTCAGTGAAAATTCAAGCAAACCAGCCTCACTGTTTTAGAGGGAGGTGGACGACCCAGAGGGCGTGTGACGCGCTTCTTGCCCACCGTTATCTATTGCAGAG
This sequence comes from Bhutanitis thaidina, assembly GCA_029286595.1. Taxonomy (NCBI): domain Eukaryota; kingdom Metazoa; phylum Arthropoda; class Insecta; order Lepidoptera; family Papilionidae; genus Bhutanitis; species Bhutanitis thaidina. Next base: position 35,202 of record JAGSMS010000043.1, on the reverse strand, counting down.
CGTTATGGCTTCTTACCAGACTCGGGAGCTCACATGCATCGATGTCAACGGTGGCGCCGGCCCCGGGACCTCGTGATCCCCACCTTCTCCACATTGCATACACTAACTGCACGTTAGTTTTGTACGTTTTGCAGGTGGCAGAGCCAAGCGGCGGCTTTAGCTGCTTCTCGCATGGGCCGGCTCGACCGGGTTAATACCACGACCTCGCAGAATACCGGCGTGAAGTAGAGGCATCTTGTGCTTTTTTTTGTGCCCACTGCACCTCCCCACCCCCTCCTTATCTTCCATCCAATCTCCCAAATACCCTTAAAGGCCGACAACGCACCTCTGGTGTTGCAGATGTACGTGGGCGACGGTAATCACTTCCACCAGGTCAATCCAGTCCTCAGGTCGAATGCTCGTTTGTCGCCTATCCCATAACAAAAAATTTCACGTCAATTTCTATTCGCTATCCGACGGCGAGTTGTCTTTAGACCACTGATGAGAGGTTAGCTCTTATGTTCGACCCTTCGATCTGTTGTGAGCCATTGGAAATATAATATGTATATTAGTGCGTTTCATAATGTCAGAGCGTTCCTGAAACAAGGCATCTTGACGGAGCAACTGAAATTCAGGCTGACAAGAAAGCGATCCTGTAACATTTTGCTTAATGCATTTGGTATTATTCCGGGACGTTAATAGTATTTATATCTGCGTTCATGTTGCGGAACCGTATAGCAAGATGTCAAACACCAGGGCGCTCGCCTGCTCACTTCATTTTAGTTCAGATACCAATCTCCCAAGAGATTGGGAAATAGCTCGATATGCCATAGTGATCAGGCTGGAAACCCCTGCATAACATAAATATAGGTTATACACCAGGATCCTACATGAAATATGACATGAAAAATAAGATAAAATAGAGGATTGATCTCGCTTGCGAAGAAGAAAATGTCTAGATTGCTAAACTGGTGCACGGACCTACGCCGATATTATAATATTATTATCCATATCGGCATCATTATCACGCATTTTTTGTTTTTCAACGAAGCTTTACAAATGTGGTCGCCAATGTGATGCGAATATTATAGGAACCTCTGACGTCGACAATTCGGGTTCGTCAATAGTTTTTTGGCATCCATCGACGTCGAAGGTTATTGCGTGCGGCAATCACCGGGCTTCCCCGGGCATCACCGGGCATCCCCGGGCATCCCCGGGCGTCCCCGGGCATCACCGGGCATCCCCGGGCATCACCGGGCGTCCCCGGGCGCAGCGGCCCGCCGCGTCGCTCGCGCACAAAGACTCGCCACACGATACCCATTGACTGCGCGTTTCGATCCGAGTGCGCTTGTGAGAACCACTCCCTTAATTGTTTTATTATTCCCATTATTTTATTAGAGCAATGACAATGGAGCCCTTAATAATTGTTATTGAATAACCCTCCAGCTCTCCACAAATTTATTTTTGCTTCTAAGCACTCGCGGGTCAAGGCAAAATAGTTCTTACATTGCGTATTAATAAGACACTTTCTTAATAAAGGTATGTTTGTGAAGTGTAATACAATATAGGATAATGGAAAGAAAGAAAGTTGTGTTAAAAATATTTAACGAGCAGTGGCTTTGTTGGCTTTGTTTGGGGCGTGGTTACTTTAAACCGATTTCGGTAATTAATAGGGGAAGTTCTGAGGTAACATTGCCAGTTAGCTGGCTTTGGGGTTCAATTTACAATTGGGCTTAAGCGCAGAGAAATATGTTATAAAAAGTGCGGCGCTGATTTCTACGAGAGGATAGCGGTTACAATCAAAATAAAAATTAAAATATTTTGGTCAGGATTGTATAGGATACCATTACTTTCCCACGTATAATGGCTCTACCACGTATTTGGTAGAGCCAAGCGGCGGCTTTTGCTGCCGGGCTGGCACCGCAGCCTCGCAGAACACCGGCGCGAGGTGGAGCCGTCCTGTGCGTCTGCTTTCGTTCGGTGAGCGAGGTAACGGCTGACGGTAGAGGTGAGGCCCATTCCCCTTTCCCTCTCCTCTTCCCTCGGATAGATAATGGCGAAACATTCTTCTTAGTTTAGCGAATCAAAATCCCACAGACTAGTGACGACGAGCAGTTGCACCAGCGCGAGGGTACCGGCACTGCGCTCACTAGTCCGCTCGCCGAGCCGCTCGCCGAGCGTAGTGAGTACGGGCGTACCTTTCAAGAAATATGCTACTTTTTGCTGGTGCATGTCACCTTTGTGATTTTTTGTTGGCTATACTTCATGACCTGTAACTGAGTCGCCGAGTGTGTTCACGGATGTCAGTTCAAGCTGCTCTTGTGGGATAGCGTACCCCTCCCGCGGGCGTGGGACTCCAGCGGTGCTTGTGATGTTTTTTTAAAGACTGAAGTCAATCGAGATGTCACAGGGTCCAGCTCTCGGCGTCGACTGAACGCTAAATGCTTCTGTTTGTTTACAACAAGTTAAGGCCACGGCTCCCTGCAACAGTTACAATACTTTCTCCGTTTTACTATTGCTATTCATCATTCTCTGTCTGTTCGGCACAGTACAATGTCTTCAGTGCAATAACTGACAACCGCCGATAGTATGCAGAAGTCGTCGTCGCGGACGGAATCGGGCAGGAGGACTCCATGAGCTTGTAGGTGCAGTTCTGCTCCTTCAGGCTCAGCTTCCCTACATCGCCGCAAGCCGTATAACGACATGCACACCGTGAAATGCATAAACGACAATTTCCTCTTCCGCCACCACTCCCGCTCAGATGGAACGAACCATTACATTTCTAAGGATCCTCTGCTCAATAGCCACTATACGATTACTATTCAATGTTTGTTAAAAACTCCACCAATTGAAGAAATCTAAAAAATGACAACGGGTTAAGTTTTTTCTTTTCAACAAAGATACTGTCATTCAATACTCCGGGAGCTCAGCTGTGGCGCGCCGCGGTGTGCTTATAATTGTTTGTAAAAGAGGCTGAAAAAACCACTTAAACCACACAATGATTTCGACATAATAGCAGGTAAAATTATTTTAATCGACGTCCAAATTACATAGAGCTCTTGCTTTCCCTACAAATAACATATTTATAGGATTTCTCACAAGGCCAGAGCGAACGGGGGTCTCGTCGGGTGTTGGCCGGCGGGTCATTCGAAACCGTTGAACACATATCAATGACTCATTGTTAGCAAATCATTGCAGAATCGACCGAATAAAAAGATTTTTATTATAACCTTTGTGCTTTGGAATAAAATATTTTGTTTAACACGCCAAGCTGGTTTTGCGTTCTTCTTGAGCCTCATACTCATAGAAGTAAGTGTGAAAATGGCGCAGTCTCTCTTATAAATGAACGTTGTAATTTTAAAGTATTTTGCGTGGGAGATAGTTTGAAAAGGTACTATTGTGCGTTTGTTATTGAAATTTCTTTAGGCGATGTATTGGCGATGCATGGGCGATGTATTGAGTTGTCGAAAGGTTTGACATGCAAGCAGCGATATTAAACTACATTTGAATGGAGCTGTGAAACTTGATTCAAAGTTATTGGCTGGGGCAGCAGGGCTACTTACGATTACTTTTGGTTAATAAAACAAAGATAAGTACATATTTGAATCCATATATGCGGTGGCGGCGGCGGTGTTACAGAACCTGCCACCCCCTCACCCCGACTCACCCCGTGGGTGTCTCGGAAGTCGACTGAGGGTGAGGTCAGAACCGTCACGGTGCCACCAACAGATACCCGAATGAGCAAATCAACACTTGGCCGAAGTCATTCAGAGCTGGAGGTGGCCGCGCCGGCTGAGTGTCTGGTGGCGCGATGGCCAAGCCGATGCTGATCTCGATCGAACAGTGAACCCCATGGAGAGAGGCTTTACTTGAACCGACCAGATTATATATATATATATTTCCAGAAAAAACAATAAGTTAACCTTCTAGTATCATTAATATGAGTAAAAGGTGTAATTGACTCTTTATCTGTTACTCGCGCATGAACGTATACACATACATATGTATATAATAAAACGTGTTGTCATTTACTTGTGAAGTACATTGCAATATTGACAACGGCTCTCCTTGGCTTCTTAACCAGCACTCTAGCAGCGCGCCGTGGCCCGCGCACCGGACGGCGTGCGCTGCTGGCGCTGGCGCCGCTGCCGGGGCAGGGTCTCCCCTGCGCTCGCTGCCTTGCGGCTGGACAGCTGTGAACGCTTCCCCTTTATCCCCCGGTAAGTACATGACGTGCCCAATGATTGAACTGAATAGTATGGGTATGAAACCAGAAATAACAATCAGATTGCGACAGCAGTGGTAGCCAACTTGCGCCGATCTTCGCAAGACGAGGGGACGCTCCAGCTCTTGCGAAGATTGGCGCACGTGGTTCTTCTGCAACTGACACTTCAAGGCCACAGAGGACTCTCTTCACTTCCCTGCATTTAGCCCGAGCTGCTGCAACGCGGGTTGGCAAACTTCGCATGTCCTCGATGTAATAAATGTTTATTATTTCTCAGAGCTGTAGGACTCACGCTGTTTCCTTTTTCACCGAACACGTGGTAAAACTAAGCACTTGAAATTGCTATTAACAATTTTAGTGGTTCCGGCACCGGGGATCGAACTCAGGTCACACGCGCACTGTGAAATTAGAGCGAGCGCCCTGGCCACTGGGCTACCACGGCTCTATTTGTATTCGGGTGAACTTCCTGTAATCAGTCGGTCGCCGCAAGCAGGATGCAGGTGAGAGGTCATGTTCAGGAACGGATCCCATGAAGCGATAGAGAATGCACAATTATAGCAACCGGACCAGAAGACCATACTTCGGTGTGCAGAAGCCACTTTGGCGGGGGAGCCGCGTGGGCAGGCGCGGCAGGTACGCGGCCTGCGGGGGCTGAGGGGTCTGAGGGGGCCGGCCCCTCGCCCTTGTTCCAATTGAACATAGTTACGTCCTGACAATTACAAGTTAACATTTAGAGACGTCCTGCCGTCTCAAGTTCTACGCAAAAAAATGAGAAAGTTGTCGAAGCGTAGTAACCCAATTGGAACTACCCTCGCCGCTCACCTGTGAAATTGCAAATTGAGCGCACACCCTGCCCCGGCTGCGCGGCGGCCCGGCGGCCCGGCCCGGCCGGACCTCGCGCGCAATTGTAGCGTTAACATTAGCACGAAATCGAACACGAGCGATTGTTTTGGAGCATAATTATGTTTTATTGTTATCGGGGCCCTTGTGCAATCGCTACGTTTGTATCCTTACAGCCTGTTCGTTACCACGGGATGAGCACGGCGTTGGCGTCGCTTGGGACAAAGTTCAAAAATGCCATAATGAGATCGTATACATACGCACTCATGTCAGACACTACAGAGATAAGGGATTTTCCATTTGGCATGAGGTGATTTGAGATCTGTCAATCTGTCTGTCTGTCGGTCGGTCGGTCGGGTGCCACGAGACACTCAAGGCTACCTGAGTCAACTCTTACGATACCTATAGAAGAAAAGAGGGATTGTAGATTTGTACTAATTACTAAACACACACACACACAAACTCGTAGGCATCGCGCAATAAACAAGAGGCATGATTATAAAATGATGTACTGCGCCGTTCCTCGAACTTTGGTAGCATTCTTTGTTGTTATTAGGAGTTCTTTGGTTTCGTACTTCAAAGTGTGCCCAGATAAAAAAATCCGTCCATCAAATAATTGATGAATTGTTTCGCTAGGGCAGCTCCTGTTTGCAAAATATCGCCGCAATACAATACAGTGTCGACTTACCGCGGGATCTCCGGTTTCCACAGACCACGCAACTGACGGAAACAATTATGCTCCTTCAATCATGAATGGCGACTTCTTATGTAAGTTTTTTTGATTGCGGGAACTCGAAGGAGTGCCTTGCATAGATATAAAAAAAATAAGCCTTCACGACTCTACACCCAATACTGGGCGGTGAGAAATGTCTAGCATTTTACTCCTTTCAACCCTGACTTTATTGTAAACAACGTGACAAGGCAGCCGAGTGGCCCGGCGGTCGGCCTCCGATCAGCAGGTACGACTATTTGTATCGAATACTGGATTGAAGATGAGGCACGCAGTGCTTCTGCGTTTCGTTCGGTGATTGAGGTAACCGGAGGCTTACTACCCCCTCCTCTATTCCGCCTCCCCATAATCCCTCCCACCCACCTGCAGGTTATCTGGTGTTACAGGTGTACGTCGGCGACGATAATCGCTTACCCGATTGATGAAAAAAAAAAGATGGCGGCAAGGTAACATGTCAACTTGTCACGTTGCTTACAATAAACTAAGGATTGAAAGGACTAAAATGCTAGACATTTCTCACCGCCCCAGTATTGGGTATACAGTCGTGAAGGCTTATTTTTTTTATATCTGTGCAAGGCACTACTCCGAGTTCCCACATTTAAAAGAACTTACATAAGAAGTCGCCAATCATGATTGAATGAAACTTTCATTTCAAATGTGTAGTGTTCGCGTAAATACAAGAAATCATTATTAAAAGGGGCTTCTATAAAAACGTTTTCAAGCCGGCAAAAAGATAAGTAAATTTGTACCATTTGTCAAGTGCGACATCCCTCTACAAGATGCAGGAGTGCACCAGCTTGATTGTGAATGTGCTCTCTCTCACATAGGGCAAGCTAAGAGATCTGTAAGGACCCGAGTGAGAGATCACATATCTGACGTGAAACATTGACTCTCTAAGACGTCTGCAGTCTGTGATCATATTCTGAATCGTCCCAACCATTACATTAGATTTAATAGACCACAAATCCTCGCAAAGGAATACCGATTCCTGCCAAAGATGATTCGCGTGGCTATTGAAATCAAAAAACATCTACATTTATAAAACCAAACATGTGGTATGTTTGGTTTTATAAATGTAGATGTTGCACTACCTCAAGATACTGTGAGCAAATTCTGCGTAGATCGGACCAAAATTAATAATTAAAAGCTGAAGGTAGCCCAAGTTGACTATGACATCTGGACTTCCAACACCTCAGTCCCCGCGTGACTACGGGTGCTGTAAAGCACTTGAAACTTCGGGAATATAAAAACGAAAATTAAACGCAATAAAATCCGTAAATAACAGTTTAATTAACGAATATTTAAAATGTAGAATATAGAATCGAATATTCTTCACCAATTAGTTTAATAATAACATGTCATGGACCCGTAAATATATGCTCAGCCTGATGCTGTGCAATGTTTATAGTGAGATATGTTTTCCCAGAAGCCATCGCTCCAGCCAACAGCGTGGATTGTTGTCCAATTAATTGCTCTGTGAACACAATTGGAGGTCGATTATAAAATCGCTGTTCAAAGTTGGGCAACTGTTTGCTCCACGCCTCGCGCCCGCTCGCTGTCGCGTGTCGATTACAGAATAGATGGAGATTTCTTTTAACCTAGTGAATCCCACCGCTGGGAAGAAATCTCCCCAAAACTTTTTCATTGGCTCTTGTGGATCGCAATGGCCAGTCCCAGTTCCCTGGGCTTTCAATAGTAGTCCAAATCGTCTATATACGATTGTTTTTATTGGACTAGGTTGAGGAACGAACTAATTGTCTACCTGCCGCTAAGTGGCTGCTGGCGCCCAGTGCCAACGCACCTTCAAACGACTTCCATGGAAGGAGGTTAGATCTCCGTCGTCTTCAGATGCCTGTAATTACAATGGCCCAGTGGATCATTCCGAGCGGAACTCGCCTGCGGTTGCGCTGCTGATTGGCGGCAGAAATGAATAAGAGCGTGGCCTACTACTACTGATACTGCTGCTACTACCGCTACCGCCACTGCTGCCGCCACTGCCCTTGCTGCTGCTACTACTGCTGCGACTCCTGGGCAGAGAAGGAGCATAACACCGAATTATTTGGTCTACTCCTTTAATAAAGGTAAGAGTCGGGGATGATAGTCGTTCTGAGTGTTCAGTAGATGAAGGCGGTCAGGTTTGAGTGCTGACAAGGCTGAAGGCTCTACCGCGCATCGGGGATGGTCGCAGATGCGCGAGAGGAATGTTTGAACACCACTATGCGCGAAAGGTCGTTCGTCCTCGGTACGGAAGGTCCGCGCCGACCCCAACAGCGTTATGCGAATGGCAGAGGGCAGGTCTGACTGTCCGTACATGGAACACGATCGTACGGTGCACTGCAGCCTAACTCACAATGTCATTATTATTATTATTTTTTGTAAACAGCCACTATGACCCCAAAGTGTCCAAATAAAATGTATATTTCTGGGGTTATTTACAAATATTCGCGTTTCGTTGGGTGGTCTATGTAAATATGTATGCATATATATAAAATACAATAAGATAAATATGATACCTCAAAGTATATTATTAATAAAATACTTAAAGTCAAATAAAATAAATAAATAAATTATAACCCAACCGAAAGATAGAGAAAGAGAAAGAAACCTTATGCATTTGAGCTCGGAGCGGTCGGTCTTGGAGTCCCAGCCGCCTCAGGTGTTCCGAGAGACTGAGTGGAATTAACCCATTTTCTGAGACTACTTTCGGAATAATTTAGGTCGGCATACCCCCCACATATCTCCGTATCTCCGGCGAGCAGTTATATTAAGGCACTCTCCAATCCAGGGGACCGTATTTCTGAAGTAGCTGCTGAGCTGATATGAAATCCATATATAATAATAATATCCTAGTGCCTGTTGTGAACCCGCAGGTCAAGGATGACATTTGTAACAGTAATCCCACTGAATGGGGAGCTCGATGTTGCACAATGTAATGTATGTAATGAAAAGTATCTAACATTTCATAAAAAATCTTGAAACTACTTTTCTGCTGATGGTACAACATTAAAACATTAATCTGTTGAAAGAGTGGGAAATACATTAAGGAGTTAATGCGGCGCGCACACGTACGTGCCGCACGCACACACGCGCACGGCAACGTTCTAGAGACGAGCGGCGCAAGTGCGCGCGATGCACGCGCGCCGGTCGGCCGCGTGCTCACAATTAACCCGCTTCAAAGACACCAATTTGGTACAGTCGTGCAGAGCACTGCTAAGAGATTTTTTTTAATAAGCCCAAACTAACGTATGCTTAGTAATAGGGATGCCCCAGATACAGGAGTCTAGACAATAATTTTTTTCGTTACAGCCTACTTTTCACCAGACCCGTTTTTTAAACCATGGTGAGCCTGACGCCGTTTTATTGTTGGTCAATTTGGTTCAACATAACAAATATAAGCTCTCACGGCTGTACCCAGCACTGGGGTTGTGGGAACTCCAGGTATTTATTTCAGACGTATCAAGCCTATTTTCACCTGAGGTTATTTGTAAGAACATGACACATCGTACATAAGACGCATACAGGGAATCGAACTCGGGTATACTGACTCCGAGGTCGATCGTCTAATAACTCTGCTAGCGGTTTGCTTTAGGCAAGACATGGTGGCCGACAAGCCGACTCGTTCAGCAATCGTTGCGCCCCACGGAGCCGCGTCTCTCGCCGACAGCGATCCTTGCTAGATGTCAATAAGGTTTTCTACAAGTACCCCTGATTCAATAAATGGTGGTTGTACTGTTCAGCATGTTTTATTAATTGCTCCGAATCCTTCAAATAGTGAAGGATATTACATATAATAATAAACGTCGCGGTGGCGCACCTGCACGCCATAGGTTCCCAAACATGTATGCTGATGTCAGAGGTACACACAAAGACAGATAATTATATGCTATGACTCGGCTACACAGATTTATCATTAAATGATAAACCAGAATTCGAACCCGCAACCTTTAGTTCTGCAAGCGGAGTGCTCATTAACTAGTCTGTCAGGCAGTAGAAGACTTATGGACATTGTTGACGCGCTCGATTGTAGACAGTTACGTGTAGATAACAAATATACTAGCTATGTATGTGTGCATGCATGTGTGCGTGTGTGTGTGTGTGTATTAGGCAGGGATCACGTCCCCGCGGTTTAATCCGGTGAACAACACTGTAGCGCTCCCTGCATTGAGAACCATTCTAAGCATAGAATAAAGTTGCCGTGTAATGACGATTTAAGATCTGCCTACCCCTTTACTCCCGAGGGTGTCGAAAGGGGCGAACTAAAGGCACAGCTTGAAAATTATGTGACAATCTCCAGACTCGGACCCCGGCGACGAGTGTCGCCACACGTCGCGACGGGGAGCAGTTGCGTTGTACAGCGTCGTGTCGCCCAACCGGAAGTAGGAAGCTGTCTCCTTCGAACTGCCCCTATGGGTGAAAAATTTCAAAAGTTCTAGAGAAAACAGATGAGAAGTCATTAAATTCACGGCTTATAAAATCACAAAACTTTTCAGTTCGATTGTACCGAGCATCAGTAACACAATCTGTTCTTGCTTGGTCGCCTGAGCGGCCGCTTGTTTGTTTGTTTGTCCGCCGCCCGCCTGTGCGACACGCACGCACACACAGGCGCGCTCACGCAAACACAGCGACAAACAAGCACACGACACAATATTTGGACATTTTAGAAACTTGAATTTCCATTTGTTAGAAGCACGTAGACTTGACAAATTTGGTTTTGCGGGCGAGGGACAACGATCTGTTTCATCCTCACTTTATTTCAGAGCAAATTCTGCCTCTTTAAGAAAAGCTTATTATTTCACATCCATACAAATACGTTTGTATGTATCTATTGTGTTCAACTTAAAAGAATGTGACAAAAATAATAGTCCTTATGCGGTACACGATAAGGTCGTTGACCGCGTAACGGAGTAACGGTCAATTAGAATATATTTATTTGGTTTCTAATGGAGTCTGCTCAGTCGAATGGCTTTACTTAAGTTAGGTAAATCGGAGGAGAAGCGTTGGCGTCGTGCTGTTATACAAACACGCGGACGCTCACCGCACAACCGTCGAAAGGTTAAACCCCTACCTACCCGCTGGGAGCTGGTTGCGACACGGCATTTGTGAAACATTACCAAATATCTGTATATTTATTACGTTCGGTAGGTTAGAATAACTAACGCTCCAGCGCTAGTGCCTCCGCGCACACAGCAACTGGACAGGCGTACCTGCACCCGACACAGTCGATGAGTACCTTGCCAACCATTTAGGATTCGCAACCAACAACGCCGAAGAAACTCATTCGGTGAGATTTCGTTGTCACTTTACCCACCTGGACACAAACTTCTTGGCTGTAGCAATCATTTGCTTACACCGATTTACAGTAAAAAATCAGATATCAAATGCATTGTGAAAACTCTTTTTTACCAGTGTCTGTGAATTTGAAAAAACTACTTTTTTCTTAGTTCATACGATTATATGGAGGATACCACACTCAAAGAAGCCATTTTTAAAATAGTTGTCTGTCGGTCTGTCTGTCTATCTGTCAGTCTGTATATCCGGGCTAATCTTCGAAACGCTTCGACAAATTCTGACAGAACTTTCACTTGAAGGTTGACTTAACAGTGAATAACTTAAGCCACTTATTACCTAAGAGGTATACTCTTATGAGTTATGTATGGTCGATGTGCGAACATTTTTAATGTTTCAAGCAAGGGGCGCAATGGCTAACGTTTGAGCGAGGGCTAAGGTCAAACTCTTTCCTTATTCTTAGGTCCGTACATCTAAAATCTAAATTTATTATCTATCCATATAAATAAAATTGATGAGTCTGTCTGTGATTTCCAAATAACTTTCTCTTTTTAAACTGATATTAGTCGTATGATGCCTCAAAGGTACGAACGATACCTTGTAAAACGTTTCTTCGTAAAATCGAACACGGCCGGGTCCCATTCCGTGAGATCGTAAAATTTCTGTTCATACGTATCGACGAGCCTACACAGTACAGAGGTTTCACCATAAGAAGTTGAATGATGGACGCAGTCGAGTAGTTGTGTATGGCGGGCAGGAGTTCGGAAGGATCCAGATTTGCATCAAGTACGACGTGTCCACGAGCCCGTGTCTTGCCTTGCTCTGCGCTTGCGGCCGTTTTCTGTGTAAGAATCCGCATCGGTTTAGGAGCACAAGTTTAGGAAACTAACTAATCTCTTTTGTATATCCTGCTACCGGACTCCAAGGTGCTACGCACACGAGCAGGGTCAGTGCATTTGATACAACGCGGCTTACAAGGCCGCCTCAGAAAACTCAAGTTATTTGACGCTTTCTTCGTAACATAGTCAATATTGTTTGCTCATGGACGTTTGAGAGTTTAAATCCCAAATCGCGAATTACCCCTGTTCTATCTATAATAATGCCACTAAAGTGATATTCGTATAATAAAGGTAGTTTTATCCTTGTGCAGCTAGGAAAAAAGTACCCTAGTGTGACATTTTTTGATATTTACAGAAATTTGACTTATGGAATAATACAATAGTAGGATGTTGATGGATGAAGTCGTGCACAATTTGAACTGTCTCTACCTGCACGAATATCTTTTTGTCATTAGCATACAACTGACTAATGTAGTCAGACCTGGAACCACCCAAACAACTGCCTGTGATCTATTAGTTAAGTACGAGCGCCCCCAACGAAATATGTCACTACGTATAGCAAGCGTTTGCAATTGAGATAGTAGAATGGTCGTGACGTGGTCTACTCGAACGAAACACTTTCCGAAATCAATGGAACCACGTCGCCTGACCAGCTCGCTCCGTCTGCTGGGACACAAAGCCAGTCAATAAGGCAACGTTGGAAGTCGTAGAGCGGCGTAGCCTCTGAGTCTAAGATATTTGTGAAGCAGAAAGTCAAGGCCTTCATCAATGCACGTTTTACTTCTGTTTTTGTGTATGGGTACAATTTGAGCCCTTTTCCTAATTAACGGGACCTTCGCGAAGAGATTGCTTAAAAATAATTGAAATTGGGTGTGCCAGCCTTTTAGAACATCTACTTAAAAATACAGTTAGGATTTCGTCCCAACCCGACAGAGCCCTTAGCGACATCGAGTGAATCTAAATGGTTTAGGGCTGCGTCTTATCGTAATTTGTGCAGTCGAGACCAATCCCGCATTATCGTACGATCTCTCGTAACACATCACTTCAAAAATGTCTCCAATTATTTTGATTTATTCTTGTACATGTGGAATATATTTCTGAAAACATATTTCTAGGACTTTCCAATACTTTTTCTTCTACGACGACTCCTTCCGGATGAATTCTAAAATAAAATTAAATAATTTCTAACCTTTTTGGCACAGTACATCTTTTTTAATAATTTTAAGTAATAATTATTTTTAATATTAAATATATATAATAAAATAAATATATTAAAAAGTGTTGCCATTATTATGTAAGTATTAGTAAAATATTTATTAATAAAATACGTTTGCACATTTATTTGTCAAATGCGCGCAGGCACCAGAAGGAAGAAAGCTAAAACACATAAAAGGCAACTCTTAAAACGTACGACCGGCAAACAAAGACAAAATATCACATGCTCGAGTGTTCAAACACTAGTGCTGAGCCCCGGCCGCACTTGCTGTGGCCGATAAGTGATCAAATATTAGCCTATTGCCGTGTCCCGTGACCGCCGCCGTCTCTGTCCCTCTCCCTATGAGGAAACGAAAGGGCGGTACTAAATTTAAACGCGTGAGATGCGACAAAGCTGCCGACTAACAAAATACTAGCATGGTGGCAATACAGGGACGGACTCCGGTTCAAGTCAGGTTCGGTTGTAGAGAAGAGAATATCCAAAAACATAAACAGCTCGGCCACGGGGCAGGCGCCGAGGCCTTCCGATAACACAGGCTGCAGAAGATTGATTGTCGATCGATCAGAGTTGTTTAGTAAAAATTTGCATTTTATTATCTCGTAAGTAGACCCACCGGCAGCGCTCCGTATGCATTAAGAATCTGTGGACATTCGTTGTCGATGGCCAGCCGCCTCGCGCTTCGCTGATTACTTGTAGAGCCAAATACACGTCCGCGAAGTCAACCCGCGGAATCCTTGACTCCGCGCGCTCCAGCAACACGGAGCCCTGCGTCACCAGTGTCCAGTGCTTTTATATCAACTTTACACTGTTTTGCGTAGACCTCCTCCCGTAGACCTTTAATTGTTCACCGATTGGGTCGCTGATGCACTGGATAGTTGCCGGAGTTTTACTATTTTGATTCGATTACTATGTCTATTCGGCACTAACAATTTTCACAATATGAAAGATGCCGGCACCGACGTACCGCAAGCCCAGGATACTCGCGTACTCTTAAGTTAAAGCGAACGCCCTGACCACCTGGCCTAGCTACTTACTTCAAAGTGTGTCAATAGGCCGCTAGCTCTCCCGGGCGGGGTGCAGTATCAGCGCTTTAACTTGACAATGTAACGGTGGATACATGGAAACCTAATCCGTCCCCGCGCCTCTCCGAGCCCACCGCAGCGAGCCGCAGCGAGCCGCGGCGCGGCCGCCGACCGGACGCCGCGGACACGGCGCGTAGGCCTGGCGTTCCTCCGGCGAGAGGCGACCTGATCCTGCATATAATACAAAACAGCAAGCCAGTAGCCCAACGGTTTATGCTGCAAACTGCGAAACATGACGACGCAGGTTCGAGCCCGCCATTGGACGGTTGACTTTATCGTGATCCACTCTGAATAAAAAGTTTTAGGCTTAGTTGGAGTGATCAACTGGAATACTACCTAGTCACGGAATGCGGGATTTTGTATTTAAAAAAGAAAACTGACTTTTCGCCCAGTTGGAGGTTCCATGCGCATACCGGCGCATACCGGCGTGAAGTAGAAGCATCTTGTGCTTCTCAACCCTCTCCTCATCCTCCCTCCCATCCCCTAAGTATCCATAAAGGCCGGCAACGCACCTGCAGCTCCTCTGGTGTTGCAATTGTACGTGGGCGACAGTAATCATTTAGCATCAGATGAGCTGCTGTTGCTCCCATTTACCAAATAAAGAAAAGGTTCCTCTGTCGGAAAAGAAACGTAGGTATTTAACTATTGTTACAAAAAATAATACATAATAAAAAGAATCGAATAGTCTTAACAGGCAGTTGAAGCATATTCTAAGATAAAATAAACTAAAAAAATCTTCGGAATAAAAGAAACGCGTCCAGTGCTTGAAGCAGCGCGCCGCCCGGGGTCCGCGATCCGAACATTAACTGTCACGGTGATGTTAAAAGCTCCACTCCGAGTGATGCGCACTGACATGAACTTGCAACGCACTATAACGTTTCGGGTTCTACCGTCACATGGCAATAGTACAAAGTTGAATCAATTTTCTATACACTTACTTATATAATAAAATTGTTCCTAATTTCAGAATATGTGCAGTGAAGGCCAAAAAAATATCTCTTCCGTTACGCTTTTGGTATCTAATATGTTGCTACAACATAAAACCTTGCCCCATTCACTTCAATGACCTTAACTGGAAGAAAATGATAATGGAAATTGAGTATTCAATAAAAAACAAAGAAAAATAGCTCCTCAAGAATATAAGTCGTCCATTGAAATGCAAATAGTATCGATGTTCTGCACAGAATGTGCTGCGCCGGGCGCCCGGGTGACGTCACGCGGCCGCGACGAACCCTTCCCGCGCTTTTATTGCGGCTGTGTTTTATTACTTTTTTATTTCTTTTTAAATGCGGAAGGGAGGTCAGCAATTGGGTCGTAGGGTTGACTACTGCATCGATTGGCACAAGCCGTTTATGTACCAATAATCGAGCAAATGCCGTTTTGATGAAACGTCCACGCGTTGGATTATAATTCAAAGTAATATTTATACACTTAACAAAACGAGTCGGCATCCAGGGTCAGAACAATGAGAAAGCGAGACCGTCTGCTGCTCTCTCCTCCTCGTCTTCTGTAGTACTGGACTTACGCACTAGCCGCGCTCGGGTCACTACACTAACGCCGGCACTCGCTGCGTCCATTATTTCATTGCAACACGTTTGATCGCGGAACCACATAGCAGCGTCGACCGCCAGCCCTAGGCGTTCGCCGAGGCAGGGGCGAGGCGCCGCCCGCAGCCCGCGGCCCGCGGCTCCCAGTAAGAAGCAATACTTAAAACCTTTTATTCACAAATTACCGCCGCGAAAGTCGGCAATGTCTCTCCGTACTCGGTGATATTTCATATTTTCGAATATTCCCCTCACAGTTATTTTGACTTATAATATTGAGAAAACGCCTATGACTATTCGTGGGGTAGGCAGCGGTAACTTCCCAAAAAAGTAAAGTAGCAGCCTGTAAGTGCCCACTGCTGGACAAAGGCCTCCTTCTCTAATACGAGTATCAGAGAGGGTTTCGGGAGCTGGGAAGGGCCCGCCACGCTGCTCCAGTGCGCGTTGACGGGTTTCACATATCCTTAAAATAATAACTTTTATCATTTCTCAGACATGCAGGTTTCCTTACGATGCTTTCCTTATAGAGAGCACGTGGTAAATACAGCGCTTAAAATTGCTATTATCAATTTTAGTGGTGCCGGCACCGGGGATCGAACCCAGGTCACACGCGCTCTATGAAACTAAAGTGAGCGCCCTGACCACTAGGCTACCACTTCCCGACCTTGACAAATTTGTATTCTCTTTCTTTTTCTTCTTTGTCAGGCAGTACATGTCCACAACCGAACATAGCCATGTGCAGCTGGCATGCCATTCAATGGTGACGTGTCAGTGCCAGTCAGCAGGCACAGTAATGTTATTAAGTAAGTGATAATGTAACGCATGACGTACGAGCCGCCCCCGCCCAACGGAGAGGCGCGTGCAGTTCGCGGGGCAGGCAAACTTCACAAAAGAAATCGAAACCGTATAAAAGCAAAAATAATTAAAAAAGAAAACGTTGAAATAACAGAGTCGGGCGGAAATCACAGAATTGGATTTCAAAGGTGGAGCCAAGAGTGAGACAAGCTTAAAAAGTTTTACATGTATTGGAAAGAGACAGAGACACGTTTCAGACGACAAAAGCCAAGTAATTGTAGACAATGGAAGCTGAAAAAGACGTTTCCTTTAACAAGATTCCTATCCAGAGAGTGTTTTGCCCGAGGACTTGGCGACCGACTTGTGTTTGCACCTCTGTTAGCTCAGGCTCTTCTTCACCGTTCGTCTATAAGGTGCATGATCGCATGAATACATTGTGGCGTCTGTATAACAAAGTTTGCAAACTGGAAGCGACTTTGTGAACGTATACGAAGCGTGAAACAAGATTTGTCAAAGTATAATTCGCGACCACCGTAACGTGAGCCCGCCGCACGCGCGCCTCGTATGTGTGCCGCGGTTTCTGCGGACTGGACCGCCATGTGCGACTTGATAAGGATATTAATAAACTTGCAGACGAAGTGATGATCAAAGAACTTGCTTGTTCCGTTTAACGACTACAGTATTCTCGATGGAGCGCTCGCAAGTGCAGTCGATGTATGGTCGCAGTGTATAGACGCACCAGCGAGCGCCTTTCCAAGGCATTCGCATCCAGACTTGACACAGGTTCGTTATGAAAAACTACCAAAACGAACTCGGTGCTATGTCGACCGAAAGTTGAACATTGTGCTGATTGCAAATATTGCGCAAGTTATCAAATAGAGTATTATTTTTCATAGAAGAGAATCGAAGGAGCGAGCGGCTCCCTTGGTTGTAGGTAAGTGATCACCGACCGCCACATGCACACCCCGGCACCGGGCGAGTGGCGAGCGACCGGGCGAGTGGCGAGCGACCGGGCGAGTCGCTTTGCTAAATCATACATGTCCTTCGGCTTGATTTTAAGTAAGACATGTCTGAGCGACGTTAAGCTAATGAGCAAACGTCGTATGTTCAAGTCCACAAGTAGACTGCAAAACCTTCTATAAACGACAAAGACTTCTCGAAACTGGAGAAGTTTATGGAATTCTTATAGAATGTGCAATTTGTGAATGCAAACTTTCTCCGCGCAGGAGGAGTTCCTAACCAGGGACGAATATCTGCAGGGAACTGCCTCAGAGTTCCGCAGGCTCTCCGGCATCTCCGCTCACACCCACGACATGGACTGTGCGTCGGCGACAGGTCGACGTTCGCAGCACCGGACACCTCGCTCCACAGACGCTGATGCCTGATGAATCTGGAGTCTAAATGTTGAATTACACCCGTGGAAAAGGCGGCGGCAGTTTCTGGTCCTTTACAAACACAAACAAATTAATATAACCGTGTCGTTCGTACGAAACTTAGTTACTTAACATTGATCAGTTCACTAGATTAGCGGGCGGCGCCGGTCAGTGATGCTGAGAACCCTTTCTCTGTCACGAGCACGCCTCTCGAGCGTTTGACGACAGATTTAAAAATCATTCTCACTCCCCAACTGTTGTTAATTCAATCCGCATCCTCACGGCGCGGCGCGTGCCGGGGATCAGCAGTGTTCGGCGTGCGGCCGCGTCTATTGCGAACGGCTGGCGGACTTAACGAAAATAATTTGTGAATGAAATCGACCGCGCTAATTTGACTGCGGAGATTAATTTGGATTGCTATTTATTAATCAAATAAATTATATAAGTGCACTTTTATTTCTGCGATATCCAGATAATTTCACATTTCCACATACAATATTTCAGTGAAGCTACAACATTCCGGATTGAAAGTGGGTCATTGGTGGTCGGGAGGCTACGCTTTGTCGTGAAAAACGTAGTTTAAAAACCTTTTAGCACTTACACACTCACTGTAACTCAGTGTCTCAATTATTTATAATTACATTCATTTTTTCAATTCAGTATCGGCTGCACTTCCAATTAATAAAATTAACACATACATAAAACTCTTTTACTCCTCTGAACATAGGCCCTCCAAAAAAGCGCCAGTAGAAGCGAACATTCATTTCTTGAAAGGTTTGTCCAAACTCCCCACGCTTGGCTGCGGTTTGGTGAACGCAGTGCCGGCATCGAAGCACTGCTGATGCAGTTTCCCATCGCTGGTCTGTGGCATTTGGGTTCGGCAAATTTAAAGTTTTTTATGGTCTAGGATGAGCTCTCATTTGATCGCCGTAGCCTCGATTATTATCTAGCAGGATGCAGCGGTCACAACTCCTTCTTTGCATAAGAGTTGTCTGGATAGATATCACACTCTTAGTACCACCAAAGAACCGTTACAGTTGTGTTCCATTTTGAAAGGTATATAGAGCCAGTACAATTACGGGCTGAGAGGCATCTTTGTCCTCAGTGGGGACAACGCTGCTGTAACCTTCTTCAATTGGAATTGTTTACATGTGGCCGCGTGCATTATAATGCATAATGTATCGAGTACCTGTAGCGGAGCTATCGTCATTTCTATTTTACCGAATTTGATTTTAAATAGTTAATTAAAATAAGAAAAAAAAATTAAGCAAGTTTGCTTAAGATATTATTATGGTATTGAGCAGCATCTAGTATCCAAAATAAACATTTTGATCAGAATCTATTTTATGCGCCATCTCTGGGGGACTAGCTAAAAAGTTGCAAAATACGTAAGTATTTTGAGGTAGTACTACTTAAATTTTGTAGAGGACGCCACTAGTTGAATTGTTACTGACCATAACGATTTCCTGTATTTACGCGAATATTTGTATATATATAACATTTGAAATTAAACTATTGTTTACGGATTTAATCTCATTTAATTAGGTTATTCTATTTTGTTTCTAAGTTTTTTTTTGTAAGTCTCGACGTTTCGGTTGCTTTATAGTACCTGTGGTCACGGACGGACTGAGGTGTTTGACGTACTGATGACATAGTTAATTCGGCTTCCGTCAGTTTCATAATTATAAATTTTTGGTCAGATCTACGCAGGTCACGGCACCTCGAGGTCGTGCAGTCCCTCAGAGCGCCTATGGGAAGTCTATGCAGTCTGTGATCATATTCTAAATCGCCACATATCCTTGCAAAAGAACACCGATTCCTGCCAAGAATGATACGCGAGGCTATTGAAATTAAACATCAAACATCCTACGGCTCGGTGGTCTAGAGGCTAAGTGATTAGATGCGGCCCTGTGGGTCCGCGGGTTCCATTCTCGCACTAGACTACAAATACTAGTTGTATGGACTACAAATAATTGTTTCGGATCTGGGTGTTTTTATCCGTGTGCAATTTATGTACGTAAACTGCCGCAGCGACACAGGAGAAATTCCTACAGTGAAAGGTAACATTTTTAGAAAAAAAGAAAAAGAATAATTGACAGGCAGCGGAGGGAGGTTGGTTGCGTTCCTGTTGTGTAATGTAACAAAGTGGTGGTAAATAAAATAAATTTTTCTTTTCATTTGCTTATTGCAAATACTATTTGTTATAAGCAAACCACCACCTGCTTGGGATCTGGTCATTTATAAAATTAAATCCAAGATAGGTATACTTGATACCTCTGCACGACCTCGAGGTACCGTGGGCTCACCGACCTCTACATACCGAAATATAAAATACGCGATAAAATCTGTAAATAATAGTTTCATTTCAAATGCCATTGCCCACTTAATTATTACTGATACATTATTTTATTTACATTAAAACATTAATGTTAAGCGTCCAATAATTTCTAAAGTACAATGTGCTATGTAGGCGTGTAGATATTGTACAAGTCGTTATAACTACGTCAATTGGCTGACATACCAATTGCGAGAGCGATACATCAGGACTGTCAGCTGCGCGTGTCAGCGACCTCTCGCGGCGGTTGTCTCACCTGTCGCTATCTTGACCGATCTCTCTCAAATCTTCCTCGCAAACAATCAAGACAAACACAAACGAAATTAGACACATCTTGTTTGATGTATGAAAAACCGATTAAGAAAAATATCAGAAACATCATATGGTCGTAGACAAAAATTGAAAAATTTAAGTAGGAAGGAATTGAAAAAGGAAATAAGAAGCAAAACTTATGTTCGAACTCAGACTTGAATGCATTGATAAGAAATCATTTACTTACAACGGAAAAGCAAACAATGGAATGATACTCTCCTAGTCGATTGCCGCCACCGCGACATCTGTCGGTAAGCAGCCAGGAGTTACCGTGATTTATGCGACAAGACCGCAGAAATTGTCAAAGCTGTGACAGCGACACGGGCCAGTCGTAACACAATACATCTTGTAGCGTGCTACAATGATATACATGATATATATGATAGAATATATATGATAGCATCAAATCTATAAATATATCATTACAAGTATCAAACAGTTAGGATTGTTGACAAATTGATAAAAGGTACGACAGCTATTGTAACGAGATAACCGAGATACAGAGGAAGAGAAACACTAACGCGGCAACGCGCGAATGCCCAGTTATGAAATGGAATGACTCATCTGGTCACTTTCCATTACGTATTTAATGCAATTTTATTAATAAATATATTAGAACAATATATTTTCGAAAAAGAGTATTAATGCTAAATTACAGTGATTTTTCAAGCTTTTTATAATAACAGATAATAACATTTTGTCCTAAATAAAGTTAAATAACGTAAAATAATTTATTGAATCGATGACATTAAGATCATGTAAGCACCAGCTCTGTTCTTTTGCCACGTGATATTAATGTCTTCGTTCCGTATGTACTAAATTGTAACATTAGTACACCGACTAAAAGAACTTTTCTAAACTAACAATGTTCCGAATCAGGACAAATAGGTTGACATGGGACCCGCGGCACCTAGCGACGTAACTGCAAATTGCGAAGTCACGAACATCACCTGCCGACGAGCTGGTGGCGTGCGGAGTGTATTACCATTGGAGTTAATTACGAATCTTTATGGATCGCTGCTCATAGTCATCTCATATCGCGCCTTGAAATTATTTTAAGAAATTCGTTAGCAACGAATTTAACCGAATGACATAATGAACCCTTTTTGAAGCGGGACAGGCTCCAAGCGGTTCACGTTCACGACACAATTGTACAAGCCGTCCTTGTAGCTCGTCCTGGGAGCACGCACGTCCCACGAGATGATTGTTACAGGAGTAGCTGTTGCATTAGGCAATCTGTTGCTATTTTAAAAATAAAACTAGTCCCACTGCTGGGGACCGACATGTTATGTTTTTTTAGAAATTCAGTAATTCTATGCTTGTTTGTGGACATCGAGAATTTTTTTTTATTTCTCAGGTATGCTATCCTCGCTGTGTTTTCTTTCGCCGCCGACCGCACCATAAATCCGCATTCAATTAACAAGTATGGAGGAACAAGTATGGAGGAACAAGTATGGAGAAACAAGTATAGAGGAACAAGTATGGAGGGGAACATCTTGTGGTTTAACGTTAAGCGTGCCTGACTGCTGACCCAGGGATTCGCAGGTTGTCGCCGAGCTCGCCGCGGACCGGGCGGCCGTGACCATGGCCGAGGAATCATCGGGGAACGCACTCAGGTTGCTACTCATTGCTAAATTAACACTAGTAAATGGCAATACATCTCTTTACGTTACATTAATAAGTTCCATGGCTTCTTCTGCCTTCTAACACTTTAAGAAAACTAGAGATAATGTTGATCCAGTAAATATTACATGCAAATCACTAATGAAAGATGTAGAACTATCTTATCCTAACGGAATAAAGTACAGTGTCGTGTCGTGTGGCGAGTGGTAGATTGTGTTACGTGCTATTCATGACTCACACATGATCACCTGCCCTGTATAATGGTAGCACTGAAGCAGTGGGACGGCAACGAAACCCTCCTAAAAATTGAGCGGAGGCCTTTTCCCTAGCAGCGGCGAATTTACGTGATGCCAATTATCTTTTTACTTTTACTATGATAGCAATAGAGTTTGATTGCCATCGGTTTACCTATTGGCAGCTCGTCTCCTTTATCAGTGAGAGTAGTTGCACAAGGCCCTCGCAGCGCGGCGCGCGGAGCGCTGGCTCAGTCGCACGACGCAGCGCACGGGCACCAGCAGCGGTGAGATGTCTGCCTTTTAGTGATATTAATTGTGATTAAATATGTGAGAAAAGTTATGCTAAATTATACATTTTTACGGTTTTTCGTGAAACGTGATGCACTTTATAAAATATTCATTGATAACTGACCCAGTGAAGCTATATGTTTAAATTTTAATAAAATCAATTATCATTTCTACTAAAATATTTATAAATTATTAATTCATCATGTACGTAAACAGCAATTATGCACCTAATGAAGCATCGTTATCCCACGTCGATTCGACTTAGGAATATGATTAGGGCAAAATTTAAATAAATCTTAAAAGTATTTGTTACTATATTGTACAAATAGAAAATAAAATAAACAATTTTACAGTGCAAACAACTCCAAAAGTAAAATATTTTGTACGTAAAAGTAAAATCAAAGAACAATGCCATAAAATTAATCGCTGTGTCAATAAATATAAAGAAAACTTAAACAATTATTATAAAGTTAAAATTGTAACATGTATAAGACAGAAATGAAAATCCCTGCCGGCGTTCATTCATCATGTGACATATGGTCCCCGAGCGCCCGCTAGATGGCGGCCCGGTGCTGCACGGCGCGCACTATGTCTGCAGACTTATTGTTTCCGTCGAGGCCGTTTATCGTTTAGATATACCGAATTGAGGCTGTTCGGTAGAGACATAGGCCGTCGCAAAAGAGCCGACTACAGAAAAAGCCTCCAGATTGTGAGGGCGAAGGGCCAGCCCGCTAGCCTAGCGTTGCGATTATAGCAGATCCTCGTCACGTGCAAAGATGATCACGTGTACGTGTATAACAATAGAATTTACATTGTTGCAAAACGTCAAGAATTATTGGAATGGTCTACTGGAACTACATCCAGCAATGGACTTTGAACAGGCTGATGAAGAAGAAGGAGTGCCAGTAATCTGCGATCCATTGGTTCTGTTGTTTAGTTCATCTCAATATTTGGGTGTCGTTTGTATTAGAAGGCAACTAATGAAAAATGTTCTGCATCTCTATGCATGTCCGTGGCGCTAAGGGTTGTTAGTTATTCAGAACATTCTTACTTCACCACCAATATGTCATTAGCAATAAATCGCCGTAGACAGGCTTATGGTTCTTCGATTTTTACTTTATTAGTTGGCAGGCTAATAAATTCGTTAGTACCGAAAAAAGACACAACAAAAAATAATAGTATGACAAATTTTCTTTTTCAACAGACGCCTATACAAGCTACGTGATACTTCAGAATGGCGGACCGTAAGCCTAGTCTAGTGTTAGAGCCCGGAGCGAACATTCGGCCTGCGATAGACCGCGAGGGAGTAAAGTTGCTAGTGGAGCGGCTGTACGGCATATCCGTGTTGGAGTTGGCGGAGCTGAACGGCTACGACGACAAGAACTACAAGATCACAGAGGATCCCAACATGAAGAATCCACTCATAGTGAACCACAGTCCGCATGGCTACGTCCTGAAGATCATGAACTCTATGGACTCGCAGAACTTGAGTGTGGTGGAAGCCCAGAATGAGATTATGAACTTCTTAAGTGAGTAATCTAATCGTATAATGAAAAAAAAAATCCGTCGGAAATAGATAATAGGGTGGTAACCTAACCAGACCACTCCCAGGCAGAAATCCTTTTCTACTCAATATGGGTTCGGAGTCCGGCCTATATCTCATTCCAAGAGGTTCTTTTAGATCATCTTTTTTATTTACAAACAGCTATTTTACAGTTTAATTGTAGAAAGAAAACAGCAGTTGACTGGTGGTAGGTGTATGTATAAGTAGGAATGTAAATGTATAGAGCCATAGTGACCACGCCACGGCTGCCGGAGGCCGGCGGCGCGATCCTCAGCCTAAGATTAGCAATTAGTACAAAGTATCAAGAAATAGTTGGCTGACATCGTTGCAGACACTCGGTCGGTGGCGTGCCCGAAACCAGTGCGCAACGTGTACGGACACCTACACTCGGTGGAGAGCATCGGGAGCAAGCGGCACGCCGTGCGCCTGCTGGAGTACGTGCCCGGGGAGCTGCTGAAGGACGTGCCGAGGTCAGACGCGCTCTTCTACCAGCTGGGCGAGTTTGTGGCCAACCTGGACAACAAGCTGCAGGTGTTCTACCTTAGGTTTTGCTTGTATCTAATTTTACCGAAATATTACTTAAGTAAGTAGTACTTTTTCGTACCGGGGAAGTAAGGTTCTCGAGTGGCGACCGTGTGCAGGCCATCGCAGTGTAGGATAACCAAGGAGATGCAGCGGCCGTGCGCTCGCAGTACACGCAGTACACGTAGTACACGGCGCCTCGGAGACTACTCTTGACTGTTGGAAAACAAAGAGTTCATGACCGCGATTGGAGGGCCCGCGTGTTGCGCGAGATACCTTTACTGACAGATGGACCTTTCGTCGATGCCAGTAGTATTTTATTTATTTTCATTATTGCGCCACACGTACAGCTGACTGTGCTCGGTGCCTGTGCAGGTACCAAGCAACCCGCACGTTATTGGATTCAACTCGATAATGATTCTCTATGTGAACAAGGGAGAAAAGTAAGCCAATTGGGCTTTAGCGAACAAACCTAATGCACTTCGGAAGTGGTGATGCCACAACAGTATCCTAAATGGGTTGATTCGGACAGCCGTGTAATATTTATACTTTTAAGAAGTTGTTCTTGTTGTGTCTCCAGTGCACACAGTAACTCAGCCTCTCTTTAGACATTTCCCGGTGAGTCGGCGAGTAGATAAGATAGATTTTGCATAATGTATAGACATCCGACACTGAATATCAACGTTCATACTTTCCATCCATGTCGCGGTTGTGTGTTCGCGGACTGTCCGCGGATCTCGAGACCGACATCCTTCGTGTCTCCGTGCCGACAGGACACCAGCGGGCAGTGCTCGAGCCGAGCCGCTCGGCGACACCCCGCTATCTCTGTCTCCGGTGATATCAGACGATATGCATCAAAAGAGTTGTGTGAAATTTTATGGACAAAGTGACTGTCCACTAATTAATTTTCACTAATTAACTTTAATATTTGCTTCGCTAGCGAACTGACCCAAGACATAATAAAGCCAGCCGGGCCAATGACTTGCGGACCGGGCGGGCGTTGATAACGTTCACTAGATCCGTTACTTCAAAATGTAAGATTCCGTACTCCTCGCCGAGCCTGAGTGCAAGTCATCAGACGGAAGACGTGCCTACTGTTTATGTCTCAAATCAATACTGTAAATCTGTCCTTACCTTACCTTACGCGTCACTAACATAGGTTAAACATAAATCCCAACTAACTCCGCGTGTACGAACGGTAAGCAGCCGGTCAGGCAATAACCCGTCACAGTCATTATGCAACAATGGAGCGGTTGAGCAGACTCGCGCAAGGTCGCCCCGCGACCAGCTAATGTAATAATACAAACAACTCATACCTTAACTTGTTTGTGAGAAGTTTTATTTAAAAAAGATAATACTGTATTTGCATTGACTACATTTTTATCCTAACTAAGAAACGCTGTTGTGTCTGTGACATCGAAATCAGTGAATATTTCTACACAATATCGACAATGGTGACGTCCACCACGGGGACACGGGGACACAGGGACACGGGGACACGGGGACACGGGGACACGGGGACACGGGGACACGGGGACACCTGTCCTCTGTCAGTCAGCAGGCACTAGCGCGTCGCTGGTGTCGGTGTCGGCACTATCACGGACGCTCGCCCGGCTCCTCACCTCGCAGTGTACAAAGTCACGTTAGTGCGATAACGTAGCGCGCTACGTCCGAGTAGTTGCGATGACAGGAAGAGCGTCGAGTTGTTATTCATTACACAAAAACCCGTGAAATGATTGTCTTTAATGACATGCTAAAGGACAAAACTAACAAAAAGAAAAACAAAATTCACGCACAATTTATTTGGACTAGTGGCGGTTTGTTTGTTCATGAAGCAGAGTGCGGAATTCTAGTTATAATGCTAATTAGGTCTTCTGTCCATTTCAATCGTTACACAAAATATAGAAAACGTTCTGCTGCTGCCTTTGTTTAGTTTTAAACGATACAGTGTAGTCTTTTATGTTTTGTTCGGTCGGTCTACTGTCGTGCAACTAGGAATACTCAATAGCGACTCCCGGGTGCCTAGGTTTGTAGTTATTTGTTAACTTCTCTGCCTATACCGTTGTATCATTTCGTCTTTATTCATTCTTGTGGTGTAATTACTCAACATCGCTATTATTGTGCTTGGAGTACGCTACGTGACAGCTGTAATGACACATTACACACAGAATTATAAGATGTGATTTATCAACTTGACATCACTTCTAGAACTTCAACCACTCGGGCTTGGTGGAACGCGAGCACATTTGGATGCTGAGCAAGGTCCCGGAGTTGGAAAAGTTCAAATACGTCATCAAGGACGCAGAGAAACTGGACCTGGCTGAGGAGGTGAGCTTGTTGTTCTTATAAATGGCAGTGCATTAATGCGAGCGCGAAGCTGAGGTGGCACGGCTCTGCAAACAATGAAATGAGCATTAAGAACCTGAAATTGTAAGTGTACCAATATATTTTTATAATTTTATGCGACAGGTAATAGAGGAGTTCAAGTACGCCGTGGTGCCTCGCCTCGACGAACTGGAGAAGGGAGTCATCCACGGGGACGTGAACGAGATGAACATTATCGTGGACCTCAAGCCCGGAGGAAGGTACTTACTCCAATTTTGTAATTCAACTTCTTACACCTTTATTCCTGATAACCACACTTGTGGTGAGGTGACGAGACCCTCGAGGTGTGAGGTTACAGCGAGCTTGCTTGGGCGGATCACATGTGTGATGTGATACATAGAGGCTCTAAGAAATCTGCCTGGCGAAAGAACACGGATTTCTGCCACGGATGATTCACGAGGCTATTGAAATTAAAAATCACCGTAATTACAATAGTGAAAATGGCCGAGTCCTACCACAGGACTCGGACTAAATGAATGAAATTAAATACAAAACCCCACTGCACCCACTACACCCACTATACCCACTGCACCCACTACACCCACTGCACCCACCACGCCCACTGCACCCACCACACCCACTGCACCCACCACACCCACTGCACGACCTCGACATACGAGTACTGTGAACGCCGATGCACTGAAATTTAATTATTAAAGGCTGAAAAGTCGTTAGCTCGTGTTGACCATGACACCTGGACGTGCAGCATCTCGTTGGGCCGTGATCACGCCGCAAGAGCAATGATAGCTGTGCGTAACGTTAGCACCGCACAGTGGGTTCACTAGTTTAGGTTCGCTCGTGAGACCTACATCTACACGTATCGCAATGCAGCCGCAACTTACTTTTCTTTACTACTGACGTAAAACATTCCAGCACCACCTCGAACGTTGTAACGGCCACGGCGCCACGCATCCAGACCAATCTGACCAAACCCTCAAATTTTTGGTTGCGAAATCTCCTTCATAAAGCTCAACATTTTATCCAAAACTTGGAAGTTGTAACTGCCACGGTGCCTGAGGTCCAGGTGCCGGAGATTTGATCATCACCAGACCCTCAGATATTTGGCTGTGTAACCTCATACACAAAAGTAACCATTTGAGCCCAAACTCGAAAAATGTAACTGCCATGTATTAGATTCGTTGACAAATATATTGAATGATTTTTGTACAGATACATTGTTTATTGTAAATCGTCATTTCTAATGGGATATCGAAATGCAAATGATTATAACCGTGGGGAGCCAATGCGTGGCATAAGCTGGTGCGACATGACGACACACTTCACCACCACTTACACCCAGCCGGGACTCAGGCCGAGTACTAACTTAAGATTAGAGAAAAAAATGGTGACGTCTGATATGGCACCCACAAGTATAACTTATTAATAAGTATGCAAATAATATTTCCTTTGATAATTACTTGATAAAAAATAACCTAAACCTCTTACTGGCGTAGGCAAATGAACAAGTCGACTCTGAGAGTTTGCACCGAAATTCTCAATGGGATAGTGTTGAGGTAAGCCGGGCGTAAGTATATGGAAGCGTTGCTTACCTTGGCTTAGCAGACAATTTATTTCTGATTGTTGCGTCTAAACAATTTCTCATTTGCTTCGGACTCCTTCTAACCGACTATTTGAATAACAGCATGCGCGTAAGGCGATGGAGGGGGCTTCGATAACGTGAGCCGTGGGCTTTTTATAACTTTTTACAACTTGCGTGAATTCCAATATACTTTGACCATTTTACATATCTCGTCATTTGGTGGCGGCCGAAACAAATCTGCCATTTCCTCTCAGTGACACGTCGTAACTGCACCAACAGATGGCATAACTTTTGTATTTTTACATAACCTACAAAGTGACGTCGGTGTCTTCCCGATCGATTCATTGGACGTCCGGGGCGTTGTGATGCAACATACAATGACTTCAGATTAGGATTTCTGTTATTATTTTTAATAACTACCTTGTAAAGTACAAGTACACCTTGAGCATTGTGCGTCGTGATCGCGGGAAACACCTTCTTGGTAGAGCTGTGTCTCCAGCTGTTGAGTGTTTGCAGATTGATGACGAAGACGATACTGGTTCGCGCAGTTCCTAATGTAGTAAATATAATAATTAGTATTTGTGTTTTGTCCAGGCTTCAGAAAAAATAGTTATTCTTAAAATGTTGTTTACAGCAAAACCGATTACCGCGTGACAGGGATCATAGACTTCGGCGACATCCAGTACTCGTACTATGTGTTCGAGCTGGCGGTCAGCATGGCCTACATGATGCTGCTGAGCGCCGAGCCGCGCGCGGGCGGCGTCGTGCTCGCCGGCTACACGGTCAACAGGAGGCTGCCTGATCACGAGTACAGGCTGCTAAAGGTCCGTAGTTTGTTCCCGCTGCCAGCCAATTATACCGGATTTTAAACACAACTATATTTTTCAGCGTACCACAAGTTCATTCCATTCACAACTTTCCTTAGTTGTCGACAAGTCCTTAATTGATTTAAAATTTAGACAATTATATATTAGCTCAATATGTGATCGATTATGTATTGAATAGAATTTATAAGATCTGTCGGAGTTGGAAAGTTACACCCATTCCGGATTACTGTCCTTCTTTATCACTTGAAGAGATCAATATATTGCTCATACACCGGATTCTAAAGTCTGGTATCTCACCGCAGCTTCTATTGTGTTAGAGCAATCTCCGCCATTTCCATATTTAAAATTTTCAATCAAAGAAGTCTGTATTAGTCATTAAGTACATTTAGCAGAGGGTAGTGCTGAGATGAGTAAGTTCATGATTGTCACTATATTAGAACCTCTATCCCGGTTAATTCTCTACCCTTTGGAAAATGGTTTACGTACATCCCCTTCCTCAAGTTCCAAATCCATTTTTTGTTATCTCGAAATGTATTGCTGTTACCATCTGTGCGCCGAAGACTTACCGCTTTATGTACAGTCTGTACATTGATGACCTTCATAACAGGGTTAAAACGCTTAGTTCAAATTTATGCACGTGGTAGAGCCAAGAAGCGGCTTTAACTTGACCGGGGTATTTCCACGACCTTACAGAATACTAGCGTGAAGTAGAGGCATCTTGAACTTCTGCGTTTCGTTCGGTGAGTGAGGTAACCGGAGGCCCACTTCCTCTACCATTCCTCCCTTCTCATCTGCCGTTCTCATCCCCCCTGCCATCTTCCAAATATGCCTACAATTCATCATATACCATGAGAGGGACATGGACTGCGAGCTCGTTTGTTATCTTTATTCTCATAAAATCTTAAACATGGTTTATTGAGAAACAAAATGTCTTTGTCGTGTAATCGCCAGAGAGGTGAACTACTTCGACCATTAGACTAATGATACCTATCTTATTAACGTAAAGTTAGAACCTAATTTGATATTTAAAAATAAAACTTGCATGAATATTATTTTTCTCAGACCTTAATCTCGGCTAGACTGGTTCAAAGTCTGATCCTGGGCGCGTATACCCTGGAGCAAGACCCTGACAACACTTACGTCACTTCCACTGAGAAGGCTAACGGCTGGGAATTGCTCAGGAAGATCAGGAAAAGCAAGCCCAGTCCCGACGGAGACGACACGGACTGGAAGAGCATCGCCACCGAATATCTTACACGGAGTTAGATGTACACTTCGTCTGTAGCGTGTTGGAAAAAAGAAGGAGTTTTTAACTCATGTTCTTTTAAATAAAAGTAATTACATAAAATGTTTACTCATGGCTATATAAATAAAACGCAAAATTGTTAATTTGAATAAATATTTTTAAAGAAATCTCACTCACACCGTGATTTGCACTTGCATTTTCTATAAAATTTCCTATATTATATTTATGCAATTTAGATTATGCAAGATGTAGTATCTTCTTCAAATAAGGCGTTCCTCATGTACGGGATAAACTTGTATACGGGAGGTTTTCCCCAGTTACCGTGGGTGCCGCGCTGTCGGCGGGTAGATGGCTAATGAGCCAGCTACCTTCGCACCAGCTTGCACTTACCAATAAACGCATGCGTCACGTAAATTATTGCCTGACTTTTTTAATCATTATATAGGCATAACATTGAAAGAAAAAGCATTTGATTCAACATTCCAATGCTGTAAGTTATGTCAGATTGATATAATAAAAATCACAGTTTCTTGTCGACACCTGCGTAGAGAGAAGCGTATCAGGTATTGTTTCCGAGCTCACCGACTGCTCACAGCAGTCAGACATTTCGAAACTTAAGGAATAAAGTAATCAAGGATATCGGATATATGGATTTTTTTATTATTTATTTTCCATGACTATTCTAAATGCCCTGCAGCTGCTTATTTTGACGGGCAAAATATTTCTAATGGAGGTGGTCAACGGGGATCCTTGGGGGCGCCCATACAGGATGGTGCTGGGTAAGCTCCGACCCTGGAAACCTTAGATCTGGACCTACTGGGAAAAGTGATCAATTCGCTTTTCCCGGAGGGCTGGTCAAGTCCCTCCGTCCACCCCCTAATCGCATGGGAGATAAGAGAAAAGATTGTTGCCGCCCGTCTTAACAGGCATCTGACGCTTCAGGTTAGGTTAGGTTAGAGTTAGGTTAGGTTAGGTTGGAGTTAGGTTAGGTTGGGATTGGGTTAGGTTAGGATTGGGTTAGGTTAGGTTAGGTTGGAGTTAGGTTGGGTTAGAGTTGGGTTAGGTTGGGTTAGGTTGGAGTTAGGTTAGGTTAGGTTAGGTTAGGTTAGGTTAGGTTAGGTTAGAGTTAGGTTAGGTTAGGTTAGGTTAGGTTAGGTTGGGTTGGGATTTAGGTTAGGTTAGGTTAGAGTTAGGTTAGGTTGAGTTAGGTTAGGTTAGGTTAGAGTTAGGTTAGGTTAGGTTGGGATTGGGTTAGGTTGGAGTTGGGTTAGGTTAGAGTTAGGTTAGGTTAGGTTAGGTTAGGTTAGGTTAGGTTGGGATTTAGGTTAGGTTAGAGTTGGGTTAGGTTAGGTTGGGTTGAGTTAGGTTGGGTTGGTTAGGTTAGGTTAGGTTAGAGTTGGGTTAGGTTGGGTTAGGTTAGGTTAGGTTAGGTTAGAGTTGGGTTAGGTTGGGTTGGGTTAGGTTGGAGTTAGGTTGGGTTAGGTTGAGTTAGGTTAGGTTAGGTTAGGTTAGGTTGGAGTTAGGTTAGGTTAGGTTAGAGTTGGGTTAGGTTAGAGTTAGGTTAGGTTGAGTTGGGTTAGGTTAGAGTTAGGTTAGGTTAGGTTAGGTTAGGATTGGGTTAGGTTAGAGTTAGGTTAGGTTGGGATTTAGGTTAGGTTGGAGTTAGGTTGGGTTAGAGTTAGGTTAGGTTGAGTTAGGTTAGGTTAGAGTTAGGTTAGGTTAGGTTAGGTTGGGTTAGAGTTGGGTTAGGTTAGAGTTAGGTTAGGTTAGGTTAGGATTGGGTTAGGTTGAGTTAGGTTAGGTTGGGTTAGAGTTAGGTTAGGTTAGAGTTAGGTTAGGTTAGGTTAGGTTAGGTTAGAGTTAGGTTAGGTTAGGTTAGGTTGGGATTTAGGTTGGGTTGGGTTAGGTTGGGATTGGGTTAGGTTAGGTTGTGCCAGGCCAGGCCAGTCAGGCCAGGCCAGCCAGGCTCAGGCCAGGCCAGGCCAGGCCAGGCTCAGGCCAGGCCAGGTCAGGCCAGGCCAGGCTCAGGCCAGGCCAGGCCAGGCCAGGCCAGGCCAGGCTGTGCCAGGCCAGGCTCAGGCCAGGCCAGGCCAGGCTCAGGCCAGGCCAGCCAGGCCAGGCCAGTCAGGCCAGGCCAGGCTGTGCCAGGCCAGGCCAGGCCAGGCCAGGCTGCGCCAGGCCAGGCCAGTCAGGCCAGGCCAGGTCAGGCCAGGCCAGGCTGTGGCCAGGCCAGGCTCAGGCCAGGCCAGCCAGGCCAGGCTTCAGGCCAGGCCAGGTCAGGCCAGGCCAGGCCAGTCAGGCCAGGCCAGCCAGGCCAGCCAGGCCAGGCCACAGGCCAGGCCAGGCTCAGGCCAGGCCAGCCAGGCCAGGCTGTGGCCAGGCCAGGCCAGTCAGGCCAGGCCAGGCCACAGGCCAGGCCAGGCTGTGCCAGGCCAGGCCAGGCCAGGCCAGGCCAGGCCAGGCTGTGCCAGGCCAGGCCAGGTTGTGCCAGGCCAGGCCAGCCAGGCCAGGCCAGGCCAGGCCAGGCCAGGCCAGGCCAGGCCAGGCCAGGCCAGGCCAGTCAGGCCAGGCCAGGCTGTGGCCAGGCCAGGCCAGGCCAGGCCAGCCAGGCCAGGCCAGGCCAGGCCAGGCTGTGGCCAGGCCAGGCCAGCCAGGCCAGGCCAGGCCAGGCTCAGGCCAGGCCAGGCCAGGCCAGGCCAGGCCAGGCTGTGCCAGGCCAGGCCAGGCCAGGCCAGCCAGGCCAGGCCAGGCCAGGCCAGGCTGTGGCCAGGCCAGGCCAGGCCAGGCCAGGCCAGGCCAGGCCAGGCCAGGCCAGGCCAGGCCAGGCCAGGCCAGGCCAGGCCAGGCTGTGCCAGGCCAGGCCAGGCCAGGCCAGGCTGTGCCAGGCCAGGCTGTGCCAGGCCAGGCCAGGCCAGGCCAGGCCAGGCCAGGCCAGGCCAGGCCAGGCCAGCCAGCCAGGCCAGGCCAGGCCAGGCCAGCCAGGCCAGGCCAGGCCAGCCAGGCCGCCAGGCCAGGCCAGGCCAGCCAGGCCAGGCCAGGCTCAGGCCAGCCAGGCCAGCCAGGCCAGGCCAGGTCAGGCCAGGCCAGCCAGCCAGGCCAGCCAGGCCAGGCCAGGCCAGGCCAGGCCAGGCCACAGGCCAGGCCAGGCCAGGCCAGGCCAGCCAGGCCAGGCCAGGCCAGGCCAGGCCAGGCCAGGCCAGGCCAGGCCAGGCCAGGTCAGGCCAGCCAGCCAGGCCAGGCCAGCCAGGCCAGGCCAGGCCAGGCCAGGCCAGGCCAGGCCAGGCCAGGCCAGGCCAGCTCAGGCCAGGCCAGGCCAGGCCAGGCCAGGCCAGGCCAGGCTAGGCCAGGTTAGCCAGGCCAGGCCAGGTTGTGCCAGGCCAGGCCAGGCCAGGCCAGGCTGTGGCCAGGCCAGGCCAGGCCAGGCCAGGCCAGGCCAGGCCAGGCCAGGCTGCCAGGCCAGGCCAGTCAGGCCAGGCCAGGCCAGGCCAGGTTGTGCCAGGCCAGGCCACAGGCCAGGCCAGGCTGTGCCAGGCCAGGCCAGGCCAGGCCAGGCCAGGCCAGGCCAGGCCAGGCCAGGCCAGGCCAGGCCAGGCCAGGCCAGGTTGTGCCAGGCCAGGCCAGGTTGTGCCAGGCCAGGCTGTGCCAGGCCAGGCCAGGTCAGGCCAGGCCAGGTCAGGCCAGGCCAGTCAGGCCAGGCTGTGCCAGGCCAGGCCAGCCAGGCCAGGCCAGGCCAGGCCAGGCCAGGCCAGGCCAGGCTCAGGCCAGCCAGGCCAGGTTGTGTTGTATAGGTTTTTTTTTTTTTTTTTAAACTATTTCTCCACAGACCATTTGTCCGTGCCTTTTTTAGATTTGATTTTTTTTTATAATTGTAAGATTGTTTTTTATTTTGAACAATACTCCTTACACTATGTGCTATTGATTACAATAAATTAGTTACAGTATTTTTTTTTTTTGTTTATAAAACAGTTGCATATTTTTTTTTTTTTTTTTTTTCCTTTATTATTATTATTATTATTATTTTTTTCTTTTTTTTTTTTATCATTACTTAATTAATATCATTAGTTACTTAAAAGGTAAATTGAGGTTACATTATGCCTATTTTGTGTCCATTGGCATTGTCAGGTTTTCCGTGACCGCTGAGTCCCTGTTCCTAATTGCCATTTTTAGGTTATATTCTCTGATTTTTGTTGTTGATGCAGCCATTGCTCCTGAACCAGCCTCCTGTTGCGTCGTCGCAGTCATCCGCGTAATAGATGCAGCTAACTGTGTGCCTGGACACCGCCACCACAGCATGCTGAACGCTGTCGCAGTTTCAGCTGCCACAGTTTTCATGACTACGACTGTCCTGGATGTGAGTCCTGGGCCTCATGAACTGTTAGGAGGCGTGACCCGGCGCCCGACCCGTATCCTAAGTC